>CM031240.1:623246354-624446354 GCA_018340775.1 Taxus wallichiana var. yunnanensis
TACTTCGTTACGTATTGCACCAGATATGCGAGGCAACCCAAAACAACGCAAACAACTATGCAAAATTGGAAATATACCCAGTCCAAAATGTAAAATAGCTTCCAGAGAAAAGGTTTCCTTAAAAATGAACAGCCATGTAATTGATTTGACATATGAACATGGCTGGTTGGATGAGTGAAAAATCAACAAGAAGCTGGTCTTCTACCCAAATCAGCAAGGTGTCAACTGAAAACAAATTGAATACCTCTTTTAGTTGCTCTACATTTGGATTGTAGAGGTATTACAGCTAATCCTTGGCACTTTGCATATCATCCTCACGCTAGAGGCAAACATGACTAGTTGTGGCTTCTCCTTTGGGTCAAATGAAGGAAAATACTTTATTGGGAAAGGTCTCGATTGGTTTGATATGCCCATAGCTCAGAAATTCAACTCCAAAATGGAGAGTCCTCTTGTAGAACTTCTTGGATGGATGGTTTGAAAATAATGGTGGAACTCTTCTACTATTTCCTTCCTCTTCCGAAGAAGAACATGGAAGATTAATATCTTCCAACCTTGATTCCAAAGAGCTGCTTTATAAGATGCGGGTAGGATACAGCAATTGAAAGTTCTCCTCCATGATAGTAGGCTCTTGTGTTAGGAAGATGGATGATGAAGGAGAAAATAACGGAAACTCAACTGGTTCCTCTCCATCAAAATCCTCCAAATATTATATATAAACTACCTCATTGTTGTCATGCTGCGAATGTTCATACTCTTCCATGGTGTTCTCTTGATCTAAAACTTGCTCACCATGGTTCCTTGGCATCAATCATTGAGTTTGAAAGATCAAACTCTTCTTCAACACTAGAACTCAGAGAGATGAAGTGGAAGGAAGAATTGAAGGTTTTTCTATAGCTTTGTTTGTGCTCAAAGCTTTTGGATCTGCACTTTTCTCCTCCATAGATGGAATGTGCTCCTCTTCTTTTTGATTTGGAGAAACTTCTACTTCCTTTGTTTCTTGAAGACCATCTTTCTCTTGATTTAACTCTTCCTCCACCATGAAGTTTTTCAAATCAAACTCTTCAATCTGCTGCTCAGAGGACAAGTTGAAGGCTACAAGATCTCTTTAGAGATTTCCTCTTGCATGGCTGATTGTGTAACTTGAATTGGATCAACATTTCCTTTTAGTAGAGTGCCAACATGGACACTACATTTTGAGTAAATTAATTTTTGATCTAATTATTCTTTTTGCTCTTCTTCTATTGCAAAAATCAGTCCTAAATCTACCATTAACTCTTTAACTTTTACCTCCTTTGAAGGCTTAACCATCAAGGAGATCTTTGTTATCCCAAATTTTAGAGCCCAACTCTTCAAGTTGTCTATTATTTCTTGTTTTTTGGGTTCCACTTTTGTTGTCCACTTTGATCGGTATTCTGATTTTTATCTTCCCAACATGGATTTGGGAATGCAAGAGGAGGGTGGGTTGTAACTCAATTGATTTTGCAATTTTTGTGTTGGTAGAGGAGGTAGAAACTCTTGTTTCCTTGGATTGGAAGTTATTTCTTTTAGCTCTTGCGGAGGGATGGCTATTTAGAAGGAAAAGGATAGAAGAATTGAGAGATGGGGTGGAAGATCAGGAATGGAGAAATGTAATCAACACTTGGGAGTGAGAATGGCTGGATTTAGAATTTGGCATTCAAAATGAGATGGTGTTCTTTGGAGGAATGGAAAGAGAAAACTGCACGATGGTGTAGAACTTACCCATTGACAAGTTTGTCGGGAACCAAGTTTATAGGCCTCTATCTCTCCGTCCATTGTCTGAAGTTGGGGAAAAATCTTAATCATGAAGTCCAACTTCTCCGAGGGCTAAAGTGTCTTGAAAAGGGCCTCCCATGGACTAGGTACTCAAAACCAATTTTGAAATCTTTCATTTGTGCTTGATCCTGGATTGCACCATGTTTTCCTCCATCTTTTGATCTTCTCCAACATGATTTGAATTTTCTTCTTGATCGCCCTCATAATCATGCATACCCTTGTGCTTTACATTCTTTATAGCCAAACTAATTTTGGCATTGCTCATATGGATATGCATATTGGTTTTGGATTTGATGAAAATTCTGATCTAGAGGAATTTAAAAATATGTTGGCGGTGGGAAACATTACCGCTGTTGAAATTGTAGATTCCATGGGGAAAATAAATTCATGATTGCACAACTTCATGGAATGAAAGAAGAATGAAGAGATGGAATGAAAAATGAAATAAAATGAATGAAAATAAGGTCTACAACTTCAAAGATGGGTTGCGATCGGATGGAGTCACCAGAGATGTGTTTGCAAGTGCCTCAAAGGCTAAAATCTTCACGGGAACACACCAACCTACAAAATATGAAGTGAAATACCTCTTGGTTCCCACTTAGGCATGCCAAAATAGTTAGTGTAAAATCACACAACACCCCCAAAATGACCTATGGATATGCTATTCTAAGGAAATGCCATTTGGTGTGATTGCATAACATTGAGCTTTCCCAAAGTGTGGAACCTTTGCAAATGGGGAAAGCTCTCCAGAGAAGGCTGGTTCCTCTTCCTAAACTACATGCCACTGGTAGTTATTCTAGTACTAAAAGCTAATCTAATCCTAATATAACTATGCCAAGGAGACAGAGAGAGAGAGAGAAGGAAAAATAGACCCTTCACTAAAATGGTGATACACTAGAGAAGGAAAATGTTGATCATCTATCAAAGCTGTCATGAAAATAAAGAGAGGTGAGTAATGGAAAGGATGACAAGTGCATCACAAAACAAAGGATGGATTTCACATAAAATATGTTCCAAAAAATCCATGAACATATCTCCAAAACCTGATGAACATCAAAACATGCACAAATACCTGTAATGAAGAGAGGCAATAAGAAAGCAACCAAATAATGAGAAAGGATGGACAAATGCATCACAAAACACGTTTTTTATTGCTCCAAAGTTTGCACAAAACATCATTTCATGGGTAAGAGGAAAAAAATCCATTACAGTGTAGGGGAGGAGGTTCAAACTCCATTTTTGACCCTAGGGAAGAAAAGAAGGGAGAGGCAAAGAAGAATGATGAACAACTTTTACAAAATGATCCAAAACTGCTTTTATTGATCAAATAGAATTAAGAAATGGGAAAACATGGGAAAATTTGATTTGAAGCTTCAACCAATAACAAGATCTATTTAATTGGCCCTCTAAACCGATGGGTTTCCATGAAAATCCCGTTCTTGAAGTACATTGCTTTGTAGAGCAAAAAAAGAGGCCCATACTTATTAATTTTGGTGGGTTGGAACCATTTCTACATTTTTTGCATGCCACAGACGTTTTCCCATTTATCCCACAAATCTCCATGTAAATTTAAAATTGAATAGTCCATCATGTCGAGAATTTCACCAGCTTTCCAATGATATAAAAATCACAAAAATATGAGCTCTGGTGCAAAAGATATGCCCCTCTAAAGATTTAGGACAAAAAGGTGAAATTAAGGCAAACATCGGGTTTACGTGCCGAAATTTGAACTTTTTCCCTCTTTTTTCAAATTGGGAAAATTTTCCAAAAAATATCCATGCCTCACTCCTCGATGACATGTGACACCCTCTGGTTGATCCACGGCCTTCAAAATCATATTTTGCCCCTTTTATAAAATTGGAAAAATTTCCCAAAATCCTCCACGGCCCCGCCTCGCTTTTAGACACGTGGCACTCTCCTGGTTGATCGTGGGATGTGGTTCACTTTTGCCTTTTGCCCTTTTAACCACTTTGGAAAATTTCTCCAAATCCTCTCAATGCCCCGAGCTCCCCTTGGCTTTTAGACATGTGGCATCTTGACGGGATGTGCTCCTATATTTTCCTTTGACACATTTTGACTAAATGCCAAAAAACTTGAAGTCCTTCCGCCCCTTCACCCTCCTCTCTAGCATGTGGCGTCATCCTTGTCAATAGGCACGGACCTCAAAAAAATTTATTTTCCTTATCCTTTGTGGGCCTACTGGCTCAAATTTTCCTTTGAGTTATCTGGCCAAAGGCTAAGTGCCAAAATTTTCCATAAGGGTCCGCTTTAGGGAAATTTCCCCCAAACTCGCCAAGCCATAACTCGAAAATACAAGGAGTTAGGAGGACTTCCTTTTACCTTTTTGAGAGGGGAAAAAATATCTATCTGATGAAGCCAATACCTAGAAAATTTTGAGTGCCTAAAATGTGTAAATTTTTATTGAGGCACAAAAGGAAGCTAGTTAACCCAAAATAAGAGGGAGCTTATTTTGGTTAACAATTGGCAACTCTCGGGGGTCATCTTCCTACTTAGATGAATGATCGGTGGCCTTACTCACATCCATTGGGCATGGAGTCAAGCCTAATGAACTAAATCTGATTTGAAATCTAAAATTCGACCTCCGAGTCACTTAGAAACCTCTTAAACTTGGAGTTGATCCTCACCCAGGCCAGCTTTGAAATGGGTATGCAAGAGCAACCAAAACAACACCAAACAACTATGTACAAAGTTGGAAATCATACATGCTCCAAATTGAACATGCAAAGTGTGAAAAATCACTTCTACCTAGAAACAAACCTACCTACACTACTCTAACTAAGAGCAAAGGTAAGATAAACAAACCTACGAATGGTTGTGCAAAATAGCTTCCTTTTCTAAAAATGGCAGCCATGCAATTGATTTGACACTGAACCTGGCTGGTTAGATGAGTGGAAAATCAACAAGAAGTTGGTCTTCTACCCAAATCAGCAAGGTGTCAACTGAAAATAAATTTAATACCTCTTTTAGTTGCTCTGCATTTGGATTGTAGAGGTATTACAGCTGATCCTTGGCACTTTGCATATCATCCTCATGCTTAGAGGCAAGCATGAATAGTTGTGGCTTCTCCTTTGGCTCCAATGAAGCCAAATACCTTATTGGGCAAGGTTTGATCCATTTGATATGCCCATAGCTCTGAAATTCAACTCCAAAAATGGATTCCTCTTGTAGACCTTCTTGGAAGGATGGTGTGAAAAGAATGGTGGAACTCTTCTGTTGTTTTCCTTCCTCTTCAGTGAAGAACATGGAAGATTAATATCTTCCAACCTTGATTCCAAAGATCTCGCTATAAGATGAAGGATACTTGTAATTGAAAGTTCTCCTCCATGACAACAAGTTCTTGTGTTTGGAAGATGGATGATGAAGGAGAATACAATGGAAACTCAACTGGTTCCTCTCCATCAAAATAGTCGTTCAAATCTGAAAGATAAACTACCTCATTCTTTGTAATGCTGCAAATGTTCAACCTCTTATATAGTGTTATCTTGATGCTCAGCAACTTGCTCACCATGGTTTCCTTCATCTTGATCATTGAGTTTGAAAGATCAAACTCTTCTTAACACTAGAACTGAGAGAGATGAAGTGGACGAAAGCACAAGGTTCTTCTATAGCCTATTTTGTGCTCAAAGATTTTGGATCTGCACTTTTATCGTCCAAAGCTGGAATGTGATCCTCTTATTTTGGATTTGAAGCAGCTTCTCCTTCCTTTTCTATTTGAAGACCATCTTTCTCTTGATTGAACTCTTCCTCTAGTATGAAGTTTGTTAAATCAAACTCTTGAATACTATTACTCTAGAGGACAAGTTGGGATTGCAAGATCTCTTTTAGAGATTTTCTCTTCCATGGATGATTGTGCAACTTGAATTAGATCATAATTTCCTTCAATTAGAGTGCCAAACATGGACACTACATTACGAGAAAAATTGATTGCTAATTTTCTTCTTCTTTTTCTCTTCTTCTGCTTTCAGCAACAAAATCAGTCCTAACTATAGACACCAAAATTGGTCACACTCCCTTAGTCCCTCAATAAATAAATACCTTGAACGCATCCACCTGGCCATGGCCCCCTTCACCCCACTATAATATTAATTTAATTATTTAAATTAAATTAATTCATTATCCTCACCATATTTATTATTTAAATATCACATTGGGATAATGCCCACATATCCACGTCATCTCAGCCACCTCATCCTAAGACCTATTCTTAGTAAGTTGCTATAACTAACTAAGACCTACCAAAACCCTAAAAATCAAAGCCTATATTCCCTCAAACCACATTCCCACATGTTAGAAGGAAGCTTCTAGTCTAATCCGTGAGTAAACAAAAACGAGATCCCAAAAATCAAAAGGAATTAGCCAATTTAGTAAACATAGGAAATCCTACCCTAGCAAGCGCCGGTTACCCTTTACCACCATCGGTTAAGCCGAACTACCACCATTTACCATTTAATTCTTAAACAACCATATTTCAGGTTGGCACATTTTTGAAAAAGAGAGACATCTTCTAAGAACAAAGGATGAAACTAGAGCTATATGCGAAGTAAAACTAGCATGCATCTGCACAAGTATCAGAACACCCATAGCCAACACTTGAAGTAATCACAGAGCCACATGCCTTCACAGGAGCATCCGAGGAAATTACAAAACTACACCAAGTTCATTTGATCACCCACCATTACCAACCAAGCATCAAGCTCGTATAAATAGTAAGTTTGTTAATCCACATTTGTTCATTGTCATTTGAGTAGATCCTTTTACATTTGTTATTAGTTTCTACTTTCATTTCCATCCCCCACCATTTTATTTCCATGCAAACTTAACCACCTGTTTACCCACACCATTTAAATATTCATACCTGAATTTTCATCATTCTTGTGCATATCTAGGATCCATACGAATATTTCCATTGCCCTTCGACCTTCATCTAATCCTGGATCTATCACCTAGCCAAGTTTTATTGAGCTTCTTATACCCCATCCATAATGATGGCATGGTCACCCATAAGCTGGGTCACTTTAGTTAACCTAAACCCGAATGTCGATCTCTCTCGTGTCTTTTACCAAAAACCTAGATCAGAGCCTAAGATCTCTACCAAATACCCTAAACTGCCCGGAATCCTTACACGACCAATAACAATATCCTGACAAAGGTGTCCTTGACCTTGATTCAATCATAACTGGCGGTTGTGATTGTATTTTCTTATTATAGATGAATGAGATACCTAAATAATTTTAACTACAGTAGGATTTACTTTATTACCAGCATTATGTTGTTTTAAACAGTGGATTGACAGCCATCTAGGAAGTATCACGCTTCTGGATCTAGCAACACTAGGAAGTCCACTACACATATTGTTTAACTTTTATTTGGTGTTGTTGTGTTCCATTTCGGGTAGTTCCTTCAAGCAAAAAAAGGAAGCTCTCACGATCAGTGTGGATTCGAAATTCATAAGTGCACAACAACCTATCAACTGACATTTCAACAGTATTCCTCCTATGCCTGCTACTTACCTATTTGTTTCGTCATTTTCTAAGAAACGTCTAAGAATTAGGTGAAACATTTTGGCACTCCCGGTGGGACCCATTCGGGGTTCCTTGCATTCATTCATTTCTAGGTGAAAAGTTTCATGTTTTTTTCCTTTCTAAAAGGTTCTCACATTAAATTTTTTTCCTTGGAATCTTCTCTTCTTTCTATTGTCTCAAAGCAATCGTGTTTTGCAGCTTAAAAATAACTCTTCTTTTATTTCATTTGGATTGCATTAGTGAAAGATCATACCTTTTCCGTTCATCTACTTGTGGCATTGAATCCAACATTTCAATTTGGGCTTAAAAATCATTGCATTTCATTACGCTCTTCTCATTATAGGCCGACATTAATTGAGGGCAACCTATACACTGGAAATCATGCCCAAATTTCGATGGTTGATAAACAAATCGTAGAAAGCACTTTCTTTCTCTTTCTCATTCTCCGATTCTTATCCAAACACCACAAAAATTTAAAATATACATTCTTAAACAACATCTTTCCCCGGAAGAAGTTGTAGGTGATCACACGATCATGACACGGTGGTACCCAACTCATTGCTCAAGTCCCGAGTCATACTTGAGTGAGGCCCACCCCCACCATAACATATTTGAAACCTCTCCTTATAGATCTCATTCTTCATAGGAAGCCACCCTCACCAATAAAATATATTCTACAGTTCACGAGTCGGTCCTTAAATAGCATAAGATAAACAAACATAATAGAAAAGGCACTCTTAGGATCATATTTTCTCTTAGTGTTTTTGCTTAGCTTGTGTTTTGAGGTGAGAGGCCATGTTCTTCATTTTTCCTTTTTCTCCTTGCATGCTCCTATGATAATTGGTGTATTATAGCTTCATCAGTGTTCTTGGACCATATTCTCATCATTCTCAGAATTATGGGTTTGATTCCACATCAAATTTTAATTCACAACCACATTTTCTTCATTACTATTTCAATTTCATAGTAACCAATGTCGGTCTAGCGACCATTATCGGTTACCCTCTAATCGTCATCAGTTATACCCAATCAGGCGTCAGTTCACTGTCATTTTGGTTAACCTACCCAAAAGGTCACATATTCATTTTCTTCGACTATTTAGAGTCCCTATCATATTCAATTTCTGGTAAATCTCATCAGCATTTTTCATACTTGGTAAATTTGGCCTTATACCTTGTTTTTGACCAACTGTCCACTTTCCACAGTGATCGACAATGGTTACCTATTCTTTAGGTGTCGGTTTACCTTAACTTGTACATCGCTTACCTCTGTCATTTTATAGCTATCATTTAGCCCCAATTCACCTACCACCGTCTATTTATCCTACACCTGTGATGTATTTCTATGTCACTTCACGAAAGTAGTTTTACCACGTTAGTACTTGTTCACATGGTATTGACGCATCGACAAACAAGCTCCCTTGTATTCCACGCTAGTTGTTAACCACTCCCACCTAGACCTTCACCACCTTCCATTTTATCACCTACTATGGAATCTATCCAACCTATCTCTATCGCTACCAGGAGATGAGGAGTTTGCATGACTCCTTGACAAAAATCCACCACCTTGTAGTTTTACCTTTCCCACTCATCCACTCGAGATGCCTCGGGTTAGTTGATATTTGACATGCCCATATCTATCCCCTCGACACTCACTCATACTTCCGCCTCAGCCTCTCTCGTTAACCCTACATTACCCACATCTACCTTACCCCCAATCATTTCACATCTAGGCCTATACCATCTATGTTTAGTCATGTATCACTTTACATCTATTGCACTAGCCACATCCACTATACCTTCACCAACTACCTAGAACACAATCTCATCCACCTCTATTATTTCGCATATACCCGTAACTACACAACCACCCCAGTGTCAGTGACCCCTACCCCTTTTCAAAATGTGGTCCGTTCTATTCTACAATTGTTAGCCCCATTGCCACTAGGGTCACCACGACCCTTCCACCTTCATATACGTCTTATCGGTAGCCTCCTCTTTCATCTATTATTCACTCTGGGTACATACCCCTATTTCACTACCTTCTTCTCAATCCACCTATGCGACTACACCATATCTTTGGAATGCTGCCCCATCATATGCCCAACACCAACCCTCTTACGCCATGTATGAGGCACCCAACCATTATAACCTACCAATGACGTAATGAAATTAATGATGGACAAGATGCAAACATTGGAGGCATTGGGAAATGCCTAAATTCAATTGTTTTAATAGCAAGGAAGACCCGTAACAACATTTGTGGTCTTTCAAACATTGGTGATACCTAATCACCCACGATGATGCTTTACTCTTGAGGACCTTTCCCATGTCTCTGACTAGAATCTGCGTTATATTGGTATAGTGGGTTTCTAGACACTCTATATTTTCATTTAATTAGGCAGCCCAAGCCTTCTTGGATCATTTCTCCATCAATATCGTTAAGAAGGTTACCATGATTGATCTATACTCCACACATTAGTATGATGACAATCTATCATAGATTTTGTTGCTTGTTGGCGTGCTTTGATTAATCAACTCAAGCATTCCAACTACCGCAAGCCGAACTCATCAAGCCGCTTCACGTGGGCTTGTGTTAGACATATCTCACCGAAACTATAGGTCCAAACTTTCCGAACCTTCAACAAAAAATTCACCATGGCATGAAAGCTAGAGATTCGGGCCATCGAAGAGAAGAAAATCCAACTACATAATAAGAATTTGGCATTCAAGTTGAATGATAACTCTTCTTCTTCCAAACCACAAAACAATTATTCAAAGGCCAAGGGGACCGCTAACACAGTGGTGCTTAAAGACGGCCCAACTCATCCATCAAATCGGGTAGCCCCTCATCTAATCTCTCACCTATTCATACTTTTAAATTCAAATGGGAACACCGGAATTGTAACTATTATCGAGTAAAGGGTCATAGTGATGGTAATTTCATCACTTTCAAAAACATTGTCCAAGAAATGCTCGAGAAAGGTGAGTTAACCGTGGATAATCCTAATGCACCTACCAATCAAAACCTACACATATTCAAGAAACCTTTTCCTAGTCATGCCCCTTCACTGATCAAACCAGAGAGACCTCAACTCATGATAGCCATACCCATGAGATCCATGCTATTTTTAGTGACGCACTTTGTGGCTTCCGAATTACATCATATTCCTTCCATAGAGGAAATTCTAGCCCAAAGTTCTCCACCTACACTTGAACCCACTTCACCTATTCCTCCACCCATAGAGGAACACCTTTCACCTCCTTCCTCACTTGTGGAGGATCCTTCCACTAATATCGAGGCTATTTCACCTTTGGCTTCTCCACTTAGAGAGTCGTCACCCATAGTACTTCTTCAGTCCATGGAGGATACTTGTTTATCTCCTCCACCCATAGAGGAGTACCCATCATCTCCTCCACCTATAGAGGAGCACCCATTTTCTCCTCCACCTATCAAGGATCTAGTAGAGATACCTTTTCCTCTAGGTGAGCATTCTCCATCAGCTACCCAAGATCCCACAGACCTACTTTCGGCTCTCTTACCCACGGAAGCTGAAGCTAGCAAATTCCCCATCTCTAAGACACATTTTACGGGAATTGCCATTAAGTCCTCATCAACCTCACCTACTGATACATGCCAAGTATCACGCTTGGTTGATCACTTAGATTATGTGGACAGGGCCTTACTGTGGGGGCACCTTTTGCTTCCTTTCTCAATGCAAATGCAGATGTCACTTGCTAACACTTTCACTATTTACCTAAAATATTTTGGCTAGTTGAACCAAGGACAACGACCTCTATCGCAACTTCTTCCATGACACTCATCATAGCTCAACACACACCCTGACCCATAACCCAACATACATCTAAGTCCAAACCCACACCTACATCGTCCTCCTATCCTAAACCTATTACTACCTTAGGGGTCACCCCAACCACCAACCCATCCACCTATCAAACTAGATTTAGCTACATCCTCCACGGATTAACACCCAACCTACTCCGACACCCAAACGGAAGAGCCAAGCCCATATAACTCACACCCCAAACTACGCCAATCACACCTACATCACCTTCACCCTTTCCATCCATCTTAGGACCTCAACCTCCCAACACGGTTAAGAAACCTCCACCCATCAATAAACCAAAAACACAATAGCCCATTACTTACTCACAAACCTCTAACATATCCAAGTGCCCAACACAACTTACACTTGCACCTATAACACCTTTACCACCCATACCTCCAATACCTCATCAACTTATTCACTACCCACTATAATTCGGTCTCTGTCCCTCACACCCCCGCATGACCCACGTCATCTACCTTCACAACACTCCGTTTTCCCCATATGCAACTTGCCCTCTTCCCACATCCACTTTTCCCCTCTAGATCTCATACACCCATATCACCTTTACCCAAGAAGGTGCAACCTAAAGACAAAAATTTTCTACCCTCCAATATGGTAGTCAAAAAAACCATGCACCCTCTAGCCCACTGTGGCCATCTACCATACCCTACTTAAGAAAACATGACCAACACCCAAGACCATGCCTACACCTAAAATTATAGCTCAACCCACTCCCCCTCCTGTAAAGACCGTTCTACAACAATCAGCCACACCTACGCCAAAACCCACTCTCACTTCTTATAGCGACCCACTAGCCGGGTATTATGCCAAAATTTTAGCCAACCTCCTTGAGACTTTTGTCATCACATTACTGCCACTCAAACCTAATGACCCCCTTAAACCCAAGCTAAAAGGGTTTGATGAAACTAAGATTTACGCCTACCATTGTGTGCCGGGCACGATGTGGAGAAGCGCAAGGCTTTAAAACTATCCTTATCCATTTATGTCCTCTCAAGAAAACTTTTACAATGATGACCTTCTTGATGAGGACCCAGCCACCAACACCCATTCCCACAGTCCTTCCCTCACTTCCTACTCGAAAACCACTACCTCCACCCCCACAACTCTTAGAGCTGCCCATAAGATTTGAAATTAACATGGTTCACATTAGAGAACTTACCACACCATTACCTAAATGTAATTGTGCCTAACTCACTTCACAAGGATTTTCTCCCATGGTAGGTTTTTACCCGTCATGTCATTATACCACTCATCCTACACCTTCTCCATTTTCCAACTCCCCTCAGATCAACATGATCCACGTCATTACCCATGCTCAGAGAGATAAAGGAAAGGAAAAGGTAGCTGACTCACCAACCAATTCTATACCCAACATACCATCTGCACCCACACCTAAAATTACTATCTGCGGCCCCACATACCCTATTTCTAATGGGGTCACACATCACACAATGCTTAAACAACTACACCAATCCCCCCTCAAAATGTCCTTATATGACCTCATCCAAACCTCAGAATCCCATCGTTAATCTCTCATAGAGGTCCTGTAATCTATTGAGGTTTTACCCAATGACCCTACACCCATAGCCTCCATTATCACACCCCATCATGTATCCTCTCTCACCAAATTGCCACATTTATCCACACCTCACCTTACGCACCAAATATCCTCCCTTAGCTTCTTAGAGGAAGAGATCGCACCGCACCAAACCAATGACCTAGACCCAACTCTCTTCATCTCTATCCACATCGATGATGTATGTGTGCGACGCATAATGATCGATGGGGGCACTAGCATTAACATCATTTCATCTCATGAATTCACTCAAATGCACATACCTGACAATTACATGCATAAACATCCTATCATGTTGCATTCATTCAATGACACTATCACCTCTACACTAGGCACCGTCATCCTCCACATTCGCGTGGCCCCATAGTTCCGTAAGTTATTCTATGTCTTGAGGGGGAATTTCATTATAACTTGTTGCTTGGTAGACCCTAGATCCGTGTCATGGGTTGTGTTCCTTCCACTTTACATCATTGTGTAAAGTTTGAACATGAAGGACACACCTATACCATTCCAACTAACCCATCACCTTTTAAAACATGTAACATGCTTTACCGACCCAATGACATGCTTATACCCATTAAGGCATCTACCTCCATGACCACTACCACTTCACCTACACCTCCGCTTACCAGTATAATCACTACCTCAACCGCACATACCTCCTCCATTCCTACTGCCACCACAACATTTACGGCCAACCCATTAGCCTCCCAATATATTAACTCCACCTCCGCATCAACCTCGAAAAATTATCTATTCTAGCTACCCAAATACCAACCACCGATCCCTTAGAAGGAATTTTTCAATGCCTCACTCTGGGGGAGTATCACCTATATAGTGTCAACACATTCCTTACTCCACAAGAGTATGGTAGTCTTCACCAACATCCTCGCTAAAATCACCGCATAGGAGAACATCTCCTTTATGGTCCTCCTCATCTTCGTACCAGTCTCACCTATGGGGACTTGATACTACCACTTACACACCTGAACCACCGTCACAAACCCACCCATTTTCTGCTGACTTCCAGTCTCTCACCAATCACCGTTTCTCCCACACCTTCCTACATTGATGTGCGTGGAAGGGTTTTGGTTTTGGATTTTACGAGTAGGGCCACCATACTATTATTCCATGTACTACCCGTAAACATAATGACCATAGTGGTATCGTATTTTCTAAACCACCTACCAAGTAGGCCCACATTGAACTCATTAAGGACATTAGCCCTTCTCCACTCTCTTCACCCACTCCACCTTCATCACCGCCTTCGCCAATGGAGTTGATGGATCCAGAATCTATCCCTCCTAACTTTTTTTTTCAATAAACACCATTTCCTTGGGGCCTCTGACTTATCAATGCGAGGGCGAGGCTCCTTCCTCTCTTCCCTTCCTATACCCTGACATGATCGATGACAACACACCTTTATTAACGTCATTCAATGTCGGGATGATGAATCTATACTCAATTACCTTGGTGTAGAAGACTCATATATTCATCGGTTGTTACCCTCTCGAGACAAAAACCATGTTGAATGAATTGACTATCATGATCAACATTCATACTCAGGATGACCTGCACATCCTCAAGATCGGTCAATCTTTGATGATCTTGCTAAATAGGAAGCCATCATTTATTTTCTCAAAATCATAACCATGTGTTTTCCTAGTCTTATGCAAACATGCTCAAGATTGACACCACCATAGTGGTCCACAATATCGTAACCATTCCCGATGCCAAACACGTCAAACAAAAGCGAGGAAAATGCACCTCGCATTACCCTTCTCGTCAAGGAAGAACTTCAACATATTCTTTATGTTTCCTTCATATTACCCATTGATTATCCTCATTGGATCTCTAACATTTTCCCTATCACCAAGGCGACAGGGGGACTTCGCATTTTCACAGATTTCCATGACATCAACCTAGACCGCCCAAAAGATGAATTTCCTCTACTTGGTATTGACTAGCCGGTTGACCTTACCACCGGGTCATGAGATGCTATCACTCATGGATGGCTTCTCGGGATATAACCAAATCTTGCTTGCTCCATAGGATCAACACGAAATAGTGTTCATCACCCCTTAGGGGACCTTCTACTACTCGAGTCATGCCTTTTGGCCTTAAAAACACTTGGTGCCACATATCATTGGGCTATGAATTATATCTTTCATGAAATCATGCATCTTATATTGGAAGATTACGTGGACGATATCCTAGCCAAATCTAAACACCACTCCAAGCACCTCACCGTCCTAAAAACTATTTTTGACCACCTCATTAAATATTGCATTTGCCTTCAGCCTAAGAAGTGCATCTTTGTGGTCCTCTCAAGAAATCTCTTGGGTTTTATCATTTCCTATGTGGTATAGAAGATGACCCCGCTATAAAGTCAAGACTATTCGAAATGCCTCTACCCACTAACCTTAGACAACTCTCGTAGCCTACAATGTAAGTTGCGCCTATTTGCCATTTCATTTCACAATTATTTATTCAAGTCAACCATTTCATAATTTTCTCAAGAAGGTTGTCTTCTTTAAATGGGATGATGACTGCCATAGAGCTTTGAGGCCTTAAAATAATACCTTCTCTAACCACCCGTACTTATCCTACCTAAAGACGATCAACCCTTCTACCTATACATCTCTTTTACCAATCACTCCTTGGGGGCCATGCTCGCTCATCGTGATGAACAACACAGGAGCGAGATAGTTTATTACATAGGCCGTACTCTTTTGGACTATGAAATATGATAAACCCATCCCAAATTTTTTCGCTTAGCCTTAGTTTTCGTTGCCACAAAACTCTACCATTACATACTCAACCAAAAAACCTATGTTGTGAGCAACACCGACCCCTTACACTTTATGTATGCCAAACCTTATCAAAATCAGCGTGCCCCACGATAGCTTATGATTTTATTTGACCTCGAACTCGAATTCATTCATCAAAATTCCATCAAGGGCCAAGCTATTGCTGACCAATTGGCTGACGCACCTATTTTTGGGGATCAACCCTCTAATTTTGACTTTCTAGATGAGTCAATTGCTACCCTTTCCTTGGACGAACCCGCTTACCAAATGAAACTCTTCTTCGATGGTTCCAAGTGTTAGTGTGGGGGTGGGGCTGGTGTTATCCTCATTCCACTTGATGGTGAACCCATGCCTTTGTCTTTCAAACTTGATTTTGATTGTACTAACAATATTTCTGAATACGAAGCGCTCCTATTAGGTCTCTAATATGCCTATGCCCTAGATGTCGAATCAATCAACATCCTTGATGATTCTCAATTGGTTATAAACCAAGTTAATGGTATATACCAATGTTGTAATGAGATACTTCAAAAGTATAAATAACATGTAGACATACTTTTGACCACCTTTGACCATTATTCCCTTCAAACCATCCCCCATTCAACCAACAAATTTATAGATACCATGGCCTTCTTGGCTTCTCAAATACCCACTTCACCTGCTGATTCTAAAATCTTTGTCACCATACAATGAATCCAATCACCCTCATATTTACCTCATGACATTTACTCCATCAGAATTGATACCCCGCACTGAGTGACATTTAGTATAAACAATACTCTGATTATCTTTCTCTCTCCATCTTACCTCTTGATCTCACCCATAATGGACAATGTGCCTTCCTTAAAAAGGTCTCTCCTTATGTAATCATGGGGGCATCCTCCATAAGTGCGGATTTGATAGTATTCTCTCACGATGCCTCACGAGTTCTGAAATTCCTTATACCATTAAGGAAGTTCATGATGGCATATGTGGAGGTCACTTTAGTGGCCTTGCTGTTGCTAAGCGTATTCTCCACCTAGGCTATTATCAAGCTAACCTCAACCATGATTGTTATAACTACATCAAATGTTGTGTAAAATGCCAACAATATGCCAACCTTCATCATACACCCAGTCCACATTACAGTCACCCATGACCTTTTGCCTTTCTCTCAATGGGGTTTGGATCTTTTCAGAGAGATCAACCCCCATTCTCTCAAAGCCATCAATAAATCATCACCATTACCGAATACTACACAAAATGGGTTGAAGCCATACCACTCATCTCCAAAAGCCGAGAAAATATGTGAGTTCATCAATCATCACATCATTTTCTCGCTATGGTGTTCCTCATCACCTCATCACTAACAATGGAAAACAGTTCAAAAATAAAACCCTATGAAAACTTTCACGACACCTTCGGCATTCAGCTAAGTTTCGTCACCTTATTACCCATAGACTAATGGCCAAGCCAAATCCACTAACAAAAATTAAACAAAATTATGATGAAAATGGTTAATGATACATGGGAAGGACTAGCATACACATTACTTTTTCCCTATGGGTATACTTTGCACTAGTATCTCGTACTTCCACTACTTCCACCCCATTTTCTCTCGGTCTACGGTCATGAGGCTATTCTACCTCTCAAGTCTAGATTCCCTCACTCCACATTTATCTTCATGACATGCTCCATGATGATGAATTTCATCAGGACCATTTAGCACAACTTGAGTTATTAGATGAACATCATCTTAACTCTCTTAACCACCTTCAAGTTTATCGAAATGTATCAAATGTGCATGTGATAAATGTGTTCTATGAATGGACCTTCCAAGTTGGTGACCTTGTCTGAAAGAAAATCAACATGTAACCAAAGCGTAAAAGTAAACGGGAAAATTTTCTCCTAATTGGCTTGGACCATACATCGTGACCCATGCTTATGGATCGTGTGCTTATCATCTATCTTCACTCGATGGTAAACCTAAACCTAAGCCCCTTAATGCCTTACATCCGAGACCATTCTATTTGAATTTTAGTCCTACCTCACCTTTTGCCTCTTTTCATGATCGTCCCTTGAGTGCTATCCACTTATTACACCTCACCAATGATTAAACAAGAATATTGTGTGTATCTGTCACTTGTTATATTCACTTAAATGTGTGTACCACGACACCGCACATAGCATGATTCTCGGGGATACTTTTCATCTACCTTTAGATGAGATCCCAAGGTTGTTTCACTCTACTTTACGAATAGGAATCTGCTTCTTCACCTTGGTCTTGTCCATGAAGTCAAAAGCCCTCACATGGGATCCAACTCCTTGAGTAAAAATTCTAACAAAGAGATGAATTCCTCAAAAGGACATCCTCCTCTCGACAATTGCTGTTATAAATAGACTACTCCCTCGAAGGACACCTATGTAAAGCTCTTAAAAAAACCAAAAAAAAAAGTGTGAGAGAATCAAGCTTCCCGCATCGATCACTTCATGAAGACCTCAAGGAGTTAATTTTCTCATACCATATAGAATTCTTGCATCGATCAGTCTATCTAAAATATCAGTCGAAACAAAAATCCTTTTAGTCATGGATCGCCCAGTGTGACCTTGGATCTCTTGCCTAATGAGCATACTATCTCATACCACATCAAAATTAACCACCTCTCACCCTCTCACCATTCACACTCCCATTTTCCTACCACCTCAAGGGCCCTCTTAGAATGTGACATTTGGTGATCATGTGAATATTTTTCACCCTTAGAAAAATCAATCATACAATGTCTTTAGGGTCTCACGTTCATCACCTTCTCAAGGTATGAACTACTCTGTATGATCCTAACCAATTAGGTGGCTTTTTGTCCTCTTATAATTTTACCTTCTTTATTATTACGTATTGATTACCTTATACAAGACTTGTCCTTGATGCTTACCTTTGGGGTAATCTTCTTTTTCTACCACACTAAAATAGCCTATACTAAGTTTCCCACCACTCACCCACACCTAATGAGACCTAAACCCAAATCATGCCTAAAACCTACCAACTCATTTTCATACCTCCCTCATATTCATCCCTAGCTTATGGGAGAACTACATTGACCTAAGGTCCCTTTTCACCGGGACTATGTAGGTAGCACTCCAGGCATGGGGCCTTGGTGTTAGCTCACCCACTCTCTACCTTAACCAAATCATGTTTCATCTTCTTAAATTACATTCTACCAACCAAACAACAAGTTGCTTAACATTTTTCTCATCATCACAACATACATTTATTATGACTACCATTTCTCTACCATAATCATGCATGTATTATAAATCATCTTAAACATGACCCATCCCATCATTCATTGCACAAATTAATGAATCACAACTTCAACTAATTTCAACTCAACCATGCCTATGACTGTTGGTCCGAAAATCTGTCGCCTGGACAGATCTATGGATAGACGAGCCAACAAAGCAGTGCGGGGGCTTAGCCCTCTTTGAGTCGTGAAGCGAAACTGGTTTATTGCTATTCTACCAAATAGGAATCTATGCAAGTCTCACGAATTACGCCTTCGGGGTTTGGGATCTCATCCCAGTAGAGTGTTTCAGGCTGCGAAAAGAAAGGAAATGAAAGAGGGAAAAGAGAAAGAACAAATCCGAAGGAAGAAAAGAAATGAATTCCAAAGCAGAAAGGTCAGAAGATTTATGTTTTTGGGTTGGTAGTAAACAGAGCCAAACCTACTTGCATAAATAAACAAAGCAATACTGATGAGCAAATGACAGAAAAGTAGATATGAATCCAACAGATTAAACACATACAGATCTAACGTAAGGAAGATCTAATACATAACACAACTATTGAGCACAAAGTCTTAATATTTGTATTACTGTTTTCTTCTCATTCATAAGAAAGCTCAAAGTCTTT
The DNA here is from genome assembly GCA_018340775.1 of Taxus wallichiana var. yunnanensis. Classification (NCBI taxonomy): domain Eukaryota; kingdom Viridiplantae; phylum Streptophyta; class Pinopsida; order Cupressales; family Taxaceae; genus Taxus; species Taxus wallichiana. The sequence continues at coordinate 623,265,835 of CM031240.1, forward strand.
CTCTCCTCACTTCTATTTTCATCTAAAAATGTTCACCCCAATACAATAAGTATTCCAGTATTTATAGAAGAGAGGAGAAGGAAAGCAAAAGGAGCCAACAAATATTTACAAAATATCTAAAAGTCATGTTGACTTTTGACAACTTGATGGATGACATCATCCCATGATGCAACATGGATGATGTCATCATTTGTGCCAACACACTTTAGACATTTCAACAAGAAAGTCGGAGAATAGAGAGAAGAAGAAGAAGAAGAAGAAGAAGAAGAAGCAATACTGTCATCGTCATCCTCGCGTCAGAAAAGGGGTTGCTCGCTTCGATGCCGCCAGAGATGATATGTGGAACTGAGCGCGGTATTCCAAAAACTTGTTAATCATGGGCCCAAATTGATCCTGTGATGGATCCTTGTGCCGTTCGCTGATTGCTTCGCAAGTCTCCCGCTCGTCTATGAGCTTTTCTGGGAGTTTAGAATAATCTTTCTCCGCCTCGATGAGGAACCCGATGAAGTCCCTACAGGCCAGCAGGTTGTTGATAGATTCAGTGTCAAACGTGACCTCTGCCCCGTTCCTTGAGAAGCGATCTCCTTGAAGATCCGGATAGTTTCATCAGGTGATCTCATGGTAAAGGAAGGAGTGAGCAGCCACGAGACATGTTAAGAACAATTGCTCCATTTGATGCATCGCATCCGGGCCTCTTCCTTCACCTTGTCTATCTTTTCCAGAACAAATTCCACTGATCTATCCGATAGTCCAGAGTGGACATGGTTTTGTTGAGGGCCCTTGGATGGCCGAAAAACTCCGAACTTGACTGATCTTCGATCAATAAATAACATTTGTTGAAAGGTCTCATGTTGGAGTCTAGCATGATCTAGCTCTTCCGATATGGGACCCGATAATGCTTGGAGTTCCTTGTTCGCCTTTACGATGTTTAGATATGAATTGACATATTCAAGCGATCACTCTTCACTATCCTTGAGGATCTGGCTCCTCTAAGTAGAAACGCCATACCACTCGCTCACCGATCTTTGAATATTCATTGATTTTCTCCTGGTGAGAAGCTCGAAGTCTCGGTGGCAATGGGAGGTGCACTACCCATCTTCTCGTAAGGCTTGAAGTAGATATTTGTTCCGCTCCTTCAATAGCCTTTTCTCTTCTTTTGTTTCTGAAGCTTTTGACAAAGGCGCGACCGCAGAAAGAGCTTCCCCAGGAGACTTTCGGAAGATGTCCCCATTGTGACTTGGGTCACAAAAATCTGCCGGGAGACAGATCCTTTTTTTTCTTTGAGGGGATCGGTATGCATTTCCATGATCCTCTCACTCTGCAGACTTTTAGAGAAGCGTGTCACGTGCTTTTGCTTCTTTTGCCCCTTTGGCGGAATCATCAAAAGTCCATCGAGCGATGGGAACTTTCCTCTTTGGCTGCTCAATCAGCCGAGAGATCCAGCCTGGTCCCATAGAAGAAGGACTAGAGATGAGGGGAGGAGGGAGCAACAAGTAGAAGAGGGGAAAACGTGGAGACACGCGGCGGTGGCATTGAAAGCATAGCCGAAGAAGTGTCCACGGAGGAAGGGAAACATGAATGCAGAAGACAAAGGAAGGGAAGGGAGCCTGAAATGAGGGAAGAAATGGAAGAAGATAAATCAGCGAGGGAGGAGAAGATAGACGAAGAGGCAGGGGAAAGAGTAGAAGAAGGGGCGGAGGACACGACCAAAGGGGTGGTCGTTTGAGTCACTCGAGGAGGGGAAGAAAGAGAAGAAGAAGGGACAGAAGGGACCTCTGTGGTTGTAGCAATGCCGACATCCTGAGTGGATGGGCGTATGGGACTATCCTCCGCTGCTTCTTTCTCTGGCGAATCCAGAGTTATTACCTGTTCTGGCGCTGTGGAAGGAGGACTTCCAGGGGCTTCTTCCTGAATGGTGCTAGGTTCACCTTCTGCACCTTTGCCTTTTAGCTGCTTCTTTGACCTTGGAGGTGCATTGCCCAATGGGGAGGTTGTGAAATCTACCCCGAGGTAGATCAGCCCGTTCATGCGGCACCAGTGCTCTGTTTCTCGCGCATAGTCTCTTGACCCTCTCCTCAATTGTCTGAGGAGCCTTGCTTCTATCAATGGCCGGGAAGGGCCAATTGTCCCCATCTGTGTTATTATACACCTTGTCTACTTCATCTTCCGAAGTTTGGAAGCCTTTGGGGACGATGGCCACTCCATAATGAATAATTTCTGCCAATGCTAAGCGGGAGTGATCCTGTCTCCTGAGTGCCACCTCATGGATGACGTCAATGTAAATGTCCTCAATTTGAGGGACATGGATAGGATCAAGCTTAGCCCTTGGCAAGCAGCTTCTTGGGTCGAATGTAGGCCTTGCCGGGAAATCATGCTTTAGATTGAGCAACTCCAGCTCTGCGAACATTTCCTTCACCTTGTGATGGGAGGAGCATGTGTACTGCCCACTGTGAGGGGGAAAGGAGTTCCGCCCTTCTTTCTTTTGAGGCATTTCTCATGGTATGTGACCAGTTGCCTTGATAACTCTAGTAGAATCAGCTTAGGTCCAAAGATACCTTGGTAGCTCAGTTGGCTCACCCAAGAAGTTGACCGCCATCGATAGGTAAATGTGGGAATCGGTGAACAGGCCCCCACTTCTCCATGGTTGACACAATGTTTTTGGTCGTGCGACCATGAGTTAGATTTGGCCTTAACGGGTAAATGATGTGATAGAAGAAAGCATCATTAATTTTGGCGAATTGAGGGATGCTATTCTCCAGCCTCAGTTCTGGATAATATTCATATATTTTGACTGAGGCCAAATTCCACTTCGGTTTATCCCCGATAATCCCTCTCGACGCCGCAGCGTAGACTACGTAGGAGTTCATATGGAACACTCCAGTGGTGAATTGTTGTAGAGCTCGCCGAAGATGGTGCTTGCTTATTATTTCTCCCAGAAAAGCGCCTGCTGGGCACATTCTTATTCATTGTTTCCAAGTACCTCAAAGATCCATTTATGGAAGTAGTGGGCGTCAGAAAGCTCAAGACTACCTGCTCAGGAAAGTAATAGTATCACTGAGTTCTTCTGAGAAGTCACTGCGGTGGATGATTTGGGGCCACCGGGTTACCACCTTCTTGTTTTTCAAGTAGACTTCGTTCATTAGTTGCATGCATTGGTCTTCATTGTCTTCCTAGGCCTTGATGCACTCTTCTTGGCTGACGGCCACAAAGTGTCGGTGGTGAGGGATGCTGAGCATTATCTCAAAATGACGGGCAGTGAGGTTTATGATTACCTCGCCCTTGCTGTTTTGAACACATCTTGTGTCCTTGTTGTAAGACTATGCAATCACCATCATGAATTCATTTTTGGCGACATGACGGATTCCTCTCGCGAAATGCAGGGGCACGCCTGCTTTATTAATTTGTCCATCCACGGACTTCTTGTAACCTTCTGAGTCCTAACCTAGAATTCTTCCATGTCAATGTGACCCAACTCTGAGTCCCTGACATCCATACTGCATTCAGCCTATGATTCGGGCATCCTGACCCTTTGATATTTGTACTTCATCTCCTCCTCTGTAAGCTTAGCCTTTCCTCTTGGTTTGGTGGGTCTCTTGCTGGATGTAGACATATGTTCTTTTGAACTCAGTTGCTGATCTGCATGAAGAAGAAGCGAGACCCAATCCAAAAAGGTTGAATTAGCCATTTGATCTTCCATTGGAATGTTATCAGAAGAAAGAGTTAGAGATTTTAAGGCTCAGGGCGCAGGGCGCATGAAAACTAAATAACAGGGGCTAAATAGATAGGGCACACAGAAAAGGAGTGCTGCAGAGGTTAAATTGGCGCCAAAGGCGCATGGCGCATGGATACTGCATATTGCATTTGATATAGGGCGCATGAGAAGCGCGTGTTACATTGGGACAGGATGCGCCCAAGGGAATATGGCGCGGTGCACGAAAAACTCACACAACATGGTGTTATTGCAATCGGGGATGCGCCTGCGCCTTTATAGCTTCATACTTAGCGCGGAAAAAAATTTTGTTGCATGGAAGCTGGGTGCGCCATGGGCGCATGGAAAAGGGATGCAACATGGACGGATGGTGCGCCATTGGGGCGCAGTTTCAGCACTTGTAGCACGCGGAAAAGGCGCGCCTTGAGGGCGCATGAGCTCATGATGCAGCAGGCCGAAAGGGTGCGCCATTGGCACAAATTTTGCTCTTGTAAGGCGGGTAGATGTGCCATGGGGCCAACTGCTTTCTTAGTGTTGCAGGGGTGACAGACGCGCCAAGGAGAAAAACAGAAAACCAAACTCTTAAAGGGGGTTTTACATGATTCTTAGATTTCTTCTCCTCTCTTTTTTAACATGCTCAGTGGGCAAACGAAACGGTTAAAACCAAGAGGATTACAACCATGGTTTCAAGAAAATGACCTTCTCCAGCAGATCTGGAAAGAGGAAGGATAGCATGGGGGCAGACAGCAAATGGAGGAGGCTAGGCCGATCACATTCATATATAAACAACCACCCAACAAGCAAGAACCAAACCAGGAACACACCAGGAACTGAAAGCACAAAACGCACAAGAGAGAAATAACACCTCTTACCTGGATATATAGCAAAAGCTCGGGAACGGGTCCACAGGACGATGAAAACGACGGAGCAGAGGCTGACAAGTTCAGAACGATCACGTGCTCAACAAAAGTGAAAATGACATTTGGGAGCGCACTTACATATATATATAGAAAAACTGGTCATAAATGCGCCAACCACTTTTTCAAAGGCGCATGAGATTTGTTGTCGACAGGAGAAAGCGTGCGCCCTTTGGCGCACGAGAGTATTTGACAACAGGAGACGAAGTGCGCCTTTGCGCGCCAAAAGCATTGTCGACATGAAGTTATGTGCGCCCTTTGGCGCACCAAAAAGTTTTGTTGCACAAAGATTATGCGCGCCCTTTGGCGCACCAAAAATGGAGCAACAAAAGTTGTGTCAACAATAAGGCGCATGCGCCCTGGCGCACGCAAAGAGACTCAACATCCTTTGGCGCACCGAAAGATGTGTTAACATGGAAAACCATGCGCCAAAGGTTTTTAAGGGGGTGCATCAAAAGCTAGTGTTACAAGGATATTTCATGCGCCCAGCCAAAAAAGGCTCAAAAAGACTAAGTTCGAAAACTAGATTTCCCGGGAAGGGATTTTACAACGTTTCGAATGCGAGGGATCCCTAACGAGGGATCGAAACAAAATTTTCCGTATGGTTATCGGTAAAATTGCCCTTGTCAATTTTACGGGATAACAGCTGGCTCTTTCTGGGGACTATCCCTGAGCGAACTCGGGGGTAGAGAATCCCAGACCACTTGTGCCTATCCATTGGGTAACAGAGTCAAAAACAAGGGGACCGGAGGGAGAACAAAAGAAACACACGACAAACCAAAGCAAACACACGATGAAAGCAAACACACAACTTAAAGCAAATTATACAAAGAAGAGAGCAAGCTCTACTTCCTGAAGATCTTCAAATGCTGCCCGCTATAGGGAAGCGGGAGCTCAGTTCCATCCAGATACGAGAGATAGAAACTATTCTCTCCATTGAGTTGCTTGATTTTGAAGGGCCCTCTCCATAGGGAATCAAACTTTCCGTGCATGCCCTTTGGCTCTCTTCGCTTGTCCCACAAAAGGACGAGATCTCCCACTTGAAAATCTCTCTGCTTGGCTTTCTTATCGAAAAGCCTCTTAACTTGATTCTGATGTTCAGTGATCCTATCGACCACCTTCACTCTCTTTTCTTCAAGTTCTGCCAGATACATGATTCTCTTTTCTAGAGAATTCTGGAAAGTTTCATCTTCAATCGCTCGTGCCAAGCGCAGAGCAGGAAGTTCCGCGGAAATGGGAAGTTCGGCATCAGTGCCATATAACACTTGAAAAGGTGACATGCCGAGAGATCTCTTGGGAGTAATGCGGTTGTAGACACCAAATTCATGTCTTACGATCCTCGTGACCCGCATCCCATTTCGTAACCTAACCTCATTACCTAAACCTTACACAATTATTTATTAATTACCTTGTAATTGATAAATCCACATCACCTTACCTGCCACCTCACTTTGCCACCTCATCATGACCTAGCCCTAACCCTAAACTAACCTAATTAAGACCCATGACTTGGTCTAGACTCACATCCATAACTAATGCCTCCTTACTCGCACCCAAAACCGACCTTCTAGTCACTTGACCAAGCCCGCAACTGATCTCTCAGGAGAAAAGCAGGGAAGGTGGGCTATTTTACTAAAAATAGCCTACTTTTTCCTTACCGATGCCGGTTCCTACTCGACCGCCGTCGGTTACGCAACCGCCATCGGTTCCCTGTAAATGGGCTCCCCAAACCAAAACAACGGATCAGAATTTCATTTGGGAGATCAGTCGAAGGATTTCTAGATCAACAGAGAGCATTGCGAGCGAGGAAGAGAGTCCAGATCTTCACCGACAGAGGAGAGAAGAGTGGAAATACCCAAAGTGTTTACAACCAAGGAGATCAACTTGCATCTTTGTCAAAACCAAGTAAGTCACATCTTGCATGTCCTCTGTTATAACATTTCTTATGCTCTGTGAATTTCAGTCCTCCTAAATCCGTCTCTGAATCTACTACCCAACGTGTCATTGCATCTAACTGTTATTCTTTTGCTTCTAATCATCCCATTTCCTAATATCATCCATAAACCAGCCTTACAAAACACCGTAGCTACTAAGAAGATCCTAGAACCCACCGGTATCGGTTATCAGTAACCGGCATCGGCTATCATAACCGGCATCGGCTATCAGTAACCGCCATCGGTTCCTATGATCAAAACCAGAAAACCAGCCTTTCCCCTACCCAGTTCAACGAAACAATTTAATTGATACTTTACAGTCTTTTGTGTTAATTCATATTAGCAGGGGAACTGACCACCTTCGAAAGGAAGTTTTATATTTCCTGGGCCCAAGGCAGTTTCCTCATTTATTGTTTAATCAAATCTTGTGGTCTTGTGTTCTTATTTGCAGGTAGTCCTTCCAAGACAAAAAGGAGTTCTTCACAATCAGCCTAATCTTTCTCTACGGTGACGTGCACACCATCTCGACGTTCTCTAGGTATTCCTCCTAACCCTAACCTTATCTGTTTCTAAAAAGGCGAGACTTTCCGAGTGAAACATTTTGGCACTCCTGGTGGGACCCATTTTGGGTTTCTTTCTCTTGCTTATTTTCATTTTAGGAAGGATACTTGCTGTTGCTGCTTTTGTTATATATTTCGTAAAAAATTTGTCTTGCTTTCCTAGTTTCGCATTAGTGAAAGTCATCTCTCTTGCTTCATCGAACATAATTTTCAATTTGGGTTTAAAACACATGCATTGCATTCCTGCTTGTTGTTCTTCAATTCTAGTGAACATAGATTAAGTAACAGGTCGTACACGTGGGGGTGATATCCACGGTATTGACAGGAAATTAACCCTAGTTTCACTGCACAACACATACCGAATCACTTCACAATTAACACAACAGCTCAAACATCCCCCCTTTTTCCGCGGTATTCCTCCACCCGATTGAGGTAACCTTATAAGCCAAAACAAACTTGACATTTCCCCTAAGTCTCTTGTTTAGGATTCTGACATCCTTCTACGTCTAAAGGCATAAGCCCACGATAATTAAAATTAACCCTAGGGTTAATCTCTGGATTTGCGTGTGCATCTTGCTTGTTTTTAGTTCTGTTTTTCTTTCTCATACTCTGTCTTCTGTGATCAATAATTGGACAAGTATACTAAACGTTGTTAAAAATCAAATTAGCAGCCTTTTTTTGTTAGCCCAGACTTCTTACACCGACATCGGTTACTTGACCGACGTCGGCTATAGTATAACCGACATCGGTTACTAGACCGATATCGGTTACTGTCTTTTCCTATTCCTGACAAACCAGCAACCTAACAATTTTACCAGTCTGAGTTTGTTTCTATTCCTGACAGATTAAAACCCTACTGTGAACTTCTGTCCATGGTTGTCATCACTCGGAAGCAAGCCGCCGCCATGGTTTCACATGCCTGCTCTGTGTCTTTGCCTGAATCACCCCCTTCACATTCTATAGGGAACCCTACGGACACCAGTGAGATCCCCCAAATTCCTGTAGGAGACAAGGACTTTGCCAAATTTCTGGATGCCAATCCTAGCGCTGTACAATACTATTTGTCACATGCCCCTGACCGTACGCCCGATGGTCAGCTCCTTGTTGGCATGCCTATTAGTATAGCTACTCATCTAGCCCCCACTCCTACTGATAATACCGCCTTGCTTCCAGCATCTTTAGCCCCTTCTCCCAATCCGACAGCTTCAGAGGTTCATACGACTCAGATTGGCTTTTCCTTGGCTAATTTTGGACCTCACGTATCGTTACCACCAACTGCCCCTACCTCATCTCTCTTTCAGACCACTCCATTCATGACTTGCTCTCTGCCACCTATTCACACGAGCTTTCCTTCTCAAGCTCCGCCTACCTTTTCATTCCCATACACGTATCCAGTAACCTCAACACCTTATATGGGACATCCCTATTCTATTGCTCCAACATACTCATCCTCCATACCTTATCAACACTTAGCCCCACCATTGTCCAGCGGAAGCCCTTGGTCCAACTTGCCTCCGTTTACCACAACCGCACCATCATCTCATCCAACCACAGATTTCATCAAACAAATGATGGACAAAATGCAAAACCTGGAGGCTTCTGTTTCGGGAAGTCGTAGCGCCTTGACATATGAGCAAGTTTGTCGGGAGCCCATTCACCCTTCTGTCCCCCTTCATTCATATCCTCCTCAATGGGAGTTGCCAAAATTTACTCGTTTTAACAGTAAAGAGGATCCTCAACAACACTTGCGATCATTTAGACACGCTTGTTATTTGATCACCCATGATGATGCCTTGTTACTCCGCACCTTTCCCATGTCCTTATCAGGACCCGCCTTGGAGTGGTACAGTGCTTTAACCCAGCACTCGATCTTCTCTTTTAACCAACTAGCCCAATCTTTCTTGGATCATTTCTCCATTAACATTGCCAAGAAAGTATCTATCACCGACCTTTATGCCATCCGACAATTCGAAGACGAATCTATCGCAGATTTCGTGGGACGATGGCGCGGCCTTATCAACCAACTTACATATGCCTTGCCTCAAGCTGAACTTATCGAACTTTTCACGCGGGCATGTGCTAAGCACATTTCTCCTACTCTTCAAATTCAAACTTTCCGCACATTCGACGAGGCCTTTACCATGGCTCGGAAACTAGAAATTCGAGCCTTAGAAGAAGAGAAATTGCGGTTGCGTAACAAAAACCCCAATTTCCGAACTCCAGATTCTACCAACAAGCCAAATACCGCCACTCCTCACACATCCACTTCTTCTAAATCAAAAGGAGCTGTCCACGCGGTAATGGTCAAATCTCAAACACCGTCCAATACTCCACCGAAAACCACTTATAAGTATAAAGCAGAACCCATCAATTACACTCCCTTGGGAGAAACTTATGGCGTCATCCTGGAGAAATTTCTCAAAGCTGGGGCTATCACCTTGCCCCTGTTAAACCTCACTCACTGGGTTTGACTCCACCCGCGCAATACCTTCTGGTACAAAGAAAATGACTTTTGTAACTTTCATCGCATAAAAGGACATAGTCATGAAAACTGCAAGATGTTGAAAAACATAGTGCAGGAAATGGTTGATGCAGGGGATATAGCCCTCGATAATCCTAACGCCCCTGCTAACCGAAATCTGAAAATTTTCAACAAGCCATTCCCGAATCACTCGTCCAACAGTAACGTAAACCAAGATATCTTAGCCGAGGAGAGTGTTCATGAGATCCATGCAGTCTTCGATTCCCAGCCAAAAGCTTCTATCGAAATTTTTTTGAATCAAGCCTCTCCACCAACACAGGAGTCTCGAACCTCCTTCACCACCATCAAGCCAAGGCGAAATCATTCCTTTACCCATACAGGAATCAACCACCCAGGATTCTCATTTCACCGATGAGTCTTCTTACACCACATCCCTGCAAGACTGCGAACACCTGTTATCTAATTTATCTATTTCCCAAACGTCCCCTTCCACCACTCTTGCTGCACGAGAGGAAGGCTCGCCACTCCTTTTGACATCCTTAGACGAGAAATCTCTTACACTGACATCACCACATTCTTTAAACATGACAGATCCCCTCAAACACGCCCTCCTACCTATTAGTCCCTCATCGCCTAAATCTTTTCAACGACCGGTTGACCTCTTAACATCTATTGATACAGTGCCTCATCTACCTCCTGTGTCACACCCACAGTGGACTGGAATCACAACCCGTCGTTCTTCCGTACAAAAGTTCATATTCACACGTGAGGACTGTCATTCCACAGAAGATAGACAGGCCCTATGGGAACGTTTGAGTACCCCTTTTTCTACTCAAATGCAAATGACTGATCCTGATGTCTCCACCATATACCCGAAGTGTTTACAGAAGCTTAAAATGCCCCTGTTCTCACCTTCACCCCCCTCACCTCTACCAAATGCCCCGTCCACTTCTATCAACTTAACCAGATCTTCCCCTACGCTTGGGACCTCACCAATGCCCAGTCTAACGCACCCGCCTAAGCGACTCGATCTATCCAAAAATAAATCCGTCCCGCCACCTAGGAGACAAACTCAATCCGTGCCCCTATCACAATCAAAACCATCATCGTCATACCTACCTTCCATATTGGGACCCCATCCCTCTACCTTACATCAATATATCATACCTCCTGCGTTTTCTTCAAAACAACCTACGCCTTCCGCACCCATACGAGAAATTCTGGGTATAAGAACACCGCTACTCCGCGTATCTGTCCACCTATCAACCCTAAACAAATTCCATCATCAAAGGATTTGTTTTCGGTCACTCCTATTTCCCCATGGTTGTCTTTTGATACCACATCATCTCGTGGCCTCATCATCCAACATAGCCACGCCAAAGAAATCACGTTTAGTGAAAACCACGTGTATCAACACCCTCGGCTAAAACACCACCCGTGCAAACCAACCACGCCCAAACATTACCAAAACCCGCACAACCAATACCCTCATCCTCTTCCGATTTTGACCCACTCAAAGGATCTTACGCCGAAATCCTTGCTATGTTGGTGGAGAATGCAACCATTTCCCTACCTCCACTTAGACCTTATGACCCGTCCTAAACCCGACCTATGGGTTACGATGAGTCTAAAATCTGCGCTTATCACCGCACACCAGACATGATGTGGAGGGATGCAAAGCTCTAAAAACCATCCTTCGTCGATCACCTCTCCTGGATAGAAAGATTAAGAAAGACAACTTACGAAGGGAGAGACCTTTAGTTTCCATTCCCTCTCCTATACCATCTGTCCCCGCCTCACCAAGATCTATCATTATTACAATCCCACCTCTTGAAGACCATGAGTTATCCCAACCATCTTCCTCATCTCGGGTCTCACGAGATTAATATGATTAGTGTCGCTACTCGAGGACAGAAAAACACTGGGAAAGCGAAGAAAACACACTGCGGCATCTCTTTCTCTCACAAACATCCCGATGCACCACCACCTAAAGTGGTCATTTCGGACCCGCCTATCCCGTCTCTAATGGCATTGCTCACCGAAATATGATTAAACAGCTTCACCAATCGCCCATAAAAATGACACTTTGTATGATCTCATTTAGAATTCAATCTCATCGACAAGCTCTCGTTGAAATCCTTCAGGGATAGAGGTTTTACCTAATGAAACCCCGCTGTCGCCTCCATTCTAACACCCAATCACGTTACTTCTCTCACCAAACAACCCACTCGCCCTAACCACTTCGTCTCTATACAACAAGTCTGCAGATCGGTTTCTCAAGACGAAATTGTTGACTTTGGTACGAAGATCTTGACCACTCGCTCTTTTCATCTCGCTTACATCATCTGGGACATTCGGGTACGCTGTGTTATGATTGATGGGGTGCTTAGCCTAAACATCATCTCTTCAAAATCCTTCCAACAAATGAATATCCCTTCTAGTTGCATGTGTGCCAACCCCATCATGTTGCGGTCATTCAATGACACTATTACTTCTACCTTAGGCACCATGATCCTCAACATTCGGGTAAACATGGCTTTGATGGCATCCTCCTTCGCTATCTAATCGGCGCGGAGGCCACTCATATCATCCAACAGTCCATGACGGTATTTGTGGTGGACATTTTAGTGGCCTTCGCTGGGCCAAATGAATCCTTCGCCTTGGTTATTATTGGCCTACTCTCAATAACGACTGCTACGAATATGTTAAGCGTTGTGTTATGTGTCAGCAACATGCCAACCTTCAACATACTCCTAGCCACCCGCTCCAGGTCGCTCGAGATCTTTGGCCCTTCTCACAATGGGGTTTAGACCTTATTGGTGAGATTCACCCGACCTCTTCACAACGTCACCGTTGGATAATCACAGTGACCGAATATTACACAAAATGGGTGGAGGCTATTCCACTCATTTCAATCAAAAAAGAAAAAATTGTCGAATTCATTAACCATCACATTATCTGTCGTTTTGGTATTCCTCATCGCCTAATAACAGATAATGGTAAATCTTTTAAAAACAAGTTGTTACAAGACCTTTGTGACAACTTTGGTATCAAACTTAGTTTCTCATCACCTTACTATCCGCAGGCCAATGGTCAGGCTGAATCTTCTAATAAAACACTAACCAAAATCCTCATGAAAGTTGTCAATGAATCCTCATGAAAGTTGTCGAAATCCGAAGAAATTGGCACGATCACATCCCCTTTGCCCTTTGGGCTTATCGCACTAGTATTCGTACCTCCACTAATGCCACACCTTTTTCTTTGGTATACGGTACCGAGGCTGTTTTGCCTCTCGAAATACAAATACCCTCCCTTAGAATATCTCTTCAGGGTATTCTCACCAATGATGATTTCCACCAAGAGCGGTTAGCCCAATTGGAGCTTCTTGACGAACGCCGTCTTACAGCTCTTGATCACCTTCAAATCTATCAAAAATGCATTAAACGTGCTTATGATAAGTGACTTCATGAGCGTACCTTTAAGGTTGGTGATCTTGTCCTCAAAGAGAATCAACATGTCACCAAACTAGAAAAGAGCAAACGTGGAAAATTTGCTCCCAATTGGATTGGGCCTTATATAATCACTCACACCTATGGATCTGGTACTTATCGTTTAGCTTCGCTTAATGGTAAACCTGAGCCTGAGCCCCTTAATGCCTTGCATCTTCGACCATTCTATTGTTGAAATTAGTGTTATATCACTTCTTATCCGCCTACTGCTCGTCCCTTGAGCTCCCATACCACCACATGCACTTGTTTCCTACATCTCGAAATAAAAATCAAGCTCACATAGTTTGCTTCTCACCTCACCTAAACGATGCCTTCCCCTTTTTAGTCTAGTCCATGACTTCAAAGTTTTAAAATAAGCCGTATTCTTATGGGATTTTCTTGAGTCAAACTTCCTACTAAACTAGATGCTTCACGCTAAAAAGAACATCTAGTCATCTAAATTAAATATAGACTGCTCCCTCGAAGGACAGCTATATGCCAAATTATTGCTGCTATTCTCTATAGATCGCTCCTCGAGGAAAGCTATGCACTAAAATCATATCTGCTGCTATAAATAGACTACTCCTCGAAGGATAGCTATACACGATCCGCCTCTGCAGAAGCTTCTCGCATCATCGCCGTGAAGACCTCAAGAATAATACAATCAATATCCTTGTAGACTTCCCACATCGATCGGTCTACATTCAATAAAATAAAAGCCTCATTCAAAAGGACTTTTGAGTCATGGAATTGTCTATTTAGGGTAGGTTCTCTTTCGTCAGAACACTCACTTTGTAATAAGTTCTCTGAACCTCAGCTATACCATCCACCTCACCTCACCATTTGTTTCAACTCAAGGGACGTAATGTACGCTCGATATATTGTGATCACACAACTCTTTTCACCTATTGACTTCTCGTCTATGCACGGTACCTGGGGCTCCAAGCTCGTTCTACGTTGTGTGGTTTGTTTAGCTCTTTTCACCTACGGAGCACTCTTTCTGCTTTACCTCGCACCTAGGATTGTGTGTTGACCTTAATCAGGACATGATTCCCTTCTACTTGGGTAGGCTAACTTTCGCTTCCCTTATACCTTTTTACAACATCACCAATTCATTACCAACACCATCAACCTTACCTTTACCAATCTTAATATTTTTACCAACCAACCAATTGCCTAAACCGTACCAAATTGCCTGAATTCGCCTCTCCCTGATCCTAAGGGAGAACTACATCGGTCTGAGGCCCTTCCTTGCTTTGTGCAATGGGCTATGTAGGTAGCACTTAGGAGACATGGGGTCTCCCAAGGTTAGCTCGACCATCCCCTACCATAACCTATCATGTATGGTAAATATAAATATTTTTGTGTATTTTTATTTCATCACATTCCTCTTTATCCTTTTTTCAAAACACCGAAAGTCAAAACGAAAACATTCTTATTAATTATAACTCAAATCAACATACATATCTCATTTTATTTAGATGTTAAACAAATACATCTTCTCTATCATCGACACGTAGGTCGGTACTCTTATTTATTCTTATACCTTGCTAACATTTATTTAGACCCTCACGCCTCATCCCGAACTAGGCGATGATCGTGATCGTCGACCCCTCTCGCCAGGTCTCTCTGTCCTCAATGGTACCACGGCTATTGGTACCACCCACTGATCTGCCAATCTCTCCTGTAACATATGAATACGCCCTCTCGCATGGAGGACTCCAGCCTCTAGTCTCCCAGCCCGTGACTCCGCAACTGCTAACAATCCTCTTGTCTCATTCACTGCGTTTGGAGCTCTTGAACTAAACGCTGCAGCAGACGATCCTCTCTGCTGTAATCACAGCTATGTCGGGAAAATCACATATACCTCGCAGCTCCGCTGCCACCCATAATCTATAGGCCTCTGCTGCTTCGCGTCCATTACCTGCGATCGGGTTCTGCTACTCTTCGGACCTTCGGAGGTGTTGGCTGGGGAGGTGAGAGTATTGCCTCTGCATCGATCCTCATATATGGTCTATAAGCTAGGGGTATATCCTGCACAAATCCAAATTGTCGCCACATGCGATCTATAGGAATCCTCTCATATTCACTCCGGCTCGTGCCCCGCGATCCACCTCATTCGCTCTACACCCCTTTAACTCCTCGGCTATGCTCTCTGTTACCATATAGTTACCGTAAGGCCTCCAACAGATGTCTGCAACCGTCACCCTCTCCCATACCTGCCTGTAATACACAATGTCACTCGTCATGGCTCGAGATCTTGCCTCTTGTTCTGCTGGACCCATCGTCCTCGAATCCCAACCTCTCGTACTTCTGGTCTCTCCGCTGGAGGGATTGGCTATTGTCGCACACAAACAATGTGCTCATAAGCCCAACAGTGTAATAAGTATGAACAATCCAGCGTCATCCTGTGATTTCACCTACAAGCCCATAAACCCCTGTATAGCTCCGCCAAATATGCAGGTGCCCATGCAAAAGTCACGTTCCTTTCTATCATCTCCCAGATAACACACATCAATGCCTTTGGAAATCTTCCCCCTTCCGCCCTCGGTAATGCATAATACCCTACCGCTATCATTAATATTACTGCTAACCTTGTCTCCTCAGGATGTGCTGCATACATTACCCCATACGTAAATGATAAACCTCGCTGTGTCAAATCTCGTGCGTATGGACCAAATACTGCGGTTATCGCTCCCCGTGCCGCGCTAGGTAGTGCCTGATATACTGGTTCTCCTGTAATAGGGAGTCTCAAAATACGGAACACATCTTCCAATGTTACTGTCATCTCCCCTGTTGGCAGATAAAAGGTATTTGTCTCGGGATTCCATCTCTCAATCAACGCCTGTAACATACCATGGTTACGTGCGATTCGTGAATAATAACGGATTCCACTTAACCCCAAATGATTTATCAATGTCCATTCCGCTGGTGTTACATCCGCTCGGATTCGTGACAACAGCGCTGGCACACTATCATTCATCCTCAACCCTGCCTCTGCCTGCATACACCAAAACAACAAACAACCATTCAATCCGTCAGGGTTTTTCAAACATTCTGGAAATTCCTCCAGTAACCGGTATCGGTTATACATAACCGGTATCGGTTCGATGAATCGATACCGCTTTTCCTAACCGCCACTGGCCACCACAATTACATACATCTTGCCTAAAACAACCACCTACGACAATAAATTGATCGTTTATTCCTTTCTATATACACAGACATACCCAAAACCCCGAATTACCTACCCCATAACACTCACCTCATCTATACCCCTGGCTATCATGTTGTCTTTCTCATATCTACTTACCTATTCTCCTCTAGCTCATTCCCAAAACATGCAGTAGTTAAATCACAAACAAGCTGATACCTCTTGGGTTGCAGCAGCTTGAGGTGGCCTCCCGGTCTTCCCTCTTGTCCCTCGCTCACCGGATGTTTCTCCTCGTTCTACCATGATCACCACCCTTTTCAACTTTGTCTTTCTGCCTTCTAAATCTCGAGATCACATTCACGTTCCTTGTCTCTTTTCTCCTTATCACTCAAATCTCTCATGCAAAAACTGTCTCGATCGAGTCATCAAAAGCGTCCGCATTCGCGTATTTAACCTCTTGCATGGCTCTAAAATTAAAACTTAAGTTGCCACCCTAGCTTTTCTATTTTTAGAAAAGCTCATACCTAAATAACCGGTATCGGTTACTTAACCGATATCGGTCTATCAGCTACCGATATCGGTTCCTTAACCGATATCGGTTACACACCTATCTTTTCTCAATAGCATTCTTTTCTTCATTTCTCACCTAAATTTTTGTCGCGCCCGCCTCTTTTCCTGCATAAACAACACAATTTACCACATTTGTTCATCCACCACACATAGCATTACAATTTCATTAACATCATTTATTTTATACAAATACACAAACCATCAACTACGGATATCAAGAAACTATCAATCTATACATCATTTGGATCCAACTCATCAGTTACATATATCACAATGTCACAAAACCACCAATTCATCACATAACCTGACATTCATATATACGTACAAAAAAACAAAAACATCAGCATCATCCATCTATCAACATGTCAATTAAACTCATCACACATTCTATATATTACCAGCCATTAACCAAATATTTAAACACATTTTGAACACTGCATGTGGATCAAAACATCGTCTATATATATATATATACAAGTTTTCAAAAATACAATGTGCCCTACATCGGGGCCTCTGTGATCTCATCATACAACAAAGTCGGCACGCAGGCCGCAATAACTGTCAAAAAAATAATCTCGACTCGCTCGCAGCCGGTCCTCTCGTATCAAAAATAGATATATACTCGCTCATGAGACCGGTATCCACTATACAACCCCTACTCGGCTCGCAGCTCAGTATACAATAAATGAATGAATGAATACATGAATAATACATAGGCACGCAGCCTCTATCAATACACCCGGTTCGGGCCGGTGCCCATCTCTAAAATACAACAACCATGTCTGGGATCTCTCAGCTCTCCCCACCGCCCTCGCACCTCTCCCCCCGCTGTCCCTGTGGTGCCTCTCACCTCCTACCCGTCACGGACACGCCAGCTGTGGCTGCACCTCCCTGAGATCTCTGGCTGTGAGAGGTCTCTGCCCTATGCGCTGCATAAGCCTGATACTCGACTCCGGTACCATCAAGAATATCCTGATAATATCGGGCCTCTGCTCTAACCTCCATATAGCGCTCTCGAGCCACTGACGGAGCTGGGGCTGGTCCCCTGGCACCTACAACCAATGCCCCCGAGCTGTCTTGGTGTGCTTGGTGGTGCACAGGCCGCGTGGTGGTGCGGTACTGCACACTTCTCGTACTGCACCTGTGGCTGTGGTGCTGGTGGTGGTCTTTGCCGCCGTGCTCGTGCTCGAGCTCAAGCTAGCTGCCCCTGTAAGACACCTATCTGTGCCTGTGCCGCAGCTAGCTGCCCCTGTAAGAGCTGCACCTGACCCCTGAGCTGATCTCTCTCTCCTATAATCGCAGACCAAGTTTGGTGTGCGCAGTGATACTTATCTCGGCTGCCTCTCGCCTGACCACCACACCCTGTATGATCCCGTGCACCCAGCATCATCTACACCCTCACCTGCTGACCTCTCCGCTACCCAATCTGGATCCAAAGGCTGTGGTGCAGGCAGTGGGGCCTCTACATCATCCCTCCTGTACTGAGGGAAGGGAGGTGGCTCGTCCTGTCGCAGCCCCATCTGCCTGCGTACCCTCTCCAGGGGTATCCGCTCGTTTCTCGGCCTCCGCCCTGCTATCCAGAATGTATACTTGGATTAGGCGCAACTGTAAGCGGGCTCCTCTGCCAGGGTGGTGACCTCTGTAGGGTCTCCATACAATGTCTACTGCTGTAAGGCCCTCTAGCAAATGTCTATAGTATGCCACATCCCGACCTGCAACAACTGCTCGTGGCTGGCCCACGACCCCCAACCACCTCTGAAAGCCATATCGGTATATGACCTGTGGCCCTGGCTGCTGGGTAACCCTACTGGCCTGATGCATACGATGTGCTCGTATGCCCAACAATGCAACAAAAATGTAGAGCAAATACCGACTCGCCTCCTCCGGCGATAGCCCCATAGCTCCTGTACACCGCACTAGATATCTGGGGTGCCCAGCGTAATGTGTGCTCCTCCACCATCTCAAGCAGCACCCCCATCAATGCTCATGGGAAGCGGCCTCCCTCTGAGTCCGGGAGGGCGAAGCAGGTGATCCCAACCATCATCAACACAGCCAATCGTGTCTCATGTCGATGCGCACGGTACATGTCACCGTGCCGATACTTGCACTATGGTAGGTCGAGGCGTGGGCTGCATCCCCAAAACCTGCAGATGCTATCCATGGTAGTCTCTGACCTACTGGAGGGACTCGCTCTCCTCGATAGGTAACCAAGGATGCGATACACATCCTCCATGTGTGACGGTCATCTCCCCGATGGGAGATGGAACACATTGGTCGCCGGATCCCATCTCTCGATGAGGGCGACCATCAGGCTGTGATCTCTCTCTATCGCTCTGTACCTCTGGACTCCACCGAGTCCCACCTCGCGCATGATGGCCCAATGAGCTGCAGATACGTGTGGCCTCATCCGCACCAACAGCGGGGGCATCCTATCCCGCATCGTCCAATCGCTGACGTGCTGCGCACAACCAACCCACATCCTTAGACCTACTCTTTATTACAACATCTACTTTATCATCTAAACACCCTTTTTTATCCCCCCGACCATACCCCGACTCTCTACCACCCCCTCTAGCAACCTACCACCCTAAAAACCCAAAACCATCCCACCCAAAACCAACCCAACCCAAAAACCCAAAACCCAACCCCACACCAAACCCACAACCCAACCCAAAACCCAAAACAACCAACCCCCACACAAACCCACACCCACCCACAACCCAACCCAAAAACCCAAAACAACCAACCCCCACACAAACCCACACCCACCCACAACCCAACCCAAAAACCCAAAACAACCAACCCACCCACACAACCCACAAACCAAAACACACAAGCCACCGACGCCGGCCGATACATGACCGACGCCGGTCACCAACAACACTCCCTTTCCCTAAAATTGTGCGACCGATGCCGGTCGCTTAGTGACCGACATCGGTCACTGTCTTCTCCCGGAGCCGAACCCCCGCGCGGCCCCCAAAACCCATTTTTTACCTATTTCTACCCATCTACCCACCCAAATACCCTAAAAACTTACCCACCTACCCACCTTAGCCTATCTAGCCTATCTACCCTCTCCCTTTTTCAAATCATTTCCATTTTCTCATTATTTCCTAAAAAAGGTTAATTCCTACCCAAACCCCCAATTTAGCATAATATAACCAAATCACCAAATTAAAGAGTTTCGAATCTACTCGAATGACGACACGTCGTCGTGGTGGGATGGGTGGTGGCGGTCCAGCTGGTCCAGCCCCTCCAGCTCCTCCTGCCTATGCCATGGCTCCAATCCTGATCTGCTAGGTCCCCGCCAATCAATTGCCGCCTCCTCCTTAATCGGGCCCACTATCAACTCTCTCCGCCAATACAATAGCTCCACCTCACTCAATCAAGCCTCTAATCTCAACTCTCCATGTCAAACAATTCGATTTGGTTTACAAATAACAAAAGTGACAATGACAAGCCGTATTTTTTTTTTTATAGGTTTTTCGCCTTTCACCGATATCGGTTTCATTTTGCCCTAAGGAACCGGTATCGGTCCCTTAACCGATATCGGTCATGCAGAACCGACATCGGTTCTCTACCCAACTTTCACCCCATTCTTTGCCCTTATTTACTCCTTGCCTCTTTTTCACCAATATCGCCTCTATCCACCTTTGCTGCACACCATTTGTTCACTTGTCCGGCCTGACCTACGGCCTCAACTTACCTATTTGGCCTGACCTACGGCCTCAACTTACCTATTTGGCCTGACCTAAGGCCTCAACTTACCTATTTGGCCCGACCCAAGGCCTCAACCTACCTATTCGGCCCGACCCAAGGCCTCGCCCTACCCATTTGGCCCGACCCAAGGCCTCAACCTACCTATTCGGCCCGACCCAAGGCCTCGCCCTACCCATTTGGCCCGACCCAAGGCCTCGCCCTACCAATTTGGCCCGACCCAAGGCCTCAACCTACCCATTTGGCCCGACCCAAGGCCTCGCCCTACCAATTTGGCCCGACCCAAGGCCTCAACCTACCAATTGGCCCGACCCAAGGCCTCGCCCTCACTATTTGGCCCGACCCAAGGCCTCCCTTTACCCTTCTGGCCCGACCCAAGGCCGCAACCCAACAACTTGGCCACCCACGGCCGCACCACTTCCATCCCTTACCCAAAATCAACACCATACACTTTTATCCACCCATCCGGTAGTTTTTTGTTCAATCGAGCTCACCTGTTCGTGTTTTAGCATGATTAGGGTCCTTGACTTGATCTGTCGACCAACTTTGCCCAGACCTAGACCGTGACGTTTATCTCAACCAAACCAACCTTTTGGTACTGCCGAACATGCCTAAACATTCATGTACCTTACCTGTTATATACCCCGGGGCTACTTCCTATGCCTTGGATACCAGGATTATATCACCCTTGTTTGGATAAACTATCGACCTTTGCCTCTGCACTGCTGGTTTGCTCATCAAATCATGTACCCTAGTTGCACTAATGCATTTCAACGTGCGTCTGCTTCCTTGGACCTACCCCACCATCTCACCATCATCTCTACACCATGTACCCTTTATCAACCCTATCCCTGATTTCCCGTTCACTCACTCTGTGATAGATTTGAGGGGGATTACCTATATCCTTAACATGAGAAACCACTTCATATTATTGTCCGCGCAGCTTTACAGAACAAGCTACACGACAATAAGGGGCTAATGTAGACACCAAATTCGTGTCTTACGATCCCTTGTGACCCGCATCCCATTTCGTAACCTAACCTCATTACCTAAACCTTACACAATTATTTATTAATTACCTTGTAATTGATAAATCCACATCACCTTACCCGCCACCTCACTTTGCCACCTCATCATGACCTAGCCCTAACCCTAAACTAACCTAATTAAGACCCATGACTTGGTCTAGACTCACATCCATAACTAATGCCTCCTTACTCGCACCCAAAACCGACCTTCTAGTCACTTGACCAAGCCCGCAACTGATCTCTCGGGAGAAAAGCAGGGAAGGTGGGCTATTTTACTAAAAATAGCCTGCTTTTTCCTTACCGATGCCGGTTCCTACTCGACCACCGTCGGTTACGCAACCGCCATCGGTTCCCTGTAAATGGGCTCCCCAAACCAAAACAACGGATCGGAATTTCATTTGGGAGATCGGTCGAAGGATTTCTGGATCAACAGAGAGCATTGCGAGTGAGGAACAGAGTCCAGATCTTCACCTGACAGAGCAGAGACGAGTGGAAATACCAGAAGTGTTTACAACCAAGGAGATCAACTTGCATCTTTGTCAAAACCAGTAAGTCACATCTTGCATGTCCTCTGTTATAACATTTCTTATGCTCTGTGAATTTCAGTCCTCCTAAATCCGTCTCTGAATCTACTACCCAACGTGTCATTGCATCTAACTGTTATTCTTTTGCTTCTAATCATCCCATTTCCTAATATCATCCATAAACCAGTCTTACAAAACACCGTAGCTACTAAGAAGATCCTAGAACCCACCGGTATCGGTTATCAGTAACCGGCATCGGCTATCATAACCGGCATCGGCTATCAGTAACCGCCATCGGTTCCTCTGATCAAAACCAGAAAACCAGCCTTTCCCCTACCCAGTTCAACGAAACAATTTAATTGATACTTTACAGTCTTTTGTGTTAATTCATATTAGCAGGGGAACTGACCACCTTCGAAAGGAAGTTTTATATTTCCTGGGCCCAAGGCAGTTTCCTCATTTATTGTTTAATCAAATCTTGTGGTCTTGTGTTCTTATTTGCAGGTAGTCCTTCCAAGACAAAAAGGAGTTCTTCGCAATCAACCTGATCTTTCTCTACGGTACGCGCACACCATCTCGACGTTCTACAGGTATTCCTCCTAACCCTAACCTTATCTGTTTCTAAAAGGAACGAGTCTTTCCGAGTGAAACAGTCCGCCCACAAAGCATCGTACAAAGACTTGTGCCACATCCGCTGATTTGATTCCACCAGTTTTCGTATGATGGCCACCAAGTTCTTGTTGCTGGATTCCGCTTGACCATTTCCCTGAGGATAATAGTCGATGCGTGAGCCAAGGTTATCCCATATTCATAGCAAAAACTAATAACTTCTCGTGAGGAGAAGTTAGAAGCATTATCAGCAACGATTTTGTTTGGAATGCCGAACCTGACAATGATATTTTCTTTAATGAAATTACAAACCACCTCAGAAGTGGCATGCTTGACAGGTATGGCTTCCACCCACTTGGTGAAGTAATCCGTTGCTGTAAGGACATAGCTATGTCCAGCACTCGATTGAGGATTGAGTGCGCCAATAAAATCAATTCCCCATTGTCTGAATGGTTCATTGATAATGATCGGCCTTAGGGGAAGGGCAGCCAGCTTGGGCTTGCCGACGAATTGCTGACAGGGTTCACACTTTGCCACCCAGGTGGCTGTATCTTGAAAGAGCGTTGGCCAATAGTACCTGGCCCGAATGATCTTGTGTGCCGTCACGGAGGAAGAAAAATGCCCTCCACAAGCTGAATTGTGAAAACTTTCCAGTAGTTTTACTTGCTGGGGCTTGTCGACACATCGCAGGAAGATGCCATCTATCCCACGCTTATATAAGCCATCATCCCAGATGACGTATTTAGCCGCCCTGAGCTTTATAGTGCGCTTCTCCTTTGCAGTTAGGTGCATCGGGCATTCGCCGTAGGTAAGGAAGAAAGCGATGTCGGAGTACCACTCATCACTAGTTGCAACAAATAGAACCAGAGGCAGAGAATCAGGCCCTTCTTGCCGGTCCTGCGCTTCTTCGATGTAGTCACCCCTCTCATCAGGATTTTCTGAATCTTTGTTTTCAGCCATTAGCTGACACAGGCCCTTGCCCCTTACTAGCTTGGTTGGTTTAATGTCCAGATCATACTCCTGGACCTTTGCGATCCAATTTCCCTAAAACTTCTTAGCTCCCGCTGAGTTAGAATTGATTTCACCGCCGTGTCGTGACCAAAGCACCACCGTATATGCGAGTTTAGAATGTAATACCTGAAATTCTTCACTGCTTTGACAATGGCAAAGGCATGCTTTTCCAGCTGAGTCATCTTTAGTTCGTGAAGCTTGAGGGGAGAACTCATGAATGCAATCGGGGATTCAATGTCTTCTGAATTCTTTTGCATTAAGATGGCAGACACAGTATGCTCAGATGCATAACTATACATGATGAAGTCCTTGGAGAAATCTGACATACCAGATCGGTGCATGGGCAGCAGTGTTTTTATTTCTTCAAATGACCTTTTCCCCTCTTCACTCCATCTGAAAGTTGGTGACCCCTTCATCATGTTCAATATGTGACGGGTCTTTTCGCAAAGTCAGGAACAAAACGCCTGAGAAAGTTCACCTTTCCAAAGAAAGAATGAACACCAGTCTTGCTTGTAGGCAGAGTAAGGCTTTGAATAGCCTTAACTCTTTCAGTATCTATCTTTGTTCCTTCTTTGCTGACCACATGGCCTAGCAACTTCCCTTCCGTGACTCCAAAAACAGACTTTTTTGGGTTTAGGGAAATCCCATGTTCTCGGCACCTGGCCAACACTTGCTCCAAGTGATCACAGTGATCGCTTCGTTGTTTGGAGAACACAGTCAGGTCATCTAAATAAACCACAATGACCTTCCCCATCATACCTTTGAATGCAAAGTCCATGGCCCGCTGAAAAGTAGCACCAGCATTAGTTAGGCCGAAAGGCATCCTGCTGTAGGCAAATGTACCCCAGGGAGTAGTGAATGCTGTTTTAAACTGATCTTCAGGTGAAACTTCAATCTGATTGTAACCTGAAAAACCGTCGAGCATGGACAACATCTCTGATCCAGTTACTGCTTGCAGAACTTGATCCATTATCGGAAGAGGGTAGTTGTCTTTCAGCGAAGCTTGATTCAAGTTTCGAAAGTCTACGCAGATGCGTATTTCACCATTTTTCTTGCGCACTGGCACAATATTTGCTACCCAAGTACTGTGATGGATAGGGAAGATGATTCTTGCGTCTAGCATCTTCTGAATTTCGGCCTGGATGGTACCCGAAATCTTGGGATTATAGTGCCTCTGCTTCTGGCGGAAGGCTTTGGCATCGTCTTTCAACGGAATATCATGCTGAACGTCCTTTGGCTTGAAGGACTTTAAATCGGCATAAGACCATGCCAATACATCCATATATTTTTTCAGCAACTTGACAAATTTTCACTTTTCTTCTGGCGTGCAACATTTCCCGATGTTCACAAATTGCGGATGTGCCTCCGAACCTAAATTGACTGGTTCGGTCTCTGGGGATGAGTCAGGATCATCCCGCCTCTTCTTTCTTACAAAACGGTCATGCACAGCGAAAGGCGTTCCAGAAAACCGTGCCTTTTGGAATTTTATTTCCCTTGAGCTGACATATGCCATTGTTACCTTCAGATTCATTGCCTTGGTCGGTGACTGACTCATGGCAAGTGGAAGTAGATCCTTCAAAATGAAATTCTTTAAAATTTTCTGCCTTCTCCAGAAAGGCAATGAGTTGATTATCATCATTGAACACCTGCCAATGCTGAGAATTATCTGCACGCTCAAGGCGGAAAACTACCTCAATGGTGTACTTGTTCGTTTTCAAACCTGGATGTGGGAGCATGAGAGATGCTGAAACAGCCAATGAATCAGCCATGTCATTTTGGGCTCTTGGAATCGCCTCTATTGAAAAAGCATCAAATTCTTCGATGTTGTCCCATACCGCATTACGGTAATGTCTGAGCCTTTCATTCTTTACTTGGTAAATCCTTTTGACCTGATTTACAACTAGCTCAGCATCGCCTTGTACTTTTAGATTTTTAATTCCTCTTTCTTTTGCGGCTGCATACCGAGTAAGAGAGACTCATACTCAGCAGTATTGTTGGTGTTGAAAAACTGCAATTTGAAAGAGAGAGGAATGAATTCTTCCTCGAGATATTAACACGGCCCCAAAGACCACATCCACTAGTTACACAGCTCCCATCGAATTGCAATGTCCAGATCTTATTAAGATCTCCTTCCTGAATGAGAACAGCCCCTGTTTTATCCGTCTCAGTAGATAAGAAGTAATTCCCCATCCCTGATGATTCAAAAAGGATTTGAGCTTTGGGGTCTTCAGAGTTGGTAACCAAGTATTTCTTTTGTGATTCTGGCTCCAAAGTCTGCATTACGCCTTTGACTGGAATTCTAGCTTTGGACCAGTCCATATGAATTTCTCCACCAACTTCGCTGCAAAAACTTCTTCCCAGCAATATTCCATATGCTGCCGGAATGTCAGCAACGAGGACTGTCATTTTTACTCTTTTATCCGGGAAAGCCGCAAATGTAAATTACGCGTCTTTGATTTGGCCAACCAACGGAACTTGCTTAGTTTCCAAAGAATAACATCTACCGAAAGGCTTGGTAAGAGTGAGGCCCAAAGCATGGGTGACTTTTGCCGGCATGACATTATCAGAAGCCCCGGAATCAATTATGCAGTTACTCAGCTTGTGTCCATTGATCAGAAGAGAGAGATAGAAAGGCTCTATCTTGCCTGACGCAGATGTTGAAGCAACATTTATATGGGATTCAGGGGGAGTGGAAAGGATTCCTTTTGGGGAAGCCTGATTAGGTATAACAGCTTGACTTTGGATATACTTAGTCAATCTTACAAGTTGTTCGGGGTTTGACTGAAGATACTCAGCTTCAGACATTTGGATCTTGGTCTTTTTTGCATGATCTATAATATCAAATGCGGCCAAGGGTTGCGTTGGTAAAGGAATGAGTCCCTCACCTCGCGATGATGGAATAGGATTGGTGGTCTTAGTAGGAATGTGAGAGGACTGATTTGGAGGAGAGATAGGGGGAAAAGATTTCTTTGTAAAAGATTTGCCAGGGAGTTGAGTAGGAAGAGGATTACCTCTTTTAGCAATGATCGGAGGTGCGTTTGACACGGCCTTCTCCTGCTGGACATGGGTAGCAACTTCCGCTTCTTTTCCTTGTGAGTGAGTAAAAACAGCGTATGACTGTCCGCTTGCATAGCCTTGAGTACTCTCCTCTTCATCAAATTCCATGTACCCGATAGTAGAGTCACCAGTCGGTTCACCGACATCTTGATCATCTTCGCCTTGAGATGAAGGTTCTTCATAATACTGCTCTTCTTCTTCAATCTCGGCCAGAGCATTGACCGGAGGGGCCTCAAGTGCCAACCGTGGAGCAGTTGCAGGTAGACGCGGCCTTTGTGAGACATTGTTAGGAACGAAATTCCTCCGCGGAATATCCCGGTATGAGGAACTGGGAGAGGCCTGGGCCAACTGCTTCTTTAATGCGAGCAAATCGTTCGCCATCTTTTGGAATGCTGGATCAGACGAAGTGGTGGGCGAAGGGCCCAAAGATTTAGGCTTGGCTGATTCCTTTTTTAATTCGCCGGATATTATCAGATTATCCTCTATGCGAATGGCAGCGGCTTGGGCTAGAACCAAGGTGGCAACTCGTTCCTGAAGGAGCAAGAAACTAACTTTCGAGCTCATAGCGTTTACGAAGAAACACTTTTGATTTTCCGGCGTTGGAAGCATGGCAACAGGGACACGGTTGATTAGTGCATTGAACCGGGTGACAAAATCATGCATGGTCTCATTCGCCTCCTTCTTCAGGTGAGTGATTCATGATAATAATGCAAATGCATCCTCTGAAGGCTTGTACCTATCTTCAAAAGCATCCCGCAAGGTGGCCCAACTGGTGATAGATCCGGCCGGCAAATGCTGAAACCATTCACCGCAGGTCCTTGTAGGGTTTCCAGAAAAAGGCGAACCGACACATCTTCGTGGGTCACATCCAAAATACTGCATGACATAATGAATGCAGATATGTGGGAATCCGTGCTTTGATTTCCACTCCCGTCAAATTTGGGAAAATTCTTTCGATTTCCGTGAGGGAGGGCGTGAACTGGATGTGGTAAAGCCAAAGGACCCATCGCGTTTCCCCATGGTACCGCCATCTGAAAAGCCGGAAAGAGAACACGAGCTGGAATTGTAGTTCCGCTGAGTAGCAAGGCACTACAAAGGGATGTGGATGCCCCCTGCAAAAGACTTTTTCTTCGTGAAGGTGAGACACTCCTGGATGACCGGCTAGCCGAGCTTAGTGCTGAAAAACGTGCCGGTGTTACGCTGAAATTGTGCCTTTGAAGCAGATCGAAAGTAGGATCAGCTTCTCCACGGGCTCGCCTGCTGCGCGTAAAAGGTTCACTCGCCAGTGTTCCTTCCAGATCTGCAATGTTATGGCACAGATTTAAACTTTCTTTTTGGTTGTACTTGCTGATTTTCTGGTTTTTCTGTCAAAAACCAGCAGCAGGCACTTTTCTAGATATTTAAAACTATCCTCTTCAGAAAACCGATTGCGGTTAAATGAAAAATTACAATGAGGATAAGACGGCAGGGAAGATTAGTAAGCTGATTTTCTGATCTGATTTTGACTTTTTTTTAGAGGGTTTCAAACTTTTTGCAAACACCAAAAACTCAGATCTATGGCAAAATACTGATTTTTTCAAAAACTCAGCGAACTAAAGATCTTTAACTGGACCAGATCTATGACTCTCAGAAGAAAATTTTTCAATTTGAGCACTTTTGCAAATTTTTGGATTTTTAACAAAAAGTTCAGATTTGCAAACAGGCAGCAATCTTTTGATTTTTTCTGATTTTTATATCTTACTACCCTCATAGATCTGACAGATCTATTCGATCCCCAGCGGAGTCGCCAAAAACTGTTGGTCCGAAAATCTGTCGCCTGGACAGATCTATGGATAGACGAGCCAACAGTGTGCAGGGCTTAGCCCCTCTTTGAGTCAGCAAAGCGAAACTGGTTTATTGCTATTCTACCAGCAGGAATCTATGCAAGTCTCACAGATTCTGCCTTTGGGGTTTGGGATCTCATCCCAGTAGAGTGTTTCAGGCTGCGAAAAGAAAGGAATGAAAGAGGGAAAAGAGAAAGAACAGATCCGAAGGAAGAAAAGAAATGAATTCCAAAGCAGAAAGGTCAGAAGATTTATGTTTTTGGGTTGGTAGTAAACAGAGCCAAACCTACTTGCATAAATAAACAAAGCAATACTGATGAGCAAATGACAGAAAAGTAGATATGAATCCAACAGATTAAACACATACAGATCTAACGTAAGGAAGATCTAATACATAACACAGCTATTGAGCACAAAGTCTTAATATTTGTATTACTGTTTTCTTCTGTTACAAGAAAGCTCAAAGTCTTTCTCTCCTCACTTCTATTTTCATCTAAAAAATGTTCACCCCGAATACAACAAGTATTCCAGTATTTATAGAAGAGAGGAGAAGGAAAGCAAAAAAGGAGCCAACAAATATTTACAAAATATCTAAAAGTCATGTTGACTTTTGACAACTTGATGGATGACATCATCCCATGATGCAACATGGATGATGTCATCATTTGTGCCAACACACTTTAGACATTTCAACAAGAAAGTCGGAGAATAGAGAGAAGAAGAAGAAGAGGAAGAAGAAGAAGAAGCAGCTACTCGTCATCGTCATCCTGCGGCCGAAAGGGGTTGCACATACGCTCTTGCTGCTCGCCAGAGATGATATGTGGAACTGAGCGCGGTATTCCAAAAACTTGTTAATCATGGGCCCAAATTGATCCTGTGATGGATCCTTGTGCCGTTCGCTGATTGCTTCGCAAGTCTCCCGCTCGCTTATGAGATTTTCTGGGAGTTTAGAATAATCTTTCTCCGCCTCGATGAGGAACCCGATGAAGTCCCTACAGGCCAGCAGGTTGTTGATAGATTCAGTGTCAAATGTGACCTCTGGCCCCGTTCCTTGAGAAGTGATCTCCTTGAAGATCTGGATAGTTTCATCAGCTGATCTCATGGTAAAGGAAGGAGTGAGCAGCCCTGGAGACATGTTAAGAACAATTCGCTCCATTTGATGCATCGCATCCAGGGCCTCTTCCTTCACCTTGTCTATCTTTTCCAGAACAAATTCCAGCTGATCTATCCGATAGTCCAGAGTGGACATGGTTTTGTTGAGGGCCCTTGGATGGCCGAAAACTCCGAACTTGACCAGATCTTCGACTGAATAGTCGAACATTTGTTGAAAGGTCTCATGTTGGAGTCTAGCATGATCTAGCTCTTCTGATATGGGACCCGCTAATGCTTGGAGTTCCTTGTTCACCTTTCTGATGTTTAGATATGAATTGACATATTTGGCGATCACTCTTTCACTGTCCTTGAGGATCTGGCTCCTCCAAGCAGAAACGGCCATACCCTGCTCGCCGATCTTTGAATATTCATTGATTTTCTCTGGTAAGAAGCTCGAGTCTCGGCGGTCGTGGGAGGTGCACTACCCATCTTCTGTAAGGCTTGAAGCAGATATTTGTTCTGCTCCTTCAATAGCCTTTTCTCTTCTTTTGTTTCCTGAAGCTTTTGACAAAGGGCGTCGACCGCGGAAAGAGCTTCCCCCTGGAGACTTTCAGAAGATGTCCCCATTGTGACTTGGGTCACAGTAAAATCTGCCGGAGACAGATCCTTTTTCTCTTTGAGGGGATCGGGGTATGCAATTTCCATGATCCTCTCACCTGCAACACTTTTAGAGAAGCGTGTAACAGGCTTTTGCTTCTTTGCCCCTTTGGCCGGAATCACTGAAAAGTCCATCGGAGCGATGGGAACTTTCCTCTTTTGTTGGCTCAGCTGCTGAGAGATCCAGGCTGGTCCCATAGAAGAAGGACCAGAGACAGAGGAGGAGGGAGCAACAGTAGAAGAGGGGAAAAACGTGGAGACACGCGGCGGTGGCATTGAAAGCATAGCCGAAGAAGTGTCCACGGGAGGAAGGGAAACCGCAACTGCAGAAGACAAAGGAAGGGAAGGGAGCCCGGAAATGAGGGAAGAAATGGAAGAAGATAAATCAGCGAGGGAGGAGAAGATAGATGAAGAGGCAGGGGAAAGAGTAGAAGAAGGGGCGGAGGACACGACCAAAGGGGTGGTCGTTTGAGTCACTCGAGGAGGGGAAGAAAGAGAAGAAGAAGGGACAGAAGGGACCTCTATGGTTGTAGCAATGCCGACATCCTGAGTGGATGGGCGTATGGGACTATCCTCCACTGCTTCTTTCTCTGGCGAATCCAGAGTTATTACCTGTTCTGGCGCTGTGGAAGGAGGACTTCCAGGGGCTTCTTCCTGAATGGTGCTAGGTTCACCTTCTGCACCTTTGCCTTTTAGCTGCTTCTTTGACCTTGGAGGTGCATTGCCCAATGGGGAGGTTGTGAAATCTACCCCAAGGTAGATCAGCCCGTTCATGCGGCACCCGGTGCTCGTTACTGCGCATATTCTCCTTGACCCTCTCCTCAATTGTTTGAGGAGCCTTGCTTCTGTCAATGGCCGGGAAGGGCCAATCATCCCCTTCCGTGTCATTATACACCTTGTCTACTTCATCTTCCGTAGTTTGGAAGCCTTTGGGGACAATGGCCACTCCGTATTGGATAATTTCCGCCAATGCTAAGCGAGAATGATCCTTTCTTCTGAGTTCCACCTCGTGGATGACGTCAATGTAAATATCCTCAATTTGAGGGACATGGATCGGATCAAGCTTAGCCCTTGGCAGGCAGCTCCTTGGGTCAAAGGTAGGCCTGGCTGGGAAGTCATGTTTCAAATTGAGCAACTCCAGCTCTGCGAACATTTCCTTCACCTTGTGATGGGAGGAGCATGTGTACCAGCCCACTGTGAGGGGGAAAGGAGTTCCGCCCTTCTTTCTTTTGAGGCATTTCTCATGGTATGTGACCAGCTGCCTTGATAACTCTAGTAGAATCAGCTTAGGTCCAGCATACCTTGGTAGCCTGGTTGGCTCGCCCAAGAAGTTGGCCGCCCTCAGATAGGTAAATGTGGGAAACTGGGTGAACAGGGCCCCCCACTTCTCCACGGTTGACACAATGTTTTTGGTCGTGCGACCATGAGTTAGATTTGGCCTTAACAGGCAAATGATGTGATAGAAGAAAGCATCATTAATTTTGGTGAATTGAGGGATGCTATTCTCCAGCCTCAGTTCTGGATAATATTCATATATTTTGACCTGAGGCCAAATTCCACTTCGGTTTAGCCCTGGATAATCCCTCTCCGACGCTGCAGCGTAGACTACGTAGGAGTTCATATGGAACACTCCCGTTGTGGCGAATTGTTGTAGCTGCTCGGAGATGGTGCTGCTTATTATTTCTCCCCAGCAAAAGCGCTGCTCAGGCACATTCTTATTCATTGTTTCCAAGTACCTCAGCATCCATTTATGGAAGTAGTGGGCGTCAGAAAGCCCGAAGACCCTGCTCAGGAAAGTAATAGTATCGCTGAGCTCTTCTGAGAAGTCACTGCGGTGGATGATTTGGGGCCACCGGGTTACCACCTTCTTGTTTTTCAAGTAGACTTCGTTCATTAGTTGCATGCATTGGTCTTCATTGTCTTCCCAGGCCTTGATGCACTCTTCTTGGCTGACGGCCACAAAGTGCCGGTGGTGAGGGATGCCGAGCATTATCTCAAAATGACGGGCAGTGAGGTTTATGATTACCTCGCCCTTGCTGTTTTCGACACATCTTGTGTCCTTGTTGTAAGACTGTGCAATCACCATCATGAATTCATTGTTGACGGCACTGACGGGGATTCCTCCGGTGAAATGCAGGGCACTGCCTATTAATTTGTCCATCCACGGACTTCTTGTAACCTTCTGAGTCCTAACCCAGAATTCTTCCATGTCAATGTGACCCAACTCTGAGTCCCTGACATCCATACTGCATTCAGCCTGTGATTCGGGCATCCTGACCCTTTGATATTTGTACTTCATCTCTTCCTCTGTAAGCTTAGCCTTTCCTCTTGGTTTGGTGGGTCTCTTGCTGGATGTAGACATATGTTCTTTTGAACTCAGTTGCTGATCTGCATGAAGAAGAAGCGAGACCCAATCCAAAAAGGTTGAATTAGCCATTTGATCTTCCATCGGAATGTTAGCAGAAGAAAGAGTTAGAGATTTTAAGGCTCAGGGCGCGGGCGCATGAAAACTGCAGCTAACAGGGCTAAATAGATAGGGCGCACAGAAAAGGAGTGCTGCAGAGGTTAAATTGGCGCCAAAGGCGCATGGCGCATGGATACTGCATATTGCATTTGATATAGGGCGCATGAGAAGTGCGTGTTACATTGGGACAGGATGCGCCCAAGGGAATATGGCGCGGCGCATGAAAAACTCACACAACATGGTGTTATTGCAATCGGGGATGCGCCTGCGCCTTTATAGCTTCATACTTAGCACGGAAAAACTTTTGTTGCATGGAAGCTGGGTGCGCCATGGGCGCATGGAAAAGGGATGCAACATGGATGGATGGTGTGCCATTGGGGCACAGTTTCAGCACTTGTAGCACGCGGAAAAGGCGCACCTTGAGGGCGCATGAGCTCATGATGCAGCAGGCCGAAAGGGTGCGCCATTGGCACGGATTTTGCTCTTGTAATAGGGCTGGGTAGATGCGCCATGGGGGCGCAACTGTTCTTAGTGTTGCAGGGGTGACAGACGCGCCAAGGAGAAAAACAGAAAACCAAACTCTTAAAGGGGTTTTTACATGATTCTTAGATTTCTTCTCCTCTCTCTTTTTAACATGCTCAGTGGGCAAATGAAACGGTTAAAACCAAGAGGATTACAACCATGGTTTCAAGAAAATGACCTTCTCCAGCAGATCTGGAAAGAGGAAGGATAGCATGGGGGCAGAGCATAAGAAATGGAGGAGGCTAGGCCGATCACATTTATATATAAACAACCACCCAACAAGCAAGAACCAAACCAGGAACACACCAGGAACTGAAAGCACAAAACGCACAAGAGAGAAATAACACCTCTTACCTGGATATATAGCAAAAGTTCGGGAACGGGTCCACAGGACGATGAAAATGACGGAGCAGAGGCTGACAAGTTCAGAACGATCACGTGCTCAACAAAAGTGAAAATGACATTTGGGAGCGCACTCACATATATATAGAAAAACTGGTCATAAATGCGCCAACCACTTTTTCAAAGGCGCATGAGATTTGTTGTCGACAGGAGAAAGCGTGTGCCCTTTGGCGCACGAGAGTATTTGACAACAGGAGACGAAGTGCGCCTTTGCGCGCCAAAAGCATTGTCGACATGAAGTTATGTGCGCCCTTTGGCGCACCAAAATATGGTGTTGCAATAAGATTATGTGCGCCCTTTGGCGCACCAAAAAGCGGAGCAACAAAAGTTGTGTCAACAATAAGGCGCATGCGCCTTGGCGCACGCAAAGAGACTCAACATCCTTTAGCGCACCAAAGATGTGTTAACATGGAAAACCATGCGCCAAAGGCTTTTAAGGGGGCGCATCAAAAGCTAGTGTTACAAGGATATTTCATGCGCCCAGCCAAAAAAGGCTCAGAAAGACTAAGTTCGAAAACTAGATTTCTGGGAAGGGATTTTACAACGTTTCGAACGCGAGGGATCCCTAACGAGGGATCGAAACAAAATTTTCCGTATGGTTATCGGTAAAATTGCCCTTGTCAATTTTACGGGATAACATGACCTAACTCAACCATGCCTATGACCTAACTCAATCCATTCCTAAACCAAATTTGACTCAATCCATGCCTAAAATAA
Source organism: Taxus wallichiana var. yunnanensis (assembly GCA_018340775.1). Lineage (NCBI taxonomy): Eukaryota > Viridiplantae > Streptophyta > Pinopsida > Cupressales > Taxaceae > Taxus > Taxus wallichiana. The sequence goes on from CM031240.1 coordinate 623,300,272, forward strand.
CTTTGACTCAATCCATGCCTATGACCTAACTCAATCCATGCCGAAACCAACTCGACTCCAACATGCCTTACCTAAGTTTCCGTCCATATCACGACAAAAATTAACATTATCATAAAACATCAACAAACCATCGAATCTCATCCATCTCATCATATAAAAAAATATGCGTGTCTCAATACAATATACAAGGATATCCAATCATGTACATCTCTCAAAATTGTCAGCACAGCTGATACTCAATATAAAATGTCATCGGCACGCAGGCTGGTATCATATAAAATAAAACAATAAAATAATACCAAATCTCTTCGGCACGCATGCCAATATATATCAAAAATCAAAACTATGTCAAAATCGGGAGCCATATATCAAGCATCTCGACAAACATCCTTAGTATTTGTATCGTCTGCACCCTCTGCCTCCTCGGCCCCTATCTGTTGACTTACTAACATCTCCCCACCCATCATAGGTGGTGGTTGGGTCCCTGCTGGTGCATCAACTAGAACTAGCCTCTGGGAACTGGTGGCCTCACCCTAACCATGTCTTAGGGCTCGATGGCCCCCTGTGCTCTCCACGCTATGGGTGCATGATCTAGTCCTCTCGCTAGAGGCTCTGCTTTGTGCCCTGTACTCAGCATATGATAAACAATCTATCCCTTCGCAGTCACCGGGTCTTGATAGTATCTTCCCTCCTCCCTTGCCTCCCGCAACCTAGATATGGGCACTATCTGCAGTGGCCCCATTAGCCTCTCGACCACTGTGCCCTATCTCCGTGGGACCCCGTCCCACCCCCGCCTATAAACCGGGAACCACATTACATTTGCAGTGGTGGTGCCATCATCCCCTACCCCTGTGCCTGTATCTATGTTTGTGATGTGGCCAATCGGCCTCGCAACCACGACACATGTGCATGTAGGGCAACCACCGACCATCATCCCCATCTCCATCTCCATCCCCACCCTAGGCCATCTGGGCCTGAATACTAGCCACCTGTACATGTAACTTGGCCACCTCCTCCTTTGAGCTGGCAAGCTATCCTTGCACTATACCCAACTGGGTAATCAGGGTCACCACCTGCCCCTGTAGGGAATCCCTCTGCACTATGATGGTGGCTAAATCGCTACCCTGGCCTAGGTGGTACTGCTCATAAATGAGCCACCCACCACTGTCTATATCTATTTGTAACCCCAACATCATCAATCCACCGGTCGACACCTATTCCTCCTTCCTTGTGGGCACTGCCGATTGCGGTAGGGGCAATGGCCTCTCCACGTCATCCCTGTTATACTATGGGAAGGGTGGAGGTATGTCTGTGTGGGTCCAAACTACTATCTAACCCCGTCCCACTCGGGATCATCTTGTGCTCCCGGCATGGTGCCCCACTATCCATCTCACTAATCAAGACCATATAACTCATCATGCATCTACCTAAATGAAGGATAGCCCACACATGGTCTCCATATGATGTCCACTCTAGAAAACCCTCTCAATATCTTCCTATAATATTCTACATCATGTGTAGCCCTCTGTTTGATCACTTGCTCTCCGATCATAGGTACCCATCACCTATATCCCACTCGCACCAATCTCGGTGGAAATGATTCAGCTTAGGTCATACCTACGGCGCACACAAACTATGTTCTCATAAGCCCAACAATGTAGTAAAATGTGCAACATAGGCTGAACTTGCACTGAGACACCATACGCCCACAACTCTCGTATAGTTGCACCAAGAATGCTAGTACCCAGGAAAAGCGGGTCTGATCTATCACCATGTCATGTAATACCCCCATCATAGAGCGGGGAAATATCCCTCCCTCTACATCAGGTAGTGCGAAACAACACACTGCCTCCATCAATAAAACAATGAACCTCATCTCCTTTGGATGGGTTGTGTATATCCCTCCATAGAATGTACTAGAACTATGGAATGTCATGTTTTTCAGTCCCTCTCCAAACACTATCAACATCAACTCCTCTAAGGCCTCGGAGGAGATCGAATACACCTGCGTACCTAGTATTGGTAGCTACAGGATCCTAAACATGTCCTCCAGGGTGACTGTCATCTCACCCATTGGTAGGTGGAATGTGTTGGTCACTGAATCCCATCTATCAATGAGAGTGACCATCGACTCGACTGTACCACATGCCGATAGCACCAAAATCCACTCAGGCCCACCTCCTCCATGTGCTTGCCACTCCTTAGTAGTCATCACACCTCACACTCTCAAGAGTAGGGGTGGCACCCTATCTCTCATCCATAGCTAATCTCTCCCCTACATCTAATATAAACAACAAATTAATCCACATTCATCATACCCATACTCACCCACTATCATTTCCCCAAACCCATTTCCCCCGCCTACTCTAGGTTTTTCAACAACGCACCCTATTCTACCCTTCCCTATCTCACCCACTTGACCTAAGACCCTTTTGGCCCCTTGTTCTCCAAAACCCGACCGGTGTCGATTATCTCTAACCGACCCCGGTCACCCCTAAACTGGCATCGGTCACCTGTTTCATGACCAATCCCGGTTTGACCCTACTGACGCCAAATAAACCCGATCGACGCTTGGTCCATCGCGCGCCAAAATCCACGACCCCAAAACCCTCCCCTCTCAAAAACTTCCCTCTCCTACTTCTTCTACCCACCCATTCTACACTATACCTCCGCTTCACCTCATCCCATCCCCTATTCATTCACTTACCTCTCTCCCCACTCCTATTGTACCTAATTCACCCTCCCACATTTCAAATTTCTTCCCCCAAAACAAAAAATTGACTTTTTCACACCCCACTTTACCAACTAATTTACCTCACCAAAATACAACAAGAGTTTGATGCTTACCTCATCATGCTACCGTCACCGTGGTGACATGTCCGGGCTGCTACACCAGTGGCCCGCCCGATCCCTCTCCGGCCTCTGCCATCAAGCCTCACTACCCGCACTCTAACCAATCAAATCTCACATTTTGATCCTATAGACCGACCTCTCAACTACCAATCACCCACCATTTGGCTCACCAAATACACTCTCCATTCCGTCTGAACACTTTTCCACCTTTTTCTCTGTCTCGTGTCATTTTCCCAATTTGCAAGAAGACAAATGTATTGCAAAAAGCGTGGATTTTTTTTTTTTTATAATAAACCTGACCTAACAGAGACACCGGTTTTCCTTCACCGACATCACCACATGCCCTACTTTACCATGGTTGGTTACCCTATTCCGGCATCGGTTACCCTTGACCAGCATTGGTCACCCTCTCTTCCACATGGCCCATAATTTTGTCCTATTACCCTACCCGCCACTCTTTTTCTCCACACCCAACCTTTACCTTGACCATTTACCCTACCCTCCTGACCTCATCGTTTACTACCTACCCTCGTCCTCATTTGGGGACTCATCCTTTTACCCATACTTTAGACCTACCCATGCCGTGACCTAGATACTTGGACTGAAACATCGCTAGTGACCTTTTGACCTCATGTGTTTGCTATACCTTGCGGCACTATTATCCATGTTGATTGACCTAATAACCTTACCTTACCTTTTCCCATGACTTTTTATCCACGAACCTACCTTTAGTGTATTGGAACACACCTAAACGTTCCAAAGACTGACTTGCATCGTGTTTCCTGACCATATCCTATACTTGGATACCTAATCACTTCAACCTTGTTTGGATAAACCTATCGCCCTTAGAAAATGTAGAGTTTTCCTACTCTTCAACTTGGCACTATGCTTCATTTATACATTTGCGTGTGTTTGAATATTAATACCTTGGACCCCGACCCATTACCTAGATTACCCAAGTAGACCTTTTTCCTTCTTACCTGTTACCCCACTTCTTCTTCATCACATTCACCTTTTGTCAAACCACTCATCGCTCGCATTCCGCCTCATCTGTTCCTAGTTTGAGGGGAATCACCTTCACCCAAACATGGGGTAACCACATCTTATTTTTGTCAGCATTGCTTACCAATACAAGCTACACAACAAAAAGGGGCAAAATGTAAACACCAAAATTGGGTCACACTCCCCTTGGTCCCTCGATAAATAAATACCTTAAACACATCCACCTAGCCATGGCCCCCTTCACCCCACTATAATATTAATTTAATTATTTAAATTAAATTAATTCATTATCCTCACCATATTTATTATTTAAATATCCTAATTGGGATAATGCCCACATATCCACCTCATTTAGCCACCTCATCCTAAGACCTATTCTTAGTAAGCTGCCATAACTAACTAAGACCTACCTAAACCCTAAAAATCAATGCCTACATTCCCTCTAACCACATTCCTGCATGTTAGAAGGAAGCTTCTAGTCTAATCCGTGAGTAAAAGAAATGAGATCCCGAGAAAATCAAAAGGATCTACCCATTTTAGTAAACCTAGGAAATCCCACCCTAATCGATGCCTTTACCCTTAACATTGCTGTCGCTTAGCCGAACTATGATCGGTTACCATTTAACTCCCAAAATAACCTTATTTTGAGGTTGGCACATTTCTGAAAAAGAGAGACATCTTCTGAGAATAAGGGACAAAACCAGAGCTGCATGTAAGCAAAACCAAAGCATCTTTACAAGTATCGAACACCCATAGCCAAAACTTGTAGCAATCACATAGCCACCTGCCTTCATGGGAGCATCTGGGGAAGTGCCAGCACTATACCAAGTTCATTTTATCACCCACCATTACCAACCAGGCATCAAGCTCGTATAAATAGTAAGTTTGTTAACCTGCATTGGTTCCTTATCATTTGAGCAGATCCTTTTACATTTGTTATTAGTTTCTACGCTTTCATTTCCATTCCCCACCATTTTATCTCCATGCAAACTTAACCACCTCTTTACCCACACCATTGAACTATTCATACCCATATTTTCATCATTCCTGTGCATATCCAGGATCCATACGAATCTTACCATTGCCCTTCCACCTTCATCTAATCCTAGATCTATCACCCAGCCAAGTTTTATTGAGTTTCCTAGTACCTCAACCATACCAACGCTAGTCACCCATAACCATCACCAGTTAACCTAAACCAATGTTGGTCTCTGTGTCTTTTACCAAAAACCTAGATCAGAGCCTAAGACCTCTACCAAATACCCTAAACTGCCCAGAATCTGATCTTGACCAATAACAGTATCCTAACAGTGACCTTGACCTTTAGATTCAATCATAGCCTATCTTGTTGTGAATGAATTTTCTTATTATATATGAATGAGATACCTAAATCATTTTAACTACAGTAGGATTTACTTTATTACCAGCATTAAGTTGTTTTAAATAGTGGATTGATAGTCGTCTAGGAAGTATCACGCTTCCCGGATCTAGCACACGCTAGGCAGTCCACTACACATATTGTTTAACTTTTATTCAATGGTCTTGTGTTCCATTTCAGGTAGTTACTCCAAGAAAAAATGAATCTCTCATGATCATATTTTGATTCGGAAGTCATACGTGTGCAATAACCTATCAACTAGCATTTCAACAGCTATTCCTCCTATGCCCCGTTACCCTATTTGTTTCGTCATTTTCTAAGAAACGTATAAGAATTAGGTGAAACACTAACCACCATTGCTTCTTCAACTTTTACCTCCTCTCGAAGGCTTAACCATCAGGGATATTTGTTATCCCAAATTTGAGAGCTCAAATCTTCAAGTTGTCTATTATTTCTTCTCTCTGGGTTCCACTTTTTCTTTGTCCTTGATCGGCATTCTAATTTTATCTTCCTAACTTGGATTTTGGAATGTAAGAGGAGGGGTGGGTTGTAACTCAATTGATTTTTCATTTTTATGTGGTGGTGGAGGAGGTATAAACTCTTGTTTTCTTGGAGTGGAAGGTATTTATTTTAGCTCTTGTGGAGGGGATGACTTGTTTGGAAGGTATAAGGATAGAAGAATTGAGATGGGGTGGAAGACTAGGGAATGGAGAAATGGAATCAACACATGGGGAAACAAGGTTTGGATTTGGAATTTGGCATTCAAAATGAGACGATGCTGCTTAAGGAATGGAAAGAGAAAAACCAAATGATGGTGTAGAACTTACCCATTGATAAGGCTGCTTGACACCAAGTTTATAGGCCTCTATCTCTACTATCCATTGTGCAAGTTCGGGCAACATCTCAATCATGAAGTCCAAATTCTCCTAAGGGATTAAGTGTCTTTGAAAAGGGCCTCCCGATGGACAGGGTGCTTTGAAACCAATTCTGAAAGCTTTCATTTGTGCTTGAGTCTTGGATTGCACCATGTTTACCTCCATCTTTTGGATCTTCTCCAACAGATCTGCATTTTCTTCTTGGCTGCCCTCATAATCTACGTACCCTTGTGCTTGACATGCTTCATATCCAAACTGATTTTGGCATTGCTCATATGGATAAGCATATTGGTTTTGGATTTGAAAAATATGTTAGAGGTGGGAAACATTGCTGCTGTTGAAATTTTAGATTCCATGGGGGAAATGAAGTCATGTTTGCACAACTTCATAGAATGAAAGAAGAATGAAGATATGGAATGAAAAATGAAAGAAAATGAATGGAAAGAAGGTATGAAACTTCAGAGATGGGTTGCTAATCAGATGGAGTCACCAAATGTGTTTGCAAGTGCCTCGAAAGGATGAAATCTTCACGGGAACACACCGACCTACAAAATATAAAGTGGAAGACCTCTTGGGTCCCACCGGCATTCCAAAACTTATAGTGCAAAATCATAACACCCCCAAAATGACCTATGTATATGATTTTCTAAGGAAATGTCATTTGGTGCGATTACACAATATTGAGCTTTCCTAAAGTGTGGGACCTTTGTAAATGGGGAAAGATCTCCAGAGAAGGTGGTGGTTCCTCTTCCTAAACTACATGCCAAAAGCTATTCCAGTGCATGAAATTTAATCTAATCCTAATCTAAATATACCAAGGAAATAGAGAGAGAGAGAGAAAGAGGAAAAAATAGATCCTACACTAAAACAAAGATACACCGGAGAAGGAAAATGTTTATCATCTATCAAATATACCATGGAAACAAAGAGAGGTGAGCAATGGAAAGGATGGACAAGTGCATCACAAAATCAAGAATGGATTTCACAAAAAAATGTTCCAAAACTCCATGAACATAGTTCCAAAACCTGGAATGAACATCCAAACATGCACAAATACCTGCAATGAAGAGAGGCAAGAAGAAAACAACCAAATCTTGAGCAAGGGTGGATGAATGCATCACAAAACACATTTTTATTACTCCGAATATTGCACAAAACATCATTTCATGGGTAAGAGGAAAAAAACATGATTACTGACCGGGGAGGAGTTTCAAACTCCATTTTCAACCTTGGGGAAGAAAATAAGGGAGGGAGGAGAGAAGAATGATGAACAACTTTTACAAAATGAGCCAACATTGGCATTTATCAATCAAACAGAATGAAGGAAACATGAAAACACAGGAAAATTTGATTTGAAACTTCAACAACCAAAAAAATCCATTTAATTGGCCTACAAAATGATGGGTTTCCATGAAAAATCCCATACTTCGAAGTACATTGCTTCGTAGAGAAAAAAAGAGGCCCATACTTCATTAATTTTGGTGGTTGGGAACCATTTCTCTATTTTTTTTCATGCGAGAGACGTTTTCCCATTTTTCCCCACAAATCTCCATCAATTTTTTAAATTGAATAGTCCATCATGTGGAGAATTTTACCAGATTTCCAATGATATAAAAATCACAAAAATACAAGCTCTGGTGTGAAAGATATACCCCTCTGAAGATTTAGGGCAAAAAAGATGAAATTCGGGTTCATGGGGTAAAATTTGAACTTTTTCCCTTCTTTTTGAAATTGGGAAAATTTCCCAAAAAATCTCTACGCCCCACTCCTCTGATGACATGTGGCACCCTTTGGTTGATCCATGGCCTTAAAAATCACATTCTGCCCCTTTTACTAAATTGGAATAATTTCCCAAAATCCACGGTGGCCTCGCTGCTCCGAGACATGTGGCGCTCTCCGGTTGATCGCGGGGATGTGGTTCAGATTTTTACTTTTTGGTTTTAACCACTTTGGAAATTTTTTCCAAATCCTCCCAATGCCCCAACTTCCACTACTAACTGGACACATGGCATCTCTTTATTAGCTCAACAGGGATGTGCACACATTTTTTCCTTTGACCATTTTGAATAAACACCAAAAAAATTGAAGTCCTTTGCCCCTACCACTCCACCTTGACATGTGGCCTCATCCCGACTAGGTGTGGTCCTCAAACAATTTCCTTTCCTTATCCTTTATGGGCCTATGGGATGAAATTTTCCTTTGAGTTTTTTAGCCAAAAGGCTAAGTGCCAAAATTTTTCCCACGGGTCTACCTAGGAAAATTTCCCCTCCAAACTCCGCCGAGCCATAACTTGAAAAATACAAGGAGTTAGGAGGACTTCCTTACCTTTCTGGAAAGGGGAAAAATTCTCTATTTGATGAAGCAATACCCATGAAATTTTTGAGTGCCTAAAATGTGTAAAAATTTGACTGAGGCACAAAAAGGAAGCTAGTTAACCCAAAATAAGAGGGAGCTTATTTTGGTTAACAATTTGGTGACTCTTAGGGGTCATCTACCTGCTAGATGAATGATCAGTGGCCTTAATTACATCCATTGGGCATGGAGTCAATCCTGATGAATTGATTCTGATCTGAACTCTAAAATTCTAACATCTGAGTCACTTGGAAACCCACTAAAACTTGGAGTTGATCCTCACCAAAATGCCACTAAAATGGACTGCAAGAGCAACCAAAACAACATCAAAAACTATGTGTAAAATTAAAAATCATACATGCTCCAAATGGAACATGCAGAGTGTGCAAAAGCACTTCTTCTACTAGAAAAAAACCTACTTACACTCTAAACAAGATCAAAGGTAAGCTAAACAAACCCTGCAACTAGTTGTGTAAAATAGCTTCCTTCCTAAAATATGGCAGCCATGCAATTGATTTGACATTAAACATGGCTGGTTAGATGAGTGGAAAATCAACAAGAAGTTGGTCTTCTACCCAAATCAGCAAGGTGTCAACTGAAAATAAATTTAATACCTCTTTTAGTTTCTCTACATTTAGATTGTAGAGGTATTACAGATGATCCTTGGCACTTTGCATATCATCCTCATGCTTAGAGGCAAGCATGACTAGTTGTGCCTTCTCCTTTGGGTCAAATGAAGCCAAATACTTTATTGGGAAAGGTTTGATCCATTTGGTATGCCCATAGCTCTTAAATTCAGCTCCAAAAATGGATTCCTCTTGTAGACCATCTTGGATGGATGGTGTGAAAATGATGGTGGAACTCTTCTGTTTTTTTCCTTCCTCTTTCAGTGACGACCATGGAAGATTAATATCTTCCAACCTTGATTCCAAAGAGCTGCTATAAGATGTAGGCTGCTGCAATTGAAAGTTCTCCTCCATGATAACAGGCTCTTGTGTTTGGAATATGGATGATGAAGGAGAAAAAATGGAAACTCAACCGGTTCCTCTCCATCAAAACAGTCCTCCAAATCTGACAAGTAAACTACCTCATTGCTGTCTTGTTGCAAATGTTCAACCTCTTCCATGGTGTTCTCTTGATCTGCAACTTTCTCACCATGGTTTCCTTCATCTTTAATCATTGAGTTTGAAAGATCAAACTCTTCTTCAACACTAGAACTCAAGAGAGATGAAGTGGAAGGAAGAACTGAAGGTTCTTCTATAGCCTGCTTTTGTGCTCAAATCTTTTGGATCTGCACTTTTCTCCCCAAAAGTTGGAATGTGCTCCTCTTCTTTTGGATTTGGAGTAGCTTCTCCTTCCTCTGGTGCTTGAAGACCATCTTGCTCTTGATTGAAATCTTCCTCTAGCATGAATTTTGTCAAATCAAACTCTTCAATCTACTGCTCTAGAGGACAAGTTGGGGCTGCAAGATCTCTTTTAAAGCTTTCCTCTTCCATGGCTGATTGTGCAACTTGAATTGGATCAGCATTTCCTTTAAGTAGAGTGCCAACATGGACACTACATTATGAGAATATTTATTGCTGATCTGCTTCTTCTTTTTTCTCTTCTTCTACTGCAAAAAAATTAGTCCTAACCACCATTAACTCTTCAAATTTTACCTCCTTTGAAGGCTTAACCATCAAGGGCATATTTTTTATCCCAAATTTGATAGCCCAACTCTTCAATTTGTCTCTTATTTCTTCTCTATTGGGTTCCACTTTTTTCTTTCCTTGATTGGCATTCTGATTTTTATCTTCCCAACATGGATTTGGGAATGCAAGAGGAGGGGTGGGTTGTAACTCAATTGATTTTGTAATTTTTGTGGTGGTGGAGGAGGTAGAAAATCTTGTTTCCTTGGAGTGGAAGGTATTTCTTTTAGCTCTTGTGGAGGGGATGACCGTTTGGAAGGGAAAAGGAAAGAAGAGTTGATATGGGGTGGAAGACTAGGGAATGGAGAAATGGATTCAACACTTGGGGCTGCAAGGGCTAGATTTGGAATTTGGAATTCAAAACGAGATGGTGCTGCTTGAGGAATGAAAAGAGAAAAACTAGATGATGGTGTAGAAATTAGCCATTGACAAGGTTGCTCGACACCAAGTTTATAGGCCTCTATCTCTACTCGTCCATTGTGCAAGTTGGGGCATCATCTTAATCATGAAGTCTAGGTTCTCCCGAGGGCTGAAGTGTCTTGGAAAAGGTCCTCCCCATGGACAAGGTGCTCTAAAATTAATTATGGAAGCTTTCATTTGTGCTTAAACCCTATATTACACCATGTTTGCCTCCATCTTTTGGATCTTCTCCAAAAAATCTACATTTTCTTCTTGACCGCCCTCATAATCTACGTACTCTTGTGCTTGACATGCTTCATAGCCAGACTAATTTTGGCATTGATTATATGGATATGCATATTGGTTTTGGATTTGATGAAAATTCCTATCTGGAGGATTTGAAAAATATGTTGGAGGTGGGAAACATTGCTGTTGTTGAAATTGTAGATACCATTGGGGAAACGAAGTCATGATTGCACAACTTCATGGAATGAAAGAAGAATGAAGAGATGGAATGAAAAATGGAATGAAAAATGAAATAATATGAATGGAAAGAAGGTATGCAACTTCAAATATGGGTTATTGATCAGATGGAGTTGCCAGATGTGTTTGTAAGTGCCTCGAAAGGCTAAAATATTCACAAGAGCACACCAACCTACAAAAGATGAAGTGGAAGACCTCTTGGGTCTCACCGAGTGTTCCAAAACTATTAGTGCAAAATCACATCACCCCTAAAATGACCTATGGATATGTTTTTTTAAGGAAATGTCATTTGGTGTGATTGTACAACATTGAGCTTTCCCAAAATGTGGGACCTTTGGAGATGGGGAAAGCTCTCTAGAGAAGGCTAGTTCCTCTTCTTAAACTACCCGCCACAAGCTATTCTAGTGTAGGAAAGCTACTCTAATATTAATCTAACAATACCAAGGAGATAGAGAGAGAGAAAAGAGGGAAAAACAGAGCCTACACTAAAACGGTGATATACCGTAGAAGGAAAATGTTGATCATCTATCGAAACTACCATGGAAACAAAGAGAGGTGAGTAATGGAAAGGATGGACAAGTGCATCACAAAAGCAAGGATGGATTTAACACAAAAAATGTTCCAAAACTCCATGAACATAGCTCCAAAAATTGCAATGAACATCCAAACATGCACAAATACCTGCAATGAAGAGAGGCAAGAATAAAAAACCAAAAAATGAGCAAGGATGGATAAATGCATCATAAAACACGTTTTTATTGCTCCTAAAATTTGTACAAAACATCATTTCATGGGTAAGAGGTAAAAAACACCATTACAATGTAGGGGAGGAGATTCAAACTCCATTTTTGACCCTAGGGAGGAAAATAAGGGAGAGGAAGAGAATAATGATGAACTAATTTTACAAAATGATCAAAAACTAGCTTTATTGATCAAACAAAATGAAGGAAATGGGAAAATGTGGGAAAATTTGATTTGAAACTTCAACCATCAACAAATTCCATTTAATTGGCTTGAAAAATGATGGGTTTCCATGAAAAATCCCATATTTTGAAGTAAATTGCTTTTACAGAGCAAAAAAGAGGCCCATACTTCATTAATTTTGGTAGTTGGGAACCATTTATGAATTGTTTGCATGCCAGAGACATTTTCCCATTTTTCTCCCACAAATCTCCATCAATTTTTGAAATTTAATAGTCCACCATGTCGAAAATTTCACCAGCTTTCCAATGATATAAAAATTACGAAAATCGAGCTTTGGTGTGAAAGATATGCCCTCTAAATATTCGGGGAAAAATGGAAAAATTAGGGCAAAAATTGGGTTCGCGGGGTGAAATTTGAACTTTTTCCCTTTTTTTTCAAATTGGGAAAATTTCCCAAAAAATCTCCATGCCATGCTCCACCGATGACACGTGGCACCCTTTAGTTGATCCATGGCCTTCAAAATCACATTCTACCCCTTTTGAAAAATTGGGAAAATTTCTCAAAATCCTCCGTGGCCCCACCACTCTGAGACGCATGTCACTCTTTGGTTGATCATGGGGATGTGGTTTAGCTTTTTCCTTTTACACTTTTAACCAATTTGGAAAATTTCTCCAAATCCTCTTGACACCCTGACTCCCACTTTGCTAATCGGACACATGACATCTCATGCTTAGCTCGGACGAGATGTTCTCCTTTTTTTCCTCGACCATTTTGAATAAACACCAAAAAACTTGAAGTCCTTCTTCCCCCGCCACTCCCCGTGACACATGGTATCATCCTAATTAGGTGTGGGCCTCAAACAATTTCTTTTCCTTATCCTTTACAGGGCTTTTTGTGGGCGAAATTTTCCTTTGATTTTTTTAGCCAAAAGGCTAAGTGCCAAATTTTTTCCCGTGGGTCCACCTGGGAAAATTTCCCCTCAAACTCCACCGAGCCATAACTTGCAAAATACAAGGAGTTAGGAGGACTTCCTTACCTTTTTGGAAAGGGGAAAAATTATCTATCTAATGAAGCAATACCCAAAAAATTTTGAGTGCCTAAAATGTGTAAAAATTTGACTGAGGCACAAAAAGGAAGCTAGTTAACCCAAAATAAGAGGGAGCTTATTTTGGTTAACAATTTGGTGACTCTCACGGGCCATCTTCTGCTTTAGATGAATAATATGTGGCCTTAATTACATCCATTGGGCATGGAGTCAAGCCTGATGAATTGATTATGATTTGACCTCTGAAATTCTAACCTCTGAGTCACTTGAAACCCACTTTGAAACTTGGAGTTAATCCTAATAAAAATGCCACTTTGAAATGGACTGCAAGAACAACCAAAACAACACCAAAAACTATGTACAAAATTGGAAATCATACATACTCCAAATGGAAACAAACCTACCTACACTACTCTTACCAAGAGAAAAGGTAAGATAAACAAACCCTACAACTGGTTGTGCAAAATAGCTTCCTTTCCTAAAAAATGGCAGCCATGCAATTGATTTGACACTGAACATGGCTGGTTGGATGAGTGGAAAATCAACAATAATCTGGACTTCTACTTAAATCAGAAAATGTTCAACCTCTTCCATGGTGTTATCTTGATTTGAAACTTTCTCACCATGGTTTCCTTAATCTTCAATCACTAAGTTTGAAATATCAAACTCTTCTTTTCTTTGCACTAGAATTTGAGAGAGATGAAGTGGAAGGAAGAAATGAAGGTTCTTCTATATCCTGTTTTGTGCTCAAATCTTTTGGAACTACAATTTTCTCCTCCATAGCTGGAATGTGCTCCTCTTCTTTTGGATTTGGAGTAGCTTCTCCTTCCTCTGCTGCTTGAAGACCATCTTTGTCTTGATTGAACTCTTCCTCTAGCATGAAGTTTGTCAAATCAAACTCTTCAATCTGCTTCTCTAGAGGACAAGTTAGGGCTGCAAGATCTCTTTTAGAGCTTGCCTCTTCCATGGCTGATTTTTCAACTTGAATTGGATCAGAATTTCCTTCAAGTAGAGTGTCAATATGGACACTACATTATTAGCAAATTGATTGCTAATATGCTTCTTATTTTTCTCTTCTTCTGCTGCTGCAACAAAATCTTTCCTAACCACCATTGAATCTTCAATTTTTACCTCCTCTAAAGGCTTAACCATCAATGGGATCTTTGTTATTCCAAAAATGAGATCCCAACTCTTCAAGTTGTCTGTTATTTCTTCTTTGTTGGGTTCTACTTTTTCTGTCCTTGATCGGAATTCTGATTTTTATCTTCCCAACATGGATTTGGGAATGCAAGAGGAGGGGTGGGTTGTAACTCAATTAATTTTGTAATTTTTTTTTGGTGGTGGCAGAGGTAGAAACTCTTGTTTCCTTGGAGTGGAAGTATTTATTTTAGCTCTTGTGGAGGGGATGAGTGTTTGGAAGGGAAAAGGAGAGAAGAATTGAGATGGGGTAGAAGACTAGGGAATGGAGAAATGGAATCAACACTTGGGGCAACAAGGGCTAGATTTGGAATTTTGAATTCAAAATGAGATGGTGCTACTTGAGGAATGGAAAGAGAAAAACCAGATGATGGTGTAGAACTTACCCATTGACAAGGTTTCTTGGCACCAAGTTTATAGGCCTCTATCTCTATTGTCTATTGTGTAAGTTGGGGAAGCATCTCAATCATGAAGTCCAGCTTCTCCTGAGGGCTGAAGTGTCTTGGAAAAGGGCCTCCCCATGGACAGGGTGCTCTTAACTAAATTCTGAAAGCTTTCATTTGTGCTTGAGCCTTGGATTGCACCATATTTACATCCATCTTTTAGATCTTCTCCAACATATCTACATTTTCTTCTTGACTTGCCGTCATACTCTGTGTACTCTTATGCTTGACATGCTTCATTGCCAACCTAATTTTGGCATTGCTCATATGGATATGCATATTGGTTTTGGATTTGATGAAAATGATGATCTGGAGAATTTGAAAAATATGTTAGAGGTGGGAAAGATTGCTGCTGTTGAAATTGTAGATTCCACGGGGAGATTAAGTCATGATTGTACAACTTCATGGAATGAAAGAAGAATGAAGAGATGGAATGAAAAATGAAAGAAAATTAATTGAAAGAAGGTATGTAACTTCACGAGATGAGTTGTTGATTAGAAGGAGTCACCGATGTGTTTGCAAGTGCCTTGAAAGGCTAAATTTTCACAGAGCACACCAACCTGCAAAAGATAAAGTGGAAGACCTCTTGGGTCCCATTGGGCATGCCAAAACTATTAGTGCAAAATCACACACCCTAAAAATGACCTATGGATCTACTTTTCTAAGGCAATGTCATTTTTGTGATTACACAACATTGAGCTTTCCTAAAGTGTGGGACCTTTGGAAATGGGGAAATCTCTCCGAGAGAAGGTTGGTTACTCTTCCTAAACTACATGACACAAACTATTCCGAGTACAAGCAAGCTAATCTAATCCTAATCTAACTATGCCAAGGAGATAGAGAGAAAGAAAAAAGGGAAAAATAGAGCCTACACTAAAATGGTGATACATCAGAGAAGGAAAATGTTGATCATCTATCAAAACTGCCATGGAAACAAAGAGAGGTGAGCAATGGAAAGGATGGACAAGTGCATCACAAAACCAAGGATGGATTTCACACAAAAAATGTTCCAAAACTCCATGAACACAGCTCCAAAACCTGTAATGAACATCTAAACATGCAAAAATACCTACAATGAAGAGAGGCAAGAATAAAACAACCAAAAATGAGAAAGGATGGACAAATGCATCACAAAACATGTTTTTATTGCTCTAGAATTTTGCACAAAACATTATTTCATGGGTAAGAGGAAAAAAATTCCATTACAGAGTAGGGGATGATGTTCAAACTCCATTTTTGACCCTGGGGAAGAAAAGAAAGGAGAGGTAGAAAATAATGATGAACAACTTTTACAAAATGAGCCAAAACTAGCTTTTATCGATCAAACAAAATGAAGCAAACGGGAAAACGAGGAAAATTTGATTTGAAACTTCAACCACCGACAAGATCCATTTAATTGGCCTAAAAAATGATGGGTTTCCATGAAAAATCCCATACTTCAAAGTACATTGCTTTGCAGAGTAAGAAAGAGGCCCATACTTCATTAATTTTGGTGGTTGGGAACCATTTCTACATTTTTTGCATGCCAAAGACATTTTCCCATTTTTCTCCTACAAATCTCCATCAAAATTTGAAATTGAATAGTCCATCATGTGGAGAATTTCACCATATTTCCAATGATATAAAAATCATGAAAATTTGAGCTTTGGTGCGAAAGATATGCCCCTCTGAAGATTTAGGGAAAAATGGCGAAATTAGGGCAAAAATTGGGTTCGCGGGGTGAAATTTGAACTTTTTCCCTCTTTTTTCAAATTGAGAAAATTTCCCAAAAATCTCCATGCCTCACTCCTCCGATAACACATGGCACCCTCTGGTTGATCCACGGCCTTCAAAATCACATTCTGCCCCTTTTACGAAATTGGGAAAATTTCCCAAAATCCTCCGTGGCCACGCCACTTCGAGACATGTGGTGCTCTATAGTTCACCATGGGGATGTGGTTTAGCTTTTTCCTTTTACACTTTTAACAACTTTGGAAAATTTCTCAAAATCCTCCTGACGCTCCAACTCCCACTGCTGACTAGACACATGGCATCTCGTGCTTAGCTTGGCGGGGATGTGCTCCTATTTTTTCCTTTGACCATTTTGACTAAATACTAAAAAAATTGAAGTGCTTCTCGCCCCCACCACTCCACCATGACACGTGGCATCATCCTAACTAGCCATGGGCCTCAAAATTTTTCTTTTCCTTATGCTTTGTAGGCTGCAAGATGAAATTTTCCTTTGAGTTTTTAGCCAAAGGCTAAGTGCGAAATTTTTCCCATGGGTCCACCCAGGGAAAATTTCCGTCTAAACTCCACCAAACCATAACTTGCAAAATACAAGCAATTATGAGGACTTCCTTACCTTTACGGAAAGAAGAAAAATTATCTATCGATGAAGCAATACCTAGAAAATTTTGAGTGCCCGAAATGTGTAAAAAATTGACTAAGGCAGAAAAAGGAAGATATACAACCAAATATAAGAGGGACCTTATTTTGGTTAACAATTTGTGACTCTCGGGGGTCATCTACTTGCTAGATGAATGATCGGTGGCCTTAATTGCATCCATTGGGCATGGAGTCAAGCCTAATGAAATGATTATGATTTGACCTTTGAAATTATAACCTCTCGAGTCACTTGGAAACCCACGAAACTTGGAGTTGATTCTCACCAAAATGCCACCGAAATGGACTATGCAAGAGCAACCAAAACAACACCAAACAACTATGTACAAAATTGGAAATCATACATGCTCTAAATGGAACATGCAGAGTGTGGAAAATAACTTCTTCTACTAGAAACAAACCTACCTACACTACTCTAACCAAGATCAAAGGTAAGATAAAAAAACCCTACAATTTGGTTGTGCAGAATTTTCTATTTGATGAAGCAATACCCGAAAATTTGATTACCTAAAATGTGTAAAAATTTGACTAAGGCATAAAAAGAAAGCTAGTTAACCCAAAATAAGAGGGAGCTTATTTTGGTTAACAATTTGGCTACTCTCAGGTGTCATTTTCCTGCTAGATGAATGATCAGTGGCCTTAATTTCATCCATTGGGCATGGAGTAAATCCCGATGAACTGATTCTTATTTGAACTCTAAAATTCTGACCTCTGAGTCATTTGGAAACCCACTAAAACTTGGAGTTGATCCTCACCAAAATTCCACTAAAATGGAATGTGCAAGAGTAACCAAAACAACACCAAACAACTATGTACAAGATTGGAAATCATACATGCTCCAAATGGAACATGTAGAGTGTGCAAAAGCACTTCTTCTACTGGAAACAAAAATACTTACACTACTCTAACCAAGAGGAAAGGTAAGCTAAACAAACCCTGCAATCGGTTTGTGTAAAATGGCTTCCTTTCCTCAAAAATGGCAGACATGAAATTTATTTGACATTGAACATGGCTGGTTGGATGAGTGGAAAATCAACAAGAAGTTGGTCTTCTACCCAAATCAACAAGGTGTCAGCTGAAAAAAATTTGAATTCCTCTTTTAGTTGCTCTGTATTTGGATTTTAAAGGTATTGCAGCTGATCCTTGGCACTTTTCATATCATCCTCATTCTTAGAGGAAAGCATGACTAGTTGTGGCTTCTCCTTTGGCTCTAATGAAGCCAAATACCTTATTGGACAAGGTTTGATCCATTTGATATGCCCATCACTCTGAAATTCAACTCCAAAAAATGGAGTCCTCTTATAGACCTTCTTGGATGGATGGTGTGAAAAGAATGGTGGAACTCTTCTTATATTTTCCTTCCTCTTCTAGTGAAGAACATGGAAGATTAATATCTTCCAACCTTGATTCCAAAGATCTCCTAGAATATGCAGGCTGCTGCAATTGAAATTTCTCCTCCATGAAAATAGGTTCTTGTGTTTGGAAGATGGATGATGACGGAGAAAACAATGGAAACTCAACCGGTTCCTTTCCATCAAAACAGTGCTCTAGATTTGACAAATAAACTACCTCATTGTTGTCCTACTACAAATTTTCAACCTCTTTCATGGTGTTCTCTTGATCTGAAACTTGCTCACCATGGTTTCCTTCATCTTCAATCATTGATTTTGAAAGAACAAACTCTTCTTCACACTAGAACTCGAGAGAGATGAAGTGGAAGGAAGAACAAAGGTTCTTCTATAGCCTATTTTGTGCTCAAAGCTTTTGGCTCTGCACTTTCCTCCTCCATAGATAAAATGTTCTCCTCTTATTTTGGTTTGGAGTAGCTTCTCCTTCCTCTACTACTTAAATACCATCTTGCTCTTGATTAAACTCTTCCTCTAACATGAAGTTTGTCAAATCAAACTCTTCAATCTGCTACTCTAGAGGACAAGTTGGGGCTGCAAGATCTCTTTTAGACCTTTCCTCTTCCATGGCTGGTTGTGCAACTTGAATTTGATCAACATTTCCTTCAAGTAGAGTGCCAACATGGACACTACATTATGAGAAAATTGATTACTGATTTGCTTCTTCTTTTTCTCTTCTTCTACTGCAACAAAATCAGTCCTAACCATGATTGAATCTTCAAATTTTACCTCCTCTAAAGGCTTAACCATCAAGGAGATTTATGTTATCCCAAATTTTAGAGCCCAAATATTCAAGTTGTCTCATTACTTCTTCTCTGTTGGGTTCCAATTTTTGCTTTGTCCTTGATGGAATTCTAATTTTTATCTTCCCAACATGGATTTAGGAATGCAAGAGGAGGGGTGGGTTGTAACTCAATTGATTTTACAATTTTTTGTGGTGGTGGTGGAGGTATAAAATATTGTTTCCTTGGAGTGGAAGGTATTTATTTTAGCTCTTATGGAGGGGATGACTGTTTGGAAGGGAAAAGGACAGAAGAATTGAGATGGGGTGGAAGACTAGGGAATGGAGAAATGGAATCAACACTTGGGGTAGTAAGGACTAGATTTAGAATTTGGCATTCAAAATGAGATAGTGCTGCTTGAGGAATGGAAAGAGAAAAATAAGATGATGGTGTAGAACTTACCCATTGAAAAGGCTTCCTAACACCAAGTTTATAGGCCTCTATCTCTATTGTCCATTGTGCAAGTTGTGGCAACATCTCAATCATGAAGTCCAGCTTCTCCTGAGGGCTAAAGTGTCTTGGAAAAGGGCCTCTCGATGGACATGGTGCTCTGAAACCAATTTTGAAAGATTTCATTTATGCTTGAGCCCTATATTGCACCATGTTTGCCCTTATATTTTAGATATTCTCTAACGGAGATCTGTATTTTCTTCTTGACAACCCTCATAATTTACGTACCCTTATGCTTGACATGCTTCATAGCCAAACTGATTTTGGCATTTCTCATATGGATATGCATATTGGCTTTTGATATGATCAAAATGCTGATTTGGAGGATTTGAAAATATGTTGGAGGTGGGAAACATTGCTGTTGTTGAAATTATAGATTCCATGGGGAAATGAAGTCATGATTGCACAACTTCATGGAATGAAAAAGAATGAAGAGATGGAATGAAAAATGAAAGAAAATGAATGGAAAGAAGGTCTATAACTTTAGAGATGGGTTGATGATTAGATGGAGTGGTAAGATGTGTTTGCAAGTGCCTTGAAAGGATGAAATATTCACAGGAGTACACCAACCTACAAAATATGAAGTGGAAGACCTCTTGGGTCCTACCGAGTGTGCCAAAACTTTTAGTGCAAAATAAAAACACCCCCAAAATGACCTATGTATATGATTTTATAAGGCAATGTCATTTGGTGTGATTTCACAACATTGAGCTTTCCTAAAGTGTGGGACCTTTGCGAGAGATGGGGAAAGCTCTCCCGAGAGAAGGTTGGTTCCTCTTCCTAAACTACCTACCACAAGCTATTATAGTGTAGAAAAGCTAATCTAATATTAATCTAACAATGCCAAGGAGACAAAGAGAGAAAATAGGGAAAAATAGAGGCTACACTAAAACGGTGATATACCAAAGAAGGAAAATGTTGATCATCTATCAAAACTACCATGGAAACAAAGAGAGGTGAGTAATGGAAAAGATGGACAAGTGCATCACAAAACCAAGGATGGATTTTACACAAAAAAGTTCCAAAATCCATGAACACAGCTCCAAAACCTTCAATGAACATCTAAAAATGCACAAATACCTGAAATGAAGAGATGCAAGATGAAAACAACCAAAAAATGAGCAAGGATGGACAAATGCATCACAAAACATGTTTTTAATTGCTCCAAAAGTTTACACAAAATATCATTTCACGGGTAAGAGGAAAAAAATGCCATTATAGAGTAGGGGAGGAGGTTCAAACTCCATTTTTAACCCTAGGGAAGAAAATAAGGGAGAGGCAGAGAAGAATGATGAACAACTTTTACAAAATGAGCCAAAATTGGCTTTTATTGATCAAACAAAATGAAGGAAATGAGAAAATGCGGGAAAATTTGATTTGAAACTTCAACCACTGACAAGATCCATTTAATTGGCCTACAAAATGATGGGTTTCCATGAAAAATCCCATACTTCAAAGTACATTGCTTTGTAGAGCAAAAAAGAGGCCCATACTTCATTAATTTTTGTGGTTGGGAACCATTTCTACATTTTTGCATGCCAGAGATGTTTTCCCATTTTTCTCCTATAAATATCCATAAAATTTTTAAATTGAATACTCCATGGTGTGGAAAAATTCACCATCTTTCCAATGATATAAAAATCGTGAAAATCTGAGCTCTGGTGTGAAAGATATGCCCCTCTGAAGATTTAGGGCAAAAATGGTGAAATTAGGGCAAAAATTGGGTTCGCGGGCTGAAATTTGAACTTTTTCCTCTTTTTTCAAATTGGGAAAATTTCCCAAAAATCTCCATGCCCCGCTTCTCTCGATGACACATGGCACCCTCTGGTTGATCCCTAGCCTCAAAATCACATTTTTCCCCTTTTGCGAAATTGGGAAAATTTCCCAAAATCCTCCGTGGCCTTGCCACTTTGAGACACGTGCCACTCTCTGGTTGATCGCAGGGATGTGGTTTAGCTTTTTCCTTTTACACTTTTTACCACTTTGGAAAATTTCTCTAAATCTTCCCGATGCCTAGACTCCCACTGCTGATTACACGTGGCTTCTCGTGCTTAGCTCGACAGGATGTGCTCCTATTTTTTCCTTTGACACATTTTGACTAAACACCAAAAACTTGAAATCCTTCCACCCTCGCCACTCTGTCATGACACGTGGCATCATCCTGACTATGTGTGGGCCTCAAAAATTATTTTCCTTATTCTTTGTGGGCTGTGGACCAAAATTTTCCTTTGTGTTTTCTAGCCAAAAGGCTAAGTGCCAAAAATTTTCTCGTGGGTCCGCCTGGGAAAATTTCCCCTCCAAACTCCACTCGAGCCATAACTTGCAAAATACAAGGAGTTAGGAGGACTTCCTTACCTTTCTAGAAAGGGGAAAAATTATCTATCTGATGAAGCAATACCTAGAAAATTTTGAGTGCTTGAAATGTGTAAAAATTGATTGAGGCACAAAAGGAAGCTAGTTAACCCAAAATAAGAGGGAGCTTATTTTGGTTAACAATTTGGTGACTCTCAGGGGTCATCTACCTGCTAGATGAATGATCAGTGACCTTAATTACATCCATTGGGCATGGAGTCAAGCCTAATGAACTGATTATAATTTGACCTTTGAAATTCTAACCTCTGAGTCACTTGGAAACCCACAAAACTTGGAGTTGATCCTCACCAAAATGCCACTTTGAATGGATTGTGCAAGAGCAACCAAAACAACACCAAACAACTATGTACAAAATTGGAAATCATACATGCTCCAAATGGAACATGAAGAGTGTGTAAAAGAACTTCTTCTACTAGAAACAAACCTACCTACACAACTCTAACCAAGATCAAAGGTAAGATAAACAAACCCTACAACTGGTTGTGCAAAATAGCTTCCTTTCCTAAAAAATGGCAGCCATGCAATTGCTTTTACAATGAACATGGTTGGTTGGATGAGTGGAAAATCAACAAGAAGCTGGTCTTATACCCAAATTAGAAAGGTGTCAACTGAAAATAAATTGAATACCTCTTTTAGTTGCTTTGTGTTTTTGGATTGTAGACATATTACAGCTGATCTGTGGCACTTTGCATATCATCCTCATGCTTAGAGGAAAGCATGACTAGTTGTGGCTTCTCCTTTGGCTCTAATGAAGCCAAATACCTTATTGGGCAAGGTATGATCCATTTGATATGCCAATAGCTCTGAAATTCAACTCTAAAAATGAGGTCCTCTTGTAGACCTTCTTGGATGGATGGTGTGAAAAGAATGGTGGAACTCTCCTGTTGTTTTCCTTCCTCTTCTAGTGAAGAACATGGAAGATTAATATCTCCCAACCTTGATTCCAAAGAGATACTATAATATGTAGGCTATTGCAATTGAAAGTTCTCCTCCATGATAGCAAGCTCTTGTGTTTGGAAGATAGATGATGAAGGAGAAAAAAATTGAAACTCAACCTGTTCCTCTCCATTAAAACAATCCTCCAAATCTGGCAGATAAATTACCTCATTGTTGTCCTACTGCAAACGTTCAAAATCTTCCATGGTGTTCTCTTGATCTAAAAATTTCTCACCATGGTTTCCTTCATCATCAATTATTGAGTTTGAAAGATCAAACTCTTCTTTAGCACTAGAACTCGAGAGAGATGAAGTGGAAGGAAGAACTGAAGGTTCTTCTATAGCCTGTTTTGTGCTCAAAGCTTTTGGATCTGCACTTTTCTCCTCCACAGCTGGAATGTTCTCCTCTTCTTTTGGATTTGGAGTAGCTTCTCCTTCCTCTGCTGCTTGAAGACCATCTTGCTCTTGATTGAACTCTTCCTCTAGCATGAAGTTTGTCAAATCAAAATCTTCAATCTACTGCTCTAGAGGACAAGTTAGGGCTACAAGATCTCTTTTAAAGCTTTCCTCTTCCATGGATGATTGTGTAACTTGAATTGGATCAGAATTTCCTTTAAGTAGAGTGCCAACATGGACACTACATTATGAGAAAATTGATTGCTGATCTGCTTCTTCTTTTTCTCTTCTTCTACTGCAAAAATTAGTCCTAACCACCATTAACTCTTCAACTTTTACCTCCTTTGAAGGCTTAGCCATTAAGGGGATATTTTTTATCCCAAATTTGATAGCCCAACTCTTCAAGTTGTCTCTTATTTCTTCTCTTGGGTTCCAATTTTTTCTTTCCTTGACTAGCATTCTGATTTTTATCTTCCCAACATGGATTTGGGAATGCAAGAGGAGGGGTGGGTTGTAACTCAATTGATTTTGTAATTTTTGTGGTGGTGGAGGAGGTATAAACTCTTGTTTCCTTGGAGTGGAAGGTATTTCTTTTATCTCTTGTGGAGGGGATGACTATTTGGAAGGGAAAAGGAAAGAAGAATTGAGATGGGGTGGAAGACTAGGGAATGGAGAAATGGAATCAACACTTGGGGCAGCATGGGCTGGATTTGGAATTTGGAATTCAAAATGAGATGGTGCTACTTGAGGAATGGAAAGAGAAAAACTAGATGATGGTGTAGAACTTACCCATTGACAAGGCTTCATGACACCAAGTTTATATGCCTCTATCTCTATTGTCCATTGTCCAAGTTGGGGCATCATCTCAATCATGAAGTTTAGGTTCTTCTGAGGGCTAAAGTGTCTTGGAAAAGGGCCTCCCCATGGACAGGGTGCTATGAAATTAATTCTGAAAGCTTTCATTTGTGCTTGAGCCCTAGATTGCACCATGTTTTCCCTTATCTTTTGGATCTTCTCCAACATATCTACATTTTCTTCTTGACTGCCCTTATAGTCTATGTACCCTTGTGCTTGACATGCTTCATAGCCAAACTGATTTTGGCATTGCTTATATGGATATGCATATTGGTTTTGGATTTGATGAAAATGCTGATCTGAAGGATTTGAAAAATATGTTGGAGGTGGGAAACATTGCTGCTGTTGAAATTGTAGATACTATTGGGGGAAATGAAGTCATGATTGTAAAACTTCATGGAATGAAAGAAGAATTAAGAGATGGAATGAAAAATGGAATGAAAAATGGAATGAAAAATGAAATAAAATGAATGGAAAGAAGGTATGCAACTTCAAAGATAGGTTACTTGATCGGATGGAGTCACCAAATGTGTTTTCAAGTACCTCAAAAGGCTGAAATCTTCACAGAGCACACCAAACTGTAAAAGATGAAGTTGAATACCTCTTAGGTCCCACCGGGAGTGCCAAAAACTGTTAGTGAAAAATCACAAGACCCCTAAAATTACCTATGGATATGCTTTTCTAAGGCAATGTCATTTGGTGTGATTGCACAACATTGAGCTTTCACAAAGTGTGGGACCTTTGTAGATGGGGAAAGCTCTCCAGAGAAGGCTGGTTCCTCTTCCTAAACTACCCGCCACAAGCTATTCTAGTGCAAGAAAGCTACTCTAATATTAATCTAACAATGCCCGGAGACAAAGAGAGAGAAAAGAGAGAAAACAGAGCCTACACTAAAATGGTGATATACCAGAGAAGGAAAATGTTGATCATCTATCAAAATTGCCATGGAAACAAAGAGAGGTGAGCAATGGAAAGGATGGACAAGTGCATCACAAAAGCAAGGATGGATTTAACACAAAAAATGTTCCAAAACTCCATGAACATAGCTCCAAAACCTGCAATGAACATCCAAACATGCACAAATACCTGCAATGAAGAGAGGAAAGAAGAAAAAAACTAAAAAACGAGCAAGGATGGACAAATGCATCACAAAACATGTTTTTATTGCTCTAGAAGTTTACACAAAACATCATTTCACTGGTAAGAGGTAAAAATGCCATTACAGAGTAGGGGAGGAGGTTAAATCTCCATTTTTGACCCTAGGGAAGAAAAGAAGGGAGAGGTAGAGAAGAATGATGAACAACTTTTACAAAATAAGCCAAAACTAGCTTTTATCAATCAAACAAAATGAAGGAAATAGGAAAACACAGAATTTTGATTTGAAACAATGAAGAGAGGCAAGAAGAAAACAACCAAATACTTGAGCAAGGGTGGATGAATGCATCACAAAACACATTTTTATTACTCCGAATATTGCCAAAACATCATTTCATGGGTAAGAGGAAAAAAACATGATTACGGACCGGGGAGGAGTTTCAAACTCCATTTTCAACCTTGGGGAAGAAAATAAGGGAGAGGAAGAGAAGAATGATGAAAACTTTTACAAAATAAGCCAAAACTAGCTTTTATCAATCAAACAAAATGAAGGAAATAGGAAAACACAGGAATTTTGATTTGAAACTTCAACCACCAACAAGATCCATTTAACTAGCCTACAAAATGATGGTTTTCCATGAAAAATCCCATACTTCAAAGTACATTGCTTTGCAAAGGAAAAAAGAGGCCCATACTTCATTAATTTTGGTGGTTGGGAACCATTTCTACATTTTTTGCATGCCAGAGACATTTTCCCATTTTTATCCTTAAAATCTCCATCAAAATTTGAAATTGAATAATCCATCATGTGGATGATTTCACCAGATTTCCAATGATAGAAGAATCAGAAATCGTAGAGATCAGTGGTGCGAAAGATATGCCCCTCTAAAGAGTTAGGGCAAAAATGGCGAAATTAGGGCAAAAATCGGGTTCATCGGCCAAAATTTGAACTTTTTCCTCTATTTTCAAATTGGGAAAATTTCCCAAAAAATATCCACACCCCACTCCTCCAATGACATGTGGTTCCCTTTGGTTGATCTCGTGTCCTTCAAAATCACATCCTGCCCCTTTTGTAAAATTGGGAAAATTTCCCAAAATCCTCCACCCTTCCATTATCTCGAGACACATGGCGCTCTTTGGTTGATCGTGGGGATGTGGTTCAGATTTTGCCTTTTGCACTTTTAACCACTTTGGTAAATTTCTCCAAATCCTCCCAATGCCCCAACTCCCACTTTTGACTAGATATGTGGCATCTTGTGCTTAGTTCAGCAGGGATGTGCTCCTAATTTTTCCTTTCATCATTTTGACTAAATGCCAAAAAACTTGAAGTCCTTCTACCCCTGCCGCTCCGCCCTGACATGTGGTGTCATCCTAACTAGGCACGGGCCTCAAAAAATTTATTTTCCTTATCCTTTATGGTCATGCGGCTTGAAATTTTCCTTTGAGTTTTCTAACCAAAAGGCTAAGTGCTCTGCTAGGGAAAATTTCCTCTCCAAACCCCACTAAGCCATAACTTGCAAAATACAAGGAGTTATGAGGACTTCCTTACTTTTCTGGAAAGGGGAAAAAATTCTCTATCTGATGAAGCAATACCTAGAAAATTTTAAGTGCCTGAAATGTGTAAAAATTTGATAGAGGTACAAAAGGAAACTCATTAACCCAAAATAAAAGGGAGCTTATTTTGGTTAACAAAAGCTTCTGCCAAGACTTGGGAGGGAAAATTCAGATGAATTGGTCTTGTTATCCAAAATTCACCCCTCAAGGTAATTTTGATAACATGCATCAAATTGTTAGGTCCTGAGTAAGTAGAATTGATTTAAGGCCCAAAATCATGTTTTGGGGCTCCCTTTAACTTCTTTCTAACTCCTTCATCCAAAGGAAAAAATCCAAGTTAGCAAAAAAATTAAAAAATCCAAAAATGAAGTTGTAGGCTTGTTTTAATGCATTGTAGGTCTGGAGGCTACGGATCACACCAGTGTGGATCATACCAAGGTTTGTTGTACCATGTTTAGAGCTGAAATACTAAGGAATTGGATAAATCAGCTTTGTTTCCCAGACAACACAAGTTCAATAGGGACACATGGGGTGTGTATTGCCAAAATCACCGTAGGTAAAGAAAATTAAAAAAGTGGAAAATTTTGTCCCAGGCGGTCCACGGGAGGGTTGGGACACAATTACGTGCGGGACACAAAAATTTGATTTTTCCGCAAGTTAGTGCATTGCGGGTGGCATGGAGAAATATGTCTAGGACAGTTGGGACAAAATTATGTGCATGACACGCAAATGCTAAAAAGCCGCAAAAGGAACCATACGTTGCGGTGAATGTGAAGGTTAACGGCCCTCACGACCACCAATGGTGGATACGGGGACAAGGAAGCCTAAATCGGGTGATGTGGATGAAAGTGTTTGGGACAGCTAGGACACACGGACCCGATTTTTCCGAAATAGCCGCAATGAAGAGAAAAGTCAATGTTTGACCTCCTGAACTTCAAACGGCCATAACTTTTGACTCCAAGCTCTGATTTTCATAAAATTGGAATTTCTGGAATGAGCACAACATCCTCTACATCAAAAAATCTAGATTTATTAATTTTAATAAGGGTAGATATATTAAAATAAAAGAAACATGTTCAGCTCCAGTCAATTAATGCTCATTCCTGTCAAATGATAGAAAATGCCTAGCAAACTCAAAATAGCTGCTCGCACTTAGATGGCCATAACTTTTGCATTTCTCAAAAAATCACACAAAATTGGTACCATTAGAATTGTGTTTCTAAGGCCAAAACACAAAAACCAAGAAATTCAAGATTTTATGAGAATTAGATGGATATTTTTATAAAACATGGACGGATTCATGACAGTGTTTTATTTAGTAGTTGGGAGTGCAATTAAGAGGCATGGTCATCATTCTTTCTTTGCTTTATAGCACCTAGGATAGTATGGGGAAAATTTTTCAAGTAACATACAATCATTTCACTCCATTTAATTCCTCTTACAAGTGGTTGAAGGATAGATTTCAGGATTTCCATTTTCCCCTTCTCTCTCTCTCTTCTCATTCTTCTATAAATTGGAGTGTTAGGCTCATTGTAAAGGAGGTAGTTTTGTAGTAGCAAATCTCTATCAAAATTTCTTTGTGAAGCCAATGTACTATAGGCCCTTGTAGTGGACTCCTTACATGGTGATCTAGGCCCTTATCTTGTAATAGATTGAATTGTGCATATCATGAAGCAATAAAATACAAGTTTGTGGATGCATCTTCCCCTGTTGTGTTTGTTTGCACTCTTCTTGCCCTTTCAACCTTCATTACAAGAATATTGTGTCTATTTTTATGCTCTTGCAAGGATTCATTATTATTGTGCATGTATGAAATATTGTTGTGAATGCATTTTCCAGATTGTGGAGAACTATTATCACCCCTTCTAGTATGCATTTTACTTCTATTTTTCACACATTGGAAGACTACTCTCACACCCCTCCTTTTCTGGTGTATCACCATTTTAGTGTAGGATTTTATTTTCATGCATTCTCTCTCCTTGGTCCCTTGGAAAGTTAGATTAGGAAAGATAGTTTTTCCTGCATTAGAGTAGATTGTGGTAGGTAGTTTAGGAGTAAGAACCAACTTTCTCTGGAGGTCTATCTCAAGTAGCAAGTCCCACAACTTGGAGATAGTACCCATGTTATCCAATCACACTATGAGCTCAAGTATATACACTTGTGTAAACATAAGGGTGCTATGATTTAGTGATAACAATTCTTCCACAACCATACTAGTAAAGGGAGACATGGAGAAATTATTTCCAAAAAAGAAGATGAGGTAAATAGTGCGAAAGTACAGAACCAATATCTTGTAAATAGATAGAAGGTGAATGAATTAATTTATGACAACGAGGAGGAATATGATATCACCATATTAATAGGCCAACCATTCCTTCCTAAAGGAGTATGGATATTGAAGAAGCATTGAGGAACTTTGAGTTCAAAGAGGATATACTTGATTTGCTAGATGATGCAAGCTAAGAAGAAGAGGAAATGGTTCTTGATGATTTACAAATGAAGAAATCAACTTGTACACTTATCCATGAATAGGATGTGTTCTTATTATCATTTAGAGATGAAGATGATCTCAATCATTCCATCCATGGGAGGACAAGACCAAATTGTGATGAGCCCACGAAACATCTGAAAGAAGAATCTATGCAAGATCTCCTAAGAGAAATTGAAGAGATAAAATATCCTAAGCTTAGTCTCAAACACTTGATGAAAGCCATGAATCTACAAGAAACACACGAATATGATTTGGAAGCCTTAATTAGTGTGAAGGTTGGCCATGTTGAAATAAAGAAAGATGAGAAATCAAATATTTCTCTCGAGCTAATAATTGATCGATACAATGATGAAAAGGAGGAATTTTTCTTTCCCATTTGAAGAAGAAAAATATTTTTATGATTGTTGTCCACTCAAAATTCCCTGCCCTAATGAAAGTAAAATTTCAAAATTTTGAGTTATGAGTGTTTTCCTCTAAAGTGCCTAAGTCGTGAAAATTGAGAAAATCTGTGTTTCGGGTCATTTTGTATGTATTTCGGGCCTGTCGGACATTTTTGTCCCACCTGTCCCAAGTACGAAAGTGCATTCTATTCCCCGATCGGCCGAAATCCCCGAAGTTGTTCCATTTTCGGGCCCGTCAGAACTTTTTGTCCCAAGTGTCCCAAAACTTATTGTGCAAGTTGTTTCAATTTCGGCCGAATCACCCGAACTGCGTACTTCACACTTTCTTGTTCCAAATGTCCCAAATCAAAAAGTGCGAGTTGTTCCATTTTCACCCGAACCGGCCGAGCCGCATACTCCGGAACTTTTTGTCTCAAATGTCCCAAGTTCAAACGGGCCTTTTGTTCCATTTTCAGCTGATTCACCCGAACCGCGCTTTCATGTCCCAAATGTCCCAAAGTTAATCGGGCAAACTGTTCCATTTTCGCCGATTCGCCCGAACCGCGTCCTTCGCGCAATTTTGTCCCAACTGTCCCGAGTTCCAAATTGCTCTCTGTTCCCCGATCGGCCGAAACTCCCGAGTCGCGTACCTCAGAGCTCTTTGTCCCAAATCAAAAAAATTGCAAACTGTTCCAATTTCGGCCGAAACACCCGAACCACGTCCTTCGGGCATTTTCATCCCAAATGTCCCAAAATGCATTTGTGCGTCTTCTCCCTGTTTCACCCGAATCGGCCGAACCGCGTGTTTCGCGCATTCGCGTCTCACATGTCCCAAGTGAACCTAATGCAATTCATACTTAGTTTTTCCCGCTCGACCCGAATATGCTAAAATATGAATTTAAGTTGCGGCTCTGATGCTATCAATCCGAAGATCAAATTTCAAGGACAGCTGGCAGAAGGACGAAGCTCTCAAGACGCTGGTTACATCAGTTTTCAAAGATATTCATTGTCATCCTCAAGATGAAAATTCTGGTGTGTCCCTCGTGGCAAGGACATAGCTGATACGTGGAAGAAAATTCAAGCAGCGGTTTCCGAAGACGGTGGGTCCCTCTCATTGGTCGCCACCGTCTTCTTCTTCTCCTTGTTCTTTTCTCTTCCCTCCCTTTCTTTTCCGTTTTCTTTGTAAGAAGTTAAGGCGTTACGATTGGCGGTCCTTAACTATTCTTGATTAAAGAAGCGGTTACAAAGAATAACTGATTTGTAAGCTATATAATGGCCTTTCCATGCCATTCCAAAAGGAGGAAGAACTTGGCATATTTTCTGAAAGTGTAAATAGATCAGAAAGAAATCAATACAAAAGGGCTTTCCATTCATTGTCTATCTAATCTCTGTTATCTCTGTGTTTTCTTTTAATTTCGTGGAGATCATTTGTTTCTAGTTTGTTAGTCTCACTGATTGCATATTTTCAAATATTGCGAGTATAGTGATCTTGTATAACCAAGAAGGAACTTTGTGTCCTTGATTAATGAATCTAAAGAAGGTTATTTACAGAACTTTGTGTCTGGTAATCTCATCTTGTGCAAACGATCTTGTTTTAAATTCACTGCAACTTCGTATACATAAAGGATTATTCTGCTATCTATAATTCTGCATGTTGCTCTTCTGCTCATCCTCGTATTTCCTTTCCTCAGTCCTTTTGTAACTGATGATCCTTGTGGAAAACACTTTCGTAATATCCAAGTTCAACCATAAAATCATGTTTTGTATATTTGTAAATAAGTTCGTTTCTGAATAAGGGAACCTCTCCCATTAAAGAGGAGGGACTTCTTGTCCCCTGACTGTTGCTCTTCTTAAAAGTCCTATTTGACGACCAACAGTTTTTGGCGACTCCGCTGGGGAAAATCACATTCCAGTTCAGTAATTTTTGATCATCTTTTGATCTGGCGACTCCGCGTTTTACTCGAGGGAGAAGGACCCTTGGTATTGAAGACTCTCAGTTTCAACTTTTGGAGCAGCAGGGTTTTCCTTTCCCTTCAACAAGAAATAGAAGGACTCATTCGACAAGCACACCACCTGTTCAAGAAAGAAGTCCTACGGGTGGTATTCCTTCAAAGCCTGCTAGTCCCAATCTACGAGCTTTGATCCTCGCTGGTGTTAAAGTTCCTCTCCAAGCCATATTTCCAAGAATGGCGGCACAATTACCATGGGGTCAACGTGTCGGGCCTCTGGCCCTTACTCAGCCTTTGCATGAGTTACCCAGAGGTAACTGGAAGAACTTCCCCAAATTCAAAGGCGATGGCAAAGTGCACCCTGACGAACACATCGCAGCCTTCGTTGTTGCATGTGGAGTTCTGGGAGTCGAATATGAAGACGTCTCCGTAAGGCTGTTTGTTGAGACGTTACAAGATAATGCTGCTGATTGGTTCTATCACCTTCCGCCGGTGCTATAACCGACTGGGACACAATGAGAACTCAGTTCGAGAACCGTTTCAAGCCGGCAGAAGATGTGCATGCCTTGCTTGCCCAGGTCTCTCAGATAAAGAAAGATTCGCAAGAACCCATGAGAGAGTTTGTGGCTCGATTCAACAGGTTGATAAATAAAATTCCAACAAACACTCGACCTGTTGATCGAATTCAAAAGTGTTTCTTCCTAAATGCCCAATCACCTAAAGTTAGTTATACACTAAGAAGGGCTAATCTCGGAACGTTGGCTCTGGATCAAGAACCGGTTGTTAGTGTCGAGGATGACTTGATCATGTCAGGGAAGTTGAGAAGAGACACTTCCAAATCTAAGTCTCTTTGCTTCTTCCTCTTCCACCCCTGGACCTAACACTGACCCATTAGTTCAGAAGCTTGCGAATGATCTTCTTGCTATAAAGAAACAACTGGCTCAGCACGCTCCTTATGCAGACGTTCCGAGGAGAAATTTCCAGCCCAGGAATCATTTGCCTGCTTCTCAAACAAGATTAGCACTTGAAGGACCTCCTGTTAGAGTCCCTGTCAATGCGACCTGCGAGGTGGAAGAACCAGATGATGATGAAGATAACGAAGCTTGCGAAGAGTTTGCGAGAGAATTTGATGATGAGGCAGAGGAACTTGAGGGATCTCGAGTGAATTTCTTTACCACTGAGGGCATTGATGATTATGATGAAGTGGTAGCAGACATGAACAGTGAATCTTTTGCTGTCATGACTCGAGAACAGAGACAAAGTAGAGGAGAAGGTGACCCAGCCACCTAAGAAATCCAAGGAGCAGTCGGTAACTATCCCTGTAATTGCAAGAAGAGGATCTCCTATCCCTACTTTGTCTACACAGAAGGTGAGTCCTATCAATCCAGTTACCAAAGTTGCTTCTTCTTTTTCTCCTAAAGTTGATAAGCCTAGAATTCCAAATGACGATGGCCCGTCCACTTCTGGGTCTTTTGATATTGTTGATCACCTGAAAAAGACCAAGGTCCAAATCTCAGAAGCTGAGTACTATCAAACCCACCCCAAAGCTTTTGCCAAGATGATTCAATTTGTAAATTCCCATTCCAAGACCACCTCTAAAGGCCTTTTGCCTACTCCTTCTGTACCACAGCCAAGTCTGGGAGCTGCTGTCACCTCGCCTGGTGACAAAATTAAACCATTTTATGTAACACTTCTCATAGCTAGCCATAGACTCGAATGTGTGTCATAGATTCAGGAGCCTCGGACAATGTCATGCCAGCTAAAGTAGCTCATGCTTTAGGCTTAACCCTCACTCATACTTATGGATCTTGCTACTCTATGGAGAGTAAAGAAGTGCCTCTGGTTGGAAGGATTAAAGATGCACAAGTGGCTTTTGCTGCCTTGCCTGAAAAGAAAGTGTTGGCTACTATCTTAGTAGCAGATATCCCTCCTTCATACGGGATGTTGCTAAGTAGGAACTTCTGCAAAGATGTGGGTGGAGAAATCCAAATGGACTGGTCGCATGCACTCGTGCCTGTCAATGGACAAATGAAGAAGTTGTTGCCCGAGAAGCAGTCTGAGTATATTGTGCAGAAAACAGATGATCCTAGAGCACAAATACTCTATGAGGATATGGGTCATGGCAATTACATGATTATGTCCCCTGATGAAATCCAACTTCCCAGAATGTCACCTAAAGATCCTAATGGTATTTGGATTTTAGAATTTGATGGAAGTTGTTCCTCGGCTGGTTCTCGAGCCAAGGCGTCTGCTAGTGTCACTGAAGGATGCCTACATCCTTTTTCATCATTTAAGTTGCAGCGGTTCGAAAACACTAATAATACAAAGCAGAGTATGAGGCTCTCATTCTTGGACTGCAAGTGGCCAAAGAACAAGGTGTGAAGAACCTTCTGGCTCGTGGTGATGCAGAGTTGATTGTAAAGCAGGTCAGAAATATCTTTCAGGTAAAAAATGGGAGACTGAAGCATTACCGGAATCAGGTTTGGGATTCGATTGAATTCCTTTATGCTTTCTCTATTGAGGCAATACCTAGGGAAAAGAACAGCAAGGCTGATTCATTGGTTGTCTCAGGGTCACTGCTGATTCCTCATCCTGACTTTTCTCGGGATAAATTCACCATTGAGATGGTCCATCGGCCTAGTGTACCTGATAATGCAAATAACTGGCAAGTTTTCAACGATGATCAGCATTTTCTTTCCTTCTTGGAACTCAAGGGTAATTTCGAACAACTGTATTTTGAGGGAAGTGACAACCTGCCTCATGAAAGTGTGTCCTTTGACCAAGCTGTCACCCAAGGAGAAGAAACAGATCAGGAAGGGTGCATTAAACTCAAAGGAAATAAGATTCCTAAAGGTTTGGTGAGTCTGGAGGAATTGTTTGATAAACATGATAGGTATGTGAAATCTAAAGCTTCTACTGGACCTCAGCAATCAGCCGAGTATGATAAGATTGATATTGGGAGTTCTAATGACCCTAAGCTAGTAAATATTGGAAAATGTTGTACGGCAGATGAGAGGAGAAAAGCAATTGATCTTCTAAGAAGGTATAAGGACGTTCTTGCATATTCTTATGAAGATCCGAAAGCCTTCAAGCCAAAAGATATGCAGCACTCTATCCCTCTCAAACCAGGAATTAAGCCTTTCAAGCGTAAACAAAGGCGTAGACAACCCCAAAATAGTTCACACCGTCTTTCGGAGATTCGAAGTTGTTGAAGGCTAAAATTATTTTTCCTATTCACCATTCGACATGGATTGCAAATATTGTGCCTATCAGGAAGAAAAATGGTGAGATCCGCATCTGTGTTGATTTCAGGAACCTGAATCAGGCTTCTCTGAAAGATAACTACCCTTTGCCTATGATGGATCGAGATATTGCAAGCGATGAATGGATCTGAAATGTTATCTATGCTTGATGGATTCTCGGGATACAATCGTAGAGGTTGATCTCACAGATCAACACAAGATAGCCTTCACCACTCCTTGGGGTACCTTTTCCTACAAGAGAATGCCTTTTGGGCTTATTAATGTTGGTGCCACTTTCCGGAGAGCTATTGGAATGTCTCCTTTTCAAGTGGTGTATGGAGTAGAAGCTCGATTACCGGTGGCAGGTGGAGCTGCCACCTTGCGCACCTAATGAAGGCCATTGAGGATACTAGTTTCGGTGATGCTCTGGATAAGAGAATTATGTACTGCACTAGCTGAATGAAGATAGATTGGTGGTTGCTGATAGGATATCTGTTCACCAATGCAGAAGGTAAAGGTCCTGTTTGACAAGAAAGCTAGGTTCAGAGATTTCCAAGTTGGAGACATCGTATTGTTATGGGACAAAAGACATGAACCTCGTGGCAGCCATGGAAAATTTGATTCCCTGTGGCTCGGACCTTTCAAGATCAGGCACTTTGCTGGTGAGAAT
Organism: Taxus wallichiana var. yunnanensis; assembly: GCA_018340775.1. Taxonomy (NCBI): domain Eukaryota; kingdom Viridiplantae; phylum Streptophyta; class Pinopsida; order Cupressales; family Taxaceae; genus Taxus; species Taxus wallichiana. Next base: position 623,335,874 of record CM031240.1, read on the forward strand.
TCCTTTTATCTTGATTACATGGATGGTTCTTCTCTCCCACTTCCTTATAGTGGCGGTACCTCAAGTTGTTCAAGTCCTAGGTGATTAGGGGGTCCTTGTATATTCTCGCATGCGGTGTTTTTGCTTCTCTGCTTTTGGTGTGTTTTCCTTTTGTTGTTCTGGTGTGTTGCCCTCTGTATTGGTGTTCTTTTTGACTTCGTGGCCCAATGGATAAGGCACTGGTCTACTTTCCCCGAGTTTGTCTAAGTTCTTGCCTTGCCTCATTCCTTGAATTTATACCAAGTCATCCCCAGAAGGAGCCAGCTGTTGTCCACTCAAAATTCCCTGCCCTAATGAAAGTAAAATTTCAAAATTTTGAGTTATGAGTGTTTTCCTCTAAAGTTCCTAAGTCGTGAAAATTGAGAAAATCACGTGTTTCGGGTCATTTTATGTATTTCGGGCCTGTCGGACATTTTTGTCCCGCCTGTCCCAAGTACGAAAGTGCATTCTGTTCCCCGATCGGCCGAAATCCCTGAAGTTGTTCCATTTTCGGGCCCGTCGGAACTTTTTGTCCCAAGTGTCCCAAAACTTATTGTGCAAGTTGTTTCAATTTCGGCCGAATCACCCGAACCGCGTACTTCGCACTTTCTTGTTCCAAATGTCCCAAATCAAAAAGTGCGAGTTGTTCCATTTTCACCCGAACCGGCCGAGCCGCGTACTCGAAATTTTTGTCTCAAATGTCCCAAGTTCAAACGGGCCTTTTGTTCCATTTTCGGCCGATTCACCCGAACCGCGCTTTCATGTCCCAAATGTCCCAAAGTTAATCGGGCAAACTGTTCCATTTTCGGCCGATTCGCCCGAACCGCGTCCTTCGCGCAATTTTGTTCCAACTGTCCCGAGTTCCAAATTGCTCTCTGTTCCCCGATCGGCCGAAACTCCCGAGTCACATACCTCAGAGTTCTTTGTCCCAAATCAAAAAAATTACAAACTGTTCCAATTTCGCCAAAACACCTAACCGCATCTTTCGCGCGTTTTCATCCCAAATGTCCCAAAATGCATTTGTGCGTCTTCTCCCTGTTTCACCCGAATCGGCCGAACCGCGTGTTTCGCGCATTCGCGTCTCACATGTCCCAAGTGAACCTAATGCAATTCATACTTAGTTTTTCCCGCTTGACCCGAATATGCTAAAATATGAATTTAAGTTGCGGCTCTGATGCTATCAATCCGAAGATCAAATTTCAAGGACAGCTGGCAGAAGACGAAGCTCTCAAGACGCTGGTTACATCAGTTTTCAAAGATATTCATTGTCATCCTCAAGATGAAAATTCTGGTGTGTCCCTCGTGGCAAGGACATAGCTGATACGTGGAAGAAAATTCAAGCAGCGGTTTCCGAAGACGGTGGGTCCCTCTCAGTGACTGGCCACCTGTCTTCTTCTCCTTGTTCTTTTCTCTTCTTCCCTTTCTTTTTCCGTTTTCTTTGTAAGAAGTTAAGGCGTTACGATTGGCGGTCCTTAACTATTCTCGGTTAAAGAAGCGGTTACAAAGAATAACTGATTTGTAAGCTATATAATGGCCTTTCCACGCCATTCCAAAAGGAGGAAGAACTTGGCGTATTTTCTGAAAGTGTAAATAGATCAGAAAGAAATCAATACAAAAGGGCTTTCCATTCATTGTCTATCTAATCTCTGTTATCTCTGTGTTTTCTTTTAATTTCGTGGAGATCATTTGTTTCTAGTTTGTTAGTCTCACTGATTGCATATTTTCAAATATTGCGAGTATAGTGATCTTGTATAACCAAGAAGGAACTTTGTGTCCTTGATTAATGAATCTAAAGAAGGTTATTTACAGAACTTTGTGTCTGGTAATCTCATCTTGTGCAAACGATCTTGTTTTAAATTCACTGCAACTTCGTATACATAAAGGATTATTCTGCTATCTATAATTCTGCATGTTGCTCTTCTGCTCATCCTCGTATTTCCTTTCCTCGACCTTTTTAGTAATCGATGATCCTTGTGGAAAACACTTTCGTAATATCCAAGTTCAACCATAAAATCATGTTTTGTATATTTGTAAATAAGTTCGTTTCTGAATAAGGGAACCTCTCCCATTAAAGAGGAGGGACTTCTTGTCCCCTGACTGTTGCTCTTCTTAAAAGTCCTATTTGACGACCAACAATGATGAAAAATCTAAAATAGATGGTTTTGAAGTCATTGAAGGCAAAGATCCCCTTGAGAAAGAAGTAGCAAAATGTAATAAGTTCAAGGGAAATGAATTAATCCATCTAGATAGTTTCCTTGAGCTTCAAAATTAAGATTCTTTGAAGACATACAAATACGAACCAAAAAAAAAACAACAAAGTAGAACCGAGTGTAAGAAATCCTAGATGCAGTAGAAAGTACAGAAGACCTTGAACTAATTTTTTATCTCTTAGCTCATGACATGGCCATACAAGACATGTATGAGGCTAATTCGATCCTTTATTCAATCCTCAAGCACCTCACGGCAAAAAAGATAAAGGATAAGTTCGTGGTTTCTCATGGAAAAAAGGGAAATGAGCATGGACATGGGAAAGAAAATAACTTAGAATATTCAAGAAATTTGAACAAAAATTGGCCTTGGGGCAGCGATGAGACACTCAATGAAGAATCGAGATAGGTGGGTAAACACGGAATGTAACGCACTATGAGACCAATTTCAAAGGGAATGAAGGTAGTGGAATTTCTAAGAAAAGTACTTGAGCATCAAGAAGCTCATGTGGAATCAATCCTAAAAAAACACAAACAATCATGAAAGCACCAGGATTTCATAAACAGCTTAAGGAGAGGAGGCTAATTTCGGAGCCAATTAATGGCTTCGTAGAACAACATCACTTAGTGTTGCCCACTCAAGGTTAAATTTTGAGAAATGAAATGTGCTTTAGTGAAAGTGGGTTGTTCCCTCACCTTGTAAAATAGGTGATTTTTAGGTGTATTTACCTTTCTTTCATGTGTGTTTTTTCCTTCCTATGTGTGTTACATGTTTCCATTCATCATTTTGTTTCATGTGTGTTTCCTTCTTTGCATATCTCTCTTATAAGTTGTACATGACTCTGCAAGGCCCAATGGATAAGGAACTATTAAATAGTTTGTAAGTTGATATTCTAGGAGTTCTTATCCCATGTATTCATTGTTCTTAGTCCATAACATGTCCCCAAGCTAGAGCCAACTGTTGTCATGCAAATTTACAACAAGGAAATTGACAATTTCAAAGCATGAAAACTATATCCCTATGTAAAAATTACAAATTTTACCCTTCCAAGACACCCCAAGTCTACCTAGTCAGTCTAGTGAGCTCCCAATAAATGCCAAACCCCTAAGTGATTTTAAGAGTTAATTTAAAAATGTAAACTTCTGGGCAGCTATGGGAAGGGCTATCACTAGCCTTCCTAGGACTAGAGCAACCCCATGAAGTGGAACAAAGAAACCGAGACTAGACACGTATGAATAAAAGGCCTTGAAACATCATGGAAGTTATTTTGGAAGATTCAGGAAAGGTTTGGAGGAGTTGGAGTAGTTTCATCAAAAACAGGGTTCTTAGGCCTAGTCAACACACATGGTCAAAAGAGTTGTTGAGATTCGGGAATTGACTTAGGGAGATATAGATGGAGATATGACCCAAATAAGACATCTTTAGAAAGGGAATTAAAATACCTAAAATATGGTGAAATAAAAATTTCTACAAATCCTTGGCGCAAATAGGTCTGCAACTGGTTTTTCACAGGCCTAGGCAGTGCACAGGGCCAAAAAGCAACTAAACTTTGGGAATTGATTCCGTTAGCCAACAATTTTTCCATGACTGACTTAGGTTTGCTTCATTACTTCCTTGGGATCTAGATTTCACAATATGACTCGAGAATATTGATTTCACAACCTAAGTATGCTCTTGATTTGCTAGCTCAATTTCAGATGTCTAATTGCAAGTCTTCTCCTACTCCTTTTCTTTCCGGGGTTAAGTTGGTTTCAGATTGCTCTACTCCCTTGGTTGATGGTACTCTTTACTAACAGTTAGTTGGGAGCTTGATCTACTTGACTCACACTCGACCGGATTTATCATATGCTATTGGGATCATGTCCAAATTCATGCAAGAGCCACATGAGCTACATTGGAAAGCAGCTAAATAGATCCTTCATTATGTTTGTGGAACTTATGCTGATGGCATACACTATCATGGAGGGGTTGATATTGACTTGATTGGATTCATAGATTTTGATTGGGCAGTGACTTAGATCATCGAAAATCTACTTCTGGCTACAGTTTCTCTCTTGGTTTGGGTCCTATTAGTTGGTCTAGCAAGAAGCAAAATGCAATTGCAATATCATCTACAGAGGTAGAATACAGAGGAGCAGTTAATGCTGCCACATAAGCTATTTGGCTACAGGGTATTCTGACAGAGTTTGGCATCCACTTTCGGTGGCCTACCATTATCTACTATGATAACATGAGCACAATCTCTATTTGTAGAAATCCAGTTCAGCATTAGCGATGAAGCACATTGAGATCCATATGCACTTCATATGGGAGCTTATTCATGATGGTATCATCGACATTCAGTACATTCAGATAGCTGATCAGATTACAGATTTATTCACCAAGCCTTTCACTGAGATGAAGTTTCTTCACTTATGGTCTCTTCTTGGGGTGAGGTATTCTGTAGCTACCCATCTTCTTAGGGCTATTTAGTCCTTCTTTTCTTCTTCTTCTTCTAGGAAGATTGTGTTTGTATATGGGCACCTTATCAGGCCTTTAGTTTCCGGCCCCATTGGCACATCTTTCTTAGTTGTTTAGGAGTGTCTTCCTCTTCCGTCTGACTCATCACAGCCGCTACCCTAGCTTCGATGAAGGGGGTGTTAGTGTGAGTTATCCTATGTGTCCTCCTCTCATGTTGGAGGGTCATCTCACATGGGTTAGGTTTAGGGTTTCATATGTGTCATGCACAAGGGTTACTCAAAACCCTATATGTACTACTTTTCTATTCATTTATGAGCATGCCAAGACACTCCACTATCTTTCCTCTATGCAAGCTTTGTTTCTGTTGAGCAAGTTCTTCCATTACTGATCAATTTTTTCCTTTCTATCGTTGGAGCTTTCACGATTCCATTGGAGTGTAACTACTTCATGGTGCCTCGTTTCCGATTCGATTCTCGTAAACTCTTTTTAGGATTGACCACTTGGACTCCTTCCACATTAGGATTGGTTGCTTCCATAAATTGTTCCTACTAATTGGAAAGTTATGAACCATGAAGGCCTAAGATTGGAATGTAATTTGATAAACCAATTGATTATGTGGTTGAATGCATGGGGAAAATAATTCTTTTTCTTATATCATGTTGTTCTACACTAGAAATAATGCTTGACTTGAGCTAGAAGAATGAATTACCTGGATAGGAGAAGCTATTTGAAGTGGAAGAGGTGAATTTTGACCCTACCACCTATTAATCTATTGATTTTTTCCATATATTTGATTAGGTTATTGGTTCCTATATGGATGATATCCTTATTTAAAACCTTTATTTAAATATTTCCCTTTGTTAGGATAATTTCTATAAGATTGGGTTTGCTATTTTTCCAAGGAATGAATTTCTTGGACAGATTTCTAATCAAGGCCTTCATCTCTTTGTCCTCCTTTTTTTGTATGGGAGAATAATATGTGGAGGCAGTGGGTTGGTAATTCAGCTTAGGAATAGGAACAATGGAGGGCTAAACAAATTGAGGAAATTTAAGGTATAAGGGCATGTATACTCTAGGAGCTATTTTCTCGGCTTGTATTAGAAAATTTTCATCCCTAATGGCTATTACATAGGCATCGACAATGTTGCACCCACCATAGAATGAGTCATGAAAAATTATTAGAATTAATGCTCTTAAAAAGTAAAAGAACCTTCTCGTGTTAGTTTTATGAGAATTGAAAGTCTATCCCATGTCTTCTAAAATAAGAAATTGAAATCCACCATGAGTTCATTAGGAGCCCTCTTTATAGTTATTAATTGTTCTAATAAGGATCTATTATCTCCTTTTCCCCGAATTGTTTACAAAGCAATGCTCCAAGTGCATCCCAATTAGTAATTGTTCCTGATCCCAAACTCCTGAACCATTGAAGATATTTTCCCTTGAATGAAGAAGTTAGCAACTTAACAGCTACATCCTATTCAATAACTTGATGAACCACACAAACATTGGCAATATCCTGAATATGATAAACTGGGGTAGTATGATTTTCCCCAATGAAGAAAGGAATAATTTTTAAGGCTGCCACTAGAATATCATGTTGTGCATTAAGAGAAAGAGGGCTACTACCAGTGAAGTTAAAAAATGGTAAATTCCTTTGTTGTTCCATGACAATAGGTCTTAAAATCTAGTAGATAATAAGAAGGGTCTACCAGGAGGTGGAGTAGAAAGATTCCTATTTGGTGGTGAAGGTGACCTCTGAACTATTCTTCCTCTTTTTCTTCTTCCTAGTGATAACTTTAGGTACTAAGAAAATCCTTTCACTATTCTAGACCTTGTCTAAATTCTTCTCATAAACTTGAGGCACTATGAACACTTTGAAACTAGTTGATTTTATGCTTGGAGTCACCAGATGTGTTGTTACAAAGCCTCAAAAGGATAAACTTTACCAAGATACACACCAAAACTTAGAAAAATGGAAATATTAACTTTTTTAGTCCCAAAGGGCATGCCAAAACTCTTGGATATCAAAATAGATCCCAACCTTGAGCCATATAAAACCCAATAGTTTGAGGGAACATGGGATTGTCTCCAAGTTGTGGGACTTGTACTTTGAGACAAACCTTCAAAGAAGGCTAGATTCCTCTACTTAATCCTACTACTAAACTACTCATACTTATAGAAATGAAACTATCTAATCCTAAACTGACATTCCAAGGGACTAGGGTTAGAAGGAGATACATAAAAATGAAAACCCTAATTTATAGGAGGTGATAACACCAAAAATAAGGGGAAATACACTTTTAAAAGAGAGAAAATGGAACAAAACAATGATGGAGAGGGCATAAATGATAGCCACAATCCAGAGAAACATCTAAAATCCCATTTTCACATAATGCACAATAGAAATAAACCTTGTAATATGAAGAAACATACATAACATACCTGCAAGTAAATGAAGAGGAACAAAAATGCAATAAATCACCAACTAAGGCATAATAGAGCCACAAAACAAGTAATTTTATTGCTTCAAGATGATGCACAAATCATTACAATGGAGGAAGAAGGTGTGAATTCATTATAGGATTATGATCTAAGGACTAGAGCTCAAGAAAAATTTTGTAACAATTTTCAATGATTCCCTTGCATTCCCAAAGTATCTAACATTACAAATGAACATTACTTTACAATATATAAAAATGGGGAAGAGAAAGAAGATGGAAATAAATTTTTTCCTTCATCCACAAAAATGCATTAATTTTCTAAAAAATGATGAGAATCTTTCCAAACCCACTCCCCCATGATATTTTTCTTGTGTAAGAAGAAATGTGCACCATACTCCATTAAATCTAGTTGTTCAGCTACTTGAAACTGTGAATTTTTAATGCTGGGGAAGTTTTACTCATTTTCACTAACCTACTCTCACCTAAATCAATATTGTTTGGTTCTATGATGAAGATGATGAAAATACCTTTTCAGTGATATAAATTTTATGAAATTTGGAGTATTCGGTCAAAAGTTATGGGTATGCAGATATGATGAGGTGAGGAGGATCATGGGTTCCTGGATTTAATTTGCAGTCCACAATAATGCATTTTTATCCTTTTTCATGTGGGAAAATTAGGTTTTTGGGTCACATAGGGAACTTGGTAACTAGGGCCTTGAGTTCCATGTAGGCCTAATTTTTCTGCAATGGTCTTAGGTTGAGTGTTGATCACCTATCGGCTCCTAGGTGGAACTTAGGAATTGTTCCATATGGCCTCTTAGTTCTTACAATGCTCAATCCCCAAAAAATACGATGTTCCACCTTAATTTTTTATTTACATGTTTTCATTCTCTTCGGGGAACTTGTAGCCTCATGGAGCTTGTTCCACTTGTTCCTTAAATATCCGCCATGCTCCCAACACTCTATGTCCTTTGTCATACAGGTCCAAAAACCTCCATGGGCCGATAACCCTAGGAAACTTGTTCCGCTCACCAATCTATTCTTCACAATCCATCCCGATCCATAATACACTATCACCTAAGATCCTTCAATGTGTCCTAATTAGAAAATTAGGGAGCATGAGGAATAAGGGAAAATTTTCTCCTATTCTTCCTAGACCTACAAAAACTGCAATGGTCTAGAAATGAATCATTTTCTATTTTCTAAAAAAATTCAAAATTTTCTAAGTGTTTGGGTTTTCCCGAATAGGAGGGGAATGTCCAAAAACAAATGCAAGTTCCTAAAGCATGGAAAATACCTAATAATACATGATTTTCCATTTTATTCATCAAGAGTAGAATAGACTTCCAAAGTCTAGATTTCAAAAGTTAGCCAATTTGTAAGGGGTGTAAAATTGGATAATAGTGCGATAGATGAATCAACAATCAACAACCAATAAACATCAATTGCAACCATACACAAACACATTAGTTACTATACATGAAATTAACAATGAAAAAACTAAGTAGCAAACCACAATTATCAAATACTCATGCTTTACTATTTACGTCACTATACCATTACCATCAAGGGCATGTGCTTGCTGCTCTGCAACACCCATAGGTAGTGCTCCTTCAGATCCATAACAACTAGAAATAGTAGCACCCATGGGTTCGCAGCCCACCATGCATTATATTCCTCAATACATCCTACGTCACCCACCTGCATCAACTCTATGGGCACATCCTTCTCATCTACACCTTGGGGCACTAGCTATGCACATGTAGGTCATGGTCTCACTCCTTCTCTCCTCATCACTCTAGTGGCTCACACCCATACATATGGCTCTAGAGGCACATCCTAAGCCATACCAAACTGACATAATATTTTCTCTTCCTAGAATAACTCGGCAACCCCGAGAATCTTTCCCTAACCACATATTCCATCGAATACATCATAAATCTACTCCATCCTCTAACCCCCATTCATTGGCTCAATATTGTATCCATATAATGGCCCTTAGCCCCATGCGGTACAACATTGATCTATACATATCGGTGTCTAACCTCCTACTCTCGAACACCTACCCATCTCCCAACAAATGTATCAGGTCTTTCCCACTCTGCACTTGGTCCACCAAGTGTCCTCAATATCACAATATGCTCATACGCCCATATGTGCAATAATGTGGTAGCTCTAATGCCACCCACACCATCCTCTTTCATAAATATGTATAAGTACATGTATAAATGCACTAATACACACCGTGCCCATAAATATATGGTACAATCCTCCTTTATACATCTACATATATGTCATGCATCTTATACAAGATGCATACACCTCCTACCTCCACAACCACTAACAAAGCAATCACCACTGCAATGAACTTCCACAATCATGGAACACCTGATCTCAGTATGAAATATAGGCTGATATGGGTCTCGTTATGAACCCAAGTCCCTGTAAAATATGACCTAACAACCATGATCTATCTCTATGCATCCTCCACACCCATCACCTAAACCCTCTCCCCCACAAATGACAGTCATAATATGTGATATAAATCTTCTAGAGACACGGTCATTTCTCCATTAGGTAACCAAAATGTCTAAGTATCTCGCATGCCACATCTTACAAAATTCACCAATCATCAACATATTATGGGGTACTTCACCCATCCTCGCTATGTCTTTGCGCAGGACAACACAATGTAATACATCCCACTCTTCATCTGATAAGCCTAATCCCAATAGCATACTCAAGTGTCTAACTCCACAGAAATATCTTGAATGGATATCCTATTCCAAAAAAAGAAACCAACAAAATGTGATGTTAGCACTTCATACATGCACAAAAATAGTTACTAGTAACATCAAAAATCACCAATTTTCACATTTATCATGTTCTAGGCTCAAATCGGCTTCCGGGTCGCTAGCGCCTAGGAAAGGACACGGGTGCCCAGGAGTAGATCACCAATGTTTGGATCTAGTCTTGGTGTATCGAGGGAAATTAGTGCCATTACCATTTTTACCTAGACCATAAATGCATAGAAAATAAAAAACAAAAATTCACAAAATTTAACGAAAATGAGCTCATTTCTACAAATTGTTCAAAAAAAGCATACATACCAACTCAAATTCTATATGTAACACCACGGCTGCCACCACCATCTCAAATTGGTTTAATCTGCTGCTATAACTTGGGGCATAGTCACATACTCAAAGCTCAAAATCAAACTCGATAAAAGTTCAAATGAAGTTACTATTCACCTTTTCCTATTGCTATTTATAACAACTCTCACACTTCCCACTTGGTTGTAGTTACTATTTACACGTATTCCTCCAACTAACTAATGCCATGCATTTTAAATTATATCTTGAGCTCTATTTCTCTACTTTCCTCCCCATTAACGCCACTTAGTTAACAATTTCTCCTACTATTATATGATACACTTTTCACAAAGTGTTATACAACAATTTGAGACATTTTCCACTTGATATACATAGAGTCTTGCGACATTTACTATAATTCATCCTTCTTACATCATTACACATCCACTTTCGAATTAGCATTCATTCTTACTATTACTCCCTCTTTCACTAAAAGGGGGCATATAATCAGGGTCACTCCATGATCTCCCTCACACTTTATATGTGATCATTCCACATCTCTAATTCATCATTATCAAAAATTTCTCATACATCATGTGACATTTCATACCACCTTCTAGCGATTCCCCATAATGACCTAATCTGAGGGAAACAAGCAAAAATATCTCTATGAGTAATCCATCATGCACATTCAATATCAACATAATTTTTCTACTAATTAAATAAAATCGATCAATCGACATAACACAAAGTATTTTACTACTCATCCCGTGACCTAATTGGGGATTTACATCACTATTTTCCTATATGACCTAACATAAGAAGTCATTCTACATTTTCGATCACTTCTAGATGACCTAACATAAAATCCACACACATCATGGCAACACACTTAGAGTGGGGGCAATGAGATGTCATCACCTTTCATATATTACTTCTATTAAGGTTATTCTCGTGGCATAAAAATGAATCAAAATGAAAAAAATATAGTATTTTTACATCTACAATGGATAGACCTTTTAAGGATGTAGTTAAATTTGGAGAGTAAAACTAGACCTCTCTCCCTAACACTCTTCCTCTAGTGGTAGGATGCCCAAATCCTTAGTTTTTCACACACACAAAATCAGGTTGGGAACTGATCACTCTCACCTCCTCAAATCTCTATTAGTGACAATTCAAATATCTCCAATTCATCAATTTTTCCAAGTTCTCCTCATAATGGTTCATCATCTCTATTAATGCCACATGGATCAACACACCAATCCATGGTCCTCCGTGCTATATACTCTCGGTTTGTGCGTACTTCTACAAAAGGGAATCTCGGACTTCTCACAAGTATGTTCCTACCTAAATTTCATTCAAATAGCATAAAGGAGGGAATGTAAACACAAAATCATGCACATTCTACTATTATAATATACCCCCAAGTATGTTATTTTATGTATGGATTTTGTGTAAGAAAAGTATTTAGTAGTGAAACATTGTATAATCCATCTATTTTATTTTCTTGTTTCTATTTTTTTATCTCTTACATATGTCACTTCTACATGCATTTTTGGTCAGGTCACAAAGATCCCTATGTTTTAGTCTCTGCACATTTTCATAAGTTATCTCTCGGACACGAGTGCCAAGGATTGGACACTAACACCCAGTGCACTCCTATCCATCATAGGTTCCTGTTTCCTCTTTATTTTACTTCTAATTTTTTGACATTTGTGGTTGGCCTTTTTGGTTTTCTTACTCCCCAAGGTCCTATTTGGCATGTTGGGTCATTAGTGTCAAAATTCAAGAAAGATATCCCTATATAAAGGCAACATACATATCATTATAATGGAAAGCAATTATTATCAAGGGACATCTATCTACATATTAAAAGGGACTCTATTTGGGTACATTATTTATGCATACACAATGCATAGGAAGGGAAAGTTTCTAAATTCCATCCCACACATTTGCATTCCATCTATTCATCACCCAATATCTTGGTGTCGGTGGTATGAGAGTAACCTAGGAGCACTATTGCATACACAAGCACATAGAAATACATTGGGTTTGAGATGTAGTGCAACACTCGGTCGTAAGTTCATTTGTTTGACAGCCAAGGACAGTCTGACCCCTCATATTACATCTTTCTTTTTTATGATTTGATGTAGCTTGAGGGTTTTATAAGAGATTATTTTTGTTTTAGTTTACAGGTGCCTCAACAATTCAAGCATGATATATAGGTGATCATCAATGAATAAGAGTAAAACCCTAGCGATGCTAAAGAAACTAGGTTATGAGATTATCCACAGACTCCAACACCTAGAAGCGGTCTCGTCACCCTAGGAACCCTTTCCCTTGCCCAGAGCCCCAAGTATAGGAACTCCTGAAACTTCTATATTTTTAGATCATGGTTGCAACACCCCAAGTCCCTGTTTCATCAATTCTCCCATCTCAGACACACTTTGGGATAAAATAAATTAAGATAAGTTCCATAAATATCTCATTTGATTTCATAAGTTCATCAATAAAAATTCTTAGCACTTGTATTTCATTGTATATAATTATATCAGTCTTTACATGTAAGATTTTGATAACATATTTAGATTTTGTTGAATTATTATGTAAAATTTGATCAATTATAAGTTGGCCTTATGATTAAATCATTTTTTATCCAACTCGAGTTTCGGTCATGGTTAAAAATGGAGGAAAAGTTAGTTTTTAAGGAAATTTCATTAAGATTAAGATATCTATGAAATATTACCTACTAGAAGGCCCCATGCATGTCATTTCAATGGGGGATGCAAAAATTATGTTGGGTGTCCAATGGATTATTACATTGGGAACTATTGAGATGAACTTATAAGATTTTTTCATGAGGTTCTATTATGAAGGGATGAACTTTGATTTGTGAGGGATAAAGGAAAAAATCTATAGTTGGTACGTTCTCATCAAACTTTGAAAATGTTTAAAAAGGGTGCAAATGAATTTATGAAACAACTATTCTCACTAGAAGCTCAACCATCCTAAGTTTATATACCATTATATCTATAGGTAATTATTAATGAGAACTCAATTGATTTTGGGGATATAGGTCAAAAGGGTTACCTCCCAAAAGAGGTCATGTCATATGATTCAGATAGAATGAGGAATCCATTCACCCAATATTAGACCTTATCAGTACCCTTATTTTCAAAAGAGTGAGATTGAAAATACTGTATATGAGATGTTAGAAGAGGGTATTATTCACCATAGTTATAGAACTTACTCTTATTCAATGGTGATGGTATTAAAAGGATGAAGGTTGGTACATGTTTCCAAACTAAAGGGAGATGAACAAATACATAGTGAAATATAAGTTTCCTATTCCTGTCATTGAAGATTTGTTAGATGAGTTACATGGTGTTGTTTATTTTACCAAATTGGATCTTCAATTAGGGTATCATCAAATTATAATTCATGATGAATATATTCATAAAAAAACATTTAAGACTCATGAGGGATATTATGAATTCCTAGTAATGACTTTTGACCTTACAAATGCATCATCTACTTTCTAGAGTTTTATGAATTCAATATTTTTCTAATTTATGTGAAAGTTTATCTTAACATTCTTTGATGATATATTAATGTATAGAAATACCGGGAGGAACGTTTACATCATGTCGATAAGGTTTTGGACATTCTAGAACAACAACACCTTTATGCCAAACCTTCCAAATGTGATTTTGGAACTAGGGAGGTGGAATATTTGGGTCATACTGTTTTTCAAAAAGGGGTAAAAGTGGATCCCCATAAGATACAAGCCACGATGGATTAAAAGATTCCTAAAACCCTAAAAAACCTTAGGGGATTTCTAGGGCTTATGTGTTACTATCATAGATTTTTGAATAATTATGGTATAATTGTAGTATCACTCACAAAATTATTGAATAAATATTCTTTTAATTAGAATGTGGAAACAACTAAGGTATTTGAGGAACTAAAGAAGGACATGTGTACTACTCTAGTTTTTCATACCCTAAATTTCCCCAAAACCTTCATTATTGAATTTTATGCTTCAAAGTGTGGCCTATGTGAAGTAATCATGCAAGAGGGTCACCATATTACATATGAGAGTTGTAAAGTCAAAGGTAAGAACCTATAAAAACCAACTTATGAGAAGGAAATAATGGATATTCTTCATGATTTAAAAAATGGAGACCATATCCAATGGGGCACCGCTTTAAGGTGAAGACAATTCATGATACTTTGAAATACTTCTCAGATCATTGATTATCATCTAAGGAAAAAATGGGTCACAAAGATATTGGGATATGACTTTGAGATCATCTACTAGAAAGGACAAGAAAATGTTGTAGCTAATGCACTATCTAGGAGGAATGAGTCAATAGAATCATTGTTATATGCCATGTCCATATTATAAGAAGATTAGTTGGATCAAGAAAGATCAAAATACAAGAATGACATAGAGACCCACACTCTTATTAAATTTCCCCAATAAGATTTGAGCATTTTCAAAAAAAATTGTATGGAAGTGGGATACATTATGGTATAAGGATCGGTTGAACTTATGTAATAACTCTACCCTTAAAATTCAAGTTATCTTAGAGCTACATTTTTATCCAATTTGTGGCCATTTTGGGTTCTTAAGGACTTATCATAGAATTAATAAATCTTTATTATGGGAAGGGTTTAAAGGGGATGTCCAGAAATTTGTGGCACAATGTTTGGTATTAGTGTAATAAAGTAGAACCTATTAAGTCTCTAGGCCTTTTTCAATTTCTCTCTATTCCTAGTGAGTGACACACAAAGGTTTCTATGGATTTCATCACATGATTAAATTTTTTTTAAGGGAAAAGTGTCATTAAGGTGGTTGTGGATAGACTCACCAAATATTCTCATTTTTGTGCCTTTTCACACGCCTTTACAATGAGTACAATTTCTATATCCTATAAATATACAATTTAGAAGCTACATGGAACACACAATATTATAGTAAGTGGTCATGATCCTATATTTAATAGAATTTTTTAGACTGATTTATCCTCATGCTTGGGTACACAATTGACTTGTAGTTCATCTTATCATCCCTAATTTAATGACAAAAAAAGGTAGTAAATAAATGTCTGGAAGGATATCTACAATTATTTTCTTTAGATAAGAAGGAGAGATGGGTTCAATGGCTACCACTTGCAAAATGGTGGTATAACACTTCCTTTCATACCTCATCCAAAATATCCCCATTTTTTGCATTATATGGGTACCATCCACCATACCTCACCTCTAACTTGAGGGTCCAACCTAAAGTAAGAGTGGTTGAAGAGCACATTCAACACCAATAAGAGGTTCTCTCTATCCTTAAAGAGAATTTAGTATTTATAAAAACCTACATGAATCAACAAGTTGATCAACATCATAGTGAGTGAAGCTTTAAAGTTGGAGACTTTGTTTTTGTATAGTTATAACAATAATAACAGAGCTATATTTGAAACAAAAAATAAATATAACAAGATTTCACCTAAATACTATGGACCTTATCAAGTGTTGCAAAAAATTGGTAGTGTGGCATATAAATTAGAGCTTCCTTAGTCAACCAAAATACATCTAATTTTCTATGTTTCTTACTTGAAGAAGGTCATTGAGAAAAATGTTTCTTATCACTCATTGTCACTAGATCTTGATAACAAGGTATACATCATATTGGAGCCTAAAGGAATCCTCTAGAAACACACTAAGAAGTTTAGGACAAACATCATCACTGATTATCCAATCAAGTGGAATAATTTGGACATTGAAGATGCAACATGGGAAGATGAATCTGATTTAACAAAAATATACTTATGCTAAACCCTTAATTACAGAGTCATGTGTGATAAATAAACACTAAATTATATATTTTACATAATAAAAAATATAATAAAATATGAAACCCTAAGTTCAAAAGAGAGAGGGAAGGACTTAAAGGATTTCACATTTTTTCTAGAATTGATCTAGATTGGAAAACTAATGATCATCAAGGGAAGATCATCGCAACTATGCACTATAAAATATGGAACTATCAGATGAGGCCGACTAGGGTGCCTAGACTAGGTTAGGGGTGCTTGGGCACTAGATTTTGTTACTAGGCACCGGTGACTATGCAAGTGGTCACAATCTATTTTTTTTTGGTGTCACACAAATGTCATTGTTAGTCACATGTATGTCCGAATATGATCACTAAGTGTGCCTATAACTTTTAAGAAAAATATTCTCCTACAAAACCATAATACCACATCAAATCCAAAATACAAAGATACAATATGGGGATTCGATTGACCCCATCGATCACCCAATTTAGAGAACTTACAAATGAGAATTGCACTACATCTCAGACTCCATATAGTTCTTGTGAGTGTGTGAACGAATCATTCCCCGTGAAGCCCACATTCAAGTGCACTTGATAACAAGTGATAAATAGTTTTACCAATGTAAATATATGTGTGGATGGAAAAATGAACTTCCCATTCCTATGAATTGTATGTAGAAAATTCAGTCCATTTTCCCTTGAATGAATGCCAAATGGATGCGTTGAAGTTCTTTAGTTTCCTTTTGGATGCAAGATTAGGTGATGATAATAGATGTTTAGAACTTGCTCCTTTATTATGGTCACATAGATTTGTATTTGTATGATACCTTTGGTTGAATTTCGTAATTTATAACTAGAAGGCTGACCCATAAGAAAATAATATGCCTAAAAGATAAACGAGACCCAAAAGTAGCGAGTAAGATAGAAAAGGGTCGGGGTGCACATAGGGGATGAGAGCACCTAGGCTCGGTGTCCAAAGTCGAAAAGATAAAAAATTAAAGTACCAATTGGGTTGTAAGGTCTAAAATACCGTAAAAGAAGACAAGAAAGAAAGAAAAGAGGCCAAATATAGCTATAAATTACTATTTCTCTCTCTTAGGAATCATATGAATGCAAGTATGCTTTTAGGACATAGAAATGTACCCAAGTGCATGATTTTGTGTCTACATTTTCCCCACTTTATGTTTTTGAGTGAATACTTGATAACATAAAGTAGATAAGAGATTCGTACCTAATAACCATGTAAAGTGTGATGGTGATAGCATCCCGAAGAGAGATGTGAAAGCGTGAAGTGATAAAAATGAAGTGTGGAAGCTAATAAAGAGGAAGTGACCATAGGGGTGAAACATATTGTGTTGTATTGTATTATAGCTGTTGTTGTGCTTGATGTAGGACTGATTCTTGTTGCATATTAAGTACATACATGCAAAAGAATATTGAAAGAATAATCAAAGTCATGTATTATGAAAAATTTAGCAAAAATATGTAAAAACATGTAAAATGTGAAAAAGTAGTAAAAGGAAAGTGTGCACCTAATGAACATGAGTGTAAAAAGATAGAAAGATGTAATGAAAATGTCAGTAGAAGAGATTTTTGGGTGATCTCATGCTAAGAGTGAGATTTTGGGCATTCTCATGCTAAGAATGAGTTTTTTGGGTGATCTCACACCAAGAGTGAGTTTTTGGGTGATCTCATGCCAAGAATGAGTTTTTAGGGCATTCTCAAGACAAGATGGATTTTTTTGGGAGATCTCACACCATGGTAGAAGAGTTTTGGGGAGAGAGGTATAGTGTTACTCTCCTTCTATGCATTCTTCCTGATTATACACCAATGTAGATGGTGTGATCCTATTTTGTTCCAAGTTGTACCATATTAGTTCGTATAGAAACAAAGATAGAATTCATTCTAATTCTTTGGAGGATTGTGCCAAGATTGTGAAAAATAATATGTGAACTACTATAAACTTTGCTGGTATGAGAATTTAGTTGTATCAACCCCCAAGACATAGGTGCATAGGAGAGGCTAGGAGCACCCGGGTGTACTAGTGTCTATGCCTAACCGAGGACCCAAGTCAAATTTTGGGCCATTTCAGAATCGTATTATATGATGTTTATGTATTTTACATGCTTGTATTGTAGCTCTAAGATGTTTTGTGTGGTGATTGATCCACCTGATATATGCCCCCTTCTTTGAGGTGCATGTGATGCCACTAGGAGTATGTGGACCAAAGAGAGGACTTGAGGCTGATTTGAACCATGTACTTACAAGAGGGAGGGGATGTGCATGGTATAAAACAATGCACATGAAAAAAATGAATAGATGTATCTATTAGTAAAAAGTAACAAACATGTAATAGAAAACAAGCAAGTGTGAATACAAGATAAACCGTGAAAAGTGGGTTTAAAACATGGGACATTGCTCATAATGTCGCAAGACAATCAACCAAGTGTCCAAAGTGTGCATACAAGAAAATGGGAATATCCCGTAAATAATTGCATACAATAGCAAACAATGACAAGAAAAATGTAATAGACAACCATGGTGGAAAATAGTTCTTGTAAAGAAAATGTTACACATGAAGTTCTGTTAGCATGTTAGAAAGATAAAAAGTATGTAAAAGCATTTATAAACTAGTATAAATTAGTGTGCTAAGAAGTAGAATTAATATATAATGAAACAATAATGCCCGTGATGTGTAAGAGTAGTAAATTTAGATGCCCCCAAGGGCGTCGATGGGACTAGTAAGAGGTAAATTTCCAAGCATCATTGTTGTGTGTAAATAATCGTAGAAGATCTACATTCACTCAAAAAGACCAAGTGAATACACATGAGTATATAGAAAAGATAATTACATACAAAATATCCGGCTAACATAGTAAACAAAGTGCGTTATGTAAGCATAAGTAAGCAAGAATAAGTGTAACAACCAAGATATGAAATATGTAGTGAATAAGTGGAATGGAGTGGTATGTAATATGAATGTTAGGAGCAACATGACCCCAAAGGAATGATTATGAATTTTTATGAGATGAGGTTCATTTATAAAAGACCCCTCGACAGACAAGAACGAACCATAGAACAAGAGTGTTTCATTGGGAAATGGTTTTTGTGTGCACTAGAAAGATATGTCATTAAGCATAGAGAATAAAATTATAGAAGAAGTGAGGTTCATTTCAGATTTAGATCCTTAGAAGTTGAGTTTGAACCATAAAAATAAAGTGTGTCATAGGGTAGTCTGATGTGTGAGAATGAAATTCTAGAAAGATGTATTATGAAGCACAAAGCATGAAATGTGTAGTGTGTGAGGTTCACAAATGTAGTATGCCCTCAATAGTCAAGTGCGAACCTTAGCATAAGAGTGTGTTATAGGTCAATGATGATATAATGTGTGTATCAAAGGGTTTTAAAGTGCTAAGATAGATGAATCATGAAGTGTGGAGTGTTAAGTGTAATAGTAGATGTTAGAGACATTTGATAGTGCAGAAGGGGGGTGAAGTGTGATGCCCTCGAATGTGTCAATGATGGAGAGATACGTGACAATGTAAGAAAGAATTATGATGTTGATAAAGTTTGAAATGTATTGTAAGAAATCATATTATTATCACAATGGTAGATAGGAGTGAGAGAAAGATCAAGGCTGGGTTTGGAAATGAAAGAAGGAAGTCAAAAGAGACTATTTAGAGTTTGTTGGTTTTTCTTAGGAGTGGTTTCTGATTTGGGGTTGGTAATGTAGTAGAAGACTTGATAGGAGGAGGTGTTGTACCAATTTTTAAAGGAGAATTCTCAAGGATTTAGTGATGTGGTATAAGACTTAGTAGGATGAGGTGATAGAGGAAGGATCTTGAGAGGTGATTGCTTAGTTGGAATGGGTTGTATTGGAGCTCAAAATTACACCCTTCCCTAAGTCATGACAACCTAGGATTTTGAGAAAACATGGGACTATCTCCAATTTGTGGGATCTTGTAAACTAAGACAGACCTCTTGAGAAAGTCAACTTCCTCTGCTTATTCCTACTACTAAACTACTCCTATGAAGGGAAATGCAACTACCTAGCACTAATATATGATTCCAAGGGACCAGTGAGAGAGGGAGATGCATAAAAGGGAAATCCTACACTAAAGGAGGTGAGAGCACCAAGAAAAAAGGGTAAGACATGAGATAAAATGGAGGAAAATAAAGGTGGAAAGGGAAAAATGGAAAAACACAGTCCATATCAACATTTAGACTCCCATTTTCATATAAGGCATAATAGAAATAAACTCCGTAGTATGAAGAAACATACAAAACATACCTACATATAAATGAAGAGGAAAGAAAATTCAACAAATCACCAACTAGGGAAGAATAATATCCACAAAAAAGTATTTTATTGCTTTCAGATGATGCATAAATAATTACAATGGGGGAAGAAGTTATAAACACAATGCAAAATCATAATCTAAGGCCCGTAAGTCAAGAATATTTATGCATCACTTCTCAATGATGCCCTTGCATTCTAAAAGTATCCAAAATTACAAATGAACACCAATTTACAATTTATATAAAATGGGAGAGAGAGAGGGAAATGAGAGGTAAACTTGAAATTTTTCCTTCACCCACCAACAAGATGTATTAATTTTCCAAAAAAATGATGGGCACCTGCCAAATCCACTCCCCATGATATTTTTATTGTGTAAGAAGAAATGTGCTCCATACTCCATTAAATCAGGTGGTTGAACAAGTTGGGACTTTTTCTTTAATTCTGAGCTATTTTACTATTTATTACCCACATACTCCCATCAAAATCATTTTTTTAGGTTATATAATATTTCCAATTTGGAACATCTGGTCAAAATTTTATGATCGTGCGAGATATTAGGGGGTCGGGAGGAACATGGGTTCCAAATGCTGCATCATAGTCCATATTTAACTATTTTCTCCTTTGGCTTGTAGGTGAATCAAGTTTTCAAGGTACTCGAGGAACTGGGAAACTATTCCACTTGTTCTATTATGCTCCAATTTTTCTACATTTCTTGAGGATTATTTTGTGGTTGGAGTTTTTGGTCCCAGGTGGAACTTAGGAACTATTCCACTTGGGCTCTAATTTCCCATAGCCCCGGGTTATCCCGCTTTATCTTGTCTCCGTAACACTTTACCTCATGGTTATTTTTATTTACAGCGTGATCACCATTACATGGAACTCATGACCTAATGGAACTTGTTCCATCATTCAACCCACCACCCACATTTACTCATAACATTTTCCTCTTGCCCATATCCTTTTTTGAGGGCCACAAGCATTTATGGGTATCTAACTCCTAGGTGAAACCATTCTACCCCACTCTAATTTCTTCCACATGAGTTTTTGTCTGTAACCTACTACTCCAAAATACACTACAAACTCAACTCCTTTGTATTTTGGGTCCAAAGGCAATGCGGGAACTTGTTCCTCCCGATCACCAAAAGTCCACAATACACTTTGAAAATGACCAAATTTCTCATTTTCGTCTAAATTTTGTAAGTTTTTTGGCCAAGTATGAACTGAGGAGTTAGGAAAAAAGAGAGTATAGTGCTTCCAAAGATAAAAATACTTGATTTTTCAGATTCTTCACCAAGGTTCCATGAAATTTCCCAAGTCTAAATTTTGATAGTTAGCTAATTTTTCTAGGGGAAAAAAATTGGATAATAGTTTGGTGACTCAATGGGGTAATCTTCCTACTAGATTTAAAAGATTAGTGGCCTTGAATAATCCATTAGGTATGGAGTTATCCTAATAATCTAAAATTTGGTTCTCACTCTTGAATCCACCCGATCACTTCTTGGACTTGAAGCTGATCTCGAAACTTGAATTAATCACTCTCATTATAAGAATATTTTGAATTAATTTTTACGGGAGTAGAAAATTGTTTAAAATTTATAACATCCTCATTTAAGACTTTAATAAATAGAGGAAATTTTTTTCTTTTAACATAATGTTCACTGTTCTAAATTCACATAATTTAGAAAAAACATTCCTTTACTAATCCATCACATAATAGTAAACCATATGCAGCTATAATGACTCGGTATAAAACCAATCTCTCATTTCATGACTCGGTGTTTAACTCGATCTCTCATGTTTCATTATATCTATGTGTATACTTTTGGTTCCTTTACCCATTAAGGGTCAATCAAGTGTTAATGTCTAAAGATCCTATCTGAGTATTTGTTACTAATACTCATTTGATATCACACATCCTTAGACCAGGTGACACAAGATAATGCAACTAGAATTTTGTGATACTTTGGCCAAATTTTAAAGACATGTTTTCCATGATTTTATTCCTAGATGACATACTTGTTGAAAGGAATATGTCTTTCACCCCACTCAAACTGTTATCTATATTAGACTTCCTTGAGTTCTCAATGATTTCAAATTCCATGTTAGACATTAAAAAGGAACAAATCACATGGAATAATACTAACTAGATCCATTTATGGTGACTAAGGGTAATCATTCGTGCTCAATTTGACTTACGTTGATTCAAACTTGATAAATCACCCTTAGTTAGCATAAGCCGACATCGGTCATAGGTCATATGTCTGTCACTTTTAAGTGTAGAATAGTGACCTAGAATCCCATTTAATGACAACTATGTTTAGAGGAGCTGATTGGAATATCGCACCATAGTGGGTGCTTCACAATATCCACCTAATGACCTGCATCATTAAGTGGGTACTATATAACAATGACTATGCTACGACAGTCCACTTAGTTCTGATAAACAAAATGAAACTAACATACTTAATAAGTTCATTAATTATTTAATTCCCAGCTTGTTAAATTCACTTAAGTATATGTTTAATCATTATCTGTCGTGCCTAAGGATTAACTAGTTTTAATACAATTAATCTAATCGTAACAACAAATTCCTTATAGTTTGACGGTATGAAGATCAAATCTGTGTTAAGTACATTGATATAAATATTCATCTTCCAAGAATCCATTAAGTGTTATCAATCAATCTTATTTATAAAATATATAGGACAACATATAAGCATTATCATATTTCATACTATTAAGTATAACTCTGAACTATATATCTTACAAGTTAGATTGTGTGACTTCTTTATCAATTCACCTCATCTTAACATAACCTTTTCATCACTCCAATTACATATGCATTTGATCACATTTTATCATGTTCCTTTACTTGTCAAACTTTATAGATATAGATATCACCATAGGTTTGAGATTCAGTCATTAAGTCCATTCCAACTTAATAAGTATGTTCCCTTTCTTTCCATTTAAGGGCATATTATCTTATCTATAAGTTCACAATGACTAATTATAGTATAACCCTTATAAAGGACTTAATATCAATCCATATGAACATAATATTTCATTCTAACAATTTATAGATAAAGTTTACCATATTCTCTATAAAATTTCATATCATTTCCTCATTATCTCATTAGATTAACGGAATTTATGTATAGTTCTTCACATAATCAACATAACAAGCCACATAGTATATATTAAGTCATGTCTATTTTTGACATGGAACTATATATTAAATCAACATTGTTTATCATGAGAGAAATGTACTATATTTCTAATCTCGACATTCAATAAGTTCTTTGAACAATAAAAATACAACATTCATCTTATTTATTTCAACTATAATATCATCAACTTATCTCAATTTACAAAGGTCAATAAAACCAAGAATTTCTCTTTATTTACTTCTAATATAAACATAATTTTAGTTACAAAAATCAATAAGTTTTTGAAAGATTACATCAATAAGGCTCTTGGCCTTCCATGTTTCCCAACAGAACCACTTCAAGAAACTTATACAATAACCATTTAATCAGATCAATTAAATTCATCAATAAAATAAATGTAACTTCTTATAAGTCTTTCTTCTTTCACTTTTCACAAAATCCATCTGTAAGATTGTTAGCATGTGTCAGTTCACATGAACTGAGCATGATAAGTACTAAATCTTTAGAATAGCATGCTTCTACTTAACAATTTTAAAAGGAACACTACTTTTTAATGAAATCATTCTAAATTTCAAAAGTAATAAACAACTCTTAAAAGCATGCAAGAACAACACAATAAATGAAACCATTAAAAGAAATCAATTTAAGTCACATCCATAATCAAAATATCTCTATCAATAACAGATTCAATCACTAAGATACAACACAAGTTCGTTGATCCATATAAGTCAAGAACCGAATATAAGTGCAATATGATTTCAAAGATTATAATTCCATAATTATATGACTCAAATCAATTATCTTATTTCTCGCTTTAATATTTACATATCTAAGTAATATATCACAATAAAAAAATAGAAAAAAATAGTGCCTTATTCATTCTAAGAAGAATAAGACCCAAAGTTGCAGTCATATAATTCCAAAATAATTCTAAATGATGATTAAACAATATATAAGGTGGCTAGGCTTATATCCAACTACACTTTGTTACTATACATATCAATTAACACAAATTATTCTTTACTAGTTACAATTTAATTACCTTGTTAAAACAATAGAGGAAAGGGCTAGTTTTGGTTTTAGAATCACAAAAGGACTACGATGAATACAAGACCACCAGATTATAATTAGACACCTTGGGCCCAAGTACTTCGAAGGTGGTCGTCGCTCGCTTTATGAATTAACACTAACCGATATCCTTGTTAGGGAGGAAAGGGCTGGGTTTAGGGGATGCTTTCACTAGTGAAGGTTGGCTATAAGGTGGCTATGGTGTTTATAAGGCTAGTAAATGATTGGGGATAGGTAATGGGGTGATGGAGAAGACTCAGAGGGTATGGGAGCTGTTCTTGGGGCAATGTAGGGGTAGAGGAATGATAGTTAGATGTAGGGTGTTACCGGGTAGTAGATCTAGGAATAGACTTATAATTGCTGTGATTCAGAAGTTCAAGAAATGTTATCAAAAGAACATACAAGATACTACTTACTAGTTCCTGATGAAGATACAGATCCAAAGACTGTGATAATGAAGGCAGGGCTCAGGTAGGATGATCGACAATCAAAGATGAGCTATCTTCTCTCCCAATGCTTGGATGAGTGTCACTGGGCTCTGGTTACTCAGTTGCAGTCTTGGGCTTGATGTCCTTCTCTGCAAACTCCTTTCTTTCCTTCACTTGTCTCTGCTCGGCCAAGTGAATTCCCGATCTTTCCAATGAATTTCCCGATTCCAGATTCCATGATCCTCCATTTTTTTTGGTTGGGGGAGGTCATTTACAGGGAACCGATGGCGGTTACGTAACCGATGGCGGTCGAGTAGGAACCGATATCGGTTAAGTCAAAGTGGACTATTTTTAGTAAAGTAGCCAACTTTCCCTCCTTTTCTCCCGAGGAATTAGTTGTGGGCTTGGTCAAGTCATTATTAGGTTGATTTTGGTGCGGGTGAGGAGTAATTAGTCATGGGTGTGGATGTAGACCAAGTTATAGGTCTTAATTAGGTTAGTTTAGGGTTAGGGCTAGGTCATGATGAGGTGGCAAAATGTGGTGGCAGGTTTGGAGATGTGGATTTATTAATTATAAGGTAATTAATAAATAATTGTGCAAGGTTTAGGTGGTGAGGCTAGGTTGTGAAATGAGATGCGGGGCACAGGGGGTCGTAAGACACAAATTTGGTGTCTACATTAGCCCCTTGTTGTCGTGTAGCTTGTCTTGTAAAGCTGCACTGACAATAATAAGAAGTGGTTACTCCTGTTAAGGGTATAGGTAATCCCCCTCAAATCTATCACAGATTGAGGTAGCGTGAAATCAGGGATAGGGTTGATAAAGGGTAAATGGTGTTGAGATGATGGTAAGATGGTGGGGTAGGTCCAAGGAAGCAGACGCACGTTGAAATGCAGTAGTGTGACCAGGGTACATGATTTGAAGAGCAAACAAGCAATTCATAGGCAAAGGTCGATAGTTTATCCAAACAAGGGTGATATAATCCTGGTATCCAAGGCATAGGAAGTAGCTCCAGGGGATATAACGGTAAGGTACAGAACGTTTAGGCATGTTCGGCAGTACCAAATGGTTGGTTTGGTTGAGATAAACGTCACGGTCTTGGTCTAGGCAAAGTTGGTCGACTGATCAAGTCAAGTACCCTAATCATGCTAAAACACGAACAGGTGAGCTCGATTGAACAAAAAGCTACATGATGGGTGGATAAAATTGTAATTTGTTGGTTTTGGGTGAGGTATTTAAGTGGTGCGCCTGCTGGGCGACCGATTGATTAGTGGTGGGCCATGGGTCGGCCTGAATGGTTGCTGTCAGGTCGCCTCGGGTCGGGCCAAATGGTTGGTCAGTCACGGTCATGCGCCTTGGGTCGGGCCATTGGTCGGCCTCGGGGTCGGCCCAAATGGTTGGTCGGGTCGGCCTGGCCTCGGTTGGTTGGTCAGCGGGTCGCCAAATGGTTGGTCATGCGGCTCTTGGTCGGGCCAAATTGGTTGGTCAGCGGCCTTGGGTCGGGCCAAATGGTTGGTCGCGCCTCGGGTCGGGCCAAATTGGGCAGGTCGCCTTGGGTCGGCTGTCAAAAAAGGCTGGGCCTCATTTGGTCGCCTCGAGGTTGGGCATTGAATCGGGCCAATGAAGTCAAAAAGGCTATTTAGAAAAAGGAGGGTTTAGGCAATAAAGGCGAGAAAGGGAGATTGGTGAATAAGGGCAGAAATTGTGGTGAAAAGGTATTAAACCGATATCGGTTAGCTATGACCGGTATCGGTTAGATGACCGATACCGGTGGTTTAGGGCACAATATAACCGATATCGGTTATAGGTAAAAAACCTATAAAAAGAAAAATACGGCCTGTCATTGTCACATTGTCAATTTGATAACCAATACGGCTTGTCTGGGTTTAAAATTGATTTTGTTGAGTTTGTATGCTGAGTTGGCAGTAGTTGAGTGGAGGAGTGAGTGATTGGTAGACCCCAGCGAGTAGGAGGTAGAATTTGATTGGTGGAGGACCCAGCAGAGGAGATTTATAGCCATGGCACAGCCAGGAGCAGGAGGTGCTGGACCAGCTGGACCACCACCACCTATCCCACCACGACGACGTGTAGTCATACCGGTAGGTTCTAAACCTCTAATTATGTGAATTTAATGATTTTAAGTTTAGATTTGGGTTTTGGGTAGGAATCCAAAATTTAATGAAATAATGAATAAATGGATGTAATTTGAAAAATGGAGTGGGTAGGTAGGTTAGTTAGGCTAAAATGGTAGGGTGGGTAGGTTTGTAGGGTTTTCCAGTGGGTAAAAGGGTAGAAATAGGCAAAAAGATGGTTTTGGGGGCCGCGTCGGGTTCGGCTCTGACTGACAAAGTGACCGATGTCGGTCACTAGGCGACCGACATCGGTCACCAAATATTTGCACAAAGTGGAGTTTTTGGTAGACCGGCGTCAGTCGTATGTCGACCGGCGCCGGTGTATAGGATGTGGGTAGGGGACCGGTGGCGGTCAAGGGTGACCGGTACCGGTCATTAGTTAGGTTTATTTTTGTTTTGTTTTGTTGTTGTTGGTGTTTTGTGTTTTGGTTGTTTTGTTTTGTTGTTTTTTTTTGTTGTTGTTTGTTTTGTGTTTTGGTTGTTGTTTTGTTGTTTGTTGTTTGTTGTTTTTGTTTTTTTTGTTGTGTTTGTGTTTTGTTGTTTGGTTGTTGTTTGGGGTGAAGAGGGAGGGGGTAGAGTTGATAGGAAAGGTGATTGGGGTGGGGGGGGGGGAAAATGGGGTGGTTGTGTGGTTGGTTCGGTTAGGATAGATTAGGTGTTGGGTATGAATTAGGAGGTGTTAAATTGGTAGGGGCATAGTTAGATGGCGAGAGTAGATCGGGGTGGTTGGTAGGGTGTGAGATAAGGAAAGGGGATATCGTAGATGTTTTAGGGTAAGATAGGTGGGTGTAGATGTGTGTTATAGAGTCGGGTGTGGTCGGGTGGGTAAAAGGGGGTATAGAGGGTTAAAGTAGTTGTTTTTGTAAAGGGTAGGTCTAATGAAGTGGGTTGTTTTTGTAGGCACGTCAGCAGCTTACGATGCGGATCGATGCCCCCGCTATTGAGATGGATGCGGCCACATGTGTCCAGCAGCACAGGGGGCCATTATGCGTGAGGTGGGACTCGGTGGAGTCCAAGGCATAGATAGTCATGGATAGGGACCACAGCCTTATGGTTGCCCTCATCGAGAGATGGGATCCGCAACCAATGTTTTCCATCTCCCTACTGGAGAGATGACTATTACCCTGGAGGATGTGTATCGCATCCTGAGACTGCCGATCGTAGGGGAGGCAGTATTCCAGGTAGATGCGAGATGGCTATGGACAACATTCTTCAGGTATTTGGGGATGCAGCTCGCATTATTGACTTATCACAACGCGAGCATTGCCTATGGTGATATGTATCGCGCACACAGACATGAGACACGGCTTGCATGTTGATGATGATAGGTATCACATGCTTCGCCCTCCCGACTCAGAGGGAGGCCGCTTCCCATGGGCTTTGATGGGAGTGCTGCACGAGATGGTAGAGGAGCATACGTGCTATGCCTGGGCACCAGTATATCTGGTGCAGCTATACAGAGAGCTATGGGGTTATCACCGGATGAGGCGATTTGGGATTTGCTCCACATTTTTGTTACACTGACTGGGCATATGAGCACATCATATGTATACGACTAGTAGGGCTGCCCCAGCAGCCAGGCCACAGATTGTATACAGATATGGCTTTCAGAGGTGGTTGGGGGTCGTGGGCCAGCCACGAGCAGTGCTCGCAGGATGGGATGTAGCCTACTACCGTCATATGTTAGAGGGCTTGACCGCACTAGACATTGTATGGAGGCCCTACAGAGGCCATCAGCCCCGAGGAGGAGCCCGAGCACAGATGCGCTGGATCCAGTATACTTTCTGGATAGCTGGACGGAGGCCTGGAGAGCATGAGCGGATACCCCTAGAGAGGGTACGACGGTAGTTGGGGCTGCGACAGGATGAGCCACCTCCCTTCCCACAGTACCAGAGGGATGATGTAGAGGCCCCACTACCTGCACCGCAGCCCGTTGACCCAGATTGGGTAGCAGAGAGGCCAAGATGATACAGTGGATGACGCCGGGTGCACAGGTTCATTTTTGGTGTGGTGGGTAGGGGAGAGAGCAGCTAGGAGAGCACAGCCCACACAACCAGATTTAGTGGCTGTTATAGCAGAGAGGGACCGGCTCAGGATGTGTGCAGTTGACATACAGGGTAGCTTTGCGCCATTGCACAGCACAGATCGGGGTACTACAGGGGTAGTTAGCCCAGCACAGTGCAGCACAGTAGTATGTGCAGCATAGCCCACACCACCACCACCGCACCACAACCCACACACACCACCACCACAGCACCCCCACACACAGTGCACCAGCACAGCACACAGCACACACAGCACAGGCACAGGTGTATGCAGGGAGATAGGGCCACTATTATTAGGAGTCGGGGACCAGCCCCAACAGCCATGGTGGCACGGGCCCGCTATATGGAGGCGAGAGCGGAGGCCCGGTATTATCAGGATGTCCTTGATGGTACCGGGGCTGACTATCAGCCATATGCGGTGCACAGAGCCGAGACCTCTCGGAGCCAGAGATCCCAGGGGGGCGCAGCCACAGCCGGTGGGTCGGTGATAGGGAGGAGGCGAGAGCCAAAGACAGGGGACCAGCAGGAGAGGAGCTGAGGGTGGTGGGGAGAGCTGAGACATCCCTGGAGTGGAGATGGGTGTTTTGTTTGTATATTGGATATAGGCACCGGTCTGCGAACCGGTTATGTATATAGAGGCCTGCGTGCCCACATATGATTCATTTATTCATTCTTGTTGTATATACCGGCCTCATGAGCCGAGTACAGGTTGTAGAGTTGATACCGGCCTGCGAGCCGAGTATATTTTTGACATGAGAGACCGGCCTGCGAGCCGAGTCGAGATTTTGACAGTGATAGCGGCCTGCGTGCCGGCTTTGTATTATTTTGAGATCACAGAGGCCCCCATGCAGGCAAGTTGTATATTTTAAACATTGATATATATAGAGATGATGATTTTGATCCACATGGTGTGTATAAAATGTTTTATGTGTTTTGTCGATGGTTTTTGAAATTTAATGTGTATAGATGATGAGTTAGATCCAAATGGTGTATATACTGATGGGTTTGATGTAGATATTGAAATGTCGTATGTATTTTGTTTGATGGTTGTTTTATTGTAGATAGATGATGTTGATGAAATTGTGATGATATATTGATGTGATTTTGATGACAAATATTGATAATGGTGTCGTTATGCAGGAAAAAGAGGCGGGTGCCACAAAAATTTGCAAAAAATAAAGAAAAGGCCCAGGTTTAAGCAAAAGGAGACATGTGACCGATATCGGTTACCTAACCGACGTCGGTAGATTAAGGACCGATATCGGTTAGGTAACCGATACCGGTTATGCCAAAATGAGCTTTTCTAAAAATAGAAAAGCTTGGGCGGCAACTTAAGTTCTTATTTTTAGAGTTCTTATTTTTAGAGTCATGCAACAAGTTAAATACGTGAATGCGATGCTGTTTGACGACTGATACAGGTAATTACATGAAAGAATTGAGTGATAAGGAGGAAAGAGACAGGTAAAGTGAGTGTGGGCTGAGATTAAGAAGGTAGAAAGGCAAGTTATATTTGAAGAGGGTGGTGAACATGGCTGAACGAGGAGAAGCATCCAGCAGGTAGAGACGAGAGGGAAGACAAGTTCCACCCCAAGCTGCTGCATCCCAAGAGGTAAACTGTTTGGTTGTATTTTAATTCTTGCATGTTTTGATGAATAGGATGAGAGAAGGTAAGAGGGTAGAGATGAGAAAGAAAAGGTGATAGGCAAGGGTTTGGGATAGAGTGAGTGTTATGGGGTAGGTAAGTAGGGTGTTCACGTATGTTTATAGGTATAGAGAGGAGTAAACGAGCAAAATAATTATCGTAGGTGGTGGTTTTAAGCAGGTTGTATAGGATTGACAGTGACCGATATCATTTAGAGATAACCGGTATCGGTTAGTAAACCGGTATCGGTTATCTATAACCGATACCAGTTACTGTAGGAATTTCTAGAATGTGAGAAAAAACTTGGGGATTTGATTTATCAATGGTCAGGTGTCGCTTTGATGTATGCAGCAGAGGTGGGTTAAGGATGAATGATAGTGTGCCAGCTTTGTTATCACGAATCCGAGCGGATGTAACACCAGATGAATGGGCATTGATAAACCATGTGGGGTTAAGTGGAATCCACTATTATTCACGAATCACACGCAATCATGCTATGTTGCAGTGCTGATTGAGAGGTGGAATCCGAAAAGAATACCTTCTATCTGCCAACAGGGAGATGACAAGTGACGCTTGGAAGATGTGTTTAGATCTTGAGGCTCCCAATTACACAGAAGACCAAAGCAGTATCAAAGCGTTGCCTAGCATGGGCGGGGGGGAGCGATAACAACAATAGTATTTGGTTCAGCTGCACGAGATTTGACACAGCGAGGTTTGACATTCACTTATGGTACAATGTATGCAACACACCCTGAGGAAACAAGGTCAAGTGGTATTAATGATAGCGGTGGGGTATTATGCATTACCGAGGGCGGATGGGGGAAGATTTCCAAAAGCATTGATGTGTATTATTTGGGAAATGATAGAAAGGAGCGTGACTTTCGCATGGGCACCCGCATATCTCAGGAGCTATACAGGGGTTTATGGGCCTGCAAGTGAAAACACAGGATGACACTGGATTGTTCATACTTATTACATTGTTGGGCCTATGAGCACATTGTTTGTGTGCGACCGATAGGCCGACCCATCCAGTCGGGAGAGACAGGAGTGCAGAGGTTGGGATTCAGATGATGGGTCCAGATAGAACAAGAGGCAAGATCCCAGGCCGTGACAGAGGACATCGAGTATTATAGGCAGGTGTGGGAGATGGTAACGATTGCATGGATATTTGTTGGAGACCTTACGGGAACTATATGGTGACGGAGCACATAGCTGAGGAGTTGAGGGGTGTAGAGCGATTGAGGTGGATCGCAGGGCACAGGCCAGGTGAGTACGAGAGGATTCCTCTAGATCGCGTGTGGGTGACAATTTGGATTTGTTCAGGATATACCTATGGCTTATAGACCATACATGAGGATCGACGCCGAGGCATTATTCTCACCTCCCCGGCCGACACCTCCAAAAGGGCCAGAAGAGATAGCAGCCGATCGCAGGGTAATGGATGCGGGAGCGACAGAGGCTTATAGATTATGGTGGGTAGCAGAGCTGCGAGGTGTACGTGAGAGGGCCGATCGTCCTGACATAGCTGTGATTACAATGCGAGAGAGATCATCTGCAAGGTTTAGTTCATCAGCTCCAAACGCGGGTGAATGAGACAACGGATTGTTAGCGGTTGCAGAGTCACGAGTGGAGAGACTAGAGGCAAGATTCCTCCACGCGAGAGGACGTATTCATATGTTACAGGAGATGTTGGCGATCAGTGGGAGGAACCAATAGCAGTGGCACCTTTGAGGATGGAGAGGCCAAGTGAGTGGCATCGACGATCACGATCACCACCTGATTCTGGGAGGAGGCGCAAGGGTCTAAGTGAATTTCATAGGAGTATAAGAATAAATAAGGATGCCGACCTACGCGTCGATGATAGAGAAGATGTATTTGTTTAACATCTAAATAAAACTAAATATGTATGTTGATTTGAGTTATGATAATAATAAGAATGGTTGTGTTTTGAATGTTTTGTTTTGAAAAAGGATAAAGATGAATGTGAGCAAATAGAAATACACAAATAGATTTATATATACCACACATGATAGGTTATGGTAGGGGATGGTCGAGCTAACCTTGGGAGACCCCATGTCTCCTAAGTGCTGCCTACATAGCCCATTACACAAAGCAAGGAGGGGCCTCAGACCGATGTAGTTCTCCCTTAGGACCAGGGAGAGGTGAATTCAGCAATTTGGTTATAGTTAGGCAATTTGTTGGCTGGTAAAAATATTGATATTGGTAGGGTAACGTTGTTGGTGTTGGTAAGGGACTGGCGATGTTGGTGTAGGTATAGGTGAAACGAAAGTTAGCTTACCCAAGTAGTAGGGAACCGTGTCCTGATTAAGGTCAACACATAATCCTAGAGTCGAGTAAAAGAGGCAAAAGTGTCCCGTAGTTGAGAAGAGCTAAACAAACCACATATTAACATAGGATGGGCTTGAATCCCTAGGTGCCTTACATAGGTGAGAAGTCGATAGGTGAAAAGAGTCATATAATCACAATATATCGATATACGTCACGTCCCTTGAGTTTTGTTGTGTTGACGAATGGTGAGGTGAGGTGGCTGGTATAGTCAAAAGAGAACTTATTATAAGGTGATTATTCTGACGAAAGAGAACCAAACCTAAATAGACAAGTCCATGACTCAAAAGTGCTTTGGAATACTACTTTTTACTTTTTCTGGATATAGACTGATCGATGCGGGAAGTCCATAGGGGATATGCATTTTATTGTTCTTGAGCTCTTCACGAAGCTGATCAATGCGAGAAGCTTCTAATAAAGGCTGACTTTGTATAGCTGTCCTTCAAGGGAGCAGTCTATTTATAGTAGCAGATGTGGTTTTTGTGTATAGCTATCCTTCGGGGGAGCAGTCTATTTATAATAGTAGAAGTGGCTTTGCACATAGCTGTCCTTCGAGGGAGCAGTCTATGTATAACTTTAGAGGTCTAGATGTCCGTTTGGCATGAAGCATCTAGTTTTGTAGGAAGTTTGACTCAAGAATATCCCATAAGTGTATAATTGAGAACATGTTATTTTGATACTTTTAAGTCATGGACTAGACTAAAAAGGGGAAGGCATCTTTAAGGGGAGGTGATGACCAAACCATGTGAGCTTGATTCGATTTTGAGATGCATGGAACAAAAGTGTATGAGGTAGTAAATGAGCTCAAGGGACGAGCGCAAGGTAGATAAGAAGTGATATAACACTAAATTCAACAGTAGAATGGTCAAAGATGCAAGGCATTAAGGGGTTCAGGCTCAGGTTTACCATTAAGCTGAAGCTAAATGGTAAGTGCCTGATCCATAAGTATGAGTGATAATGTAAGGCCCAATCCAATTAGGAGCAAATTTTCCACGTTTGCTCTTTTCTAGTTTGGTTACATGTTGATTCTCTTTGAGGACAAGATCACCAACCTTAAAGGTACGCTCATGGAGTCACTTATCATAAGCACGCTTGATGCATTTTTGATAGATTTGAAGGTGGTCAAGAGCCGTAAGACGACGCTCATCAAGAAGCTCCAATTGGGCTAACCGCTCTTGGCGGAAATCATCATTGGTGAGAATATCCTGAAGAGATATTCTTAGGGAGGGTATTTGTATTTCGAGAGGCAAGACAACCTCGGTACCATATACCAAAGAGAATGGGGTGGCATTAGTGGAGGTGCGAATGCTAGTCCGATAAGCCCAAAGGGCAAAGGGGATGTGATCAAAGCCAATTGCTTCCAATCATAACAACTTTTTCATGAGGATTTTGGTTAGGGTTTTATTAGAAGATTCAAGATTGACCATTTGCTTGTGGATAGTAAGGTGATGAGAAGCTAAGTTTGATACCAAAGTTGTCACAAAGGTCTTGAACAACTTATTTTTGAAAGATTTTCCATTATCTCGTTATCGTGCGATGAGGAACGCCAAAACGATGATAAATGTGATGGTTAATGAATTCGACGATTTTTTTTTTTTTTTGGTTGAAATGAGTGGAATGGCTTCCACCCATTTAGTGTAATATTCAAATTGTTGTGATTATCCAACGGTGACGCTGCGAAAGATGGTGGGTGAATCTCACCAATAAGGTCTAAACCCCATCATGAGAAAGGCCAAAGATCTCGTGCGACCAGAAGCGGATGGCTAGGAGTATGTTGAAGGTTGGCATGTTGTTGACACATAACACAATGCTTAACATATTCATGTAGCAGTGTTATTAAGAGTAGGCCAATAATAGCCTAGGCGAAGGATCCGTTTGGCCACGGCAAGGCCACTAAAATGTCCACCACAAATACCGTCGTGGACTTGTTGGATGGTATAGGTGACCTCCGCACCGGTTAGACATCGAAGGAGGATGCCATCAAAGCCACGTTTATAGAGAGTCCCCCATGATGACATAACGAGAAACACTTTTAAGAAAAGCACGTTTTCCATTACTAGTAAGGTCAGGTGGGAGAACAGAGGTTGTAAGATAGTCGTGAAATTGGTGATACCAGGTATCCTGCGAATTAGCAGACACATTATTTATCATACAAACATCCGGGGCAGAGTAAGATGGGGCAAAGAGTTGTTGGACCAAGATGAATATGTCAGAGTCAGTTGGTGAGGCAGGAATTTGTGAGGCTAAGCAAGCCATAGTATCCACAAATTTGTTAGTGGAGCGGGGAATGGTTTGGATAGAATAATGAGTAAATAAGGTCAAAAGTGAATCCACGTAATGTTTGTACTTTTGAAGTTCCTCATTTTTACATTGGTAGATGCCCATAACTTGATTGACTACCACTGGGAGTCACCAAAATGTTAATAGACTTGACACCTAAGTGTAACGCAACCTGAGACCCAAAACAAGGGCCTCGTATTCCACTCAGTATTATTAGTGCAGGGAAATCGAGCCGGAATGAAAGAGGCATAGGCTCAAAGATTAAGAGGAATGAGAACAACGCCGGCTCCACCCACCGCTACCCGCATTTGATCCATCAAGAAGAGGGTCATTGATACGACTCCTCACCGAGTGAAAGAGTGGCAATGAGTTCATCGGGGAAATTAAAATTGGTAAATTGCTCCCCAGGTAAAGGGGCTTCCGCGAGTTGGTCTGATGATAGTTTGTCCTTTGATTGACTTCTGGTGTACAAATTCAAGGTCGAGGTCAGCGAGGAGCATAAGCCATCGGGTGATGCGTTGGTTTAGATGTGGTTTGGCATATATAATGAATGGGGTCCACGTGTGGTGATGACAAAAGTTTTGTGATTCAGAGGTAGTGTCGAGTTTGGTGGCTACGAATGATAGGGCTAGGCACAACTTTTCTACATGTGTATACCTAGTCTCGTAATCCACGAGAGTACGAACTTATGTAATAAACGGCTTGTTCTCGATGCTCGAGTCACGATGTGCGAGCATGGCTCCTACAAAGATGGTCGGTGGCAAAGGTAAAGGTAGAAAGGGCGATCGTCCCGAGGTGGGATAAGCACAGTGGTGCAAAGAGATAGGCTTTGAGAGCCTCAAAGGCTTGGTGGCACTCTTCACTCCATTGAAAGACAATGTCCTTTTTAAGGAGATGATGGAAAGGTTGACATCGATCTGAGAGTTGGGAGATGAAACGCCGGATAGATTGGAGCTTACCTTGCAAACTACGCAATTGTTTGAGGTTAGTAGGTGGGGGCATTTCTAGGATAGCTTTGACTTTAGCTGGATCGACCTCGATGCCACGCAAAGAGATGATAAAACCAAGAAGTTTTCCCAAAGGACACCAAAGACACATTTCTTTGGTTGAAGACGAACACAATATTGTAACAGTGATCGAAAATAATGGTTAAAACATCGAGATGTTCACTGCGATGTTTAGATTTGCCAAGAAGATCATCGACATAATCCTCAAGGATAGTGTGCATAATGTCATGAAAAATGTAAGTCATAGCCCGCCGATAGGTCGCACCAAAGATTCTTAAGGCCAAACATGATGACACGATAATGTAAGGTTCCCAAGGAGTTATGAAAGTAGTTTTATGTTGATCGGCCGGGCTACCAAAATTTGATTGTATCCCGAGAAGCCATCCATGAGAGAAAGCATCTCATGGCTCATGCAGTGAGAGATCAACAAGTTGATCAATACTTGGGAGGGGGAAGTCATCCTTCGGGCAAGCGAGGTTAAGGTCCCGTAAATCCATACATATCCGAAGTCCCCCGCTGCTTTAGTAATGTACGATGTTAGAGATCCATTGAGGATAGTCAATAATAGTAAGATGAAGGAAACAAAAAGGAGTCATCAAAGCTTTCTTTTCACCAAGAGGGCAATGCGTGGATGCATTTTTCTCAGCTTTCTATTTAACTAGGTTTGACATCGGGTTTTAGGGTAATGTTATGGACAGCAATGTCGATCAATTCCCGCATGTCAACAGAGGACCAAGCGAAAGCTTGGTCATGGGCACGAGGAAAGTAGTGAAGGCAAGCTTTTCTCGATGCGGTAAGAGATTGTCCGATCTTCACAATGTGAGGATCATCCTCTGTGTGGATGTTGATTTCTATAGTCGACTCATTCAACATGGTTTGAGTATCAGATGGCAAGGCGCGTTGAATATAAGAGTCATCCGCACCAAGGTAAGTGAGGATGGAGTCGTCATCCCGCACTCAACAACATTAATCAAGGTGAGTCCTCTTCGATCATGTCCGATATACGTAAGGGGAAGAGAAGATGGGTCTTCATTATCACGTTGATAAGTGAGAGGACCCAGGAAGATAGCGTTTATGAAAAAAAAAAAGTTAGGAGGGATAGATTCAGGGTCTATCGACTCTGTGGGTGACGATGGCAAAATGGGTGATGATGGTTCGGAAGGGGTGACTTCATCGTCTTCCTGGATACAACGGATATGTGATGTTTTCAGTGTAGGGGGTTCAGAGAATCCAAGACCACGACGATCTTTGTGTTTGCGTGTAGTAATGGGAATGATTGTATGTCGGCCTTGTTCATAAAGACCAAAACCAAAACCTTTCCAAGCACAGCGAGTCAAGAAGGTGAGGGCAAAACGATGATTTGTCAGGTATTGAAAATCAGATTGGAAGGGAACCACACCAAGGGGAGGTTCAGGGGTAACAGAGGATGCGTCGACACCCCCATACGTTAGGTTGGTGCGGCAATTAGGTGGTCCGTAGGAGATTACCTCCCCCACACGACGGTCGTAGGTAGGATGCGCATGTAACTGTCCATACTCCTGTGGGGTATGGAAAGAGCTAACGTTATATAGGTGATACTCCCCCAGCGTAAGGCATTGAAAAACATCTACTAAGGGGTCTGAGGTTGGGATGTTGTCCATGGGAAAGGAAGTGGTATTTGGATGATGCAATGGTCTCTATTGGTCAAGGTGTAGGTGCGGTGAGGTGGATGGTCGAGGTGTGGTCAAGTGGATGGTCAGGGTTGATGAATGGGTGTCTTGACTGGTACAAGCACATCATTAGGGCGATATAACATATTGCAGGTTTTGAAGGGGGGAGGGTCAGCTTTTACGGTATAGGACTTCCCCTCGTACTCAAATTTTATGCATCTATGTAAGGTGGAGGGAACGCATCCCATAGCCCGATCCAAGGGCGGCCTAACAACATGTTGTATTGGAATTCTCCCTCAAGGACATAGAAGAGTTCGGGTAAGGTACGTGGCCCTACACGAATGTTAAGGATCACAAAGGCCTAAGGTAGAAGTAATAGATCGTTGAATGAACGCAAAGATGGTGGGGTTGGCACACATGCAGCTAGAGGGGATATTCATTTGTTGGAAGGCTTTGGAAGAGATGATGTTTAGGCTAGCACCCCATCAATCATAACACGACGTACGCGATGTCCCGAACGTAAGCTGAGATGAAAAGAGCGGGGTCAGGATCTTCTGCACCAAAGTCAACAATTTCATCTTCGAGAAACTGACAGCAGCGGTTTGCTGTACAGGGACGGAAGTGGTAGATTGTTTGGTGAGAGAGGCAACGTGGTTGGGTGTTAAGATGGAGGTAACGGGAAAGGTTTCATTAGGTAAGACCTCTATCCCTTGAAGGATTTCAACGAGAGCTTGTCGATGAGATTCAGAGGCCTGAATGAGATCATACAATGGTCATTTTTACAGGTGATTGGTGAAGTTGTTTGATCATGGTTCGGTGGGCAACTCCATTAGAGATGGGGTAGGTAGGTCCACGAATAACCACTTTAGGTGGTGGTGCGATCGGGATGGTGGATGGAGAAAGAGAGGCCGCAGGTGTGCTTTCTTTAGCTTTCCCATTGTTTTTCTGCCCTCGAGTAGCAACACTAATCATATTGATCTCGTGAACACGAGAGGAGGAAGACGGTAGGGATAAGTCATGGTCTTCGAGAGGTGGGGTTGTAATAATGATAGATCTTGGTGAGGAGGGGACAGGTGGTATAGGAGAGGGAATTGAAGCTAAAGGTTTCTCCCTTCGTAAGTTGTCTTTCTTAACCTTTCTATCCGAGAGAGGTGACTGACTAAGTATGGCTTTCAACGCTTTGCATCCCTCTACATCATGTCCTGGTGTGTGGTGGTAAGCAGATTTTAGACTCATCATAACCTATAGGTCGAGGTTTAGATGGATCATAGGTCTAAGTGGGGGTAGGGAAATGGTCGCATTCTCCACCAACATAGCAAGGATTTTGGCGTAAGACCCTTTGAGCGGGTCAAAGTCAGAGGAAGATGAGGCTATTGACTGGGTAGGTTTCGGTAATGACTGGGTATGGTTGATTCGTATGGGTGGCGGCTTAGCCAAGGGGTTTTGATAATTGGATTTAACTAAACGTGGCCTCTTCAAGCAGTTAGTGTTATGTTATGTTTAGTCGAAATGATGATGGGTAGCAGTAAAAACAACCACGGAGAAAGAGGAGTGATAGTAAACAAATCCTTTGATGATGGAGTTTGTTTAGGGTTGATAGGTGGACAGGATACTTGGGGTGACGGTGTTGATATACCCGTGGATCTTTGTATGGGTGCAGAAGGTGTAGGTCATTTTAAAGAAAACACAGGAGGTATGATGTATTGATGCAAGGTGGAGGGATGAGGTCCCAATATAGAAGGTAGGTGTGACGGTGATGGTTTTAGTTGTGATAGAGGCATAGGTTGGACTTGAGGAGATTGGGTCTGTCTCCTAAGTGGATGGACGGCTTTACTTTTGGATAAATCTAACCGTTTAGGTGGGTGTGTTAGACTGGTATTGGTGAGGTCCCAAGCATAGGGGAAGGTTTGGTTAGGTCAATAGAGGTGGATGAGGTATTTGGTAGAGATGAGGGGGGTGAAGATGAGGACATAGGCATTTTAAGCTTTTGTAAACACTTCGGGTATATGGTAGAGGCGTCTGGATCGGTCATCTGCATTTGAGTAGAATATGGTGTACTCAAACGTTCCCATAGGACTCGTCTATCTTCTGAGGGGTGACAATCCTCACGTGTGAATAGGAACTTTTGTATGGAAGAAAGGTGGGTTGTGATTCCGGTCCACTGTGGGTGTGATACAGGGGGTAAATGAGGCACTGTATCAATGGGCGTTAAGAGGTCAACCGGTCACTGAAAAGATTTAGGCGATAAAGAACTAATAGGTAGGAGGGCATGTTTGAGAGAATCCGTCATGATTAAAGAATTTGGTGATGTCGGTTCAAAGGGTTTCTCATCTAAGGATGACGAAAAAAGTGGCGAGCCTTCCTCTTGTACAACAAGAGTGGTAGAAGGAGATGTTTGGGAAATAGATAAGTTAGATAACATCCGCTCACAGTCTTGCAGAGATGTGGTGTAAGAAGGCTCATCTGTGAGAAGAGAACTCTGGGTTAATTCCTTTATGGGTAAAGGAATGGCAAGGATTTCATCTTGTCTTGATGGTGGTGAAGGGGGTTCGGTCCCTGCATTAGTGAAGAGGCTTGATTCAGAATTTTCTCGATAGAAGTGTTTGGTTGGGAGTCGAAGACCGCATGGATTTCATGAACACTCTCCTCGCTAAGAAGATCTCTGGTTTATGTTACTCATTAGAAGAGTGGTTTGGGAATGGTTTGTCAAGATTTTCAAATTTCGGTTAGCAGGGGCATTAGGATTATCGAGGGTTATATCCCCTGCATCAACCATTTCCTGCACTATATTTTTCAACATCTTGCAGTTTTCATGACTGTGTCCCTTCACGCGGTGGAAGTTACATAAGTCATTTTCTTTGTACCAAGAAGGTATAAATGCGGGTGGAATCAAACCCGAGAGTGAGGTTTAACAGGAGGTAAGGTAATAGCTCCTACTTTGAGCAATTTTTCCAATATCACACCATAAGTTTCTCCCAAGGGAGTGTAATTGATGGGCTCGGCTTTATACTTATAGGTGGTTTTTGGCGGGGTATTAGATGGTGTTTGGATTTGACCATCACCGCGTGTACAGCTCCTTTTGATTTCGAAGCAGTCGATGCATGAGGATTGGTGGTGTTAGGTTTGTTGGTGGAGTCTTGGGTTCGAAATTGGGGTTTTTGTTGCGCAACCGCAATTTCTCTTCCTCTAAGGCTCGAATTTCTAGTTTCCGAGCCATAGTAAAGGCCTCATCAAATGTGCGGAAAGTTTGAATTTGGAGGGTAGGAGAAATGTGCTTAGCGCAGGCCCACGTAAAGAGTTCGATAAGTTCGGCCTGAGGCAAGGCATAAGTAAGTTGGTTGATAAGGCCCCGCCATCGTCCAACGAAATCTGCGATAGATTCATCTTCAAATTGTCGATGGCATAGAGGTCGGTGATAGATACTTTCTTGCAATGTTAATGGAGAAATGATCCAAGAAAGATTGGGCTAATTGGTTAAAAGAGAAGATTGAGTGCTGGGTTAAAGCACTGTACCACTCCAAGGTGGGTCCTGATAAGGACATGGGAAAGGTGCGGAGTAGTAAGGCATCGTCATGAGCAATCAGATAGCAGGCATGTCTAAATGATCGCAAATGTTGTTGAGGATCCTCCTTACTATTAAAACGAGTGAATTTTGGTAATTCCCATTGAGGAGGATATGAATGAAGGGGGACAAGAAGGATGAATAGGCTCCCACAAACTTGCTCGTATGTCAGGGTGCTACGGCTTCCTCAAATGTAAGCCTCCGATTTTGCATTTTGTCCATCATTTGTTTGATGAAATCAAGGGTGGATGAGATGATGGTGCGGTTGTTGTAAAAGGTGGAGGATTGGGCCAAGGGCCTCCACTAGACAATGGGGGCTAAATGTTGATAAGGTATTGAGGATGAATATGTTGAGGCAACCGAATAGGGATGTCCTATATAAGGTGTTGAAGCCACCGGATAAGTGTGTGGAAATGAAAAGGTGGGCGGAGCTTGAGAAGGAAAGCTCATGTGGATAGGTGGCAGAGAGCAAGTTATGAAAGGAGCAATCTGCGAGAGAGACGAGGTAGGAACAGTTGGTGGTAATGATATGTGGGGCCCCAGATTAACAAAAGGAAAGCCAATCTGTGCCGTAAGAACCTCTGAAGCCACTGAGTTGGGAGACGGGGCTAAGGATGAAGAAGGCAAGGCGGAGTTATCAGGTGGGGAAGGAGCTAAGTGAGCGGCTATACTAATAGGCATACCAACAAGGAGTTGACCATCGGGTGTACGGTCAGGGGCATGAGACAAATAGTATTGTATAGCGCTAGGATTAGCGTCCAAAAATTTCACAAATTCCTTATCTCCTACAGGGATTTTGGGAACCTCGCTGGTGTCCGTAGGATTCCCCACAGGATGTGAAGGGGGTGATTCAGAAAAGGCACGGAGCAGGCATGTGAAACCATGGCTGCAGCTTGTTTCCGAGTGACAACAACCATGGACAAGAGTACACAAGAAGGATGCAATCTATCAGGAATAGAAGCAGCAACAAAATGTTGGAATTGGTAGGTTGCTGGTTTTGGGAACTATGAAAGACAGTAACCGATATCGGTCAGGTAACCGATGTCGGTCGACTATAGAATAGGACCGTGTAAGAAGTTATAAGAAGTTGCTGATTTGGGGTTAACGATGCTTAGTATACCTACCAAACTGTTCTGAAGTGATCACAGAAAATAGTGTATGACAGAGAAACAAAACTAAAAACAAGCAAGATGCACAAGCAAATTAATAGACTAACCCTAGGATTAGTTTTAATCACTTTGGGCTTATGCCTTAGATGCAAGATGATGTCAATCCTAAACAGAAGACTTAGGGGAAATGTCAAGTTTGTTTTGGCTTATAAGGTTACCTCAATCGGGCGGAGGAATACCGCGGAAAAGGGGGATGTTTGAGCTGTTGTGTTAATTTATGATGTGATTTGGTATGTGTTGTGCAGTGAAAGTAAGATTAATTTCTTGTCAATACCATGGATATCACCCCCACGTGTACGAC
This sequence comes from Taxus wallichiana var. yunnanensis, assembly GCA_018340775.1. Taxonomy (NCBI): domain Eukaryota; kingdom Viridiplantae; phylum Streptophyta; class Pinopsida; order Cupressales; family Taxaceae; genus Taxus; species Taxus wallichiana. The sequence continues at coordinate 623,379,019 of CM031240.1, forward strand.
CTGTTACTTAATCTATGTTCACTAGAATTGAAAACAACAAGCAAGAATGTGATGCACGTGTTTTAAACCCAAATCGAAAATGATATTCGATGAAGCAAGGAGATGATTTTCACTAATGCAAAAATGTGAAAGCAAGACAAATTCTTTTACCAAAAGGTAACAAAATATCTTGTGAATATTTTAGAAGAAGAAAATAGCAAGTGTGCTCCCTATATGAAAGCAAGCAAGAAAGAAAGAAACCCAAAATGGGTCCCACCGGGCGTGCCAAAATGTTTCACACAGAGGAGGTTTTTAGTTCCTAGAATAGAGTTGCTTCTATCCTTTCATTCTCTTGAGAAATAGATAAGGGTTAGGGCTAGGAGGAATACCTATTGAATGTTTGAGGGTGTGCGCATGCACCAGAGAGAGATCAGATCGATTGCAAAGAACTCCTTTTTGTCTGGGAAGGACTACCTGCAAGTAAGAATACAAGACCACCAGATTCTAATTAGACAATAAATGAGGGAACTACCTTGGGCCCAGGAAGTATTAAACTTCCTTTCGAAGGTGGTCAGTTCCCCTGCTAATATGAATTAACACAAATTATTGCAAAATTACAATTTAATTACCTTGTTAAAACAATAGAGGAAAGGGCTAGTTTTGGTTTTGAATCACAGTGACCGATGCCGGTCACTGACCACCGGTACTGGTTTCTGCTAACCGATATCGGTAGGGGCAGTGGTTTAGGGGCTTTTAGTGAAGGTTGGCTATAAGGTGGCTATGGTGTTTATAAGGCTAGTAAATGATTGGGGATAGGTAATGGGGTGATGGAGAAGACTCAGAGGGTATGGGAGCTGTTCTTGGGGCAATGTAGGGGTAGAGGAATGATAGTTAGATGTAGGGTGTTACCGGGTAGTAGATCTAGGAATAGACTTATAATTGTTGTGATTCAGAAGTTCAAGAAATGTTATCAAAAGAACATACAAGATACTACTTACTAGTTCCTGATGAAGATACAGGTCCAAAGACTGTGATAACGAAGGCAGGGCTCAGGTAGGATGATCTGACAATCAAAGATGAGCTATCTTCTCTCCCAATGCTTGGATGAGTGTCACTGGGGCTCAAGTTACTCGGGCCATAGCCTTGGGCTTGATGTCCTTCTCTCGCAAAAACTCCTTTCTTTCCTTCACTTGTCTCTGCTCGGCCAAGTGAATTCCCGATCTTTCCAATGAATTTCCGATTCCAGATTCCAGATCCTCCAGCCCTTTTTTTTTGGTTGGGGGAGGTCATTTACAGGGAACCGATGGCGGTTACGTAACCGACGGCTGGTCGAGTAGGAACCGATATCGGTTAAGTCAAAGTGGACTATTTTTAGTAAAGTAGCCAACTTTCCCTCCTTTTCTCCCGAGGAATTAGTTGTGGGCTTGGTCAAGTCATTATTAGGTTGATTTTGGTGTGGGTGAGGAGTAATTAGTCATGGGTGTGGATGTAGACCAAGTTATAGGTCTTAATTAGGTTAGTTTAGGGTTAGGGCTAGGTCATGATGAGGTGGCAAAATGTGGTGGCAGGTTTGGAGATGTGGATTTATTAATTATAAGGTAATTAATAAATAATTGTGCGTGAGGCTAGGTTGCGAAATGAGATGCGGGGCACGGGGTTGTAAGACAAAAATTTGGTGTCACACTAGTATCAACCACCGTGTTTGAACACACAAAATTATAACACATAGATTCATCATAGGTCAAACTATTCAAACCCTTAAAATAGTTCACACTATGTCATCATACTGTAGAAATACTTCCAACTTCACCATTTGTAAGGAAATTCTAATATGGCCCTATAATCATTCAAAGAGGTGTTAAACACATGAAACAAAGTAAAAATTCGATTGAAATGAAATTGACACAAGATCCCACATAGATCTATGTGTATTCACACAGTTCATTTTATGACTCAAAAACATCAAAAGGGAACTTGGAACTAGAAAATAATACCAGTCACCTTCTCCCATAAAGGAGAGGTTCAAAATTTTGAAAACATTAAGACCCATAATAATTTTTAATTTGTACTCGAGTGTTTAACATAATCAAGAAAAAATCATAGTATGCGGTCAATAAATACCGAATCAATAAGCTCGCACCCAATTGACTAGCTAGTCAAGGAAACAAAACTAACCCATAATGTACAATGCCCAGATAGTCAAGTAACAATAAACAAGATCCTCCATTAAGGTTATACTACCCAAAGATAGATGGGTTTGTAATAAATAAAATAGTGTTTCGACTAGGCATTTAGACTTTATTAAAAATGAGTATTATTTTTATAACTTTGACTAGTATTCACATGAATAATAACAATTATGTTCAAACAATAATACACAACTTAGTAACAATAAAATCAATGTTTCCTTCACACATCACATTCACGAGACATGCATATAAAAACAAGATGTTTTAAATTGACTAAAACTAGATTCAAAAGTATACATGAAATAAGAACCAAGTAACTGTTGGTGTTGAATCGCAGCACCCTTGGGACTCTGCAACGCGATCGGTCGAGACTCTCAGTGCGATTGCACAACATGGAGCTTTTCCCAATTGTGGGACATTGCGAAATCGGAAAAGCTCTCCGGATGAAGGCCGGCTCCTATTCCTCTATTCAGATGCATGGATAAACACAGAGGATTTACCAAAAACCTAACCTAACTTGCCAAAGAGACAGGGTAGAGAATGCATAAAAATAAAACCTAAACTACGGAGGTGATGCACCGAGGAATGTTGGACACCCGTTTTGCAAGATTAAACATAGACCACATAGATGTAATACCACACCATGCACAGGCAACCAAAATGCAATGAGAGATCAAAATAACAGCAATGAATATATGAGAGGGTTTAAAATCAATCACAGACATACATATATTGCTCAAGGATCGATTCAATACATTGCAATGGCCAAGAGGCAAAAAACAACATTACAATCCATATGGGAGGCTTGAAAACTCCACAAATTCTCTTGCAAGCAGGAGAGAAGGGAGGATGCAAAACAAAAATTTCTAACCTTTTTAGAGAGCCTCTCTTTACCATTTATATGAGGAAAAATGAGGGAGAAGAGAATGATTCGAACTCTTCCCCCAACCACATCCAAGACAGCACCTAACCCATCATATTATGGTGGTAGGTGAGAATCTCAACAACCCAACAGTGGCGAAGTGTATTTTACATTTTTAAGAACTTGTTCCCACCCAATTAAAGATATCCAGATGTATTTGAGTAGAGGATGCCGAGGGATTTCTGAAAATTCCAACCTTGTGTGAATCAGCTCCCCGTGAAAAGTTATGGCGATCTCAATATTTCCCGTCGAGTGGTCTATTTCCAGTCGAGTTTGGGTTTCTCCTTTGCATCTCGCATCGGGTTTGGAGGATTCCTCGACATGTGTTTGATGCTTGTGTTTTCCCAAAACCCGCTTCCGCCAGTATTTCCAAGATTTTCTTTGTTTCGGGGGTGGAAGATGAAACTGCATGCGCATCGGGTTCGAAGGGGTGCTCGACATGCTTCTTTTTCATGTTTTCCCGACGTGCTTCCCCGACGCCGAGACCCGATTTCTTTGATGTCAGGTTTTAGAGACCCCAAACACATGTTCCTTTGATGTCGGTTTTGGAGACCCCGACATGTTCCTGCGCCACCGAAACCTGATTCCTTTTGTGTCGGGTTTTGGAGACCCGACGACACATTTTCTTTGATGTCGGGTTTTGGAGACCCCCCGACATGTCCCTTCATGTTTTTTTCACCATGTTTCTCCGCCTTGTAAACCCGATTCCCTTTGTGTATCTACATTTACCCGGGGTAAATATATACAACAATTTGGTGACTCACGGGGTTACCTGCCTGCTAGGTAGAAGATCAATGGCCTTTTAGTGATCCATTGGGCATGGAGTCATAAGCAATAACTGAAACCAACCTGACATCTGATCCCGAACCTGATACTGCAACTCCTTCTCTGAGAGCACGCTGAACTGTAGAAAACCAACCCAGGAGCAACAAAACATGTGCCAGAGCACTTAGGGAAACTGAAACCTAACTACAACAAGACAATGTGCATACGCACTTAGGGGAATTGAAACCTAATCTAATATTTACAAGGGTAAAACTTTTCTCTTTTCAGTAGCAATGTTTAAGATAGATTCCATTGACCGGAATCGGGAGTTCTTCTCCGTCCAATGTAGACAATTGGAAGGCATTGCTATTTTTACATCTCGTGACCATGTAGGGGCCACTCCAAATGGCATCAAACTTGGAATGCCTTCCCGGTTTTGCCCGATCTGCATCCCATTTCAGAACTAGGTCCCCTTCCTGGAAGGTCCTTGCTCTTGCTTTCTTATCAAACCATCTTTTCACTAAGGCCTGATCTTTCTCAATTGTTTGAACTGCATGTTCTCTAATTTCTGCCAATTCCATCAACTCTGCATACCTAGCCTCCATTGGTTTGAACTCAGCCAACTCCAACAGCTTCATGAACTCCAATGCAGCGCTTCTAATGATATAGGTAATCTTTGCCTCTTTTCCATAGACCAACTTGTAAGGGGAATTGCCTATAGACCTCTTTGGTGTTATTCATAAGCCCATAATGCTGATTTTAGCTTGGTATGCCATGTTCTTTGATTTTCCTCCAGAGTCCTTCTGATGATTCTTAACAAATTTTTGTTCGTGGACTCTGCCTGTCCATTACCCTGTGGGTAATAATTGGAAGAGGTGCTCAAGTAGATTCCATTCTTGATAGCCCATTCTGTAATCTTGGAACCTACGAATGCCAATGCATTGTATGCGATATGATAGTGGTGGCACACCGAACTCCGGTCACTATTCCTTCATAAAATTCTAGTATATTAGACTCGTTTGCCTCTTTGAGTGCTACTGCTTCAGTCCACTTGGTGAAATAGTCCGTTGCCATGAGAATCCACTTGTGGCCTTGGCTTGAGTTTGGGTTGATGACCCCGATGAAGTCCAATCCCCATTGCAGAAATGGTTGGTCAACCAAGATTGGGTGCAATGGAAGTGCTGCTAGTTTTTCTTTCCCTGTGAAGAGTGCACATTTCTTACACTTTCTTATCCATGTATAACAGTCACTGAACACTGTGGGCCAATAATACCCTGCCTTCATTATCTTGAGAGCTGTTACTCGTGGGGCAAAATGTCCGCCAGAATCTCCATCGTGAAAATCTCGTAACACCCTCTCAATTTGACCTGTCCCAATGCACCTCAATAGAACTCCATTGATGTCTTTCCTGAACAAAACACCATTAACAAGCACATATGGAATGGCTTGTAATCTGAAGTATCTCCTCTTTGCTTTGCTCATTTCTGGAGGGCATAGTCCTGTCTGTAGGAAGTGTATCATATTCTGAGTCCAACAAGGAGTAGGCACATCATCATTTTCATGTTCTTGACCATCCCAGTAGTACAAGCGTAGTCTCTTTTCATCACTTGCTTCAACTTGTTGACTCAAGGCTAGCTGTTCACATAGTCCCTTCCCACGTACTAGTTTTGTGACCTTGATTTCGATGTCATACTCCATGACATGAGTTATCCATCCCGCATTTTCTCATTCGAGATCCTTGTTTAGAAGGAAGTCCTCGACTCCCGCATGGCGAGACCAACAATTGGATTTTGTTGTTTGACACTAGGTGCTTGAATTTCTTTAAGCTCCGATCACCGCAAGGACATGCTTTTCAATGAAAGAGTACCTAGTTTCATATTCCTCCAAGCTTTGACTGAAGAAAGCAACTGGTTGTTCTAATCCTTCTTTGTTCTGTTGTACTAGGATTGCAGAAATTGTGTCTCCACCACCGAAGGCATATAGCACGAAGTCCCTAGAGAAGTCTGGATTGACGAGAGTTGGGGCTTGAGATATAGCCTCTTTTATTGCCTCAAAACTTTCCTTGCCTTCAGATGTCCACTTAAATGCCATGCTCTTCTTTAACATCAGCGTTATTGGCTTTACGAGAGCTGCAAAGTTTGGAACAAACCTATGGACAAATTGATCCTTCCTAAGAAGCTTTGAAGAGCCTTCTTGTGACTTGGCAATGGCAATGCTTGAATTGCTTCAACTCTTTCTGGGTCAATCGTCAACCCCTCCTTTGAAACAATATGGCCTAGAAGTTTTCCCTCGTGAGCCAAAAATATGCATTTTTTGGGATTCAAAGATACCCCAAATCTTCTACACCTCTGAAATACTTGCCTCAAATGAAAGAGGTGATCCACTGCATTTTTTGAGAATATAGTGATGTCGTCAAGATATATCAGAACTATTTTATTGATCAACCCCTTGAATGCCATATCCATTGCCCTTTGGAAGGTGGCTCCAGCATTTGATAGGCCAAATGGCATCTTCTTGTAGGCATATGTCCCCCATTTGGTGGTGAAATCCATCTTGAATTGGTCATCTTCTTTCACCATCACCTGATTGTATCCTGAGTAGCCATCTAGGAGAGAGAATCTCTCTGAACCGGATACTACTTGCAATATTTGTTCCATTGAAGGAAGAGGGTAATGATCTTTGAGAGATGCCCTGTTGAGGTCTCGGAAATCTACACACAACTTGATTTCTCTGCTCTTCTTTCTGACTGGAACCAGGTTTGCAACCCAACTTGAGTGCTTGATCGGGAATATAATGCTTGCCTCTATTAGCTTGTTTAGCTCTTTCTTCATCAGAGGCTCAATGTGAGGGTTGACTGGTCTTTGTTTCTACCGACGGGCTTAGCATCCGGATCCAATTCGATGGTATGTTGTGCCAAATTTGGATCGAATCCCTCAAGTCTTCATAGCTCCATGCGAAGACATATGGAAATTCTTGGCAAAGTTGTATGAAATCTGATTTCTCTTGCTCAAAGTGGCCACTTTACCAATTTGAAGTGTTTTGCCTTCCCAACCATAATTGGCTCAAATCTTCTTTCTTGACTCAGATATTAGCCTTTTCCTTATGGAATTGGTCGTTATGGTTGAAGATAGACTCAACGTTACTAAACCCTTGGGAAGCTTGTTTGTCCGTAGTTGCACTACTTGATCCCCATACTCCGCTCTAATCATCTGATTCCTAGCTGAGAATTCAGCCTCTTCTTGTAAGAAATTGACGATCTGTTGATCATTCTCAAACACTTGCCAGCTTGTGTTATTATCTGAATCTTGGCCTCACAATCACATGGATATGTGGCTGTGTTTTTTCCATTCTGATGTTGTCAACCACATCAAACGCGTTGCTGCAACTCTGCGAGCCTATCTCGTGGCTTCATTTTCCTTCCCGGTATGGATACAATGTTGAAAGCTTTGAAATCCTCAATGAGGTCCCATACCCTGTTCTTGTAGCTCTTTAACAAGTCATTCTTTGTAGCATGTTGTCCCTTAACTTGGTTGATGATTAGCTCGCTATCTCCAAACACCTGCAAGTTCTTTATGCCCTTTTTCCTGGCCCAATGAAGTCCATGAATCAAGGCCTCATATTCAACTGTGTTGTTTGAACAAGAAAACTAGAAACGAAAAGCTGAATAATATTTGATGTCTTGTGGTGAAATCAACACTGCACCACCTCCAGCACCTTGCCTACTTCTCGAACCATCGAAGAATAATTTCCAAACTTTGTTTTCATCTTTTTGTTCAGGCTGAATGATGTCGGGAATGGGTGAATTTTCTTCATGTACACAATACACGCCCAATTCAGATTCTTCAATTTCTTTGTATGGGTCAAATTCATGACTCTTGTTTGCCCATTCATCCAAAGTTAAATCAGGAATTCCCTCGACCTTAGTACCTGCTTCTAGATCACTTGAACACTCCTGATAAAAACTGAGCAATTTGCATTGATAGGACCTAGTACATAAGGCTCAATATGGAAATTGGCAATTGATTCTGATCTGATTATTGCTTTAGCTCCATACCTTGTCTTGAAAATCATGTGTGACCAATCTGCAGATAAATATACACCGATTTTTGCAGTGAAGTCCCTTGATAGACACAACGCAAAGAGTGGCGGAAGGTCAATCACAGACACATCTTGCAAAACTGTAACATTAGGACAAGAATGTAGTGTTAGGATTAACCCCTTGATGACCCCAACTGTTCCCACTGCTGTTCCATCTAGTTGCACTACTCCTTTCAGCACTGGCTCATACTTCAGACCCAATTGATCCGCTATTTTCTTCGGCATCACCGAACTACTTGCTCCTGAATCTATCATGCAGTTGTGTACCAAGTGGTTTCCAACAATCAATGAAACATAGAATGGTGGAGGCTTCAAATTTTTCCTTGTCTGGCCCCCATCATGTTGCACTGCATTAGTGAGAACTTTCTCATGTCCCTGGTTTGATACATTTGTGGTAGACCAATTAGCCATTGCAGCTTGCAATAAATCTCGTTGCCCTGATCGCAAGTGATTCCCACATGGAAATGTTCACATGTGTCTTCTTCATTTGATCGATGATGTTGAAAGGGGATGAATTATCCTTTTGTTGTCCCTTACTTGGTGCAACCTTTTCTAGAGCTTGAACAGGTGCATGTGTTGCTACAACAGGTACTTTAAGTTGATTTTGCACATTTGGAGCTGTGTTTGGTCTACTGACCCCTTGTTGTGTAAGAGTGGGTTGAGAAACAACTGGATTAGATGGTTGTCCCTCTTCTATGTTTCTCTTCTTTGACCATGTGTTGGTAGCCACGCCTTGAAAAGGCTATTGGTTAACTCCACAAAAGTCTTCCATTTTCCAATTGGCTAATGTGGTTTCCATTGGAGGTCCTTCTTGTTGTGTTTCTTGCTGTTGATTCCCTTCTTGGCTTGGTCCTTGAGGAACACCAATGGTTTGCACCATCAAGGCCTGATTCAGTGCACCATTGAAACATGCTGACTGATTGTGGGGTAGATTGCAAGGGTAACACTAGTTGTACTCTGTGCCATGTTGTTTTGTGTTGGAACCAAGGATCTTGAGGATGTCGTTGCATTTGGATCATATGGTCGAAATGGCCTGGCAGCTTGAGGTTGTCCTTGGTTTTGGTTTTGATTTGTAGCCTGAGCTGGTGGTCTATTCTGTTGGTATGAGGGCCTAGCCTGGTACTGCACTTGAGGCTGATACGGTCTAGCACTTTGAGCTTGCTGTCTTTTGATAGTCACAAGCTCATTTCCAAGGTTCTGCAGTTGTTTCATGACCTCCTGCAATTCCTTTGAAGTATTTGAAGAAGTCGACGCCTCATTATTGCTTTGATTTCTAGGAGTTGGAATGGGATTCAACTCTGGTGCTTGACTGGTTGTAGGAACTCCCATATCTGGATAGAGAGGCATTGGTGGCCTTGGTGCAAGCTTGCCAGCTTGGATCAAACAGTTCTCTGCTCTGATCACTTGTGTCATAGGCCCCTGGCAGCGTTGTCCCTCCCATTGATTGGATCATCATGGCTATGTCTGAATTTATAGCCTTTAAGAAATAAAGGAATGCTCCTTCGGTAGTTGGTCTAATGGCTATTGGAATCCTATCCCATGTCCGTTGGAATCTGAAGTTGAAATCTGTCATTTACTTGTTAGGAGCCCTCTTGATTGTTGTCAATTGTTCCAATAAGGATAAATTGTCTACCCTCTCCCCGAATTGGTTACAAAGAGCTGAACAAAGTTGGTTCCAATTCGTAATAGACCCTGCTGTTAGGCTCCTAAACCATTGTAAGGCCTTGCCTTTGAAATATGAAGCCAATAACTTGACTGCAACATCCATTTCATTTATTTCGTGGATTGCACATGCATTAGCAATATCCTGGATGTGATCAATAGGAGTAGTATGATTTTCTCCTGTGAAATAGGGGATATTCTTTAGCGCTGCAACTGGAATTTGATTCTGAGCATTTAGGGCAAGTGGACTACTACCCGTGAAATTGACAAAGGGATTCGGTGGTAGATGCGCCATTATGATTGGCCTAAGAACCCTGGTTGATGTGAGAAAAGGCCTACCAGGTGGAGGTGTAGACAAAGTCCTGTTAGGTGGAGATGGTGATCTTTGTGGTCTTCTTCCTCTCCTTCCTCTACCTGGTGAAAGTTGCAAGTGGAAAACTAGCCCTTCTTCTCGAGTATTAGACCTGGTTTGAATTCTTCTCATGTGCCTGGAAACTTGTGCTGCTACACCACTGAACTCTATCCCTTCGGAGTCGCCAGATGTGTTAGAGAACAAGCCTCTAAAAGGCTGGATTTTGCCAAGTTACACACCAAACTTGACAATATTGAAAATATAATTTAAAATTTGAAGGACCCAGAGGAGACAATCTTCAAATCGAATTTGGGCCTTGTTGTGCAGCTGCGGATCCCCGAAAAGTATAGGCGGAACTCAGGTCATGCGATGCAACTCACAAAACCCGAATTGCCATGTGTCGGAACTTGGAACATGTCCGACATCCCTCAAAACCTGAAATCACTGCTGTCGGGAATAGGACCATGCAATGCATCCCCCAAAACCCGAATTGCTGCTTTGATGTTCTCGGACCCCGAAAACCCGAAATCACTAAAAACCCAAAATTTTGAAAATCAAAATATCAAAAAACTAAAGATACCCTTTTGAAGATTACCCTCAGATCTACCAACTGTTGAAATTTTGACCTGTTTTGAGCAAGATAAACCCTTGAAAAATGATTTCGGAGTTCAGGCTAGGAGGTGCAAAATCTGAAATTTGTAAAAACTGCAATTTTTAGTGCAAATTTCATGAAAACTCCTTCAAATTTTGATGGAATGACCTCTTGGTCCCACCAGTGTGCCAAAACTGTTGGTGTCGAATCGCAGCACCCCTGGGACTCTGCAACGTGATCGGTCGAGACTCTCAGTGCGATTGCACAACATGGAGCTTTTCCCAAGTGTGGGACCTTGCGAAATCGGAAAAGCTCTCCAGATGAAGGCCGGCTCCTATTCCTCTATTCGATGATGCATGGATAAACACAGAGGATTTACCAAAAACCTAATCTAACTTGCCAAGGAGACAGGGTAGAGAATGCATAAAAATAAAACCTAAACTACGGAGGTGATGCACCGAGGAATGTTGGACACCCGTTTTGCAAGATTAAACACAGACCACATAGATGTAATACCACACCATGCACAGGAACCAAAATGCAATGAGAGATCAAAATAACAGCAATGAATATATGAGAGGGTTTAAAATCAATCACAGACATACATATATTGCTCAAGGATCGATTCAATACATTGCAATGGCCAAGAGGCAAAAAACAACATTACAATCCATATGGGAGGCTTGAAAACTCCACAAATTCTCTTGCAAGCAGGAGAGAAGGGAGGATGCAAAACAAAAATGTCTAACCTTTTTAGAGAGCCTCTCTTTACCATTTATATGAGGAAAAATGAGGGAGAAGAGAATGATTTGAACTCTGCCCCAACCACCTCCAAGACTGCACCTAACCCATCATATTATGGCGGTAGGTGAGAATCTCAACAACCCAACAGTGGCGAAGTGTATTTTACATTTTTAAGAACTTTTTCCCACCCAATTAAAGATATCTAGTTGTAGTTGCGTAGAGGACGCCGAGAGCTTTCCGAAAAGTCCAACCTTGTGTGAATCCGAGCTCCCTGTGAAAAGTTATGGCGATCTGAATATTTCCCGCGTCAGGGTCTGTTTCCAGTCGGGTTCGGGTTTCTCCTTTGCATCTGCATCGGGTTTGGAGGATGCCTCGACATGTGTTTGATGCTTGTGTTTTCCCGAAACCCGCTTCCACCAGTATTTCCAAGATTTCCTTTGTTTCGGGGCGGAAGATGAAATTGCATGCGCATCGGGTTCGAAGGGGTGCTCGACATGCTTCTTTTTCATGTTTTCCCGACGTGCTTCCCCGACGCCGAGACCCGATTTCTTTGATGTCGGGTTTTAGAGACCCCCCGACATGTTCCTTTGATGTCGGGTTTTGAGACCCCCCGACATGTTCCTGCGCCACCGAAACCCGATTCCTTTTGCGTCGGGTTTTGGAGACCCGACGACACATTTTCTTTGTTGGCGGGTTTTGGAGACCCCCCGACATGTCCCTTCATGTTTTTCCACCATGTTTCTCCGCCTTGTAAACCCGATTCCCTTTGTGTATCTACATTTACCCGGGGGGGTAAATATATACAATAAGAAACATAGGAATAACACAAAACCTATAAACCTAGAACTCGAATGAGATTTCATATAAGAGTAGAGTTATTTTTCAGTAAATAATTAAAATAGATAAGGTTATTATAATGAGTTAGAGCCTATCATGCTTGGTAGTGCTCTCGAAAACTTCTTCTAAGCTCCCAAATTTACTATCAAAGCTTTCCTGAAAGATTTCTCCAAGAAATTTGAACATATTCCAAAGGAATCCCATCTTCTTCTTCCTCATTATTTTTATAACCCAAATCATAAATTTCTCTCCGCTAAATCCTCCATGCAATGGAGAGTTCATTAATGAAGTAGAAATGAACTACCAGTTCGAACAACAAAAGATTAACATGTAGAGCCATTGACTTGATATACCAAATGAAAAATAGAAACCAACCCCTATTCTTTTCCACCAAACCATCTCAGCATTTCCAAGGCGTTTCTCACTTCCTTTGAGATAATTAATGCAATGGTAGTCTTCTAGTTACCCCATAAAATATTCCAACCTCCATTATAATATAGTAACAACTAAATGTTTAAACAAAACAATTCCAAGAATTTATTTGCCTTGTTTATAGTGCATGCCAAGTTAAACTTGGTATTTTCCAAAGGTGGTGGTAGTGCCCATTTAGTATCATTAAATTCAAAGTACTTTGCATTAGTTTGTTCCATGCTAACCGGCATAGAACTTTAGTCAAAGTTCCAACAATAGTTAGATCTTAGGTTAAGTTTAGGGTCTTAGTTAGGTTTAGATCACATTTAGAGTAAAGTATCAACCTTATCTTAGGTTGATAATATAATTCCATATACACTAGGTTATTAATAAGTCCCTTAGTTTATAGTTACCTTAGGATAGATTTATCTTAGGTCCCATAATATTCAACAAGAACATCAACCTCAACAATAACTGAATCCAATAAAAAATCAAGCATTAGTGAGGATGCATTTATAAGACATTATAAAACATTTCTTACAACCTTATAATAATTTAAGCCTAAACATGATGGTCCATTAGAAACATAATGAATTCAATTTGACTTACCAATATGATTTCAATAATATATCGATCAAGGGAATGCCTTAGATCACTACAATTGATCCAAGGTATTATCCTTTATCAAAATGGTTGCAACAGTCTTAGGAACGGAAATGCATCAGAAATTAGACAACTTACCTAGTTGTCCACAATTCCACTATCCCTAAGAATCCTAATTTCCCTTTCCATAGGAAGAATCACATGGTTTAATTTAAAAACCAAATAGTAATTACTTAATGATAAGTCAAATTAAGTACAATATTTCCTTAAGCATGTTTAAAATCAAATATGACAAGTAATTGATATCATTACAACAAACATGATCTATCGGTTCAAAAGAGCACATATATTCATAATGAAATCACATGTCAATGTTTTCCAAATTTAACCACAAAGAATAAGTAAATATATCAACACAAAGTAGATGCATTAAAAATTTATATTTTCACCTTGTTTTCCCCTTGAAAGCAATGAAGAAATTGAGCAACAATGACCCCAATCTCAAATGCATACCACTTTGATCTTGTAATTGATCCATTAGGGCTGAATTAATAAGTTCTGAAAACTATCCCAAAATCTGATTTTAGTTTCTCTACATTTTCTCTTCTCAAGAAGTTTTTGATCCTTGACACCTTGAAACTTGTCTTCTCTACAATTTCTCCAAAAACCATCATGAACACTATGCAATGAGACCATCCAAAATAAAAACAATGTGCAAAGAACTTAGGGAAATTAAAATTATACTACCAACAAGATAATGTGCTAAAAGCACTTGGAGGAATTAAAAACTAATCTAATATGTACAATATGTAATGAAACAACTTAATGGGAATGTTTGAGATAAATCCCATTGACTGGGATTTGTAATACATCTCCATTAAGGACAGACAACTCAAAAGAGTTGGCTTCCTTTCAATCACTGATGACATAAGACTCACTCCAAATTACATCAAGATTAGAGTATCTCCCTAGTTTAGCTCTGTCAGCATCCCATTTCAAGACCATATCACCAAATTTTAATATTTGAGTCATAGCCCTTTTATAAAACCATTGTTTGATTTATTTTTGAGTTGATCCAATATTATCATGGTATAATTTCTAAACTTGTCAAGTTCAACCAGTTCTACCCTCTATTTTTCTCTTTGATTTGTACCCTCAAATTCCAATTGCTAGGCTAATTCAAGTGAAGGAAATTCAAGTGACAAAGGAAGCTTGGATTCTTTTCCATAGACAAGATTGTAAGGGGAAGTACCAATTACCTTCTTCATTGTGATCATGTCATCCCAAAGAGCATTTCTCACCTTTGTATGCCATTGTCTTTGATTGATATCCATTTTTCTCTTCATGATTCTAATCAAGTTGTTGTTAGTGGACTCTATCAAACCATTTATTGAGGGTAGTAGTTGGAAGAAGTCTTTAGATAAACTCAAATTCCAAGAGCCCAATCAAAAAATTTAGATCCTAAGAAAGATTTTGCATTATCAGAAATGATAGTCTGAGGGATACCAAACCTTGTCACAATGCCTTCGAGGAAATCAAATATAACTGATTAAATTGCTTCCTTAAGTGGCACAACTTATGTCCATCTGGTAAAGTAATTTGTTTTTGTTAAAACCCATTTGTTACCAGCACTAGATTGAGGATTGATCATGCCAATGAAATCAAGAACCCATTGGGAAAATGAATGATCTACTTGAATTGTATGAAGAGGAAGGGCATCTAACCTCTTCTTACCCCTTGCATTTTATGACCCATTTGTGAAAATCAAAAACACTATGGGAAAAAGGTAACTTGATTTTATAATCTTCATTAGAGTATCTTTGGAAAATAAATGTACACTAGAGAAACCATCATGAAATTTAGTTAAAATATTGTTTACTTGTTCACCTTCAATATACCTTAGAAAACTCCATCAATGTTTTTTAAAAATAAAATCCCATTAATCAGTGCATAAGGGATGGAGTGCAACCTTAAATGTCTCCTTTTTGTCTTGTTTAGGCTAAGAGGGTATGCACCAGTAGATAAGAATCTATTCATATTACCAATCCAATTGTGATTATCGATTGCATGTCCTTCATCTTGCTGAATTTCAGCATTATGTGGAAGTTATTCATTCATGAAGGAGGTTTCTTGGTCATTATGAGCATCCAAAGTAAGTTGCTCATAAATTTATCTACCTCTTACCAACTTTTTGGCCTTAATAGTCACATCATATTCCATTATTTTAGTCACCCATCTAGCTCTTTTCTTGCTGATTTTTGTTCCCATGATAAAGTCTCTCACATTGGAATGTGAGACTAGAAATTTGATATGATTAGTGGAAAGTGTACTCTTGAATTTATTTAGAGATATCATGATGGAAAATACTTCTTTCTCAATTTGATTATACTTTAATTCATAATACTTTAGTGTTCAAGTAAATAAATCCACTGGTTGTTCCAATCCTTGATCATTTTGCTGAGTCAAACAACAACAATGATAGATTTAGCTCCATATGCATATAGGATGAAATCATTGGAATAATCGGGGTTGATTAGTGCGGAGATTTAACAATTTCCTATTTAATATTAGAAAATATCTCATTCCCTTCTACTATCCTTTTAAATCTTGAATCCTTTTTTAACATTAGAGTAATAGGCCTAACTCATCCTACAAAATTAGGAATGAATATCCTAACAAAGTTAATCTTTCCAAGGAATGATTGCAATGCTTTTTGTGAGTTGGAAAGGAAAGAGATAAGTTGGCTAAGATTATATATGGATTTATGGAAATTCCATATTTTGAAACAATATTCCCAAAAATATTAACCCTAGGGATTGAAATATTAAATTTATTGGGATTAAGAGACACCCAAAATTCCCTACATCTCTCAAATACCTTCTCAAGATGACTAATACGATATTTACTTTACTTTGAGAAAATGGTAATATCATCAAGATAAATAAGGATGAATTCATTGATATACCCCTTGAAATCAATGTTCATTACTCTTTGGAGTGTTAAACATGTGTTTGAAAAACCAAATGGAATTTTATGATAAGCATATGTTCCCCATTTGGTTGTAAATGTAGTCTTGTATTGATATTCCTCCTTAACCTTGATCTGATTGAAACCTGAGTATCCATCAAGTATAGAGAACCTTTCAGCTTCTACTACCATTTGTAGAATTTTCTCAATCGAAGGTAGATAATAGTGATCCTTTAGGGAATCTTTGTTAAAGTCTATGAAATCAACATAAATTCTGATTTGCCACCCATGTAGAGTATTTGATAGGAAAAAATATTTTTCCTCAATCAGTTTGGATAATTCCTTCCTCATGAGGGGCTCTATCTTAGGGTTAACTAGTCTTTTCTTTTGTCTAATTGGCTTCACATTAGGATCAAGATCAATGGAATGTTGGACAATGTTTGGATCAAAACCCTTAAGGTCTTCATAATCCCATGAGAATACATCATTGAAATTTTGACATAAGGAGATAAAATATTGCTTCTCATTCTCATCACATACCTTTCCAAGAAGAAGTTCCTTTCCTTATGCAATGGTGATTGATTGAAAATATTCTTTCCTTTCTATTATGTTCTTCTCTTCACCTCTAAATTCATCATTAGGACTGAAAATGTGCTCCAAGGTGACCAATACTTTTGGATTGTTTTTGTCTTTAGTTGAATAATCTAGTCATTATAGTTATCATGCAAATCAAATTGCATTTTTGAGGAAAATTCAACTTCATTCTAGATGAGTTGTATAATTTGTTTGTCACTTTCAAATACTTACTAGCTGGTTTCTTTATTTGGGGAATTGAGGGTCTAACCACTACCTTGATGTGTTGCACATTTCTTTAACAAGATCTTCAGTAGGTGAGAATTAAGAACCAAGGGCTGTCATAGGGTGTGATTATTTTTGTATTTCCTAGGAACCAATTGCAAATCAAGAGCATCAAAAATGTCTAGAAGATCCCAAAATATGTGTTTATAATATTTTAAAATCTTATTCTTTATGGCACACTTCCCTCTAACTTGGTGGATGACCAATTTAGTATCCCCAAAGATCTGAAAGGTTTTGATTTTCCTCTTCTTATCAATTTGAATACCATGTACCGATGCCTCGTACTCTGCTACACTATTAGAACATGCAAAATACAATCTATGAGTAAAGAGTAACTTATCATTCATTAGAGAAATTAGTACAACACCTGCCCCAACTCCATTTTTTCTTCTAAAACCGTCAAAGAACATCTTCCATAATCCAAAAGAATTATCTTTTTATTTATTGAGGGTGCAGTAAATAAGATCCTTCTTCAAGAATGTAGTAAGTTCCAAGTCCAGTTTCCAAAGTGTGTCATAAGGATCAAAATCATAGCGTTTGGACCATTCATCTAATATAAAATCAGGAATATGAAGAGATGTATGTTTCTCTTTTGAAAATGAATCTTGTTCATGTTCTTCTTATATTAGGAAATTTGATTGGGGAGGGGTAGGATTATAAGACTCAATATGATAGGAAAATATAGGCTCAACTTGTATTGTAAATCTTGTACCATACCTAGTTCTTAGGAGCATATGAGTCCAATTTGAAGACAAGTAGCCACCTACTTTGGCCATGAAATATCTTGATAAGCAAATGGAAAACATGGGAGGCAAGTCAATTACTGATATATCATGAGTTATGGTTAAGATTGGACAAGCATGAAGGGTTAACTCAAGATATTTTATCACTCCTAAGACACCAATGGTTGAACCATCAAGTTGTAGAACACCTTTAGAAACAAGGTTTTACTTAATACCTAGGATATCAACAATATTTTTGGGCATTACAGAGGTACTAGCCCCTGAATCAATCATGTAATTATGAACTAAATGTTTTCCCACAATTAATGACATATAAAAGGGTGGGGTCTTTACAACTTTGCTTACCTATTTTTCCATTTCTTGGTACAAGTTGACAATAACATGAGTCTTTTAAACAACTGGATCAATTTGAGGAAGTTGTTTGAGAGCTTCATGTAAGAGATCTAGTTGTGATGGAATAGCTAGAGCATCCCACATTTTCACATTAACATTTTTCTTCTTCATCTTCTCAACAATGTTGAAAGGAAGGCCCATGGACTTGTGCATTTGAGGTACAATATTATCCTTCCTTGATTGCTGCAATATTGGGATAGGCATCTTCTATTGAGAAGAATCTTCTTTGTCTAAAATAGGTCCAGTCGAAACCTCAAGAATTTTAATTTACTTTCATCTACCCCAAATTTCCTTTCCTTGTTAACAATTTCACCTTGATCGATCGAAGAAGACGAAGGTTGAGAATACAACACTATATTCTTAAACCTTGTATTATCAACAACATGAGTCTGAGGCCTATTGGAACTGCCCAATACTTGATTCATTACAAAAATTCATTATCCCCAAAGAACACAAGATTAACATCTGGATTGACCTCTTTAACTCCTTCCCCATAAGAATTGGTTACTTATATAAATGGATCCTGGTTATTGGAATAAATTTCAAACATGAATTCCTGAGCTTGCAATGTATTTATGAAAAGTAATTGATTATGTGGTTTCTTACATGGGAAACACCATTATATTTCTTGTATCACATTATTTTTCATTGGAACTAATGTTGTACTTGTACTAACAAGTAGTGAATGAGTAGGAGAAGTTGTTTGAAGTGGAAGAGGTGCATTTTGACCTTTCCATGTATCCATTTTGTTTTTTGTCCATGTATTTGGTTAGGGTATTGATTTCTGTAGGGATGATAACCTTGATTGAATCCTTGGTTAGAAGATTGTTGATGCGGGAGCTAAAAGGAGGAAGTTAGAGGAAAGACAAGATAGGAGGACATTCTCACGCAAGGCTTTAGGGAATTTTTTTCAGTTGATTAGGCATGAGCATACATTGTAAGACATGACAAAGTGTTAGGGAGTGTTTTTTTCTTGAAATACAAAATTTTGGCATATTAAGCCTTAGAATCAGTGGAATAAGACATTTAAAATAGAAAATTGGACTAGATAAGTGCTAAAGACCTGGAATTATTTAATGAATATATGAAATTAGGTATTTATAACATGATAAATGAATGCAAAGGTGTGGAGATCTACATCAATTACCTTTGATTAGAGTAAGTTCTATAAGGTTGGGCTAGTTGCTTTTCCAAGGAGAGAAATTTATTGGACAAATTTCTAAGCATGGCCTTCATCTCATCATCATAATTTTTCATTTGAGTAGAAGAGGGTGTGGAAGGATTATATTGCAAACATTGCTTAGGGATATGATCAATGGTAGGATGTGAAGCTCGAGGTAATTTAGGGAACAAAGGAATAGGCATCCTACGGGCTATTTTTCCATCTTATATTAGAAAAATATTTTCCTTAATGGCTATTAGATAGGCATTTGAAAACTAAATAACACCCATAGATTGTATCATAACAAAAATATAAGAATTCAATGCTCTTAAGAAGTAAAGGAAAACACCTTGTGGAGTTAGTATCGAGAGTGCTAGAATTATGTCCCATGTCCTTTGAAATATGCCATGAGCTCATTAAGACCCCTCTTAAAAGTTGACAACTGTTATAACAAGGAAATATTGTCTACCTTTTCTAAAAAAGAAAGGCCTCTGATTGCAAAGTGTCGTCCGTAGATCATCCTAGTTGGAAATGGATGCGGTCTCAAGCTTCTATACCATTGAAGTGCTTTTAATTTTAGTGAAGATGCTAGCAACCTAATTTCTACATTATTTTCTCAGTAACTAGATGAATGGACCATTCATTTGCAACATCCTAAATGTGTTTAATAGGGGTAACTTGATTTTCACTAGTAAAGTATGGGATATTTTTTAGTGCAACTACTTGTATGTCATGTTGTGCATTAAGTGCAAGGGATATTTCACCCATGAAGTTGATGAATGGTAAATTCCTTTATACTTCCATGAATACAATAGGTCTTAAAACTCTGGATGATAACAAGAAAGGCCTACCAGGAGGTGGAGTAGAAAGAGTTCTATTTGATGGTGATGGTGATCTAGAAATAATGAACCTATTCTTCTTCTCCTTAGTGATAGTTGCAAGTAATAAAAAAAATCCTTCTTCTATTGTTATTGACGTTGTCAAATTCTTATTATGAAACTAAGCACTTTGACGACTAAAAATAGTTGATATAATGTCTATAGTCACCATATGTGTTGTTGCATAGCCTCCAAAGGATGAAATTTACCAGGATATACACCAAAACTTGGAAAAATGAAAATATTAACTTCAAAATTGTCTCAACTGGGTGTCTAAAACTTTTGGAGATAAAAATTGCACCTTTCCTGAGTCATAAATAACCCAATATTTTGAGAAACATGGGATTGTCTCTAAGTTGTTGGACCTTGCAAATTGAGACAAACCTCTAGAGAAAGCCGACTTTCTCTGTTGATTCCTACTACTAAACTAGTTATAGGAAGGGAAATGAAGTTGCCTAGAACTAATCTATGATTCTAAGGGACCAGGAGAGATGGAGACACGTGAAAGGAAATCCTACACTAAGGGAGGTGATAACACCAAGAACAAGGGGAAAGACACTTTTAAATGAGAGAAAATGGAGGAAAATAAAGGTGGAGAGGGAAGAATTGAAAGCCACAGTCTAGAGAAGAATTTAGAATTCCATTTTCATACAATGCGAATATAAATAAACCTATAATAAGAAGAAACATACACAACATACCTATAAGTAAATGAAGATGTAAGAAAATGTAATAAATAATCGGCTAGGTTAGAATAATAGACATAAAACAATCATTTTATTTATTTAAGATGATGCACTTATCATTACAATGGATGAAGAAGGTATAAACACACTTTGTTGAATCACAATATAAGGCATGAAACTCAAGAGCACTTATGTAACACTTCTCAATGACGCCATTAATTCTAAAAGTATCCAACATTACAAATGAGCATCACTTTACAATTTATAGAAAATGGAAGAGAGAAAAAGAGGGGAAAATAGAGGGAAACAAAACAAATTACCTTCACCTACTAGCAAAATGAATGAATTTTCTGAAAACAATGATGGCCACCTACCAAATTCACTCCTCCATGATCTTATGCTTTTATAAAAAGAAATGTGCACCATACTCTATTAAATCTGGTGGTTGAACAACATGGGAATTTGTTCTTTAATGATGGAGATGTTTTAATATTTTTACCCACCTACCCATAATAAAATCATATTTTTCAGGTTTCCATGGAAAAGATAATGAAAATACCTTTTTAACGATATATAATTTGTCCAATTTGGAATATCAAGCTGAAATTTATGCTCATGTGAATATCGGAGGGTCGGGAGGAACACAAATTCCAAATGTTTCATCATAGTCCACATTGAACTATTTTCTCCTTTGGATTTCGAGTGAATCAAGTTTTTGGGGTACTTGAGGAACTAGGGAAATATTCCAATTGTTTTATTATGTTATACTTTTATTGCATTTCTCGGGGTTTGTTTGGTGGTCGAGTTTCAAGTCCCAGGTGGAACGTCTAAAACTATTCCACCTAAGCTCTAAGTTCCTGCAATCCCAGGTTCTCCCACATTAACTTATCTCCGCAATGCTTCATCTCACCATTCTTTTTATTTGTAACCCAATTTCCATTATGGGGAGCTCGTGACCCAACATAACTTGTTCCATCATTCCACCCATCTTCTACATTTCTACATACAACTATTCTCTCACCCATATCCTTTTATTATGGGTCATAAGCCTTTATGGGGAACTAACCCGTAGGTGGAATTGTTCTGTCTTGGTTAAGTTCTTCCACATGAGGTTTCGTCCACACCCCACTACTCTAAAATACACTACAAACTTAATACCTTTGCATTACGGGTGAAAAGGAAATGTGGGGAACTTTTAACCCTGGGGAACTTGTTCCTCTTGGAAACCAAAAGTCTGCAATACACTTTGAAAATGACCAAATTTCTTATTTTCGACAAAAATTTTAAGTGTTTTAGCTAAGTATGAACTGAGGAGTTAGGAGAAATATAGTAGAGTACCTCAAATGCTGAAAATACTTAATTTTTCAGATTCTTCACAAAGGTACCATGAAATTTCCTAAGTCTAAATTTTTAAGCTAGCCAATTTCACCAGGGGAAAAATTGGATAACATGTTGTATACATGATACTTGACTAACTAAAGAAAGAACATTAGAAGTGATAAGATGATGCTCATTAGTCATAAAAAGAGTAGATTTAGGAGCCCATGTGGATGTAGCAGTTGGTGTTGGGCATGTAACAAGATGTTATGCAACAAATGAGATAAAACCATAATGCTCGGTGTTTGATTCTTCATTTTAAAGCATATAAATCAAGATATCATTATGTCCATTAATTAGATGATAATGAAAAAGTGGGAGACCTTGATATTATTCAATCCGATAAGGAGGATATCAACAAGTAGGTGACAAGTTGATCAATTGATTAGTGAGGAGATGAGGAATAATATCATGTTTCTTAACATTGTGATCAAAATTGAGAGGTGTGGGGAGTGGTAAGACTTATAGTTCACTGATATGAGCACATGTAGAAGACATAGAAGTAGGGTGAGATGTAAAATAAGAACAAGCATGGGCTTGAGAAGCATCCTTGAAATCTTGGATTTCAGCTTTGAGAGATTGAATCATGGCTTCCATAGCTTGAAATTTATCTTGAAAAACATGGTGTAAAGCTTGAATTGTATCTAAGATGGGTTGATTGGATGAAATATTAAGACCGATAGAGTCATCAGATAGACGATCGAAGATGGAACTTACTTGAGTGGGTGACATGTTGCAAGGAAGATACATAATGTCTAGGGATTTTTGAAGAACATTTTTGTAATTGGGATACATTTGAAGTAGATCATATAAATAAATTTGAGGAATTTTAGGAGCCATGAGAGAAGAAAAAGGAGGATCTAATAGTATCCAAATACAGTTCAAAAATGATTTAAGAAAAATATACTTATGATAAACCCTTAATTGTAGAGTCATGTATGATAAATAAACACTAAAGTACATATTTGACATAGGTAATAAAATAATAAAATATGAAATATTAAGTGAAAGAGAGAGGGAAAAACTTAGCTGATTTCAAAATTTTCCTAGAACTGATCTGGACTGGAAAATGGATGATCGGGAAGGGCATATTGCTACAATGTTGTGCCTTTGAAAAATATGGAACTAACAGATGAGGCCAAACTAGGCGCTGCCTGGATAGTCGGGGCACTTGGGTTCCAAGCTTTGTTACTTAGGCGCCCATGACCGTGAAAGTGGTCAAAAGTCTAATTTTTTTGGTGCCACAAAAATGCTGATAATATTCATTGTTAGTCACTTGTATGTCATAATATGATCGCCGAGTGTTCCTATAACTGAAAGAAAAATATTCACCTATAAAACCCATAGTACCACATCAAATCAAAAATAAAGATGCAATATGGGAGTCTTTCTAACCTTGATGGTCACCTGAATGAGTGAACTTATGATCGAGGATTTTACTACATCTCTCAATCCATGTAGTTCTTATGAATTTGTGAAAGAATCATACCTTAGGAATCCCTTGTGAAAGTGCATAAGTGATAACAAGATGTACTAATGTAAATAGATGTGTGGATGGAAAAATGAACTTACCCTTCCTATGAAGTGTACGTAAAAATGTAGTCCTTGTCCCTTAAATGAAGTCCAAATGGATTATTTAAAGTGATTTTGATTCCTTTTAGATGAAATATTGGGTGATGATAATAGATTCTTAGAGCTTGGCCATTTATTTTTTTCACATAGCTTTGTGTTTATATGATTCCCTTAGATTAATTTTGTAATTGACAACTGGAATGACAAACCATAAGAAAATAATATTTCCAAAAGATAAAAGAAACCAAAAAGAAGCGAGTAAGATAGAAAATGGCCAGGGGCACCTAGAGGGGACAATGGTTATGGGGCACTAGATTCTTAGCTAGGTGCTGGTGTCTGAAGTCATAAAAGATAAAAAAGTAAAGTATTTACTTGGGCTATAAGGTGTAAAGAGAAAAAAGAAGACAAGTAACAAAGAAAAGAGGCCAAAGATAGCTATTAATTACTAGTAATCTTGCTTATGAATCAACAAGTTATCTTTCTTAGGAATCATATGAATGAAAGTATGCTTTAAGGACTTAAAAATGTACCCAAGTGCATGATATTGCGTCTACTGAAGCATTTTGGAAGAAACATCTAGAGATTATCAAAATTGAGGACAATGTGTATTTAAAGGGGAGGGACATGTTATAACCTAATTCCTCATTCATTTATCGGGATATAGGTAGGCTGACATGTGGCTAACATAATCTCTTATCATTTCATAACATGATACAATATATATATATATATGATTTATTGAGTAGTATAGGATCATCACATTGATCACTTGAGTCTTATTACATGGTTTGGATATTTCCCCCTCAAAGTGGATAAGTCATTTTACTTTCATATTGTGATCATTCATATATATCTTGGTGTTATATTTTTGGTGATATTCATATCTATATAAGTAATTTCACTACAATCTCTCTAGCTCTTTTGTGTCTTTCTTATCTATATACTCTAATTTTCATCAATTCAAATAATATTATCAATTCAAAGTAGAAAAAACTCTCTATACTTCATATCACAAATTTTTACTATGATTTTCATATTTCATGTCCATAATGTAAAAATGGGTTAGGACGTGGGGTCCAGTCTTGGCCAACTTATACAGATCTTCCATTTTGATTTATATGACTTTATTTTACATTTTAATATATTCATTTTGTCATTTCATATTCCCAAGGTCATAATTATTAGAATATTTCACCTATAAAAGGATATATAAGCAAGTCAATGTCACTTTATAACTCACCACACATATATCATTTCTCCTTTTAGTTATTCTCATTTCACCTACACGTTGTTAGGGTTTGCATAATGTTGTAGGTGATTATAGGTCATCCTAAAGTTGTGGGAGAAAAAGTGATTAAAACAAATGTCATTTCTAAGAAATTAAAACACGTAATAATTTCTAGATCCAAATTTATTATAAGTCCAAGACCAAATAGATCTAGGTCGGGACTACACAGGTTCTAGTCCGGATGATATAATAGTTGTATGGTCCTACCCATGCCCAATTTCTAGTTATAGAGTCTACACCGAAGCATTTGCAATATCTAATATTCCTATTTCACTATTGTACAAATCCATATTCTCTCTATTCTACTATTTATAGCTAACTCTTCTTTTCCTCTAGTGCATTTAAGATATTATTTATATTTTTTTGATCATTGCAAGAGTTAATGCATTAATCTAGTTATGAATGGTTAATGTTGGAAGTTAATTGATTATAATAATCTCCTATACAAACCCTTGCATCATTTTTATTGTTGTTCACTCCCATAACAATAGAATATAATTAGGGTATACTAATTTAGTGAACTCTGACTCAAGAATCAAATATATTGGTGAAACCCTAGTAGATCTAGGGTTTCTTATTCTGATACAATAATATTATATGTTATCATCTTATACACCATCACACCTCTTCCTTCAATATTATATGATCTTTATTTCAAACCTAAGGGAATACTCCCTCATTATGGTATGGGTTGTTGTCTCTCTCAACAAGTCCATTCCCATATCTTATCTAGAAGAGGTGGTATCTATGATGGTTCTATATATTTCATGAATATTGAGGATCCTACATGCATTGATATACATTATGAATATATTCATCCTACTCAACAATATGCACCTCACTCCCGATTCTTCCTTTATGGCTACTAATGTATGTAGACACCGTAAAAATACATACTTATTTCTATCTTCTTGGTATCCAATTAGATTTAATTAAATTAATTCTATCTTACCGTAACATCTCCCTTTGGAGTTAAATTAATTAATTCCATCTATTAAATACACCCTTATAAAATTAATTACATTAATTATGTAGTTCCCACTTCCCTTTGACACCTTTTGATACTGATCTAGATACTATTGATTACATTATGGACATTATTATGGTTTTGATTTAGTATGATGTTAGATGTTGGACCATGGATTATTGTTAATTTTGATTTAATTATGATGCATGATGGTTATTAGAGACACTTCAGATGTGGATGATGATATACTATTTGACATGGATATATTATGAATGTTGTTCGGACATGTGATTTTGGATATTGTGAGCAGACCTAGAAAATGGACATTATATGATGATGATATAGTTGTTGATATAAATTTTAAGTGGTATTGTTGATTTCCTTGATGTTGTTTTGATTCATATGTATAGATGATTTTGAGATTATATTTATATCATGTTGGATGTTCGGATATGGCCACAAGGCTAAAGGAGGTATTTTTCTTTTTGCAGGTTAAACTATCACAACAAACATTGGGGGATTGGATACCAACCACATTGGAATTCTAGATGAATTCAACAAGGTCACCATGGAAACATGTGTTGTGTGTGTGTGTGTGTGTCATTTTGTTAGGGATTCCCATGGGGGGAATTTCCCTTAAATGTGACCATGGGTTTTGTGTATTTGTTCATGTGGTTCCTTGTTTTATTGTATGTATTTTATTAGTGATGTGTCCCTTTCTTTTATTTAATTAAATTGTGGTAGATTAATGTGAGAAAACATATGGTTAAAAATTAATTAATTAAATTGGGACATAAGAAAGTAATTATTAAAGTTGTTGACCCTTGTGTTAAATGTTGTAAGGTGTGTGTAAGTAAGGTTGTAAGATATGTGTAAGTATGTGTAAGAGTTGTGTAAGTCAGATTTTGGAGTATGAAACACTCCACCTCCTTGGAAATTCGAATTTGTCCTTGGAGGCTATTTTTGGAGGCTTGTGGGACAAGTAAAACTTGTCCCATGCCTCTTAATTTTATTTACCAACCATACCTATGGTTGGAAGGCTAAATTTAGACTTTTATAATGCATTTTTATTAATCAAGTTGCATGTTTTAATTGCACTCTTCTTACATTTTATTAAATTCAGTCCTTTGGGGTGTGGGATTTTTGGAGTGTGTAAGTTTATTTGTCATTTATTCACCCACATCTTTAGTGTGCATTGGATAATGAATTTGACTTTTGTGTTGGAGTTGAGGATGTGTGTGGCATCCTCCATGGATCCACCTCATCCTCTTCTCTTCCCTCCTCTATAAAATTAGAACTCCTTGCTTGGTTTTGGGTTGTTGAAACATTTTACATGCTTCCTTGGGGTGAATTTTCTTGTTGATTAGAGCTCTTGATTTTGGAAGGAGATTGGAGAAATTTGCATGCTTGTTGGTTGCTGATTTTGGGACTGTAATTTGACTTTGAAAGCTTACTATTTTGGAACAAAATCTACCATGGAGAGGTAGGATCTTAGCTCTTCATTTATGCTTTTATTTCTTTTTGTGTTTGTGTGAATGGTGAATGTTTTGTGTGTTTATTGGCTGTTTGGGTAGACTGCCATAGGAATGGTGTAGGAGAAGGCTATGGGGAATTCATGTGGGGGCATAAGGGAATGCCAGTGGCATCAGAATTATTGTGGAGGGAGTTTGGGATTGGGATCCACCATGGAAAAGAAATAGCTTGCATTTCTTACTTTGTGGGGGCATAAGGAAATCTATGGGGGCTTAAGGATATATCGGTGATGATTTATTTTGGAGGTTTGTTATAGGTGGTTTCCCATTTCCCATTGGGAGGAATAAGATTCTTCCCCCATAGCTCTTGCTCCTTTGACTTGCATGATGAATCCTGAGTTTTGTCTTAATGTTTCAATGCAGTTGTAAACTGTTGTTTTGTTTTGGACTGTGTTGTTAAATTGAAATGTGCATGTTGAAAGATTGTTGTGTGTATGTTTTGTGGAAGCCTGTTGTTGCCATGAGTTGAAATACACCTTCTATTGCATTGTGGTTGGGGCTTGGGGGCCAATGAAGAAGGATGACTTCTCCTCTTCATTGGATGTATTTGTTGGGTGGAGAGCATTGCCTTTCCCCCACTTTTGTTGTGATCAAATTGGAAGAAAAAGGGAACTTTGCATGTTGTTGTTCGGAGCAGAGGAGAAAGATAGTTTGACAGTCCCTTGTGAAATAAATTCTTTTGTAACCTTTCCCACTTTGAAGTGGATGAAATTGTAAATGTTTTGGAAATGGAAAGATGTTGTATGGATTATGAAATTTGTAAAGTGAAATGAAAAGAGACAGACTCTGTTTTTGCTTTGAAAGAATGTGAAAGAAAATGTAATATTTTGCTATGTAATTAATAAATGATTTTGGAAAGGAATAAAAGAAAGAAGTTGAAAAAAATTGTCTTTGGAAATCAATGAATGAATGAAATGCTTTTCCCAAATTGCATTGTTAAATTAAAACTGATTATATCAATGTTTTGAAATCTTTGTTTGAAAGGAAGAAATGTGTGTGAGAAAATAACAGTATTTTGTCTCTTTTGGAAATGTATTAAATTGGAAACCAGACTTTATATTTTAGCCATTAAATGGTTTGATTGAATCACTTAAATGTATTAGACTAGAATAGAAATAAATTTCCATACTTGAATGATGAAATTGATAAACAGATCCTTTAGAAATTGATCTCTATCTCAAAATTTAAAACTGGCAATTAATTCATCTAAAATGAACAACTCAAACCTGCAACCAATAATCAACATTGAAACATTAAAATTTAGCATGCTATGATATCAATGAACTCAATTTGACAAAAACACTTAAGGAAATAATTTTAAACATTGCAAAATCAGGCCCAAACCTTTTGCGGCTCTTTCTTCTGTCAATTGTTGGAAAATTTGATTTGGAAATCAATCAAACAAAATTACCCTCCAAATACATCCTAAATTCTTCTTAGAACAATCCTCCATGTCTTTTGGCATGTTGAGTGAAGGAGAAGATCAAATTGAACAAAATTTATAAGTTAAAATTTACTAGTTTGCTTTTAAAAATCCTGCAGGCCATTTTCTTAAAATTAACCCCTTAAAATTTATCAAAATCTAAAATTTATGATTCTGTGCAAAGAGGTCATTGAGAGATTTACAGAAAGTCCTCGTTTTCCCAAAAATGAGATTTCTATCAAAAGTTATGGCCTTATAAATTTTTCTTCATTGACATTAAAATTTTGGGAAAAATTTCTTGGTAGGCCCATGGCCCGAATTTGTCCTTAAAACACTAAATAAATTTTTTGTGAATTTTTTTTTTTAAATTCTCCTCTGCTCCGCCATCCCCCAACCAATCGAAGCTTCCATGTGGCCTCACTAGGTAACAATGGAGGTGCGACACCATTTTTCTTCCTTGCCGTTTTTTTAAAGATTTTTGAAAAATTTCCTTAATTTCTTCCACCAGTCTACAATCCTGCATCCCTTCGGGTACTGCCATGTGGCACGGTGGAGGGGCGGAACTCTTGAAACCTTTTCTCTCTTGAGAAATTTTTTTTTTTGGAATTTTTTTCAAAACCTCCGCGCACCGCACTCCCACCCTTTCCTTGGAGAAATCCCTTCCACGGATGCGCGGGCCTGTGCGTGCGGCTCGGCCTCATCTCCCCCTTTGGTGAAATTCCCCAAACATATCTGCCACCCCGCCCTTCCCTTAGTTTTTTCCCACTTTGGCTTGGAGCTTGACACGTGTCCCTAGCAGTCCATAGGGGCATGGGTGCAAATTGGATTTCCCCACTACGTAGGAAAAATTTGCAAAGTCTTCCCACAACCCGCTAACTCTCCTTTTTTTTTTGGAAAAATTTTCACCCCAAGGCCATACTGGCCCATAACTTGAGTTTTATGAAGATTTAGGAGGACTTATTTATATCATTGTAAAGGTGAGGAAATTTCCTATCCAATGGTAATGATTTAGGAAAATTTTGAACATGTTAGGTGTGATAAAATTTAGGTTGAAACTCTAAGCTCTGTTAGAGAGTGGGTATGGTGTTAATTTACCCTTTGAACCAAATTAAAACTTCTAACCCTAAATTTTGGACTTTGTGACCTCTTATAATTATTAATAAAATAAAAGTATACTCTAGTAGATTAGAATTGTTCTCAGAACTTGTTAGTGATAGTTGTTTCTGGTAAATCGCTTGTAGATTCTTTTAATAAAAAAATTTATTCCATAATTTTCTTAACTAATCCTGGGTTGTTTCTTGGGTCTCAAGTGGGTTTTTTTAGCGGGCATAAATAATTCTATTTCTTAAGTTACATTTCCACTCTTTAGAATTAAATAATTTAATTCTACTATGCCTTTGAATTAATTAAATTAATTCCTAATACCTTCTAGCTAATATAATTAAACATTTAATTAAATAAATGGTTAATTATTCCCTCACAATTAAATACTAATTAATTTAGTTATTTAATTAAATCCTTTTATCTACTCACACTCCACTTCACTCTACTTCCAGAAGCCTACAAAGGTGGGGGCAACAATAATGCACATGTAACCACTTCTTAGATGAATTCAAAGATAATGATTTCCCCGCAAAGCTATAACCGCACAAACATGGTCATATTATTATTTTAGGTAATTATAATTATTACCCATGGAGCCAATTCAACCCAAGATCCACTTCTCATGGCCTCACCCTCATCTATAAAATATGGCCATTTTCTTTACAAATCCATCCTGGAGCTTTGATAAAATTATATCCAATTTCTATTGAATGTGTTCCCGTATCCTTGTGAAAATCTGCTCATAGAATCTGCAAACACATTTGGAGATTAGAATTGAAGAGCATCCAAAATCCAAAATTTAACAAGATAAAACAATCTTAAAGCAACTACAGTATTACCATGAGGTTTTCAAGAATTCTATAGTGAAGGTAACAATATGATATTGTTTATTTATCTTTCGAGTATGTTATTTTACTTGTATTACATTCTAGCACACCCCATGAGAGACACCCACGTTATTTTTTTCATTTTAGTTAATAATTTTGTGATATAAATTTATCTTTGTGTTCCTTGTTTTCATTTTACCTTTTTGTTGATTTTTTAGGTTCTCGGTGGAGCATAAAAGATTAGAAATTAAAAACCAGTCTCTTGGCCGCATTTTAACATTTTTTAAATTTTCCGTAATCAGTATGCACTAGTATGCATGATCTCTAAGTGCTATCATTAAAGTGCTTGTGCTAACATGAAAGTATGTACACTACTATTGAAACTATCTATGTTTCCATCATAGTTCATGTGCTACTATAAACACTATTTGTGTTTCCGCTTAACTTCACATGCTAGTGTTGTTGATCATTACGTTAGATTTGTATTTTTGTTTTAGAATTCCTTCTTCTTATTTTATGTTTAACTATTCTATTTTATAGGTTCTTTGTAATGCAAGTGCACACAGCTTGTGTATATTAATATCATTTGAACGCTAGTGCACCCAAGGTCCATATGCAAGTGTGTTGCTTCATGCACTAGCATAGCAACCTATGTTTTTCAAATTTCTACTTTTTTCAGTTCTTCGACTTAGATCTAACCTATGTTTTAGGTTATTTAATTATTTTTCTCTAGATATTTTTTGTTTTAAGATTTCATAAGGGAATTAACACTTTTTTTCCTTATTCATTATGAGATCACACATATGCTCTTTCCTCGCGCTCCTAAGCAACCTTGGAAATCGAAATGTGATCCTCACTTTTTAATTTTTTTGTTCACAAGAGAATTAACATTTTTATTATTTAATCAAATCTTGTTTTCACGTATTCTATTTCCTTTCACTTTATAAGCTACTTGGGAAATTAGAAACGTGAAATTTATTTTTCATCTTGTTCTCTACCTACCTCGGAGAACATTCTAATATTTGTTTATAGGAATAGATCTTAAAAGAAGATATAAAACATTAAAGTACTAATTATAGGTTGCCTAGATTGAATATTAAAAATAGTTTATAATTACAAGTTGCCTCTCACAAATCTTGGTGGTTTAAAATATCTCATCTCTTAATCAAGATAAAATGGAAACTACACACTATATTTACAAGTGTGGTTGACAAGGCTATTTCCCAACTGATATAACTATGGGAAGTGACTTTTATAAGAAATAAAACTCATTTAAGGAGTATCGCAGAACCTCAAAGTGGCCACCCATTGAGGGAACTAGTTGATGAAAAATGAACCTTTATCCTACATGACGTAATAAAACCTATGAGATTAGAGTCATGGATATCTAGTAATGGTGATCCCAATGCGATTCATTTTGAGAAATATCTTTTCTCAGGGTTTGAAAGGGGGTAAATTAAATCGAAATGACAATAAGCAATAACACCACACTCAATCCGATATAATGCTGACACATAGTTGAGAGAACCACCTAGGAAGCCACACACTGTCAAAGATAATCTAAGGTAGAGGCCAAAACATCTATAATTTTTTTCACTTTTTTTTTCTTTCTTTCCATTTTAGTGATTTTTGTTCAACACTCATATCTTGTGTTCTTACTTGCATCTCATTTTAACTCTTTCCCAAATACTCCTTATGTGGGTTCACTTTCTTCTCTATTTTTGTTTCTAAATACTCCTTATTTGGATTCCAAAACTACATCTTTTCTATTTTCCCAAATACTCCTTGTTTGGGATCATTTTCACCTCTTTGTAAATGAGTCTATGTCTTGAGTTTTGGACATCCGTATCTGCACTTAAGCACTTTCATGCTTGTCATATAAGTATTGACATCGTGATAATTTATCATAGTCAAGCACCATCGTGATCACCTTGATCTATCATCTTTCTAAGTCTTAATTTTGACATCACATTTTTTAGCTTCAAAATTCCATCATCTCACGTCATCACAATTCAACATTCACTTTGCTGAATTGTCAAAATCTTCAACGCTTATTTTTACATATATTTTTAAAGAATTCACTTTCCTCTACTTTGAGATCCTTAACCAATCACTCTCTCATAGTCTCTCACATTCACTTTGTCTATATTTGAGATTTTCATAGTCATCGTTTCACCTTTATACTACAACATCCACATTTTTCATCATTTGAGTATTATCCTTCCTCTATGTAGTCTAATCTCTTAATACCCTTCTTGTTATGATTCAAGAATATTCACTATCTTTATAAGTCTCTCATTTAAAAATCCTTTTGTTAAAGTGTTGAGAATATTTCATCATGTCTCTAAGTCTCCTTTGTAGTGCGCATTTGGCCAAAAAGTTGAGCAAGCCAACCTCTTTCCCCTCTTCTAGTTTGAATTCAAGTTATAAAGGATCAAGATGACTGTCCTTCCTTTTTCATCTCTCTTATCACTTATTTTTTTAAGATTCATCTAACTAACATTTCAATCCCCTCTTCCACCTTAACAAAACTCATTTTGTTAAGTGTTGCAAAGTCACCCCCTTTCATTTCTTTTAACACTCACCTTGTTAAGAGTTAAACATTTTGAACCTTTTCATCTCTCTTAACACTCCTTTTATTAATATTTGATCACTTCATTTTCCTAATCCTCTTCTCTTTTAAACATCCATTTAAAAGTTGAGAAAAATAACCTTGTCAAAGTCTTGTCTCTTTTGTACATTCACTTTTTCAAAATTTTGAGCACATCATTTAACTCGTACATTACTTCTCCCATCTTAGCATTTATTTTCCTAAGAGTCCCATAATGATACTTGTTGTTGTAAATCAGCACCACCCTTGGATGCAAATCAAGGTTCTAAATGATATTTAGAGCATCCAAAGGTGATTGTGATTGCAACACATGGAAACCTCTCTCCAAGTGTGGGACTTGTGAAAATGAGAGAGGAATCTCTAGAATAGAGGCTGGTTCCTCAAACTCCTCTGATTTAGATCTATATTTTGCACAACTACAGAGGTTCTAATCCTAATTCTACCCTAGATTGCAAGGAGACAGGGATAAAAATGTAAAAATGAAACTAAACTAAAGATGGTGATGCACCAAAAGGAGTGGTGAAACATTTTTGCCATGTAAATAGACACAAATTCATGAAATGCAACAAGGGAAAACATACACAAGCTGATAGATGTAATTAGAGGTCTTAAAATGAAGTAAAACAATACAAACAGAGGACTGAAAGCATTCACAGAGTTTACACTGTCAATTCCATGTAAAAATCTCTTGCATTCCACCATCAAAGAGGTATAAACCTGTTACAAACTATGAAAAAGGTCTGATTCTTACAACTATCACTTGCTGGAGGTGAAAGAAGAAGTTTGCAATGCCAAAAAGTGTTCAACCATGAAGAAATGAGCCAAATCTGGCTTTTACAGTACATGGGTCGAGCCCAGGAGAGAGAAAACATGAAAAATGCATGGGAGCCATCCCTCATTGATGGAAAATGCATTAAAACAGCATGGAGGACCTTACAAACCCATACCCTGTCATTTTTGACCATATTGGAGAAGAATGCGACCCATTCTGTATTAAATTTGGTTGTTGAAATGTCATTTCTGGTCATGGACACGTACTGCAGAACCATTTTTAAAATTTTATCTCTCCAAACTAAACCAAAATTATAAATTTAATATGGAATCATGTAGATAATTTTAATAGCTTTCCAATGATATAAAGAACGTGAAAATCTGAGCTCTGGATCAAAAGATATGATCGTTTGAAGATTTAGGGCAAAAACGGCCCAAAAACGGATCGGCGGGAAAAATTTTCAAATTTTACCTCTTTTTTGTCTTTGGAAAATTTCAAAATTCCCCGTGCTCCACTGGTCAGATGCCACATGGCAGCTTCCTATTGGCTGCGGGCCTCAAATGGGAAAATTTTCCACAAAAACTCTGCCGAGCCATAACTTGAAAAATATAAGGAGTTAGGAGGCAAACTTTACCTTTCTGGAAAGCTGAGAGAGAGCTCTATCTGATGGTGCCATTTCTAGAAAGCCTTGAGTGCCTGAAAATCAAAAAATGTAGACTGAGGCACAAGAGAGGTAAGAACACAAGGAGTTAGCCACAAAAATGAGCTAGGGCACCATTTTGGATAACAATTTTGGTGACTCAGAGGGGTCATCTGCCTGCTAGATGAAAGTACTGAGCTCAAGCTGAAACATCCATTGGGCATGGAGCCATCAAATATTCTATTTAGAACCCCAACTGACTTAGAATGTGCAAGGAGGAAGATGGAATATCACATGATGGAAGCAAGGACTGTAAAACATCTCCAGGGACAGCAAGCTGTGCCAAAGCACTTAGGGAAAGCAAAACTAACCTACAGCAAAACAATGTGCAAAGCACTTGGAGGAATGAAAATATAATATAATATTTACAAGGTGGTAAATTTCCCTCTAGAAGCAATGCTTGAGATAGATTCCATTGACTGGAATCTACAGTTCTTCACCATCTAATGAGGCAAATTGGAAAGCATTGTTGTTCTTGCACTTCGTGACCATGTATGGGCCACTCCAAATGGCATCAAATTTTGAATGCCTTCCCGGTTTTTCTCTATCCACATCCCATTTCAACACTAGATCTCCAACCTGAAAAGATCTATCCTTGGCCTTCCTATCAAAGGTCTTTTTGATCAAAGCTTGATCCCTTTCCATTGCTTGGGATGCCCGATTTCGACCTCCTGCACTCCATCAACTCGCATATCTCACCTCCATGGGCTCAAAATCTAGCAACTATAATTGCTTCATGAGTTCCAATGTTGGCAACTCAAGTGACATGGGCAAGATTTCCTCTCATCTATCCTAAATCAATTAATTCCCTTCCTCATTTCCCACAAAATACACTTCAATTAATCAAATATAATTTGATTAATTATCCATTTCAAAATCTAAAAATAATCCTCACCACTGTCAATTCTCATGTTTTTCCACAATGTCATTATTCTCCATGTTTTTCCCCACTCACCTAAAATCCTCCATTAAAATTAAAAATTCAATCCTCACCCATTCTTCGTGGTCCCCACTCACCTAAAATCCTCCACTTATGAATTAAAAATATAATTCAAATCCTCACCCATTCTTCGTGGCCCCCACTCACCTAATCTTGCCCACATTTTCAAACCACTCACCTAATCTTGCCCACATTTTCAAACCACTCACTTAATCTTGCCCACATTTTCAAACCACTCACTTAATCTTGCCCACATTTTCAAACCATGATTACTTAAATTAATCTAAGCTAATCACTCCCCCAAGCTATAAATACAACCTTACCCCTCCCCTCTAAACACACGGAGAATAAGCTTTCATGCCATATCTAAGTTCTTGCATCCTTTGAGCAAAGAACATCCTTTTGCCTCGTCCTAATGCCAAAATAGCCTCATAATCCTTTTTCCCATCTAGTGCAAAGTAAGAGATCGCTTGTCAGAGAAGGTCTTGCTCCGTCTCAAGAAAAGCACCTACATATCACAAAATCAGGGCTCAATCCAAGTTTCCTAGCCCATTCTGAGGTTTGCTACGGAACGCGAAGGAGGAGGTATGATTATTGGTATTTTACTTCCTTGTTAGTAGTGTATTTTTCCTAGCTTACATTCTGGCACGCCCGGTTACTTTCGATCTATTACCATTAATTTCCCAATTAGTGGTTTTATCTGTTCTTTGTTTATTATTGTTCATTATTATTTCCTTTTCTGTTCCTTATGGTCTTCTTTGGTTAACCTTCACGCTTTGGGTAGTGTTTTTGTTGTGTGGTGTCTTGTGGTGTATCTCAGTTATAAAGAATAATGAAACTCAAGCTCATCTCGTCTTTTGATCTCCTCGCTTGGTGTTTAGTTCCCGCTTTTGATTTTGCTATTTACTCGTCATCTATAGAACACATGAACTATCCATTAGTTTATCATCTTATCACATGGGACAACCAATCCGAAAATGCATTTATTTATTTACTTTTGCTAAAATAACTGCTTTCAGAAGTTAATCATTTTTTTTTTTTTTTTTTTTTTATTTAATCAATCATTTTGTGATCTAACTCTTTCTTTCTTATTATTGTTTTTTTTAACCTTGTCACAAAATTTTAGCTTCTCGTGAAGTATGTAAGTCGAAAATAAAAACCAGCTCTCCCGGACGTTTTTCTCACGTTTAAATTTTCATTCAGAGCGCTACTCGTAGCCCATCTTCCGAAGCCATAACTTTTGCTCCCGAACTCGGAATGACTTCATTTTTTTTTTTAACGGAAAGGTATTGAAAAGATCTATGCAATGAAAAAATAATTTTTAGATTTAGACTTACAAAAAAATTTTGGTTTCATTTCTTCTAACACCTGTCTTTTTAACAAAAAAACAACAAAATTATAGTTTTATTTATTTATTTATTTTATTTCACGAAACATCCTCACACGTATGCTCTTTCCTCGCACTTCAAAAGTGATCTTGGAAATCAGAAACGTGAGGCCACTCGAGCTCTAGAAAAAATTTTTTTTTTTTTTTAATTTTTTTGCCTTACATTTCAATTTTCCACGACAACACTTCTAGGTAACGTTTTCACCCTCTTCTTTCATCGTTTTTCTTTTTTGTGAAAATAATCATTATCGCTATTTCGCAATCATGATTAATTGCAATAATTATTAACATTTAAAAAAAAAAAACTATTCCAATCAGTATCCGCATGCTCTTTTTTCGCGCCTTCGAGCGATCTCGAAAATCAAACGGTCACAATTTTTTTAGTTTCTTGTTCTAACATCAGCAGATCCTCTAGCTTTGTTTTCCAACCGTCATTTTAATAATTATTTTCCTTTGTCATATTCTTAATATTTGTTTGGTCGTTGGTTGTGTATGCTCTTTTCCTCGCGCTTTCGAGCGATCTCGCAAATCAAAAACAACCACGATCACTTTTCTAACATTTCATTTGGCAGGATAACTACTAATTTGTTTTCTCGTAGAACCGCATTACATCGGAATATTGTCAAAAACAAAAACAAAAAAAAAAAAAAAAAAATCCCGCAAAAATACCACCATTCAAAGACAATTGCAAAACCAAAAAAAAAAAGTACGCTCAGTACGCAATTATTTTCTCGCTAGTGATTTATTTCAAGTCGAAAGAACCCCGCGTTTAATCACTTTATCATATTGTTTTTACACGTAGACAGGTGGATTTCATCACCACCAAAGCTACACCGGTGACGTGGACTTGACTACCACGCACCAACAACATTTGATCTCGCATTGCACTTTGAGACCTAGTCTCATCACAAATATTTCGTATTTACCTCGCCGCCGCTTCTTCACTTACAGTAATGTCATGCTGTGCAAAGCATGCGAGTCACGCCTAAATAGTCAGTAAATAACGAAGCCTCGGGCATCGTCCCCGTAGAATCTTCGGGAGTTATAAGGACACCATACACATTCATCCCTCCATCACCTTCCACCTTTTCACAAAACCTCGCTCTGACGTGGTGATTCACTCCAAACAGCAAGTAAGAATTGGTGAGTCTCCTCCAAAGGTTTCTAAGGGTTCTCTGCACTCACCCCGTCCCCCGCATGCAATTAGGTATATCAGACTAGGGTATATCGAGGACGATCTTCTTGAGTAATAAGAGCCTCGCATCCACCATTTCACAAAGATACTTGTATGATTGCATGAAACAATGATCATTCCTCAAGAAGTTACCTCATAAGCCAAAACAATCAATCCACATGATCATTGCATTGCTTGAAAACACAATAGTTTAGCATTATTTTATCATAAAACTTGGCTGATATCAATGTGTTCATTGTAAAAAAGTTCAGACCCTAGTTGTGTTCCACAAAAAAAAAAAAAAAAGCTTCTCACCAATTCAATACCAAGCGAAAACATCCAAACAATCCAACAACACAGATCAAACCATCACACCAATTTCATTAGCTTACCTCATCCAACAATACATTTGTCATAGCTTGTCTTCGGCTATATCCAACTGATATTGAGTGACTAGCATTCACTCCCCATATTGTCAATTGTCAAAACATCCTTCATAGCTTGTTTCCTATATCAAACTAATATTGGGTGACTTGTTTGAGTTCACTCATTATTCTCGTCCACCATCGCATTTATCCAAATCACAAACACAAATCACAAATCCTTTCACAACCATATCGTGATTAACCTATTCAGTTACTTCTCCCCCAATAGTCCAGAGCTTGTTTAAGTCAAATCTACACAATGTGCAACAAATCGTCTAATAACTCGTCTCGAGTTACATCATCATCATATTGAGATAACTTGTTTGAGTTACTCTCCTTATCAGTCATCACAAGCTTATTCACGATAAATCCAAAGTAATCAAAGTCATCATGGTATTCACTCGCAGTCACAATCATGAAAATGACGACGAAGAAGTCGCACAACCAGAACTCACCACTGAAGAACAAGAACAAGTCAATAGGGTGATAGAACAAAACAAAAATGAATATCTGTTACGCATCCTAGCCATGGGGGCAAAAAACTACCCCCTGACTTCGGGACCGAAAATTTAAACAAACTCATCGACAATGGTGAATCCAGTTATCACAATGAAATACCAAACAATCCAAATGGTTCTTCGGCCGAAGAATTATTCACTAAAATCCAAGATTTAACAAAGAAACTTGAGGAAACAACGACTAGAGCTGAAAGATTAAAAGACCTCAATCTAGATTCCAATACTCACGACATGTTTGATAAACCGTCCCCCGCTTCTCCATTTGCACAAGAATGGAAACTTATGAAAGACACCATTCAGGGACTGCAAAAACAATCGAAACAATTCAACTTTGAAGAATTGTGTCCTTATCCATTTGATACAGAGATATCACGATTACCATTTCCACCATCCTTCGAAATCCCTAAGTTTGATAAATACAAAAGCAAAGGTGACCCCCGTGAACATGTCAAGGAATTTTACATGCAATGTCAGGAAGTTACCTATCGAGACACGTACCTTTTACGATTATTCCCCCAAAGTTTAGGAGGACAAGCTTTAGACTGGTTTTTCCATCTACCCAAAGGGTCGGTCACGACATTTGCAGATTTATCGAGAAATTTGTCAAACATTTTTCTTATAACCTAGACTCAGAAATAACCATGCTTGATCTCTGCAACACTAGGCAAAGGCCAAACGAAAATTTTTGCTTCCTTTTTACAACGATGGCGCGGAATTGCAAGCCGATTTCCCTGCAGCACTACCCGAGAGACAACTAGTTAGCATTTTTGTCCCTAATCTCAATGCCGAATTATCATTCCACATGCAAATGCATTGTTTGAATAGTTTTGAAGAAGTCATCGAAAAGGGGACACAAATCGAAAAAGCCCTCATTTCTAAGGGCTTACTTAAAGCACCCTTTAGAGACCAACCTTATCGAGACACTCCTCCGAACCAGACAAATCTAAATTCTTTAATCAGAATCGAAATATCATCAACGATGGCATTACTGATTCCCGCCATGTCCGAAATGTCCAAAACCATCCCACCAACACATTAAAATCTAAACAACCCATCATTATCCCTAGAAAGGAAGTTCCTTCTAGGGATCGACGAAGAGAGTTCACTCCTCTCGAGAAAGTCTATCTAGTGTCTTTCGTCATTTGGCAAATGCTAATATGATTACATATCCCATCGTCGCACTCTTCAAGAAGGACAACCCAAACCAAATTGGTATAAAGACAATGAATATTGTGATTACCATCGCATAAAAGGGCACTCCACAGATAGATGCATGCAACTCCGCCATTACGTCCAAGACCTGATTGAACGTGGAGACATAGAAGTTGAAAATACTTCTGAGACAAAAACACCTAATGAAAAACTTCACATGTTCAAAAATCCATTCCCTAATCATGATAACAATTCAAAAGATAAGGGTCAATCATCAAGTAATGTCGAGTTTGACTCAGTCATCTCGACCATAGATTATGACCAAGACTTAGTGGCAACTATAAAGATCAAACCGACCGCGCAATCACCACTAGACAGAAAAAAAATGTGGGTCCCTACAACAAAAAAATCTGCCACTTCGTCCCCGGCATCACCTCCTAATCCACCATCTAATTCCGCCGCCAATTCCTCTCCACAACCTACGCCATCATTTAATATTGTCAAACAATTAGAGAAGACTCCCGCACAAATTTCAATCATGGAACTACTTAATTCTTCTCCCGCACTACAACGCATCCTTATGCAAACATTGAATAATGCTCGTGTCCCTGAGGACATCAATTCACAACAATTCCAGGCTTTAATTACACATCTTACTTACGCCCCCCAATCCTATTTTATCTTTTGGTCCCGATGACATGCTTAATCCCAATATCGCTAATAATCATTCTTTATACGTCGAGGGTTATGTAACTCATCGTAAAATCAAGCGCGTCTTAATCGACAACGGATCAACATTAAATATTTGTTCCATGAAACTTTTACGTTGTCTAGGTTACACTCGAAAATGATTTGCAAAACAATATCATAACCATTCGTGGGTATGATAATAATAGAAAGAAAGTCTCAAGGCACAATCACGTTGCTCTCCAAGTTGGACCCATCACCTTAGACACGATCTCATCATCATGTGGTAGATGTAGAAGTTGCCTATAACATTCTTTGCTTGGCCGACCATGGATTCATGCCATGAAAGCCGTCCCATCAACATTCCACTAATGCATTAAGTTTCCTCATTTGGACAAGGAATTTACATTACGTGCAGATCCCCAACCTTTTGAGTATCAGATTCTCAAGGACGGTATCGACATGATCACTATTGTCCATCAATGATAAATATGCTCCACCTCGTATAATCCCTAATGAAACACGCATTGATCCCGATACACTCCCCCTAACAATAATCCAAAACCATCATCTCATAACCAAAACACATTTTCCAATCCATTATCATCCGCTATCAACCACCTTCCACCAAATTCTCCTCCCACTAATCAATCATCTTCTTCCACTAATCAAGCTTCTTCCAAAGAACAATTATTCTTCCACCACACCATCTTCTTCTTCACCAAGCCAATCTTCTTCATCCAACCACACCTCCTCTATTAAGATACCTCCTCCTGTGAATAGCCAACCTTCATCCTTCAATCCACCCCCTTCTTCTTATAACCCATTCTCTTCATCTTTTAAGACTACCAAACTAACT
Organism: Taxus wallichiana var. yunnanensis; assembly: GCA_018340775.1. Lineage (NCBI taxonomy): Eukaryota > Viridiplantae > Streptophyta > Pinopsida > Cupressales > Taxaceae > Taxus > Taxus wallichiana. The sequence continues at coordinate 623,421,175 of CM031240.1, forward strand.
TCCCCATCACATGAGGTACCTATTGGTCCCCCATCTCACACATTTAAAATCATTGACACGGGATACGGTGAATATCAATTTCAAAAGATGGCAGACTCTTTTTATATCACCAAATCCCCACATAGCTATGGCAAACCTAACGCTCCACATCTGAGAATCCATCCCAATTACCAAATGGGTCAGTCAGTTTGGAAAAAGTTTGGTCATCTTGACAACGAACATATTCCAAGTTCTTCAGGATCTTGGTTATATAATGACGACTTTGCTCCATGTTATGAGTCCCCTCAATTTACCAAAGCTCACCGAATAATGAAAAACATGCGATGGCAGGGTAAAGGACTCGCCCAAATGAACAAGGTCATTTAGACCCTATAAATTACACACAACATCACGGTAAACATGGTCTAGGTTTCAAGGTGTTTGATGTCGCTCCCATAATAATTTCGAGTGACAATGATGACACCAGTTCTGATAATGACATTAGGTCTCCATGTAGTCTTTTTGAGGACCTCGCTGAAACACATCTTGCCTTTGAACATTTCTCTATTAATGTCATCAATTTTGAGCCTACACATCCGAGTCTCATAGACCATGGCCAACCACATCATGCAGCCATGGACATGTTCCAAAATGATGAAGCCATCAAGAATTCCTCGAACTCGCGACCAAATACCTACTTCAGACCATAGAAAAGGATTTGAAATCAATCTAAATGAATCGGCCTATTTTGGCGAAGAGATAAAATATTCAGATCCTTCACCATCAGAAAATTTGGATCAAAAGCGCAAACAGAGGATTTCCCATAGTCAAAACCTCACCGCCACCCTATCCAATAAACATGTCAAAAAATTCCAACAAACACCCGACACTGATGACCTACATCAACCATTAGCATCATTCTCTGAAAAGGATACATCTAAAATGCTTGTAGAAGAAACAAAAGACATAAACATTGGCACCACCGAACAACCAAAAATTTTACAACTTGGCATTAGTCTGTCTGACCAAGAATGCATGGAATTCACAACACTCCTTATTGAATTCCAAGATATATTTGCATGGACATATAAGGACATGCCAGCCTGACCCATCTCTCAGTAGTACACCATCTTGTGGTACATCCAGATGCAAACCTCAGAAGCAAAAACTACGTAAAATGCATCCCCAAGTCAGCATTACTTGTTAAAGCCGAACTCGAGAAACTTTGAAGCCGACTTCATCAAACCTATTGATTATTCAGCATGGATATCTAACATAGTTCCTATCGCCAAGAAAACTCCTGGCATCAGAATATGCACAGACTTCCGTGACATCAACAAGGCTTGTCCCAAAGATGACTTTCCTTGCCAAATATACATGATTGTTGATTCTACTACAGCCATGAAATGCTCTCCTTAATGGATGGATTCTCTGGTTACAATCAAATACGTATTGCTGAAGGAGATCAACATAAAACGGCATTTACTACACCATGGGGCACCTTCTGTTATAAGGTCATGCCTTTCGCTTGAAAAATGCTGGTGCCACCTATCAACGAGCAATGATCGCATATCTTCCATGACATGTTACATGATATCATGGAAGATTATGTTGATGATATATTAGCAAAATCTAAAACACGAATAGGGCATCCAAGTGTGTTGAGACGCATTTTCGATAGATTACGTGAGTATAAGGTTCATCTTAACCCAAAGAAATGTGTGTTCGGAGTAACCTCTGGTAAATTATTAGGGTTTATTGTCTCACAAAGAGGCATAGAAGTGGATCCTCGCCAAAGTCAAAGCCATTATGGAAATGCCTCCTCCTCAAAACCTAAAAGAATTACGCAGCTTTTCAGTGGAAAGATACAATCTATTGGATGTTTCATATCACAAATAATCGACAAGTGCCATCACTTTAATCAGCTTACTCAAGAAAGATGCACACTTTCACCGGAACCACGATCACAAGATTCTTTTGCTAAGTTAAAAGAATACCTCTCTAGTCCACCTGCTCTTATGTCACCAAATTGCCGATAAACCTATGTTGCTTTATACATCTCCACCAAACATGCCATAGAGCTCTACTAGCACAACATAACAATCAAGGAAAAGAACAGTCAGTATATTACCTTAGTCGAACACTTATTGAGCACGAAATACGTTATTCCCAAATCAAAAAGTATGCTTAGCGCTTGCCTTTGCATTCCATAAGTTACGCCATTACTTGCTTCAATCACACAACTAAGTTGATTGCACAAAATTGATCCTCTCAAGTATTTGTTGTCCACTCCATTCTCACGGGAAGAATGTCTAGTTGGGTCAGATATTTAGTGAATTCGATGTCGAGTTTGTTCCACAAAAAGCAATTAAAGGACAAGCCCTTGCCGACCAACTTGCCGAGGCACCCCTTCCTGGCACAGAACCACTTCAGTTTTCTTTTCCTGATGAAGATATTCTACACATAGACATCGCGCCAGCTTGGACTCTATTTTTTTATGGATCTTGTAATCTCCATGGCTCAGGGGCTGGTATTTTGCTTATCACACCCAACGGACATGTTATCCCCAAATCATTTCGCTTAGCATTCCCATGTACCAACAATATCGCAGAATATGAAGCTCTCATCGCAGGATTAAAACTGGCTATATCTTGGAATCTTACAGAATTAGCTAGATTTGGTGATTCTTTACTTATCATCAAGCAAGTTACCGATGAATACCAGTGTCAAGGATGAAAACTTATCCCATATAAACGCATGGTGGATAGTCTTCAAGCTATTTTCGATTAATTAGCTTTGATCAAATTCCTGCAATTCAGTAATAAATCTGCCGATGCTATGGCAACCATCGATCCCTATTAGAAATCGCATCTAGTCAACCCTGCACATTTTCGTTGAACATCTCTTAATGCCTCGCCTATGATCTTCCCCGAAAACACTATGGTATGTGAGATCAGGGTCCGAATAACCTCGTACCACGATCTTTATACCTTCATTCGTGATAAAACGCTTTCCTCGCCGACATGAAACCAATGCATAAACGTGCTTTTTAGCACAACGTGCTTCTCAACGTTACACCATTTTAGCAGTAAACTCTTTATAAACGAGGATATGATGGCACCCTCGCTCCCGATGTCTTAATCAGAAGAATCCTCGAGTGTCTTAGCTCAAGTCCATTCTCGTATCTCGGAGCACACATGAATGGTATCGCCTTAGCCAAGAAAATCCTCGCGAGTTGATATTATTGGCCCACCATGGAAAGTGACGATGTCATTTTGTCAAACATTGTCAAGCATGTCAAAAGCATGGAAATCTTATCCACGCACCTTCCTGCATTACAATCGATAACCACACCATGGCCCTTCTCTCAATGGGGACTTGACCTCATTGGTAAAATCGACTCAACATCTTCCGATGGACATAAGTTCATCATTACCGCTACCGATTACTTCACTAAATGGGTAGAGGCTATGCCTCTCACTTATGTTACCGTAGCCAAATATCAAAATTTATTTTCAATAATCTCATATGTCGATTTGGTATTCCATCCGCCTCCGTCAGATAATGGTAAATCATTTAAAAATCAGATGTAAAAGACCTAGCCAAACGCTTTTCACATCAAACTTAAATGGTCCACTCCATACTACCCTCGTGGCAACGGCAAGCTTAAGCAACCAATAAGACCTTAAAATCCATCATGGAAAAGATTGTCAACACCCATGGACGAAATTGGCATACTCAAATTTACCCCGCTTTTGGGCTTACCGTACATCTTACCGCACGCCTACCGAGCCACCCCATTTTCCTTGTTTATGGTCAGAAGCCATTTTACCTATTGAGATAGAACTCCCATCCTTGAGGATCTCCCTTAAAGATGTAATTAATGAGGATGAATACCGACAGTCACGGCTTCAGAGCTTGAGCTTCTCGATGAAAATGACTTAATGCTCTCAATCATCTTCAAGTCTATCAAAACCGACTACAACGCAGTTATCATAAAAAGGTAAGACCCAGAGAATTTGAAATTGGTGACCTTGTTTTAAAAGAAAATCAAAAGAATACCACTAAAGAACGAGAAAAACAAGGAAAATTTGAGCCTAATTGGTTAGGACCCTATGTAATCACAGCTAAATTTGGCTCTGGAGCCTATAAATTGGCCACTGCAGATGGTCAAGATCTTGATGAACCAATGAATGCAGTTCATTTAAAGAAATTTTATCCTTGAGATGTTCACTATTCCAGGATACAACATGTACATTGTTCCTTTTGTCTTGCTTATCTCCAAATAATTTAAATTTATTCATTTCCATTGGCAGATATTTTCTTTATCAAAATCACATCTTCATATTTATCATCATGAGACAAGTGCTAATATAAATCCTATTAAGTTTGTGAGTCATACTTCTTCCACTTTCACCGCTTTCCTCTATGGTCATACCTGTAAGCTTACCGATGGTAATATATCCCCTTCTAATACATTCTCTCTTTCATAACAAAGCTCTAAACTTCATTACCTAGCTTCGCTTGGTCGTCCATCTCAGCCTTCGTGTTGAACTCGCGCCCTACTAGTCGTGTGGGGGCCGAGATCGGGGGCAGATGTTTTTCCCAAATACAAAGCACTATTGTAAAAAAATCCATCAATTCAATAACTTATGAATAATTCATTGTCACATCTTTCGCCCTTCATAGTCTTTTGAGCCCCCACACTTCTTACTAGTAGTGTGAGACTCGGGAATGGAGGAAGGTGCCCTTACTCGCCTACGCCTTGTCTTCGGTGATAAACCCTTGCCTCTTACAAGTGGCATGGGGCAAAGCGTAGAGGGTCATTCTCATACAAGCATAAAAACATTGCAAAATATTCCAAAAAAAAAATAAAAAAAAAAAAAAAAAAAAAGACAAAAAGGAAATTCACTCGCCTATATTTTGCCTTTTTGTGATGAGCCCTTGCTTCTCACTAGTAGCATGGGGCAAGGCATAGGAGTCATTTCAAAATACAAAATCTTATAGTGCTTACAAATTATAAAATCCCCAAACACGTAATTTAGATGCCTAAGTGAAGAGAGAACTATCCCTTAACCTCATATCTTATCAATCAGTAGGCCACATAACTGCCTAAGTCTAAGATGTGACTCATAAAGTGAAAGCCATTTTTGAAACCGGTTCAAGACATTATGAAGAATGGAGTCACAATTTCCCAAAGGGATTGTTGTTAGCATTTGTCTCTATATTCATTATCCACCTCCCGCGCCCTTCGATTCTCTGATGATGAGCCCACACATCTTACTAGTTGTGTGGAGTCAAGAATGGAGCTGGAATTCTTTTCATCATATCATCACCACCATATCCTCGCCAATGGAAAGAGAATTTGTGTTATTCTCGAGCATAAGTTACAACACTCGAACACGCTACATACGGATAATATCCATGTTTATCGCCTCTCAAAATAAGTCTCGCACTCTGGGGCCAAAATTGCCACTCACAAAGTAAAAATCTAAAATTTGAAAATCACAAAAATTTGAAAATCAAAAAATCAAAAATCAAAAATCCAAAAAATCATTTAAAAATCAAAAAATCCAAAACATTTGAAAATCAAAATCAAAAATCCAAAAAAAAAAAAACATTTAAAATCGTCAAAAATCCAAAAACATTTGAAAATCGTCAAAATCCAAAAACATTTGAAAATCGTCAAAAATCCAAAAACATTTGAAAATCGTCAAAATCCAAAAACATTTGAAAATCATCAAAAATCCAAAAACATTTGAAAATCGCCAAAAATCTAAAAACATTTGAAAATCGTCAAAAATCTAAAAACAAAAAAAATCTCAAAATCCAAAAATTTTGAAAATCAAAGTATAAAAATCCTCCAAAAAAAAAAAAAAAAAATTCAAAAATCTCCAAAAAATCTAAAAATTATAAAATTCAAAAACAAACATTAGAAAATCCAAAAATCCAAAAACAAAAAATTAGAAAATATCCAAAATACAAAAACATTTGCAAAATTTTCAAAAGACCAAAAACATCCACAAAATCGTAAAAACTCGTAAAACTCAATAAGCAACACAATTCATCCTTTGAACTATTATCCCAAACAAATGGTCCAACCACCTTATGACTACCAATTTCAAACCACTTCTCCTCGCGTGAATCCTCGCTTGGGGAAAATCCGGCTCTCATTGTTTCCTTGTTTGAGGAGAATGACCCAATCCTTTACATGTCCTCTACTGGGGGGGCACATCTAATCAATCATCACCGTGGAACACGTTAGGGACATGTTTACTGGTTCTTGTGTTGCATTATTAGTGGCAAATTATTAATTACTTTCTTGTATCTTGATATATTACAGGGGCATCTTGATTTTATGTATCCCGTGTTCTCTCGTAATATTCTTATGTTATCTCGATCGCATGTCGATCGGGCATCATACTTTCTTTCGATGGCCTCTCGCTCTATGCTCTCTTCCATTTGCATATCGTATCGGGGCATCAAACCTTTTTTGATGGCCCCTGCCTATGCTATCACGCATATTACACTAGTCATCCCGATCTTTTATATCACGATGCATCCTTGTTATGTGCTATATTAAAATTAAGATGCTTTTCATCACGTGAGTATCTTCCCGCATGATCAACATCTTACTTTGCACCCCATCCATTCACCCATACTAATGCATTCTCCAGCTTGCATGAATCCTACTTGATCACTCATAGCTTGCATAATCCTACTTGACGATCTTTCTCAAGTAGCATTCACTATCCAAAGCAGCTCTCTTCTCCCCCACCATGATCACCATGTATTTGATCCATTCATTCTCACTTCTCATTTTTACTCCTCCGCCGCTTATACCCATATTACCCTTCTCACCATTCCCGTCCCCTCTCACCCATCGTATTCTTTCCTTTTCACCCTTTTTCTTCCCGCTGACAATCTTACTTAATAACCCCTTCTATATGGAATCCTCAAAGGAGGTTTACCTCTCCCTAAGATCTTCCCGCGGTAGAAGCTTCTTCACCACCTGCCCTCTCATCAAATAACCATCACCACCAAACACATCTTCCAACTCCACCTCTTCTACTTCCCATTCCCGCATCATTACTCTCACCACGTGGGCATCCCAATTAAGGATTCCCCTCACACTCTCCGCCTCCACCGCATATATATATTCATCCATTCATGTTACACTCCTTTGTGTCCTTTCTTTCTTATTATCACCTCATCTCATATCATATACCACTTAGGCATACCTCACTCACTCTTTTCTCATCCTTCCCCAAATCCACCTTATGCCTGGTCATCCTACTTACACGCTCTCGTAGTATGGCAAATTCACTTGAGGGTTCCCCTTCACCATTTTGTCATACCCTATTCCCACCAACTCTAACATCATCCTTCTTCTCTTCCTCACCTTGGCGATCTTACTTAACCATTCCACCCGCATGGCAATCTTACTTAAGACTTCCACTTAAGGTCGATCTCGCCCGTGGCCTTCCCCATCCCATCATATTTCCCCATCTTATTTCTCCCACCTCTCATCGCGATCATCTTCTTCACCCTACCATTCCACCCCTATCCCTAATATCATTTTGTATTTCTCTTTGCATATCATCCCCTCGGGTCAGGTGACCCTACGAAACCTCTCCAAAGAAGATGACGATCTTACTTAAGAGATTCTCTTAAGCATGACATGTCATCTTACACTCGCCCATCACTCTCCAATCTCACCATCCATATTTCCTCTTCATTCCCCATCATCACATCTTTTTCCCACCACTATCACCCTCCTCTGCTTGGCAATCTTACTTAACCACTCACCCGGCATGGCGATCTCACTTAAGAGTCCCTCTTAAGGATGATCTGTCTCCTTGCCTTTCCCCATCACTACACACCCTTCACCCTTCATTTTTCTCGCATTCCCATTATCACATCCTTTCACCTCCTTTTCGATTCTCGCAAACACCACTTCTCGCTTGACCATTTTTCATCTCCAGTTTTGCTCACATGGCAATCTTACTTAACCACTTCCGTCACATGACAATCTTATGTCAGGGTCCTCCCTACACTTAACTTGTCATCGTGAACTTCTCCCCCGCCTCATTCTTCGTTCACTTTGTTGATCGCTTCTTCCACCTGGTATCTCCTATTACCCACTTTTTCCTCCTACTATTATCCTTTCTCCACATATCCTCTTACAACATACAACTCATCTCTTCCACCTACAATCACATTCTTTTCCCCCATTTTCCCCTTCTTGATCCATCATCCTTCATACCGTTTCTTCCCATTATTTTCATGTCTTGTTCTTCATCCTCACCTCGCTCATCCTCATCACCCCATCCTCTCCTCGCTTTCACTTAGTCCCAACTCATCCCTCCCATCTTCTTCACTCTTTCCACTTCATCTTCTCAAATTCCCCCCACATTTCTACCCACACACACATTCGCCATTATTGTTAACACTCCTATATCATTCTTTCATCATCATCTTCTCTTCCCGCGCTAATAATTGTCAAACGGGTTTTCCTAAAATTATCAATCCTCATTCTCGCACGACCTCATTCACTCCTTGACCTTCTAGAGTTTCCTTCATTCCTTCCTCCTCTAAGCCCACCACTCATTGTCAAAGGGTTTTCCTAACGTCCCTTTGTTGGCAAGTACTCCTTTCCAAATCTCATTAGTTTTCTCCTTTTCTTCATTTTTTTCTCACCCTTCCCCACCACTCATCATCAAGGGGATTTCCTAACATCCCCTCATTGGCATTGCCTCTTCTATCCCCTATTCTCTTTTCTCTCCTATTCTTTTCCCTCACTCCCACCCTTTCTTGTCGCTTCTTACCCATCTCTCCATCTCCTCTTTCGCTCTCTTCAATATCTTTACCGTCTTCATCATACATCTTTTCCTATTTTCTCGTCATCCTAGTATCCTCATTTCATGCATCTCCACATCTTTTCCAATCGATGTCATTCCTCCCCTCTTTCTTCTTTGAACATTCCTTATACCATTCCCTTTCCACTTATTACCCCCTTTCTGTATTCCCTTCCTTCTACATCATTTTCTTTGTTATCCTCTTCTCTCTCCCACCCCTCGTCTTATTTCCCTTCCCCTATATCATCTTCTTCCCCTTTTTCCATCACGTTTCCTCCTTACTTCCCCATCGATAACCTGGTTGTTCAACGTTGTCCTATCTTTTTTTATCATACCACCCTCCACATGCATCTCCATACGGTCTGCTCCATATTCTTTGCCTTGGTCTTCCTCGCAATGACACGATTCCTTCAATCTTCTCCTCAGTATTCGCTTCTATCTTCCTTTCCTCTCCCCTAATTTTCACGCTTTTTCCGACCACTTCTCCTTTTCTACCACCCCCCTACCTTTTCGCTCATTCTCATATCTGTTTTCTTTCCTTTCTCTCTTTTTCACACTTTCCTCCCCCCTCATAGTTTCTTTTTTTTCTCCGTTCTACTTCTTCTTTTTTGTCCTCTTTCCATTTCCCTCCATTTCACCCCCTACTCCCACCTCGCTTTCTCCTTCTTATTTATCCTTTCCCATTTCCTACTTTTCTTCACTCTCTCATTTATTTCACTTCCACGTATCCCTTTACTATCTCTCTCTGCTTTCCTTCATTTTGCACATCTCTCTATTTCATCCCTTCACCCTCTACTCTGTCATTTTCCTTTTTTTTGCCTTGTTTGTCCTTCATCATTCCCTTCTTCCCCTATCATCCCTCTCTTATTTCTACCTCTTTCATTCCTTTTTTTTCCCCCCCCTATCTCCCTTACTCTTCTCATAATCAACCCCCAATCCTATCCATTCCCTTTTCTCTTTCCCACACACCCTCACACCTAGCATTCAAGGTCGATTGAATCCTTTCTCCATTTGCGCTGTGGTCATTCCAGCCTTCTTCCACTCCATTATCATCCTCTTCTCCGCCGAATCCATTTCCTTTCTTTTCGAGAGTTCTGTCGTATATTTCATTCTCGCTAGCCTCTCGAGGGGGCATCACCACATCTATCCATAATCACATCTTCTCATGACATTTTTGTCTCTGAGGATACTATAACATCCGTCACTCACCACTTTCTATTCTCCCCAACAAACATTCGCTCTACCTTTTAAAAAGTAGATTGAATTCTTCCCCATACTGCTTACTTTCTTTTCAAAGGACACTACTTTCATAAGACCTTTCCAAAGAGGGGCAAATGTAGACACCCCAATTTCACATCTATCCTAAATCAATTAATTCCCCTTCCTCATTTCCCACAAAATACACTTCGAATTAATCAAATATAATTTGATTAATTATCCATTTCAAAATCTAAAAATAATCTAATCCTCACCACATGTCATTATTCTCCATGTTTTTCCACTATTGAATTAAAAATTCAAATTCAAATCCTCACCCACCATTCGTGGTCCCCACTCACCTAAAATCCTCCACTTATGAATTAAAAATATAATTCAAATCCTCACCCATTCTTCGTGGTCCCCACTCACCTAATCTTGCCCACATTTTCAAACCACTCACCTAATCTTGCCCACATTTTCAAACCACTCACTTAATCTTGCCCACATTTTCAAACCACTCACTTAATCTTGCCCACATTTTCAAACCATGATTACTTAAATTAATCTAAGCTAATCACTCCCTCAGGCTATAAATACAACCTTACCCCTCCCCTCTAAACACACGGAGAATAAGCTTTCATGCCATATCTAAGTTCTTGCATCCTTTGAGCAAAGAACATCCTTTTGCCTCGTCCTAATGCCAAAATAGCCTCATAATCCTTTTTCCCATCTAGTGCAAAGTAAGAGGATCGTTGTTGCAGGAAGGTCTTGCTCCGTCTTGAAGAAAAGCACCTACATATCACAAAAATCAGGCTCAATCCTCGAGGTTTGCTACGGAACGCGAAGGAGGAGGTATGAAACTCTCCTTGCCTTCTACTGTCCCACTTGAAAGCCATGCTCTTCTTTAACATTTTGGTGATGGGCTTGACAAGGGCTACAAAATCTGGGACAAACCTCGAACAAAGTTTATCGTCCCCAAGAAACTCAAGGGATTTCTTGTGGCTTGGCAATGGTAGTGATTTTATGGCTTCAACCCTCTCTCGGATCAATTGCTAATCCTTCTTGGAGACAATATGGCCAAGGAGCTTTCCTTCATGTGCAAGAAAGATACACTTTCTAGGATTTAAAGACACTCTAAATCTCCTGCACCTCGTGAAAACTTGTCTCAAATGAGAGAGGTGGTTTGCTACATTTTTGGAAAAAATAGTGATATCATCAAGGTAAGTCAGCACCACATTGTTAATCAAACCTCTGAATGCCATGTCCATTGCCCTTTGGAAGGTAGCACCAGCGTTGGATAGCCCAAATGGAATTTTCCTGTATGCAAAAGTCCCCCATTTGGTTATAAAGGTTGTCTTGAACTGGTCTTCTTCCTTCACCATAATCTGATTGTAGCCGGAGTAGCCATCAAGTAGTGAAAACCTCTCAGAGCTAGCCACAACTTGCAAGATTTGCTCCATGGAAGGGAGTGGGTAATGGTCCTTGAGAGATGCTCTATTTAAGTCTCTGAAATCAACACACAATCTGATCTCTCCACTCTTCTTTCTGACTGGAACCAAGTTGGCAACCCAACTAGAATGCTTGATTGGGAATATGATTCTTGACTCAATCAGCTTGTCCAATTCTTTCCTCATGAGAGGCTCCATGTGTGGATTGACTGGTCTTTGTTTCTACCTGACAGGCTTAGTATTTGGATCCAATTCAATGGTATGCTGAGCTAAGTTGGGATTGAAACCTTTCAAATCTTCATAGCTCCAAGAAAACACGTCAGGGAACTCTTGACACAACTGTATGAACTCATACCTTTCTTGCTCAGTTGTCATCTTTCCAATTTGCAATGGTTTGTTCTCTTCCACCAAGATGGATACCGAATCTTCTCTCTTGACTCAATGTTTGATTTCTCTTTCCTAAACTGATCATTGGGATTAAAATGGACTCCAAAGTGATAAGTCCCTTGGGCAGCTTGTTAGTTCTCAACTGTACCACTTGGTCACCATACTGCTGTTCCAGTTTTTCTTGATTCTTAGCTGAGAACTCAGCTTCTTCTTGCAAGAAATGGATGATTTGTTGGTCATTCTCAAATACTTGCCAACTGACATTGTTATCCGGCACTGAAGGCCTCACAATCACATGGATGTTTGGCTGTACCTTTTCTTTTGAATGCTTTCCACAATGTCAAAGGCTGCCCCTACTGCTGCAAGCCTGTCAGCAGCTTGATTCTCTTTCCTAGGAATGGATTTGATGCCAAAACCCTCAAAATCTTCCATGAGGTCCCATACCCTATTCTTGTAGCACTTGAGTAGATCATTCTTGGTAGCATGCTGTCCCTTGACCTGATTTACAATCAATTCATTGTCACCAAAGACTTGCAAGTTCTTTATTTTCTTCTTGATTGCCCAATGCATCCCTTGCACCAAGGCTTCATATTCAGCAGTGTTATTGGAGCATGCAAACTAAAATCTAAAAGCTGAATAGTACTTTACTCCTTGAGGTGAAACAAGCATGGCTCCACCTCCTGCACCTTGTGTACTCCTTAATCCATCAAAAAACAACTACCATACCTCATTGTCATCCTTGTGGTTTGGCTTGGTGATGATTGAATGGGCTGATCTTCTTGATGTATGCAATAGACCCCTAGCTTAGATTCTTCTACTTCTTGATAAGGATCAAAAGCATCACCTTTTTTTCCCATTCATCAAGAGTTAGATCCAGGATGCTTCCAACCTTGGTGTCAACTTCATCGGTGCTTGGGTGATCTTCTTGATCAAATGCTAAACAGTTGGCATTGATCTGACTTGGAGTGTAAGGCTCAATGTGGAAGTTTGCAATAGGTTCAGACCTGATTGTAGCTTTGGTTCCATACCTCGTTCTGAATAGCATGTGTGACCAATCAGCAGACAAATATCCTCCAATCTTGGCTGTGAAGTCCCTTGACAAGCATAGGGCAAAGAGTGGTGGAAGGTCTATGACTGATACATCTTGTAAAACAACAACATTTAGACATGCATGCAAGGTAAGACTCAAGTTTCTAATCACCCCAACTATTGTTACTGCTGTCCCATCCAGCTGCACTACCCCTTTGGATATGGTTTCATACTGGAGCCCTAGCTGATTAGCTATTTGTTTAGGCATCACTGAGCTACTTGCCCCGGAATCTATCATGCAATTGTGCACTAACTGATTTCCAATGATTAATGAAACATAGAAAGGAGGGGGATTCAACATTTTACCTTGCTGTCCTCCATGATTTCCCTCAAGCTAGGCAGCATTTGTGAGCACTTTCTCTTGCATCTGAACTTGCTGATTCGAAGTTGGCCAGTCCTTCATGGCAGCTTGTAACAAGTCTCTTTGGCCTGGGATAGATAGGGATTCCCACATTGATATATTAACATTTGTCTTCTTCATCTGATCAATGATACTGAATGGTGATGAAGGATCTCTTTGCTGTCCCTTTGCTTGTACATTCACTCCTTGCACGTGGGCAGCAATAACTAGTATTTGAGTTGGTCTAGGAGCTGTTCTTGGCTGCCCTTGTGCATTTGAAATTGGATTTTGCTTGCCAACCATTTGTGGAGCCATAGAAGGTTGGAGATTGGTTGGAGCTAATGGCTTCTCTTCACCCAAATTCCTTCTTTTTGACCAACGTGGTGTCATTTGGAGCTGATTGTTGTTGGAATGTTTCTTGTTGTTGGTTGTTTCCTTGACTTCCCTCACCCTCCACACCAGTAGTTGTCACCATTAATGCTTGATTCAAAGCACCATTGAAGCACATGGATTGGTTATGAGGTTCATTGCATGGAAAACACCAGTCATACTCCTGAGCAATGTTGTTTTGTGTTGGCACCAATGCCTTAGAGGCAGATATGGCATTTGGATTGTAGGGCTGAAATGGTCTATTGGCAGGAGGCCTTGTTTGATTCATATTTGCAGCTGGATTAGGAGGTCTTTGTGGTTGGTATGGCTGCCTGTTGGGCTGAGCTTGGGGCTGGTAAGAAGGTCTAAAACCTTGGGCTTGCTGCCTCTTGAGAGTGACTAGCTCATTGCCTAGGTTTTGCAATTGCTTCATGACTTCTTGAAGCTCATTTGGGGCACTTGGAGATGAAGTAGAAGCTTCATTTGAACTCTGATTTCTAGGAGTGGGAGAAGGAGCCAAATTAGGTGCTTGATTGGTATTTGGACTCTCTAAACTTGGAAACAATGGCATGGGAGGTCTAGGGGCTAGTTTTCCAGCTTGGATCAAACAATTTTCAGCCCTAATGGAAATGCTATAAGCCATAGGGATAGTTATGCCTCCCATGGACTGAATCAACATAGAAATATCATAATTTAGAGCTTTGAGATAATAGAGAAAAGCACCTTCTGCTGTTGGCCTAATTGCCACTGAATTCTCTCCCAAGTCTTTTGAAATCTGAAGTTGAAATCGGTTAGCTGTTCATTGGGAGCTCTCTTGATGGTTGTCAGCTGCTCCAAAAGAGACAAGTTGTCTCCCTTCTCTCCAAATTGCTCATGAAGTGCTATACACAGCTGATTCCAATTTGTGATAGAACCAGCTCCAAGGCTTCTAAACCATTGCAATGCTTTCCCCTTGAATGAAGATGCCAACAACTTGACAGCCACTTGCATCTCATTGATTTCATGAATTGCACAAAGGTTAGCAATATCCTTAACATGATCACCTGGAGTAGTCTAATTTTCTCCAGTGAAGTATGGAATGTTCTTCAAGGCTGCAATAGGAATTGGATGTTGTGCATTGAGGGAAAGTGGGCTATTTCTGTGAAGTTGACATAAGGGTTGTTTTGTGCCATTCTAATTGGTCTCAAAACCCTTGTTGATCGAATGAAAGGCCTACCATGTGGAGGAGTTGAGAGAGTTCTGTTTGGTGGAGATGGAGACCTTTTAATCCTTCTTCCACTTTGCCTTAATCTTGGAGATAACTGCAGATATTCAAACAACACCTCTTCTTCTCCAAATCTTGACCTTGTAGTGATTCTTCTCATGAGTTTTCAGGCTGCACTGCTGAAACCAGTTGATTCTTCCCCTTGGAGTCACCAGATATGCAAATTATAGCTCTTTTCAAGCAAGAAAATTGCAGCAGATGCACATCAACTTTGTTGCAATAAAAATGAGACCTCTAAGGTCCCACCGTCATGCAAATCTGTTGTTGTAAATCAGCAAAGCACTTCGGATGTAAATCAAGGTTCTAAATGATATTTAGAGCATCTAGTGTGATTGCACAACATGGAAACCTCTCTCCAAGTGTGGGACTTGTGAAAATGAGAGAGAAATCTCCATAATAGAGGCTGGTTCCTCAAAATCCTCTGATTTAGATCTATATTTTGCACAACTACAGAGGTTCTAATCCTAATTCTACCCTAGATTGCAAGGAGACAGGGATAAAAATACAAAAATGAAACTAAACTAAAGATGGTGATGCACCAAAAGGAGTGGTGAAACATTTTTTTCCATGTAAATAGACACAAATTCATGAAATGCAACAAGGGAAAACATACACAAGCTGATAGATGTAATTAGAGGTCTTAAAATGAAGTAAAACAATACAAACAGAGGACTGAAAGCATTCACAGAGTTTGCACTGTCAATTCCATGTAAAAATCTCTTGCATTCCACCATCAAAGAGGTATAAACCTATTACAAACTGTGAAAAAGGTCTGATTCTTACAACTATCACTTGCTGGAGGTGAAAGAAGAAGTTTGCAATGCCAAAAAGTGTTCAACCATGAAGAAATGAGCCAAATCTGGCTTTTACAGTACATGGGTCGAGCCCAGGAGAGAGAAAACATGAAAATGCATGGGAGCCATCCCTCATTGATGGAAAATGCATTAAAACAGCATGGAGGACCTTACAAACCCATACCCTGTCATTTTTGACCATATTGGAGAAGAATGCGACCCATTCTGTATTAAATTTGGTTGTTGAAATGTCATTTCTGGCCATGGACACGTACCAGAACCGTTTTTGAATTTTCTCTCTCCAAACTGAACCAAAATTATAAATTGACCATGGAATCATGTAGATAATTTTAACAGATTTCCAATGATATAAAGAATGCGAAAATTCGAGCTCTGGATCAAAAGATATGATCGTTTGAAGATTTAGGGCAAAAATGGCCCAAAAACGGATCGGCGGAAAATTTTTCAAATTTTACCTCTTTTTTGTCTTTGGAATTTTTTTCAAAATTCCCCACGCTCCACCGGTCGAGATGCCATATGGCAGCTTCCTATTGGTCATGGGCCTCAAATGGGAAAATTTTCCACAAAAACTCCATGAGCCATAACTTGAAAAATATAAGGAGTTAGGAGGAAAACTTTACCTTTCTGGAAAGCTGAGAGAGAGCTCTATCTGATGGTGCCATTTTCAAAAAGCCTTGAGTGCCTAAAAATAAAAAAATGTAGACTGAGGCACAAGAGAGGTAAGAACACAAGGAGCTAGCCACAAAAACGAGCCGGGGCACCATTTTGGATAATAATACTTTCACTTTCAAAGCTTCTTCTCTTCATCCATTTTGACATTCAAATATATAAGGGTCGAATATAAAAATATTTTCCAATCCCTCATCCCTCTTAACATCCACATTTTTAAGGGTTGATTCTATCAAATATTTTCCACTCCTCTTTTCTTACATTCACTTTCAAGAGGAATTGGGTAATATTTTGTCATCACGAAGTCTCTTCCACCTCAATATTATTTTGTTAAGTGTCAAGAAAATTTTTCAAACTAATTATTCCATATTTACATTCATATTTTAAATGGTTGAGTATTCTATCATCATTTCACACTTCATCCATCTTAACATTCATGTTGTTAAGGGTCAAACAAATAAAATATTTTCAATCTCACTTCCATCTTAACATTCACTTTGTTAAGGGTTGCATTGTTCAATTTTTTTCATCATCTTTTCCATTCTAGCATTCAATTTGCTAGAGGTTGAGTACATTTCTAACCTTTTCTCCTCTTCCATCTTAGCATTCACTTTGCTAAGGGATGAGCTTTCAAACCTTTTTGCCTCTTCCATCTTAGCATTCACTTTTCTAAGGGTCGAGATTTCAAATATTTTTTCCCTCTTCCATCTTAGCATTCAATTTTCTAAGGTTTGAGTTCTTCATCGCACCTTTCTTCATTCTCCCCATTTTTCATTACAATGGTGGATTCACACAACTCATCATTTGCTTAAGAATGGAAAATGATGAAAGACACCATTGCAGGTATGCAAAAATAACGTAAATAATTCAACTTTGATGAATTGTGTTCTTTTCCTTTAGGCATTGAAATCTTACACACACCCTTTCTAAACTCTTTTGATAGGACCAAATTTGACAAATATAAGGGAAAAACAATCTTATAAAGCATATTAAAGAATTTTTCGTAGAATGCCATGAAGTGGTATATAAGGATATCTTTCTCTTGTTCCTTTTTCCTATAATTATAGGAGAAAATGATTTGGAATGGTTATTAAAACTTCCAAGGGGATCTATCATCACCTTCATGTACCTCTCGAGAGAATTTTGTCAAACATTTTTCTTTCAACTTCAATCACAATCATAACAATAATAACCCTAGCAATCATCTCAATCACTCTTGGTACGTCAACCAAAATCACAATGTCATCAATGATGGTGTTACAAATAATCAAAATGTGCACAACATGCATGAACAATCAACCAAAAATTCAATCATACAACTTAGCAAAAGACACTACTCTGCAAAAAGTTAAATGAAATTTTACACCCCTCAGAGAAAGTATCTCTAGTGTTTTTCAACAACTAAAAGAGGCTAGGATGATAAAATATCCTCTTAGAAAACATTAGGATGAAGGAAAAACTAATCCATAAATGTAAAAACCTCATATATATTTTTATTTTCATCACATTGATGACCATTCAACATATAAATGTGTGCGTTTTAATAATTATGTCAAAGACTTGATTAATGATAGAGAGATATTTATAGATCTTAACAAAAAGATATCACAAATCAAGACACATAAACTAATACAACTTAAAAAGAAGATTCGGATGTTGTCCCCAATTTTATACATAATGACATTCAACAAGATCATGATGAAATTCAAGTATCTCTTAATCACAACCACTCTATCTCTTCTACATATTTTCTTCCTTTAGTCCCAAAAGACATTGAACTTGTTTCGGACAAACCTTCCAACATCCAACCGAGCTTGAAATTACTTCAAGACTCCTTTTCAACCCTATATATATATATATATATATATATATATATATATATATATATATATATATAGACACTACATAGAGGGTCCATTATCAAGTACATCGAGCTTGATTCTATATTTTTACTTGTCATCTCTTATGCCTAATATCTCTAGTTTTGTTGTAACAACACAACCACAACAAGTTTAGAAACTTGCAATAATGTAGCCTTTCATGTCCACAATCCCTCAAATGATCAATCTTGTAGGCATCTCATCAAGTATGACCCCTACATCTCAAGACATCTACATGGGTACACTCCATGAGTTCCGTATAACCAGAATATCCTTACACAACCTTTTCAAGATTTAATTGAAAAACTATCATTAAATCAATTAATACACAACCTCGAAAAAACAACATTGAATATTTTCTCTCTATGGCCTATAAGGATCCTCGGGTGTACATCTAGGGATCAATCCTTCTTCCCTATCATTCTTACACTCACACGAAATGAATACGAATTTTGACATATTCCCCACATTAAAAATATTCCTCTAACATCACATAGATCTTTCAATCCCATTGAAGACTTATCCAATCTTACATCCTTTGAATTTGACCTTGTTCACACAAGTATTGTACCTTAGGACTAATCAAATCTCTCGATTCAATCCTTTTACTTGAACATTTTTCACCCAAGTCTCGTAAATCAATAGTCATTAAATAGTTTGATTGACTCCTTTGACTTGGCCGTTATCTGCCAAAGTCTCCTAAATTAGGACTTCTCGAATCTTAGGATTTTCTCCTTTGACTTGGATTTTTTCCTCCCAAGTCTCATAAATTAGGAATTCGTGAATCTTAAGATTCTCTCCTTTAACTCGATTTTGTCTTTCCAAGTCTCGTAAATTGGGAATCCTCGAATCTTAGGCTTATTTCCTTTGACTTGGACCTTATACACCAAATTCTCTTAATTTAAGTATACTGTAATCATGCATATATTGAAAATCTTGTGATTCTCTTCTTTGACTTGGACCTCATCCACCCAAGTCTCGTAAATCATGAATACTTTGATCATGGATATATTGAAAATATTTTTATCCTCTCCTTTGACTTGGATCTCATCCACCCAAGTCTCGTAAGTCAGACCATTCCATTTTCATAAACATGGACCTCTCTCCTGATGATTCCATTGCAATATATCATCTCAAAATTCATAAAAATTCAAAAGCATAAAAAGAAAATAAAACTCCATATTAAACCTTTTCTTAAAGCATTATTTGAAAATAAAAAGTGGAAAAGAAAGTGTAAATAATGTTAAGCATTCCATCTGTTGGAAGATATATTAATCATACCATTATCATATCGTCATAGTCTTTACCTATTAGGACATAGGTTAACCTTGTTCCTATTGGTAATTATGTGTCTCATCTTTATAATGGTTTATACCATTTCAGATATTTTTACCTACGGTTGTTTCTTAAATCTTATTGATGGCAACTCCTTTCAAATAAGCTCTCTTTAACAAAAATATCAAACTTCTTTACCTAAATCGTTTGATCATCTATCAGCCTATGGTGTTGAACCCTTACATCCTAGAATTGCATGCAGATGAGACTTGGAGGCGAAATGTTCCTTCCTAATAAGAACACTATCGACATATAAGGAAAAATCAATCTAAAATACAAAAATATAAATCAATCATTACACCTTTCATCCTTCATAGTCTTCAGTGATGAGCCCATACTTCTTACTAGTAGTATGAGACTAAGAATGGGGAAGGTGCCCTTACTCACCTACATTTTTTCTTTGGTGTTGAGCCCTTGTCTCTTACTTGGTGGCATGGGGCAACATGTAGGGGTCCTTCACAAAAACAATTAACAAATAAAGCCTTTAGAATCAAAAGTTCTTAATAAAAACATCCCTAGAAGTAATTTAGTTGCTCATGTTAAGAGAGACAATAATTCCTTCAACCAGATTTTGCCAATCAGTAGGCCATCTATGGATCTAAGTCGATTCAAAACCTATAAAGTGGAATCATATTGGAATTAGTTAGATAATCTTGATAGGAGATGTGTTTTATTTTTCACACGTGGATCATTAATTCACCTTGTGACCTAGCACCCATCATATTCATTTTCATACCACTCTTCACCTTGTTCTTACATCCTTCTTGGCTCTTGGTGATGAGCCCTCACATCTTCCTAGTTGTGTGGAGTCACGAGTGGAGTGAGACATCCTATCATTACATCATCTACATTTTTTCCAATTGAATGGAATGATTCTAATTTTTTGCACTTGCGTTCAAGTATTTCTGTGCAACCCATTTTACCGAGTTAAAAATAAAAAAACATTCAAATATGTTTCAAAAACTATAAAAACATTCAAATATGTTTTGAAAAATACAAAAACAATATAAAATTGTTCCAAAATTCAAAAACAATATAAAATTGTTCCAAAATAGAAAACAATGTCAAATTGGCGAAAGCAACATTCGAGATAATGTTTGACCAAATTTTAGCAATTGAATAACATAGTTCAATAATTTTTCCATCAAACAACGCTCCTCATGATCATTCCAAATCATCTTTCAAAGCAATAATGTACCCTTTCACAATATAATTTTTTTGGGGCACACTTAGATTTCACATTTTAATCCAATACGATCAAACTTCAATGCAATCTAACAAGAGTTGCTTTTGGAGTATCTCATCATCACACCGCTCTTCGAACTGATCTAATCCTCTCGCGTCTTAAGCTATCGCTTAGGGAAATCATATTTGTCTATTTATTCAATGTGGAACACATTTGGAGTGTCATTAGACATCATTTTTGTAAATTGTGTTGTATTATTATGGTTTGTCAACATCGTGACGATGCTTTTTCTTCTTTCAGTTTGTTATTTTGTTGTAATTTGTTTACTTGCATTGTAGACCAATTACAAGGAAACTTCTCCACATCTTAGTTCACATATAACTTTGGTGTAGTTCCTTCCTATTCATATTGGGTTTGTTTGACATGTTTGTTTTATGTTTTCAGCATCATTGTTTATCCATAATAAATATGGTGTAACAAAAACACCATTCCTCTTCTTTGCATCGAGTTTTTCTATAAACTTTGTAAAACCATAAAAATATCAAATATTTCAAAAATTAAAAAAATCTTTGCATCGAGTTTTTCAAAAACTTTGTAAAACCATCAAAAAATCAAATATTTCAAAAATTCAAAAAGAATTTTTGCAATAAGTTTTTCAAAAACTTTGTGAAACCATTAAAAAACATATATTAAAAAATTCACAAAAATAATATATTCAATTTAAAAAAAAATCAGTTAAATCATAAAAAATTCAAAAAAACATTTACTTATCATCAAAATCCTACAATTGGAAAACCCTTGACGTGAATATTTCAAAATTTCAACACAATCTTGATAAAGTCATACCTTTATCTAATACCCTAGTGAATGCTCTGATCTTATGACTATCACTTTCTTCCCTTTGTACGATTACTTACTCTTCTTGGGGAAAGTCACAAAATTATTTTTCCTTTGCAATATAACTTTGCTTGGGAAAATCAACACTGATAATTTACACAACGGATCCAACAAAAGTGTCATGAGGAGTACCTTTACTCTACTCTTCATTCTGATCCTATCCCCACCTTAGGAGCATTTTCATCTACTTAATCATCATTTTGGCATGCATTAGGGCATAACTGATTGTCTTCTTTTTCGATATTGTGTTACATTGTTGATGTTTACTTCTTGGACCAATTGCAAGTAGTGTGATAACATATTGGTTCCTTTATAACCCTGATGTCTACACCTATTATTCATATTGGGCTTGTTTTCCTTTTTATCTTTTCTTTGTTGTGTGTGTGTTTTTTTATGTGCATATGGGTTAACCATCTTGATTCCTTAATAATCATGGTGAAAACTCTATTGTGCAACAAAAAAATAAAGGTTGCTCTTATATTCACATTCTCCAAATGATGCTCATGCTACAAGAACACTCCTTCCTATCCTTTTTTACTCCTTTGATTTCCTCCTATCAAGTGATTATCCACCACTTTGCTACATCGCCCACCCATTTGAGGGGCATGCCCTTACCATCATATCTTTCTGGGCATCCAAATGCTTCACCGCTTTCCACTCACTAATATTCGTGCATCTACTATCTTTAAAGCATTATTACTTTGCAATAGCACTTTAAAGAGGGGAAATGCAGATACACCCTAAATTTCATACTCATTTATATCCCAATGCTATCCAATTATAATTACTTAAATTAATTCTATCTTTATGTAGCATCCCCTTTAGAATTAATTAAATTAATTTCTAATACCTTCTAGATAATATAATTAAACATTTAATTAAAAAAGGTTAATTATTCCCCAATAATTTAAGGATAATTAATTTAGTTATTTAATTAAATTCTTTTATCTACTCACACTCCACTTCTAGAAGCCTACAAAGGTGGGGGCAACAATAATGTACATGCAACCACTTCTCGGATGAAGTCAAAGATAATGATTTCCCCTATAAAGCTATAACTGCACATACATGGTCATCTTACTATTTTAGGTAATTATAATTATTACTGTGGATCCAATTTAACCCAAGATCCACTTCTCATGGCATCACCCATAACTATAAAAGCTACCCATTTCCTTTACAAATCCATCCCTATATATTTGATAAAATTGCATCAAACTTCTACTAAAAATTCCCGACCTTGTGAAAACATGCTCATAACATCTACAAACAAATTTGGAGATTTAATTGAAGAGCATCCACAATAAATTTTTTAACAAGATAAAACAAGCTTAAAGCTTCTATGGTCTTATCTTGAGGTTTGCAAGATGTCTACAGTGTAGTTAAAAATTTGGTATTTGGTTATTTATCTTCTATGTCCGTGATTTTACTTGTATTTCAATGTTAACAATGTCACCACTCACAAGACTAAGTAGCCCAATGGGGAAACTCATTGCTTCCACCACTAATTATGGATATTTCTGCTAAACCTAGTGCTCTTTATAAAAGGTTTTATATATTAGATGAATTATATAATACAACCATGAAGATATATCTTCTTGAATTTTTGCAAAAAGTTCCTATCTATAAGAATATATTCTATGAGATTTTATAATCTATTACCTTATCCTGACACTACTCATTTGAACACTTTTCCATCTATTATGGACACATTAAAAACTATGGATAAGGCCATAACCTTTATACCAACTAATATCCCACCAACACTTAGTGATGGCCCCTACACACCTCTTCTTATTACCACACAAATGTAAGGTTTCCTCATTAAGTGTTTCTTGATTGAAAATGGTTCTAGTCTCAATATATTTCCTAGTTATTTTCTTTAAAAAATGTGAATTTCTCTATGTACATAAGTGAAAAGACTATAAATAAATTCAATGGTTTAGATAATATCACACACTCTACATTAGGAATTATTACTCTTGACCTCTTTCTTTCCCTCTAGATGTTTCCCACTACATTCCACATCATAGACATCGATTTACATTATAATATTCTTTTGTGGAATATTTGGATACATGATATGCAACTTGACCAATTTATTGTGCATTAATGTTTCAAGTTCATACATGGTGGATGTGAGTATATTGTTTTTGTTGATAAGAAATTCAAATCCCTTCCAATATTACAAATTTGACACCTTTGTTTCTCAAATTCCCATTATTATTCCTCCTCAACAAACTATTATAATTTTCCCACCCATGTTATGGGAAAATCTAGTCATAAATCTGATACTACCACTTTTACACCACCATTTCTAATACACACTATGGGTTTAGATCTTACTTATCTCTCTAATAATGATGCTCCATCTCCTACTCCTAATTTATTATCTAATTCAATACTACATGATAGTGTTGAAAATTAATCTTCGGATAGTTGTAACACCCATGTTATGATTCATCAATTTTTTTGTATTTTTTAAAAAAACCTTCATTACAATTAATGCCTTCAATGATTTTCAGCTTTCACCTAATTAATTCCAACATAAATAAATGTTTAATATTTCAAAATCTAACTAATAACATTTGATAACCATGTGTAATTGTAAGGGTCAATTAGATCATCAGATCCCCTTTAATCACTCTTCATGAGTGTGTATATCTTGTATACTTTTGGTTAAATTTTTTATAGGTTATGAGAACCTGTGCATATCCTTAGTGTCAACCGGTAAAGTATTTATGTAACTTCCTCCGACTCTAGGCACTTTTTATTAGAAGAAATAGTGAATAGATAACACAATCATCATTTAAATTACTATGGGCATAAATTTTAAGCACTTATTTACAAGCTAGTTTTGAGATTTCCCACTATCCTACAAAACTTGTATCTCCTTCACCACAAAACCATCTCCATCTAGTTATTAGGATTCCTTTTCATTATTTAATAAATCAAGTTTTAATTTTGAAGAAATAGAAACCATGACTCGCCCTTCTAATCAAACGATCCTACCAGCTCCACCTTAGGATTCCTATGGTAATTATAGTGACTACGTAATGATTTTTGCATTATGTACTCATTACCATTCCCATAGCCATCATAAGTTGGCATGGTCTCAATTCTATCGAATGGAATAATGGGCTATAGTACCTATACTTCATTTACACTTTTAGTGATCTATGTAAGATAAGTAATTAAGTTCATCTTTACGATAGGTTATTTTGTATTGTAACATGATATCCCTTTCTCGATAGAGAGTTAGATTAACTCAACAAGTTACTATCTTTAATGAGTAACTCTTATCGAACTATCAAAACATAGTATTTGTTGTGAAGTATAGGTTTGCTTAACCATGTATCGTATTGAATTGATCCATTCACTACTTAATAAATATATGTACTTCAATCTCATATACTAATTTATTAATATTATTAATCCAATTTATTGAATAAGGTACAATAATAAATTAATGATGTTTTTGTTATATTGTTTTCTTTATCGAGATATGTTTGAAATTCACATATTTATTCATTCAAAATGAATCAATAAAATTATTTATAATTGAATAACATAATGTCAATCAACTTTATTTACACTATAATGTAAAACACCATATAAATACTTTCTTATTCAACAAAATATGAAACAAAATAACAAGGTATTATATTAAATATTAATAAGGATAAACCATTATTTTCATAGATAACGATATACATTTAATCATGATAGTATAATAGGAAAAATTCCTTAAATCATCTTGCAAAGATAATGCTTTCAAGTTAAAAATTAAATACAATAATCCTTCTTGGATTTTGAACAAATAATACATGATGAAATCATGTGTAAACAATCCAATCAATCACTTCTTGTATGTCTTTCCTTCCTACAAATTGTAGGAGAGAGAAAATGTATATATAGGTCAGTTCAAAGAACTTACATGAGTTAACTAACTCATATTCTTGTTGTATTTAAATGAAATAATATAATAGGTTAAGGTTAACTTAACTAATAACTAATAAACTTCCTAGTTCATTAATTAAGTTAGCTATAACATATTCAAATAGATTTTTGCTTCATATGAATGCTATGTTTTCCAACATCACATGTATTCAACTGAAATCATAACCTTAAGTAGTAAAGGTAACACACTATTATAAGTATTAATTACAATATTCATGCATAATATTTATATCAGTGTCCATCAAATCCATTAACACAATCCATAAAGGACAATGCTAACAAGTATCTTTAAGCTAAGTGTAATTATCATGTTCAACAAAAAGGGAATAATCTAACTCATTATTTATTTCAGTCAATGGTCAATACAAAATATGCACATCCATTCCTTTTTAGAAAATATATTCTCAAAATGATTAGCAAAAAGAAATGAATCATCATCAATCCTTACAAGTAGATTATGCAATCCACATGGTTGTCCTACTA
This sequence comes from Taxus wallichiana var. yunnanensis, assembly GCA_018340775.1. NCBI lineage: Eukaryota > Viridiplantae > Streptophyta > Pinopsida > Cupressales > Taxaceae > Taxus > Taxus wallichiana. The sequence goes on from CM031240.1 coordinate 623,447,334, forward strand.
ACATTTCATAAAATAGGAGTCAAATATTCATGATTACAAGAACATAATCATTGCTATAGAAATATTCAAGGATATGTTTAGAATGTAACATCTTAATATAAAAATAACATCAATTTATAAGTGAACTCAATACACACATACGCTTAACCTTATGATAACAATATAATAATTATTACCCAACATTGAAAGGGTTGAAATCAAAATAACCCACATCCCAAACCGATGAATGCATTTCTCATTTCATAATAAATATTTACTATTACCATAATAATACAAGGACATGAAACAACTTCAAACATTACAAGAAGTTCATGCAATATCAAATAGTTGACCAACTTTCATCTATTTGAGAAAACAATCATTTGTCATAATCATTTCTATCATTATAGATCATCAATAATTTTAATATCAATACTTGAATGTTATAACAATATCCATTGGTCAATGGTTATCATCACCTTCCAATAGTCAAGAGAGGGGAAGAGCATGTTCAGTCCATGTTTTTTTAAATAGATTAGAAACAATAAGACATCAAGCTCTTAGAGATAAGTTATACTCAATCGGTCATGTCTACTAATAACAAGATGAGATTAGTGTAGGTAAAATAAAAAGGGATGAAATTAGCATAATAAAACACCCATGTGTTGTTAACAAAATCCTAGTTTAATGCACTCCAGATGAAATGAAATCATTTTGTACATGATACACAATCTTTTTCACAACTGGCCAACAACCTCAAAAAGACTTCATAATCTCAATAGGAACTCAAATAAAGTTTATTCACTATAAGAAATAGGGATAGGTCATGATATAATTTGAAATCGACTCCAACCCTACAAAATTAAAACACCAAGATATAACGAGCTTAAGATGGACTAGTTTCTACAAGTCGACAAGCTCACTAAGAAAATAATAATAATACCCATTATTCCATCAAGCCCAAAATTAATTATTTAACCCGATTCATTAAACTAAAGATGGAATGACTTTGTTTTACACATTCCATGTACTCTTTCACACAACCCAACAATAGTAACAAAATGAATTCAAGTTTTTAATAGAATCTTATACTCTTTTCACAATATTTTATACAAATCCAATTAATATTTGTTCAAGTAATACCCACAATGTTTAGACAAATTTCCTAGGTTTTCATTTATAATTTATCATTTTTAAAATAAGGAAAACATTTCAGATTTGGAAAAACACTTTTTTTACAAGGATAAAATGTTATAAATAGCCATTACTCAAGCATCATTTCCTAAACAAGACGTCTTTTTCTATAAGCTCTAACGAGTTGTTTTTCCCATTAATATTTTATTCCCATATTTGCATTTAAACCTAACAACAAAAATAATATATTTCATCTTATATTTTAATTCATTTTTAAACCAAATTGAAAACCCTTAACATATTCACAAATTTCATATTAAAAACAAAAAGAACAAAAGTAGAAAACCCATGCCCGATTTGCGGTATTTTTCTTCAAAATTTCCTTTCAATCTAAAACTTCCAATGCCCGAAAAAACCCCCAAAAAATTCCAAACAAAAATAATGAATAGACGTTTTCCATTAAATAGAGCTTCATATTTACATGCATCAGCTAGAAACAACCTTCCATTATTTTCTCCCAAACCTCCATGCAAACTTCTAGTAGACCAAAAAAAATACCAAAAATGTGTATGGAGGGAAGAGAGAGAGTTTACATGTTTTGGCTTGCCAGGTAAGCTAATAGTTCCCAAGGAACTGTGTAAATTGAATTTCCATAAATTCTCCAAAGGTCACATAGTGGTAGTTCACATAAACCCAAAACCTCAATATTTTTAGGAACTTTGATCTATGACCATTTTAAATCGTAAACCATATCAATTTCCTTGTTATTCACCACATGGTCTGTTACCATTTTGATAAACATAAAACATTAAAAATTTACCAAATACCTTGTGAAGTGTTTTATGACCCTTATTCCAAAAACAACCATTAAAACAATTTAATTGCCCCGTGGTCTATGATCATTTTCATAAGATTTCAACATTAACATACCTTTCCAAATGGTCTATGAGCAATGTTTATTATGATAATGAGGGTCAAATTCATGGTTAAAACATATGTCACAAACAATGCGATATGGTCCATGATCAATTCACAAGAACATTAAACAATAACCATTAAATAATTACTTTGCAAAGTGGTCTAAGACTTGGTTCCTTGTTAACTATGACAAGGTAATATGGTCAATACATCTTATTTTAATCAATACAATCCAAACGGTGGTCCTTCAAAACCATCCACAATACCATTACCTCAACATCGTAATTTCCTTAATCAATGTATTATAAACTTAGAAAATGTTAAGCATTTGAAGTCAATACAGAAAATAGTGGAATCTAATCCAATCAACATCATACAAGAATGCAACCAAAAAGGTTGTTATCTAACTAAATCATAAAACATAAAAATTGTATATATATGCTTATGTATACTTCTATATATGTATAGCCATTTTTTTCACATACACACGCACACATGTATGTATGTATATATTTGTATATATAATTATATATGTATAATTATTAAATTAACTTTATAATTAATTAAGTCATCATCCATCACACATTACGATGAAAATTATATAAAATTTGTGGGTGTGCCAATAGTAATGTTGATACTATTACACTTATTGATGCAAACTTGCATGAGTTAAATTTTAATCCCATTGATGAAGATGGGTCCATGTTTCATTATCATTTTGTTTCCACTAGTCTTAGGAATTATCATCTTAAATTTACTACATGTGACATTTTTTTCCCTAATACATTGGTTTGTCATGATACATCTAATGTAGATAGCTATGACCCATTACAACATGCTATTAATATGTTATATCCTATTTTAACTCTTTTATCTATCACCATTTTAACACATATGAACACCCCAAAGGAATTAATATCTATCTTGTTGGATATTGAGTTACTTTACCATATTTACATCATCAATCTACTAGGAAGCTATCTCAGCAACCCGTTCAACCATTTTGTACTGGCATTGATCTATAGGGATCCTAAAACAACACCACTTCATCGACAACTAGCACTAGGAAGTGCAAGATGTATTTTTATAGAACTGCTTCCATGTATAGAGAGGTGGTCCCGTAACCCCCTATAGCGGGGGAAGTCTTGTAACCACCCCTTGTAGCAAGGTAGTGGTCCTTTAACCATCAGCTACCTAGGGTGGTGGTCCTGTCACTTTTGATGGAAAAATAAAAATGGAGCGGACAATCACCGATTCAAAGAGTTTGGGTTGTGTCTCTTCCCTTCCCAACCTTTCTCATTCTCCAAAGTGCATCGAAGGATATGGGAAAGGCTATAAACACAAGAAGGAGAAATATATTTTGGCATCCAAGGAGATCGAAGGAAAGAAAAAAGTGATGAGAGAAAGCGAGCAAAGAACTTTCGGTGTTGGAATTGATTTGTAGGAGTAAGGTGCAAGAAAATAGAGAAAGCAAGTATTTGGGAGGAATGTTTACATTGTTCTTCTTTTCATACTTATTGTAATCTATATAATTTAAATAATTGGCCAACACAACTAGGATGAAAGATAATTTTCCCTTCCCAACTGGTTTTCCCGTAAATCGGGGGTTGTTAACCAAAATAAGCTCCCTCTTATTTTGGGTTAACTAGCTTCCTTTTATGCCTTAGTAAAATTTTTACACATTTCAAGCACTAATTTTTTTTTGGGTATTACTTCACCAAATGGATAATTATTTTCCCTTTCCATAAAGGTAAAGAAGTCCTCCTAACTCCTTGTATTTTGCAAGTTATGGCTCGGTGGAGTTTGGAGGGGAAATTTTCCCTAGGCGGACATGCGGGAAATTTTTTGGCACTTAGCCTTTTGGCTAAAAAAATCAAAGGGAAAATTTCAGCCCAAAAGCCTGTAAGGAAATGAAATGATGCCACATGTCAGGGTGGAGCGGCGGGGGCAGAAAGACTTAATTTTTTTGGCATCTAGTCAAAGTGCATCAAAGGAAAAAATAGGAGCGCATCCCCGCCAAGCAATGTGAAGGTGCCACGTGTCTACGTGTCAGTGGAAGTCGGGAGGTGGAAGGATTTTGGAATTTTTTCCAAAGTGATGAAAAAGTCAAAGGAAAAAGTTGAACCACACCTCCACACCAGATCAGAATGTGCCACATGTCCACATTAGCAAGCAGAGTGGTGGGGCCGCAGAGTATTTTTGGAAAATTTTCCAATTTCGCAAAAGGGGCAAAATGATTGTTTGAAGCCGTAGATCAACCAAAGGGACGCATGTGGAAGTGAAGGTTAGGTTGGAAATTTTTTTGGGAAATTTTCCCAATTTGAAAAAGGAGGGAAAATGTTCAAATTTCGCCCGCAAACCTGAATTTTGCCCTAATTTTGCCATTTTTGCCCTAAATCTTCAGAGGGCTTTCGAACCAGAGCTCGGTATTTCGTGATTTTTGTGTCATTGGAAAGATGTTAAAATTATCCACATGATGCACTATTCAATTTTAATTTTTGATGGAGATTTCTAGGAGAAAAATAGGAAAACTTCTTTGGTATGAAAAAATGTAGAAATGGTTCCCAACCACCAAAATTAATGAAGTATGGACCTCTCTCTTTCTTTGCAAATAAATGTACAATGAAGTATGGGATTTTTCATGGGAACCCATCATTTTATAGGCCAATTAAACAAATATTGTTGGTGGTTGAAGATGTCAAACAGATTTTCCCGCGTTTTCTCATTTTTTTCTTTTTGTTTGATCGATACAAGCCAATTTTGGCTCATTTGTAAAGATTGTTCATCATTCTTCTCTACCTCTCCCTTCTTTTCTTCCCCAGGGTTGAAAATGGAGTTTGAACCTCCTCCCCTACTCTGTAATGGCATTTTTTTCATCTTACCCATGAAATGATGATTATGTGCAAACTTTTGAGCAATAAAAACATGTTTTGTGATGCATTTGTCCATCCCTGCTTGTTTTTGGTTGTTTTCTTCTTGTCTCTCTTCATTGTAGGTATTTGTGCATGTTTGGATGTTCATTGCAGGTTTTGGAGTTGTGTTCATGGAGTTTTGGAAAATTTTTGTGTGAAATCCATCCTTGGTTTTGTGATGCACTTGTCCATCCTTTCCATTGCTCACCTCTTCTTGTTTCATGGTAATTTTGATAGATGGCAAACATTTTTCTTCTTTGGTGTATCACCATTTTAGTGTAGGATCTATTTTTTTAGTTTTATTTCTCTCCCTATCTCCTTGGAAGTTAGATTAGGATTATATTAGCTTTCCTGCATTGGAATAGCTTGTGGCATGTAGTTTAGGAAGAGGAACCAACATTCTCTCGGAGAGATTTCCCCATTTGCAAAGGTCCCAAACTTTGGGAAATCTAAATTTTGTGCATTCACACCAAATGACATTACCTTAGAAAAGAAGATCCATAGGTCATTTTGGGGGTCTTGTGAATTTGCAATTAAAGAGGTTTCTAGGATAAAGTTTTGGTGTTAAATTATTGAGTTTTTTTAGAGTTATCTGCAATTTTGATTCCAAGCACTAAGAAAATTATTCAAGACCTCTAATTCTATCATTTTTCTAAAGAAAAATTAGAACAACATTAAATTTTTGATTTTTGAAATTCGAAAGTTGAATTTTACAGATCATTTTAGTATCAGAGCTGATTATATATCTAGGACTATGGTATTCGTTCTTGTGATTTGTATGACAATGATAATGTCCAAAGGTGAAGAATTTTTACCTTGTGAACCCAACATTTCTACAAAGAAGAGGAAAAATATAATTCTAGATCAAATGGAGAAAGATAACTTGTTCCATAGATTTGAGATGCTAGAGACCATGATGGATAGATAGTATAGACAACAACAAGAACTCTCAAATCTGAAAAGATAGCTTTAGTTAAGAAAGATTCAATGGACCTAGTGGTTTGAGCACTTTGGCCAAGAAAATTGGTATTAGAGGGAGCCATGATGAGGAATATTTGGAAGGGTGTGAAGAAGAAACTCCAATTATAGGTGAGAAGGTAAAATATGCTCATACTCCCTTTAAATTCGAAAAAGTTGAAATAAAGAACTTTGAAGGACAAATAGATGCAAAATTGCTCGATAAGTGGATAAAATAGTTGGAAGTGTATTTTAGTGTGCATAATGTCACCGAGGTGTAAAGGATTACCTTTACACATCTCAAAATGGAATTTCATGATCTGGTTTGGTGGGAAACCCATCTAGCCACTTGTGAAAAGAAGATGTCCTATTGTCAATACTTGGAAGGGTTTTAAAGAATTTATTAGAGCTAAATTTTATCCTATTGGCCATAATACTTGACCAGATGATTAATTGGAAGTACTTTAGGCAAGTCGGTGGTCAAAGTGTGCGGAATATACTACGGAGTTTTGGAGACAAGCCGTGTTGCTCAATATGGACTTGGAGGATGAGGACATTCTGACCAAATATTTGGGAGGGCTTCACACTCACCTTTAAAGGAAGGTAATATCCATGAATCCCAAGGATGTCAATTAAGCTTGTGTACAATCATACTACATTGATGAAGAGAGGATTCAAGGAGAAACCGAGCCAAAGGAAGACCAAATCAACAAATTAGATGGAAAAAGAGAAAGGGAAAAAAATTATCAAAGGTAAATAGGTCGTCACTACTTTGAATACTTATAAATTTCCTAAGACTTTTTGTAAGAATTGTGATATCGATGGTCATATTGATGCCACATGTTAGAAGTTACATTTGTAATTACACCTAAGGCACCAAACCAAGGATTTCAAGAAATCCATGGCCACTATAAAACCGAAGAGGAGGTGGAGATAGAGGATGATTCAAATGTAGATGAGAAGTCTGGGATACATGACCACTAACATGTACTTTGAAAAATAAGAAGAAGAGATGAGTAAGCTATTGTAGATCAAAATCTAAATAAAGAAGACTAAGGTAAATGCTTTGTTTGATCCTAGTTCTCAATCTAATTTGATTTCGATGTGCTTATAGAGCATCTTGATCTTGAGACTTACGAACATCCACATCCATATCCATTGGGATGGGTGAAGAAGGCTAGAGAGATACAAGTAACAAGGAAATGTAAGTTTAATTTTGGGATAAATTCCTAAGATATAGATGTATTAGAGGTTGATGTCATTCGCCTTGATGTATTTGATGTTGTTTCAGAGTCCTTACTTGTATATTAGGTATGTTTTATTCAAAAGGAGGGAGAACTAGTACAAATGGGTCAAGGATGGAATCAGTTTCAACATTTGATCACACAACCACAAGCCAAAGAATGTTATGGTAAGTGTCAACCAAGTAAAAATAATAATTCAGGAAAATCATAATCAGTTTTGTTTACTTTCATGGAAATAAAAACAAGATGGGGTAGAGAGCACAAATATTTCTAAAAAAAGGATGAAGGGTTTGGATAACACCATTGAATATTTTCAGAATATTTCTAGACTCCACATAATATTCCACCAAGATGTAAGGTAGAGCATGAGCCAGAGTCCTCTCTACCAAACATCGATTGTATGGGAAATCCTTGTTAGAGAGTATAGAGGAGAATAAGAAACCACAAGAACTACTAAATCAAGGAACAATATACGCCCCATGGTATAGTCACCATGTATATGTACCAATTCACTAGACTTGAAAATAGGTTAGCAGAAGAGGAGGAGATATAGGATTTGGGGGTGACTAGAGAATAATTATTCATTGGGAGGATTCGGAAAATCCATCTCAAGGTGAAAGAACAAGGTCAAGTAAGAATAACCAAGCCACTATGGTATGGAACCTTCTCCATACTTGAGTAGGTTGAAGAAGCCACCTTTAGACTTGAATTTCCACACTTCATGCAGATGTATGCACCTGAGCCATCTATGTGTGAAGAATAAGGAGAAGATTAGAAACTACCTTCCATAGAATAATGTGTAGTAATGGGGAAGGTAATCGAGAGATCCATTTGAGTCTTAGCAGATTTGACCGGATGGAAAGATACCAAGGTAGCTCGATGGTAATCGAAGGAGAAAGAGAGGATTTTGATTACTCATATACTCATCCACTAAGATTTTATGGGACAAAAATCCTCCTAAACAGGGGAGGTATGATCCATAAGGATCCTAAAACAACACCACTTCATCAGATCAACTAGCACTAGGAAGGAGAAAATGAGAAAAATGAAGTGCATGATGTATTTTTATAGAACCGCCTCCCTATGTAAAGCGGCAGTCCTGTAACAACCCCCTACAGTAGGGAGGTGGTCCTGTAACTTCCCCCTATAGAAAGATGCCGGTCTTGTAACTACCACTGCACAGGTGGCAGTCATGTTGCTTTTGATGGAAAAATAAAAATGGAGTGAACAGTCACGGATTCAAAGAGTCTGGGTTGTGTCTCTTCTCTTCCCAACATTTCTCATTCTTTAGTGCATGAGAGGACATGGGAAAGGATATAAATAGAAAAAGGAGCAAGAGAGTTTGGCATTGAAGGAAATCAAAGGTAAGAAAAAAATGATGAGAGAAAGTGAGAAAAGAAATTTTAGTGCTGGAATTGATTTGTAGGAGTAAAGTGCAAGAAAAAAGAGAAAACAAGTATTTCGGAGGAAGGTTTACTATTGTTTCTTCTTTTCATAATTATTGTAATCTATATAATTTGAATAATTTTCCAATACAAGTGGGAAGAAAGAACAGCTTCCCTTCCCAACTGGTTTTCCCTAAAATCGGGGTTTCCAGGATAAAATCTTGGTGTTGTATTATTTAGTTTTTTTAGCATTCTTTACGATTTTGATTCTAAGCACTAAGAAAATCTATCACTAGCTCTAATTATATCATTTTTGCAAAGAGAAAGTAGAACATCATTAAATTTGTGATTTATAAAATTCCAAAGTTGAAGTTTACGTATAAATAACTATACATATGGACATGACACTAATAACTATTAGGATCTCATTTCTAACATTATTATGTTAAAAGTTGATGGTGTTATCACCATATCTCTAGAATACTCCCTATGATTAAAATTTTCACCTTCACTTGACACAAATACCTCTAGAAAATGACCATGTCTTGATGTTTCCATTGACATCCCTATTGTTCATGGATAATACCACACACTTGATCCAATTAATATGGATACTAACATGACCCTCACTCCTCCTAGGTCCTTACCCTCATATATTATTGAATTTGAGAATGTCACAAATGATATCCTTGAAGATCATTAGGATCTTGTATTATCCTCTTTCTTTTACATAGTTATTATTTTCAAAACACTACATAAACATTCAAATAATCACATAATACAAAAACATGTAAATATTTTTCAAAAACACGTAACCAAGATATGTTTATTGTTTGATTGTTTAGCTTGTTATGTTATCTATGTTTTTCAAGTTGGTTTAATAGATAACATATCTAATCTTTACAAAAATGTGTTCATGAGGTTTATTGAGATTAATGGAAGACATACACAAGTTGATACATGATGATAGGTATGAACTTTGTTCCTTATAGTACTCCTTGCGGGCATCCTTCACACTATACAAGTTATTTTATTTTATTCAATTAATTTACACCTTCCTCATCATGCTTTATTATATACATAGTGTATATTTTTATCTTTTGAGCTAGCGGAGTAACACATGTCTTGTGTAACTTTAACCTATATTCTTAACATTGTTTTTACTATTTTTTATGTACTTTCTTTTTATATACTACTTTCCCTACTTTCTTACAGGAAAATTTTAAGGAACCCCCAAAAAAATTATAGAAATCATGGTGAATATCCTTGTAACTTGATTTGTAGCTTTGGTGAATATCATTATAACATGTTTCCTTCTTTAAGAAAAAATGGTAAAAATATAAAAAATAGTTGGAAATCGAATGGTGAATCTCCTGTAACTAGTTTGGCGAATACCCTCTAGATAATCTGGAAGCAGAAACCTAGATATATGAATAATGAAGATGTAGCAGCAAGGTGGAATGTTTTGTTCTCTGTGGCTGTTCTCATTGCAAGAAAGGAAAACCAAGGAGTACATGATATGTCTGAATGATTTTAATGAAAGAGTATTTACACATATCATACATTTGCAAAACAGAAAGGAAATTCAGAGCAAAAAATACAATGAAAAAAATGGGGTTCTATTTTAGGGCCCCTGCCCTTGAAAATCATATATACATACATATACAATGTTACAAAATATAGATTGATTTATAAAGGGAAAAACATAGACGTCAATCTTCTACTGCATACGCTTTATCTAAAAGCACTGGAACATGTTTTAGCAGGATATCCTGCGTTGAATAAAAACCTCATGAGCCACTATGCTGAACACGAACTAGATATTGGTCACCAAACCCCATGACATACCCTTATCTAGCAGCTCCTGAGTTCCCACCCAAGGCCCATTCAACATTTGGGTGAATTCTCTTTTCCTTTCAGGTGAGTTTACCCACTCAGAAAGAGAGAGTCCCCCTCTTATGTATGCTTTGGTTTTCTTACCTAAAGAAATTCAAGCTATAGGGAAATGAGGAATTCTGTCAGAATATCCCTCCCTCAGGATCCTCATGTTCTTGAGAGAAAATGCGTGGGTACTTATCATGGACCATAATTCAATGAGGGAAGTTTCTAATATTGTCAATCACTTCTTTGTTTCATTCTTTGACAAATTTGGGGGTTGTAGTGAGTTTGGTATTGATATCTCTGTGGTCAATAAAGGAGGTTGGTAATAATCTTGGTTCATACACCACTAATCGACATTGACATAGGGCAATGGTGTATCTAGTGGTAATTTAATTATCTGGTGTTCATGTGATACTCTGGGTGAATCAGGTGGAAATGGAGAGGTTAGAAAACAAGAAATGAAGGACATAATTCAAACAAGTGATGAAAAATATAAAATCATGTCCGTAAGAGAGGAAATATTGAGACAACCAGCCCTCGGTGTCCAGATGCTTTGAGAATGTGGTGGATGAGGGCCTCATTTAGGTCAAAACACTCACCCAAATGGGTGAGTTTTCCATTAAGAGGATTCAATTCTGGAGATGAAGAAGACATGGATGCAGGATGGTTGATTGAAAGTAGATGGCGAAGGATGCTTGGAAAAGTTACGTGGTAAATTGGTAACATGGTATTGGTGAGCCATATTTAAATAAGCATGTCTTTTGAGCTGATGTGTGTGGGAGAAATAATTTCACCATCAATGCCATATCATCCCAAAATTGATAGCCTCGAGCTGAAGTTTAATTGAAATTGATTATTCATGTCTTAAAGTGTGCCACTAGAGATTTAATTGACACCCACACAGTTCAGAAATGTCTTACAATCTTATCAAATTTAATTCTTGGCCACGTCATATTTTATAGCATGAAGGAAACAAGATATTTAATAAATATGGAAAATACTTTATTCATAAAAGTGACATAGTAATAATGAGATGGAGGTGGGTAGTATTTAATGCTACTATAAGGAATTATTCAACAATAAGGTACATCATTTGATCGGAAGAGGAAAATGATACATGGAATATTTTGATTGCTCACTACCACTCTTCCTTTCCTCACCAAAACGTCACACCACGGACATGAAACTTTATTTAATTGGTTCATTTTGTGGGCTTGGAGTCCAGGGAATGCATTTTTCATGAAGAGGACCACAATCTTGCGATGCGGTTGTCTAATAAATAATATGAATTTTTGATATATTAAGATCAATGACACATGATCTATTCTAGGATGAAGGCCTGACACACTCACATTTCGAATGGAAGTTCCTGGAATAGGCCTAGCTAAGTGAAAATTGTCATCCACTGAATGGAATTTGAAAAGAGACTAAATTTGACGTATACAAAGTACAATGAAAAACGTAATCATTTATAGTGATGTGGTACTTCTTGCAAATTGCAAGGTTATAATTCTCTACATGTGAAGGACTATTCTAGATGGCATAAAAATCATAGTGGTTATGAGGATGTTTAGGATTTGTAACTAAATAAAATAGACCATGATTTAGAAATCATATGTAGGATACATTTTATGAAAAGTATAGCATTGAAATATATACATAGTGCACTGTAAGGACAATTTTTGAGTTGGAAGAGATATGGGATGAAAATCGACCAAGTCATTACAGCCTCATGAAATTGATGATACCATAAAATAAAAAATGCCATAAATAAATTACAAAGATAGAATCATAGATAAAATAATGTGACATGAATGAAAATATGTCTCAAATAGACTCACCAGTAAGTGTTTCTAGGATGTAAACTACAATGCATAGAGCTGGGACTCGGTAAGACCTTGATTTATTTGAAATTTTGTAAGAAAATTGCAATATGCTAGTTCACTAAATCCTTTTCTACTACTTCACAAATTTGTAAATTGGAAAATCATGGGAAAACATCTACATCGGAAAACATATATATATATATATATATATATATATATATATATATATATATATGAATTTAATCACATTCCTAAAAAAATCTCATGCATGTCGGTGAATGAGTCCAAAGGACCAATAAGGTTCCATATATTTCTTGGCAAAACAAGAATGTTTTAAAATCCCATCCCGTCGATCACGTGGCGATTCAATATTGAAATATACATTGGGATTGGATATACATTGGCTATTCACATGGGACAAATTATTGTTTGTGGAATTTTTGAGTGAAACCCGGGCACTTTGGCATGACCGTAAAATTTGCCAAAATCAAATTCTAGAAATCCTACTATTCGCCAATCTACGGATATTCGCCGCTAAAATTTTCACTTCTTTCTTATATAGAGTACTTACTTTATTTCTTACTATATTGTTTGAATTGATTGTCTTGTTTCATTAAAATACCATGTTTGTTTACTTTATATGGCATGAGAACCTTGATTGTCTAATGAAATTGTTGGTGTCCCATGTTTGTGGATCTATTCCTATTTTATGTATATGTAAATTTTTCTCTATATGTGGAAAATTATTCCTTTTATTTGTATTTTCTTGTGACACTATAGGCGTTATATGTTTGCGAGATATATGCTTCTATATGACCATTTTCTATTTATTATTTCCTAATTGTCTCTACACTATGTTTTCTTTTACTATACTATTACTATTCGGTTTATAACATGCTTGATTACCACTATGATTTTTTTCTACTATTTATACTATATTTTATGACAAGATTGATTAATACTATGATGTTTTTTATATTATGACTACTTTGTTTTATAACATATTCATTACTACTCTCATTTTTTAAGTTGGTACTACTCTAGATTACGATGTGATTGACATGTTTCTATATTGTACACATGTATTATTGCTTATTTCATGTTTCATATTGATTTCTTTTCATGCCATGGTTTCCACCATGTGTAACCCCTTTTAGGTACTAATTTCTAATAGTGGCCATGATTCTCTCCATCTATGTGATTGTACCCAAATTATTAGACTTATTACACATATTATTTTGAGTTGCATGCTTAAAATGCTTTATCACATGCACATAAAAAGAGGGGGCATTCATCGATATATATATATATATATATATATTATACATTTAGAGACAAGTTTTAAATATAGGAACAAGTTTTTACAGGGGCTCATATCCTTAAAAAAACACAAATACTTGAAATGTGGAAGAATAAAAAGTAGGTAAAAATTACACAACATATTCATGGAAATGATACATTCTTGACCATAATGGGTGTTCCTAAATAGGAGCGCATTCTCAATACTATTTATTTTTCTTATATATTATCAGCTATCCATGATATTTTTATATTGTTTTAGATATAGATGATTCAATTCAAAATATGATATGTTTGCGAGATATATGCTTCTATATGACTGTTTTTTTCTATTTATTATTTCCTAATTGTCTCTACACTATGTTTTCTATTACTATACTATTACTATTTTGGTTTATAACATGCTTGATTACCACTATGATTTTTTTCTACTATTTATACTATATTTTATGACAAGATTGATTAATACTATGATGTTTTTATATTATGACTACTTTGTTTTATAACATATTCATTGCTACTATCATTTTTTTAAGTTGGTACTACTCTAGATTACGATGTGATTGACATTTTTCTATATTGTACACATGTATTATTGCTTATTTCATGTTTCATATTGATTTCTTTTCATGCCATGGTTTCCACCATGTGTAACCCCTTTTAGGTACTAATTTCTAATAGTGGCCATGATTCTCTCCATCTATGTGATTGTACCCAAATTATTAGACTTATTACACATATTATTTTGAGTTGCATGCTTAAAATGCTTTATCACATGCACATAAAAAGAGGGAACATTCATCGATATATATTCTACATTTAGAGACAAGTTTTAAATATAGGAACAAGTTTTTATAGGGCTCATATCCTTAAAAAAACACAAATACTTGAAATGTGGAAGAATAAAAGTAGGTAAAAATTACACAACATATTCATGGAAATGGTACATTCTTGACCATAATGGGTGTTCCTAAATAGGGAGCACATTATCAATAATATTTATTTTTCTTATATATTATCAGCTATCCATGATATTTTTATATTGTTTTAGATATAGATGATTCAATTCAAAATATGATATAGGGGCATGAGTACTTCATTCCTTCTCTCTGCACTATTCAAACTTAGTTATAAGAACAAGGTTTGGGGGCATGTGCCTCTTTCTCCCCTATGATATCTTAGAATATATAAATTTAGTTTCAATAATACAACACCTTATGGGGCATGTAATTGTCCATTACTTCATATTTGATCTTCTTGAATAATTACAATAGTACAAAATTAGACCTAGATTCATATGTAGTGGTGTGGTTTGTGGGTTTTGTGGAAGGTATCGAAGTAGCTATCTTTGTAGGTTTTCATTCCTCTTCTCTCACCATATTATCAAAATTCTAAGGTATTAAACCGACTAAGTTTTTCATAGGTTGTCCTTCCTCTCTACAAAGTAACAAACACGGGCACTTGAGTTTCTCTTCTCACTCTCTCTAGTGTTGGGGTACACTAAACACTCTATTATATCCTTTGTCATAAATTAGGAATCATCAGCCTCGATCCTCTGGATTATCAAAAATAATTCCAAGTCTCCAAATCATGAAAATAATGGGAGATCCTCCTCCAAAATACAAACATGTATATTCCTTTCATGTTTTACATTTCCTTTGTTTAATTTTTTACAAGTTCAAAATTACACAAATGATCTATATCTTGATTTATATTTTAATTTCTATCATCTATACATTGACTACAATATATGTTACATGTTTTATAATAGATTATTTCAACACCAACATGCCATAGAACCACTTTTAGGAGAAGATAAAGTGTGTGAGCACATTCAACTATGTTTTTAGTTTAAGAATGCAATTTACAATTACACACTTAAAGGGGGAATAAAGAATCTAAAATTTTGTAAATGGTCCTTTTACAATTTGCGGTTTGACTATGATTCCTTTATAAGACAAATAATCACATTTAGAATCCAATTAGTTCATCTCTTTATCTATTTTTTCACTTTTTTATCTTTACACTCTATTCTATTGTTAATTTAAAGAATGTTATCAAGTAAAAGTAGTAAAAACCTCTATAACTCATGTCGAACTTTTTATTTTATGTTTCATATTTTCTATCCAGGACCATACAAAGGGGTTATGATGTGGGGTTCGGTCTTAACCAACCTATACAAATCCTATCCATTTTATTTGTACGACTGTAAGGTCAATATAAATATATTTATTGGTTCATTTCACCTTATTAGGGCCATCCTTATTAGAATATTTCACCTATAAAAGGCTATATAAAAAATTCAATGTAACTTTATAATTCACAACACGCATGTTTTTTTCTTTTCATTTTTTAATGCTTTAATGAAGGGTTCTGCAAGTTTCTCATGTTTTCTCTTTGTTGTTAGTTAATACAAGTCATTGAAAAGTTGTGCGAGCCATAGTAGAATTAAAAATGTCATTTCCGTAAGTAAGAAAACATGTGAAGTTCTAAATATAGACTCGATTCAAATTCCAAAACCATACAGATCTAGGTTAAAACTATACAATTCTAGTCTGGACCATAAAGTAGGTGTACGGTCCTACCCTTTCTCGCTTCTAGTTCTAGAATATATACTAAAGTATTTCTATTTTCCGATATATTTGTTTCACTATTTTACACATCCATATCCTCTCTATTACAACTTGTATAAATAAGAATTCTTCTCCTTCTTTGCATTTAATCTATTACTTATTTTTATCAATCGTTATAGGTATTACTGCATTATTCTAGTTGTGAATGGTTAATGTTGAAAGTTAATTAATCAAGATAATCCCCTGTATAAATCATAACATCTTTTTTATTGTTATGCACTCACATAACACTAGAATTTTATTAGGGTGTAAATAATAGGAAACTTAATAATAATATAGGTAGATTTATGTATAATAATGTAGAGAGAAACATTAGACCATGTGTATATTTTCCAACTAAAGATAAGTACAAGAGTGTAAGCATCATGTTTTTAATGACATAGGCAAAGTGATTATGTAGTTAAATGGTCTTAAACAAAATCATTAGTGATCAATGTGATGAGCCTAAAAGAGCATATCATAAAACAAGAGGAAAAATGAAATGGCATTTTGAACAAGATCTCGAACATTACTTGAAAAACATACTAGCCTTGTTTCTCATCCAACTCTAGTGCATGCATGTGAGTGTAGACACAAAAATTGGGTCACATCCTCTAGGCCCCTTCCAATTAATTAATCGACACATACGTCTAACCATAGGGTAAGTGCAGGAAGTTGATGGACAAATATAGGGTCATTCGTGGACGTCATATTGCAAAAAATAGTAAAATCTCAACTTGTAGGGATTATTAGCTATACGTGCACTCTAAATTAGAAAAATTTATATAAATATGAATCGTAGCATTCAAAATCTAGTTTCTAAAATACTAATTTTTTTAAAAACGGACAAGTTTAGCTATATTAAACACTTAAAATTATATGACTTAGTTTTTTTTTTTGAAAAAAATTATAATATTGTAGTCTATTTGCCCGCATTTTGGATGACCAAATCTTGTAATTTTTTTCCTTTGGTAAAACGTTAGATGTAGTTGTCATATCTTGGGATAGATTTTATTTTGTATTTTTTTTAGCAATATTTTTTTTTATGATTTTTTACGTGAAAGTGGTCTGAAAATATTTAGAAAATGGAGCGCTTTCCGTTTTCCCACCATAACTACATAAAAAAATATCAAAATCAAATATATATATTTTAACATGTATATAATTTGTCCACGCTTGGGATGGTATAAGTTTTATCATATTTTGATAAGCGAAACAAAAGTTACAATCTTAAACATAGACATGAACATTCATGGGAAAAAATGTCTTAAAGACCTATTGTTAGTAAAAAATTATAAAATGATATTTATCTTATTCTATTCACTTTAAAATCAATATTTCTATGAAGCTAAGAGTCTCCCCTATGCGATGGCACCATTTTTGTGAAAAATTTTCAGTTTTTTAGCATGGTTCAAGTCTTTGGAAGAGTAGATTTGAGGTTTTTTGACCTTTTACACTTCATAACAACATTCCATAGCTTTGGTTGGAGAAAAAAATATTTTCCGAGGCTTAGGTTTGGCAGATAGATCCACGATCGCGGTTTATAAAGTGTGATCGTGGTTTTTTTACCACAAACCGTGAGCGTGCGCTTTATAAACCGCAATCGTGGTTTATAAAGTGTGCTTGTGGTTCATAAATCATATTTACACACATCCCAATGTCTAAATTACCATGTGATTTTTACTCTCTAATGTTACCGTATGAATTAATGTGAAATTATCGTCCTTTTCGCATGTTTTTCTTATCACCTGAAGCAAAAGATCATGGGAGACAAAAAACAAAGTCAAAAAAGGAAGTCATTAAGTAAAAAAACACCAAACAAATTAGAGGCCATCAAAATTCAAAATGCTGAGCGAATGCGGAAACTTCATGAGTCAAGAAGAGGTTCATCTTCAACCCCAACTATTGTAAGCAATGAAGAACCAGTTAATGTTTCTACTATCAATGTTGAAGTTGAATTAAATACTCGTGATGAAGATGTTTTTACCACAATGTTGAAGAAGAATTAAATAGTCGTGATGTAGCAAATGTTGAAATTGAAGGAGACAATGAAAATGTAAATAAGGAAATTCATGTTGAAACTCAGACAAGAAAAATTTGACAAAAATACCTCCTAGGATTTTACGTAAGAAACCTAATTTTTTTATTGAAATTGATGGAAACATTTTGAAACCAATGTCTAAAAACTTTCTCGAATGAAAAATCAAAAGAAAACCCACTCGAAATTTGGGATAATCATTTGAATTTTTAAATGATTCTCAAAGATGCTAGTTGTTAGTTAGTTTGATGAAATTGATTAAAATGAGACCTACATTAAACACCTTAGGATTGACAACATCTAATATGCGTGGTCAAACCTCTACAATTGTTGAAACCTTCATGATGCATATCACACTGTTGGTGTCAAGAGATGCACTAGGGATAGTAATATTGTGCGTCGTGTACTTGCTACTAGTGTTGTAAGTGAATCAATAAAAAACAATGTTTGATTATGCAAACAAGTCGAATGTTGCAAGTTAATTGAAAAACTCTAATGAAAGCAATTAAAAGATGTAATATCCTTCAATCACTCAATAATGCCGATTTTTGGGCATTTTCTGCTAGAGCACCGTGTAAGGAAAAAAATAATTCTGATGTTATAGTAAAAGTTTTTATTAAATTTTGGCATGATAACACTAGAGTTTCACCTAATACAAGAGATGTTACAAAATGGAGAGTTGGTTCTACTAATTGTGAACCATATCCAAAGCATTTCTTAGATATGACTAAAACTCAATTTTTTCGTAAGTTTGAATAAGAGAATCTAGAAATTAAAATTATCCAATGTTTTTTTGAAATGTTGGAACCATTCTATGTGAAAATGAACCACGCTCACACCACTTGTTGTTGTGGGAAAAATATTGAATTTGCGATGCATTATGCTAAATTTTTATGTATTCGTTCTAATTTTCATTTTAAAACTATGTTATCGAATGTGGTGTTCAAGTTCCACCAATATCTTCCAGGATTTCATTCCTACTATATTTTGTGAAAAAGAAGTTGAATTTTTTTTTATAGTCGGGATTATTTAGATGGAAGTTGTAGTACATGTGATGGATTACCTAAATTGGAAAGTTACATCCATAAGTAAATTAAAGGTATAATAGGACATAATTTAGTTGAGTTTGATAAATATAAATCATTACATACTAGTTGAAAGATGGAAAAGATTCTAAATGGTGTGAGATAGTTACTGAGAACAAATGCCCATTTTCTAATTTTTGAGAAAATTTAAGGATGAAATTGTTTATGAGTATGTGAGGCATACACATAAAGCTCGATGATTGGATGAAAAATTCAAGCTATGCAAAGACACATTCCCTATTGGTACTATTGTTTTAGTGGTCGATTTTGCAGAGAATTACACATCGCAACCACAAATGGAGGTTCAATCGCAATATTACATCTCAAGTACAAGTTGCCATTTTGTGCATATAGCATTTCTACATTCTCCGACAAGTACATAGAATGATCAATTTTTTTAAGAGAGTACCACTTTTATATCAGTGATGATCATACTCATTCTACTGAATTTGTGCAAGGGTGTTTCCAGTTATTTTATGGAAACTTGTCTGATAGGGAGATCCACTTCAAACAACATTATATATGGCCAGATAATTGCATGTCTCAGTTTAAGAATGCACAAATGTTTTATTGGATGAGAAGAATGCACGTCAAGATGGGTGTGCAACATATTTGGAGTTTCACTAAGGCTGGACATGGAAAAGGAGAGCATGACGGTGCAGGGGCATGTGTGAAAAGAGATCTTGCAAGAGAAGAGTTGAAGTACAAAGATGGTGCTAAATTAAAAGATGTAAAGAGCATAGTGGAATGGTGTATTAACAACATGGCCTCGAGGTTCTCAAGAAAATTCCACAGTTCATAGATATTTTTGGTTGATAGAGGAACAACAAATTGCTAACTACGAGGATTGTATGACACTCACTGGGTCTAGTGATATGCACTCATTTTGTAGCTCAGACGCTACTTCGTGGGCCATATGGACAAGAAAGTTGACATATTTTTTTGCATCTTGTATCAAATTTGTCACTACTAAGTGTGATTCACAAGAATGGGTGGATGGATGGATTTGTAGGCCTCTAACTCCGCTTCCTAGTTATCAACCTCCACAAGCATTACGACTTGTTTCTGCAGATGAAGTTGCAACATCCAAGGACTTTGATGAAATTTTGATTTTGGTGCGACAAGGTATTTATGGTTATTTATTTAATTTTTGTATTGAGTTATGTCCATTGAAATTTTAATATGTAATTTAAATTTGAGTTGTTCAACCTTTATTTTTTTGTAGGACATGTGTTTGCAATAATTATGACATAAGACAATGAAGAAGAAATAAACTATTTCTTATGTTGTTGCATCGAGAAAAGAAAGAAGTTGACTTCTCCTATTATAGATGGCGAAGATATTGAGTATCTTACAGGGTTAGTGGTAGTTACTGGAACTTGGCTTCGACGGTATCCATTAAAAAACTCCTCTGTTTGGGTTTTTGAGGACTTTGAGACACATAGGAAAATACTCTTATATTCGCATCTAGTTCTAGTGACAAATATTCTACTGTATAGATATTGAGGAAGGCCTAATAACAAGATTCTTTGGAAGGTTCGAGAGTCGATCATTAAGCAATCTTGTTTGCTATTCGAGTAGATCCGATCTGATGGTTCATTGGAATGAATTTACAATGCTCATGTCCAGTATACAAACTTTCTTTTCAATATATATATATATATATATATATATATTTTTAGAACTTAAAGATCTAGATTTAAGTTTGAATATATTTCATTTTAAATTTGTGTATTTTGTATATATAGATAGTATATGGTTTTGATTTGAAACTTAAATTTATTTTATACTAACACTTTTATGTTTAGGTTAGTGGTGCCAGAAAAGCTTCCACCTTCACGTGGTTGGCACTGTTAGTAAATAATTTTAAATTCTCGAAGCTACGAAAAGCTTTCATTGTTTGAAAAAGTTATAAATTTTGAAAAAGTTGTAAATTTTGAAAATGTTGTAAATTTTGAAAATGACTCCTCCCCAAGTGTTTACAAGACCATACCTACGCGTGTGCACTGATCTAGGAAGGAAAAATTTGAGAGAGGATATTGTAGAGGGTCCCTACGTCGAGGTGTCGGATCAAACAAGCCATCTCTAGGTGTCACGGAGTCTGAGTAGTCACCTGTCGAAGTTGAATGATATTTTGGTCTCCGGGCTCTTAAGGGACTACATCTGAACGAAGTAGCCTGGAAGTAATGACCTAGTCATGTGCCAAAACACCACCTCCTCTAGCATTCACCTGGCCACCTGGATGTGTTGGTGTAATCAGTTCGGTGCCATGACCCACCGTTTGCAAAATATAGCATTTGATAACCAATCACTTGCTCCAACTACACTATTTTGTGCATTTGTAAACAATAGGGCAGCGAGAGCACCAAAATGAGAAGGAAAAAACTAAGAGACGATTTTGTAGAGGGTCCTTACACCAAGGTGTCAGATTAGATAAGCTATCTCTAGGTGCCACGGAGTCCAAGTAGTCACCCGTCGAAGTTGAACGATATTTTGGTCTCACGACTCTTAAGGGACTACGCCCGAATGAAGTATCCTAGAAGCAATGACCTTGTTGCACACTGAAACACCACCTCTTCTAGCATTCACCTAGCCATTTGGACATGCTGACGTAGTTGGTTTGGTGCCATGACCCACCATTTGTAAAATATAGTGTTTGACAACCAATCACTAGCTCTAACTGCACTATTTCACGTGTTTACAAACAATAGGGCAGCGAGAGCACCGAAATGAGAAGGAAAAAATTGAGAGAGGCTTTTGTAGAGGGTCCCTACACCGAGGTGTTAGATTAGACAAGCCATCTCTAGGTGCCATGGAGTCTGAGTAGTCACCCGTCGAAGTTGAACGATATTTTTGTCTCAGGGCTCTTAAGGGACTATGCCCGAACGAAGTAGCCTAGAAGCAACAACCTTTTCGCACACCAAAACACCACCTCCTCTAGCATTCACCTTACCACCGACGTGCCGACATAGTTGGTTTGGTGCCATGACCCACCGTTTGTAAAATATAGCGTTTGATAACCAATCACTAGCTCCAACTGCACTATTTTACGTGTTTACAAACAATAGGGCAGCGAGAGCACCAAAATGAGAAGGAAAAAACTGAGAGATGCTTTTTAGAGGGTCCCTACACTAAGGTTTCAGATCAAATGAGCCATCTCTAGGTTCCACGGAGTCTCGAGTAGTCACCCGTTGAAGTTGAACGATATTTTGGTCTCAGGGCTCTTAAGGGACTACGCCCGAACGAAGAATCCCTAAGAAAAACATTGTTGCTTTGAAACACCACATCCTCTAGCATTCAACTATCCACCCAGGATGCCTCATCATAGTTGGTTTGGTGCCATAACCCAATGTTTTCAAAATATAGCTCCAACTGCACTATTTCATGCATTTGCAAACAATAGGGCAGTGAGAGCACCGAAATGAGAAGGAAAAAACTGAGAGAGGATTTTGTAGAGGGTCCCTACGCCAAGGTGTTGGATCAGATGAGCCATCTCTTGAAGCCACGGAGTCCGAGTAGTCACCCGTCGAAGTTGAACGATATTTTGGTCTCAAGGCTCTTAAGGGACTACGCCCGAACGAAGTAGCCCGAAGCAACGAACTTGTTGCACACAAAAACACCACCTCCTATAGAGTTCACCTAGCCACCTAGATGTGCCGGCATAGTTGGTTCAGTTCCACGACCCACCGTTTACAAAATATAGCATTTGACAACCAATCACTGGCTCCAACTACACTATTTTGTGCGTTTGCAAATAATAGGGCAGTGAGAGCACTGAAATGAGAAGGAAAAAACCGAGAGAGGATTTTGTAGAGGTTCCCTATGCCAAGGTTTTGGATTAGATAAGCCATCTCTAGGTGCCATGGAGTCTGAGTAGTCACCCATCAAAGATGAATGATATTTTGGTCTCAGGGCTCTTAGGGGACTACGCCCAAACGCGAAGTAGCGTAGTCAATTTGGTGCCATGACCCACCGTTTGCAAAATATAGTGTTTGAAAACCAATCACTGGCTCGAACTACACTATTTCATGCATTTGCAGACAATAGGGCAGCAAGAGCACCGAAATGAGAAGGAAAAAATGGAGAGAGGATTTTGTAGAGGGTCCCTACACTAAGGTGTTAGATTAGATGAGCTGTCTGTAGCTGCCACAGAGTCTGAGTAGTCACCCGTCGAAGTTGAACGATATTTTGGTCTCAGGGCTCTTAAGGGACTACGCTCGAATGAAGTAGCCGGAAGCAACGACCTTGTCATGCACCAAAAAACCACCTCCTCTAGTATTCACCTGGCCACCCAGACATGCTGACATAGTCAGTTTGGTACCACAACCCACCGTTTGCAAACTATAGCATTTGACAACCAATCACTGGCTCCAATTGTACTATTTCACATGTTTACAAATAATAGGGCAACGAGAGCACCTAAATGAGAAGGAATAAACTGAGAGAGGCTTTTTTAGGGTCCCTATGCCAAGGTGTTGGATCAAATGATCCATCTCTAGGTGTCACGGAGTCCGAGTAGTCACCCCTCAAAGTTGAATGATATTTTGGTCTTAGGGCTCTTAAGGGACTACGCCCGAACGAAGTAGCCTAGAAGTAACAACCTTGTCATGCATCGAAACACCACCTCCTCTAATGTTCACCTGCCACCCAAATGTGCCGACGTAGTCATTTCGGTGCCATGACTAACCATTTGCAAAATATAGCGTTTGATAACCAATCACTGGCTCCAATCGCAATATTTCACGCGTTTGTAAACAATAGGGCAAGTAGAGCAAGAAATGAGAAGGAAAAAAAAGCGAGAGATGATTTTGTATAGGGTCCCTATGCTTTGAGGTGTTGGATCGATGAGCATCTCTAGGTTCCACGGAGTCCGAGTAGCCACCCATCGAAGTTGAACGATATTTTGGTCTTAGGGCTCTTAAGAGACTACGCCCGAACGAAGTAGCCCTAAGTGATGACCTTCTCGCGCACCAAAACACTACCTCCTCTAATGTTCACCTAGCCACCCAGACATGCTGGCGTAGTTTATTTGGTGCCAAAACCCACCATTTACAAAATATAGTGTTTGACAACCAATCACTGGCTTCAACTGCACTATTTCACGCGTTTGCAAACAATAGGGCAGAGAGAACACCGAAATGAGAAGGAAAAAACCAAGAGATAATTTTGTAGATGGTCCCTACTCTAAGGTTTCAAATCAGATGAGTCATCTCTAGGTACCACAGAGTCTGAGTAGTCACTCGTCGAAGTTGAATGATATTTTTGTCTCAGGTCTCTTAAGGGACTACGCCCAAATGAAGTAGCCCAAAATCAACGACCTTTTCATGCCCCGAAAGACTTCCACCTCTAGCATTCACTTGGCCACTAAGATGTATCGGCGCAGTAGAGGTTTAGTGCCACGATGCACCATTCGCAAAATATAGCATTTGATAACCAATCACCGCTCCAACCGCACTATTTCACGCGTTTACAGACAATAGGCCAGCGAGAGCAGCACCAAAATGAGAAGCAAAAAGTGAGAGAGGATTTTGTATAGAGTCCCTACGTCGAGGTTTTGGATCAGACGAGCTGTCTCTAGGTTCCACGGAGTCTAAGTAGTCACCCGTCGAAGTTGAACGATATTTTGGTCTCAGGGATCTTAAGGGACTACACCCGAACAAAGTAGCCCAGAAGCAACAACCTTGTTGCACACTGAAACACCACCTCCTCTAGTGTTCACCTAGCCACCCCGATATGCCAACATAGTCAATTCGGTGCCACAACCCATCATTTGTAAAATATAGCGTTTGATAACCAATCACTAGCTCCAACTGCACTATTTCAAGTGTTTGCAAATAATAGGGTAGCAAGAGCACCGAAATGAGAAGGAAAAAATTGAGAGAGGATTTTGTAGAGGGTCCCTATGCTAAGGTGTTGGATTAGATTAGCCATCTCTAGAAGCCACGGAGTTCGAGTAGTCACCCGTCTAAGTTGAATGATATTTTGGTCTCAGGGCTCTTAAGGGACTACGCACGAACGAAGTAGCCCGGATGCAACAAATTTTTCATGCACCAAAACACCACCTCCTCTAGTGTTTACCTAGCCACCCGGATGTGCCGGTGTAGTCGGTTTGGTGCCATGACCTACCATTTGCAAAATATAGCATTTGACAACCAATTACTGGCTCCAACTGCACTATTTCGCGCATTTGTAAACAATAGGGCAGTGAGAGCACCAAAATGAGAAGGAAAAAACCAAGAGAGGCTTTTGTAGAGGGTCCCTACACTGAGGTGTCAGATTAGATGAGCCATCTCTAGGTGCCACAGAGTCTGAGTAGTCACTGTCAAAGTTGAATGATATTTTGGTCTCAGGTCATTAAGGGACTATGCCCAAATGAAGTAGCCCGGAAGCAAGGACCTTGTCATGCACCAAAACACCACCTCCTATAGCATTCACCTAGCCACCCGATGTGCCAAGCATAGTTAGTTTAGTGCCATGACCCACCTTCAAGTAAAATATAGCATTTGACAACCAATCACATGCTCTAACTGCACTATTTTGCATGTTTACAAACAATAGGGCAGCGAGAGCACCGAAATGAGAAGGAAAAAACTGAGAGAGGCTTTTGTAGAGGGTCCTACACCAAGGTTTCAGATCAGATAAGGCATCTCTAGGTGCCACGGATTCCAAGTAGTCACCCATTGAATTTGAATGATATTTTGGTCTCAAGGCTCTTAAGGGACTACACCCGAATGAAGTAGCCTGGAAGCAACGACCTTGTCATGCACCGAAACACCACCTCCTCTAGCATTCACCTAGCCACCCGGACGTGCCGTGTAGTCGGTTTGGTGCCACAACATCCTGAGGCATGACTTCTCACTCCTCACCTCTGTTCATTTCCTAGGACTCAAAACATTCAATGTCACTTGTTTACCTTCCATCTCTCTTGTTCTCTTTGGACTTGCCTCTGTCCTCTTAGACCTGCTTCATCACTTTGTCCTTGCTTTTCTCTCTTGAGCTATGTTGTTGTGGTGATCTCTCTCCATCCTTTGTTTTCCCATCTATGTGCTTACATGCTCATTATTTTTGCATTGTAATAGGATTCTTCATCACAAATCACTAGACACAAAATTAGGAGTATAAGTAAATCATCAAACAATTAAGGGAACACATGTGTGAGGACCTTTTATTCATAAGTTCCATCATTGATTGCATGAGATTAATCATCTCTACCTCAAATTGAAGCAATGTCTCCCATCTGAAACTTCAACCCCCCAGTCCAACAAGCAAGATCAAGCATTCATACTGCAAAGAAGGACATGTGACCATTGGGTGAGCATGATCCTTGAAAAAGGGAACATGATCTATTTCTTGAGATTATCTCTTTGTTTAGATTGTTCTTGGTCATATTTTTGAAAATCAATAGGAATAGAGTTGAGATCAAGAAAGAGAAATTCCATTGGGAAAATAATCTCCCATTTGCGAGTGAGATGAATAATTTTGATTCTCATTCCTTGGTGAGCTCAGGTGTGTTTTCATCTGACTCAGAGAACTTGTATGACATTTTGTCCCATACCATCACCTAGAGGTTTGATGCTCTAAAAGAAGCCATTTCTGATTTTGAATCCCATGAGGAGAATGTATCAAATTTTTGGAAGATCTTGGCACAAGAATGCATGAGCTTGGTACTCCTCTCAGGGAGAATAATTCCACATGAAGAATCTTTAGGATTCAAATTTTAAGAATTGGTTCAGGAAAATATTTGTGACCCTTTCCTTCAATAGTCAATACTTTAGTTCAGCCCTTGTAGAGATCATAGGTTATATCTCTAGAATCCTATGAAGAGTTAAATGAAAAATATTTTAGTCAATGTGGAAATATCAATGCCATTCCTAAGAATTGACTCAACACATTGGAGCATGTGAACATCTTGGAAGATGAGAAAGTTTCATTTGTAGTTTCCAGATTCAACAAGATGGTCTATGGAAAAGCCTCATCATTCAAGATCTTCCACAGAGGAAGACATGAGTTGATTCTTCATTAGAGGAGGATTCTTCATGCGATGGGTGGAACCTAAGAATACTAATAAGGGCTTACTGTCAAATTTTTACCCTTTTCAACTTGGGACATCAGAATGCACCACCACATGAAATCTCTCCCTTTCGTCACTTAAGGCTTGTAACATTCTCACTAGGTATTCAATTCCTTAGCACCCCAACTTGATTATGTTTCCCCCTCTCATGAATACTTAACCCCTTCTCACATTATCACCCCTTTAAGTCCCTTTTTCACTTAAGGCTTGTAACCCTACCCTATCATGCCATGTAACCCGGGTTAATCCAGAATGGTCAAGGATGAGTTAGAAGGTGAGTTAGCTAGGTTAATGTTAAGAGGTGAGTATAAACATACACTTATCCATTTTTTAATCCCTTTTTAATATTTCTTTTTCCTTCATTGCTGCTAGTATTTAGTTATGCTACTAAATTTTAAAGAAACCCTATTGCAAAACTCACATTTTTGCTCATATCTCCTTCATTTTTGCTCTATTTCTCCTGCAATTTTTCCCGTAACTTCTACTTATGAACTCCTTAAAGATGATCTAAAAATATTTTCCATTGGTACCCTAATTTTTTATAGCATCCCATTTAAAATTTCAAAGAAAAAACTTGCCTTTTTAGATCCTTGCAATTCTAGAGATAAAAACAATTGAACTTTGAAGCAGGAAACCATATGAAAATACCTAATCTAATGAAAAATTTCATCTCAATCCAAATACAAGAAGACATGATTAAATATTTAAATCAAACATGTACATATCACAGAACTAATTTAAATGGTTATGAAAACATACATAGAAGGATATCATACATGCAATGAAATCAAATCAAACATATATAGTTTAGATTTATCGTTATGAAAACCAACACACATGGATATATAAGAATAAAAAAAAGTGTGCTCTAGACACATGTCTCTGAAAATATATACATAAGTTCATAATGTATGTGTACATCTCAAACTAAGTGTGTCATAATGTACATATGGGACCACATGCAGTTGCAAAAGGCTATATATATACAATGGACTATATGAAGAAACATGTTCACTAGGACCAGATGGCCCATATATATATATATCTATGTACATCCAGGTGGACTATGAATCTACTCATGAAACATCTTCCCTCTCTTCACCCTACTAGAAGTAGCACGTCCATGACCTGGGGATGTAGTGGAGGGAGATGCCACTACGGATTTCATCCATGTGGTCCTAGGTGTCTCTAAGAATGCCTACAACCTAACTTGCACATTCATAAACAACAAGTTTTTAACACCCAAAATTTTAAAATACATTCAAAATTTAGAAACTTGTACAATTTAGTTAAAATGCATGTGAAATCTTACCACAATGTCATGATCCCTATCAATTTTTGTTGACGCATCGCAGCGAAAACAATAGACTCACGAGGGGTAAGCTACATACAAATAATTAATTTTCAAATTAAATATTTGACATATACATACAAAATTTGATATTGTAGATTTAAGTAATAAGAAATAATTAACCTCCAACATTTAACAAATTTGAAAAATTGTACCTCAATTAGTGGATCTGTAGATGTTATGGCGGTATCTACAACAACCTTCACAGTCTGCATATATGGAGGAGTCTCTCTAGCAGTCATAAGCTTTACAAAAAACATCTACAAATCAATATTAAAATCTACATGACTGTGCACCACATAACAGAGGTCCAAATCATGTAATCCACGTGAACTTCCAGTAATTAGCAACAAAGTGTAAAGAGATTTACTAACCTGCATAAAACTCATGTGAGGTGTGCCAATAGCCTCAATTCCCAGAGTAGATGATGACCCGCCAGGCTCCTATGTATAAAAGAGAAACATATTAATATGTACAACATACACGTGAAACATTATAATAATAATCTAGTGTAATCAAATGAAATTAAAAATGTAAGTTTGCATAACTCTAAACTTACGTTTGAAACACGCCTAGTTGTAGTAGCTTTAAAGCATGTCGAAACCGGATGTTTCCTTCACCGGCTATTTCTATTTAAAATAAAAAAAAATTAGTTATTTACATGTATGTACATGACGTGCAATCAAATATATATATATATATATATATATATATATATATATATATATATATCTCAAACATGTGAATTAAACTATTATATATATGTATATAATATTTAAATTTATTTGAAATTTACCCGTGAAAGATCAATATCGTGGCACAAGTTCCAAAAACATTCCCAAACATCTTTTCTATAGAAAAGAAATCCCGTGAACCAGCAAATGATGTCTCTCCCCTGCAGTTCATATGGCACCACGTGATCCACAAAGGTGTGGTGCGCTAGAACCGGCACCTCCACCAATATCACCGATGTAATCGGTCACTATGCTAGGTCAGAGTGTCAGTGAGCTCCCTCAATGCATGTAATGTATCAATCTCCACAACCTCCTTCACTGTAGGAGGGATAACTAAAGGCAGTGGGGGTTTTGGGGCATGGGGGATCCTTGGTTGACCTATGTGTGCACCAGGTATACTCATGCAGAGCCACCTCCTCGACCAAAAAAGTCAGAAAAGTCAAAATAATTTGGGACCTCATTGAGCATGAAATTGAAATATAATTTCTTCAAAAAATAAAGAGGAACCTCATTGTTGTTGCATGGTGGATAATAAAAAACCATCCACCATCAGTCCCAAAAATTGTTTTTGATTCGGTCATCGTGGCACCAATGGATTGGGAACCATTTGCAAGTAACTGCTGGGGGCATTGGTTCTAGGGTCGGTAAATAATGCACAAATGAGGTCTTTTCCAATTTTTTTGTCTTTTACAACTGCATGGGATAGTTTATCCACATACCACCGCCTACAATCACCTCTAAAGGTATTCCATCTATGTATTTGGTTGGTTGTAGACTCGACTTCACCAATCAATGTTTGCAATGTATTGGCTAAAGTCATGCGGGATGGATTTGTAGCATGATTTTGTCTTATAGTCTGAATTAGGTTCTCAATGACAATTTTATTTTCTCATATTCTTCCAATGATATTATCTTGTGTTCTTGCTAGCTCAGTGGGGACAGAAGGAGCCATAGGAGGTGGATCTATGTTTGGAGGAGGGTTTTGAGGAATGTTCGGAGGGTTTTGAGGAATTTTCGGTGGGTTTTGAGGAATGTTTTGATATTTTCATGATTTCGAGCTTGCGACCAACTAATAAAACAAGACAATTGCATACATAAACAAAAATTTCAAAAACCCATGAAAATGCAAAAAAATGATTAAAATCGAGGGCTTACCTCCTCATCTTGGCTTACCTCCCAGCATGGTTGAATCTATCACTATCTAGAAGTCCAATGAGAAATTTTGAGGTGGTATTCAAAGCTTGAGTGAAAAACATCTAGGAAAAATCACGGTTTGAAATGAAAAATGGGGAAAATAAGGAGTCACGGGACTGCTAATTTTTGTCTCAGAGTTCCACAATCGTGGTTTATAACCACGCTCGCGGTTCTAAACTGCGATCATGGTTTTAGATTTTGTAATTACCAAACCTGGAATTCAAGAACCGTGATCGCGGTTTAAAAACCACGATCACAGTATATAAACCGTGATCGTGGTTCCTGAATTTCAAGTTTTTATGTCCACGAAATTGTCCACCAACTTCGCGCACTCACCCCATGGCCCATTCCACACATTAGTATTAAATTAACTACCCATATTTAAATTAATCCTTACTCCACCACATGTTAGACCTATTCCAAGCTCATTAATTAACCAAGACCAAGTCCCCACTCCCTTTAACCAACTAGGACTTATTCTAACCCTAATCTTAATGGCCTATTATCCCTCTAACTACTCTCCCACTCCATTTAGCTCCATTCCACACTTTTGACCCAAAACCAAAATCTCAATCATGCCAAATTTGGGAGGAATCAAGCTATTTTTAGTAGATATGACCTTTTCTCCCTAATCGATGCCAGTTATTCCTTGGCCGACATCGGTTACCTTAAATAGGATTTCCAAACTCTTTGTTCAGGTTCTAAATCCTATTTCCTAGCTCTTATGACCTTATGTCCTAAATATCGATCTTTCCAGGATCTTGCGACATACTAGAAGCCATTATAGAGTTCAAACACCACACCATTCTTGAATAGATTGATCCCGAGCAATAGTGCACTCACATGGAAGCATCATGCCCTCCCGATACTACTTCATTTGTTTGAGACCACCTTCTCCTACAACCATCACCACCACCTACTTTCTACCTACATTCTACAAGTAAGTACATTCCTCCTTTTTCATTGGTTTAATAGATTAGTTCTTTATTAGTTATCTATTTCATCCCATCCTCTACCATACCTAGATTTCTCCCACAACACCTCCATTCAACTGTCTACTCATTTACCCTTCATACCTTGCCCAAACACCCATTTTATTACCTTTGAGTCCTCATAAACATCCCACAACCTTAACCAACCTTCCCTCACTCTCTATGCAATCACAAAGAGAGCCAAATATCTCATTTCTAATATTTCCATCCTATTTCCCCTACCAACACCGGTCACCCAACCAACGTCGGTTCATTTCTAGTACCAACATCGCACTCCCAATCGATACCGGTCTCGTGATCGGTAATTTCCTCCAAACCAAAAACCTAATTTACCTATCCAAAACCTCTCAAAACTTCCCAGACCTCGCAACACTCTCTGTCATACTTACAGACCTTGAACCATTAACCACCTTCTTTAGATTTAGTCTTATATTCCTTTATTAGACTATATTTGATTTTTTATTCTTGTGTAGGATACCTAAACTATAAAACTATAGTAGGTCTCTTTATTTCATGTTCTTTATTAGCATTAACTTATTTTATAACGTGGATTGACATTATTTTAGGAAGCACCCGCTTCTGGATCTATCTTCTGCTAGGCAATCCACCAACTGATATTTTTAATCATATCTTATGGTCTTGTGTTCTATTTCATGTCGTTCCTCTTATCCAAAGAGAAGCTCTTCACAATCAGGTTGGTCAACATTCAACATGCGCATAACATATATTTGACTATCACAAGTATTCCTCCTTGACCTTACCTCTTATCTGCTTTATCTCTACTACTCTCCCCATCTCCATTTAGCTACATTCCACACTTTTGATTTGGAACCAAAATATCAATCACACCAAATTTGGGAGGAATCATGATATTTTTATCATGTATGACATTTTATCCCCGACCGATCCTAGTTATTCCTCGGTCGCGTCGGTTACCTAACCATTAAATAGGATTTTCAAACTCTTTGTTCGTGTTCGAATCTTGTTTCCTAGATCTTATAACCTTGCATCCCGACTCTCACAATTTCTAGTGATCTTGATAATACCAGAGGCCCTTATAGTGTTTAGAAACCATGTCATTATTTAACATATTCATCCCGAGCTCCAGGTGTACTCACAAGGGAATCATTATGTCCTCCTACTATTTTTGCATTCATTTGGAACCACCTTCTCCTGTAACCATCACCACTACCTACTTTTTACCTACATTCTATAAGTAAGTACATTACTCCTTGGTCATTTGTTTAATAGATTAGTTATTTGTTTCATCTCATCATTTACGATACCTGGATTTCTCCCACATCACCGCCATTCACACATCTTCTCATTTACCCTTCATACCTTTCCCAAACACTAATTTTATCACCTTTGAGACCTCATAAACATCCCATGACCTTAACCAACCTTCCCTCACTCTCTGTGTAATCATAGAGAGATCCAAATCTCTCATTTCTAATATTTCCAAATTATTTACCCTACCGAAACTGGTCACTCAACTGATATCGGTTCATTTCCTATACTTGACATCGGTAGCCTAACTAATATCACTCTCTATGATTGGTAATTTCCTCTAAATGAACAACC
This sequence comes from Taxus wallichiana var. yunnanensis, assembly GCA_018340775.1. Taxonomy (NCBI): domain Eukaryota; kingdom Viridiplantae; phylum Streptophyta; class Pinopsida; order Cupressales; family Taxaceae; genus Taxus; species Taxus wallichiana. Next base: position 623,480,530 of record CM031240.1, read on the forward strand.
TAATTTTCCTATCCAAAACCTCTCAAAACTTCCTAGAACCTCACCTAAACCTCTGTAACACTCTTTGTCATACCTGTAGACCTTGAACCATCAATCAACTTCTTTCTTTAGATTTAGTATTATATGGCTTTATTAGACTAGGTTTGATTTACTATTCTTGTGTAGGATACCTAAAATATACAAATACAGTAGGTGTATTTATTTCATGTTCTTTATTAATATTAACTTGTTTTAAAATATGGATTAAAAACCTTCTAGGAAGCACCCCGCTTCCTGGATCTAGCTTCCACTAGAAATCCACCAACCGATATTTTTAATCCTATTTTGTGGTCTTATGTTCTATTTTAGGTCATTCCTCCTAGCCAAAGGGAAGATCTTCATAATCATCTTGGTCAACATTCAATGCACACACAACCTATCTTCAACTATCACATGTATTCCTCCTCTCCCTTACCTCTTATCTGTTTTATCTCTACTTTGTGGTGAAACATTTTGGCCCTCTGGTGGGACACCATTTTTGTGGGTTCTTTTTAATGTTCATATAGGGTGAATTTGTTTGTTTGTTTCTTTCCTGAAAAATTCAATCTAAATCTCTCCTGAAATCTTATTTTCTTTCTATTTTCTAAAAAACAAATAAGTCTTTTGGTGCTTAAAAATAACACTTCTTCTTTTCTTTTGTATTGCATTTAGTGAAAGAGAATTCCTCTTCCTATTCTCCTTTTGCTACATCGAATATCATTTTTTATTTGGGTTTAAAATATGTGAATTTCATCCTTTGAGTGTTGCATTAGATCACATAGATTTAATTAACAATCACATGCTAGAGGTCATGACCACTTGGTGATTGGATTTGGATTAAGCATAGTTCACATTTTTGCACACACTCCCAAGCCAAACCACTTAAATAATTTACACATTTCTTAAAAATTTCCCTTCTAGGAAGAAGTCATCAAGGATTTAACAACCTTTGTTGATGGTAGGCACCCACCGGTGTTCGGCTAGTTTTTCATATCGAGCATGGACCGCATGTACTCAAAGCTATATCGGATGAATTTAACCAAAAATAACCTGAAACCAACCATAGATTGCTTATAGGGAACCTTCGTTATCCAAAAACTCTATTCTATTCATAGTCAGTTTAAAAAGGCATAAGCCACTAAACATTAAAATATGATACCTAGGATTTGCGTGTTTTTCTAGTTTTTTCTTGATTGAATTACATTTTGAGTTGTGAGAATGATTCATCATTTTTCTTCTCTTTCACACTCCACCATCATAGTTGGTGTATTTTATTTTTTTTTAGTGTGATAGGACATCTTGTTGCCATACATAGCTTCTAGGTTGGCTTTATTTTGACTTAATTCACTTCAAAATAAAAAAATTCTTCATTTTCTAAAACATCTTAGAATAAAAACATCGGTTAAGCGACCAACACCAGTTCCTTCATCATACATCATACCAAAGACCAGTTAACTAACTTGTATTATTCTACCTCTATTTTTGATATTCTTGTCAAAAACATCATTTATTCACATTCACCTCTTTTTGTGTTTTGATTTCTTAATAAATAATTTCTGAGTCTCTGTCACCTTTAACAAGACCCAGTTTCACCCGTTTTTTGGACTTTTTTCTCTCCGGGTTTCCAAATTTCTTGGTTATCCATAAGAATCGACATCATCCAGTGGCCGACATTAATTTTTTCCCTAACCGGCACTAGTTACCCAACAAATATTGGTCTTTATGTTTTTTATTTTTATCAAAAATAACAACCTATTTCTATCCTTCAGATTCTTCCCATCTTCATTTTTTGTTTCTATAGAATTTTTAGAGCTCAAACCACCTATTTTTCCATCATTCACATGGTTTTGACTCACCAAAAAGCCAATGCCCTAGTTTTTCATGCCATCCATCAACCGCTACCTCCTATCCCTTCACCACCTTCTATTTCTTCACCCATGGACCCCACTTCTTCTACTACTATACCCATAGGTGATGAGGAATTCATGAAATTCCTTGATCATAATACCACAACCTTGCAGTATTACCTCACCCATTCCTCCACCTACGACTCGTCAGGTCATCCCATGTTTGGAATTCCTACCTCTTTCTTTCTATATCCCCACCAACACTATTGTAGCATTACCTACTTCCACCTCACCTTCCGTCATTTCTCAAATCATCCCTACATCTTCAATACATGTCATGCCTACAACATCTATCACACCTTCAATGTTTTTCACCCCTTCAACATCTACTTCACCATCATCTACAACTCTTAGTGTAGGGATACCCACATCATTAGCACCTCATGTACCCATTGTTTCTTAGCCACCAGTCCTTTGGACATCTCATACCCCCTTCTAGAACTTGGTCCTTTCCATACCCAAAACTTTACCACCTTTTAATGCAGGGTCTTCACACAAGTTCCTCCCACCTATAAAATACCTCAACAACTTCCCATCGCATATAATTCTTATTCTAGGTATGTTCCTTCATCATTTATTCCCTCTTACATACCCCCATCATAGTTTTCTTATTCAGCACCACCATACACTGGTGTGCCGTCTATGACTTATCTACCTCATCCACCCCTTATACCATGGGGGCATCCCTCAATCAAATCCTATAATGGATCTTATAAAGATGATGATGGATAAGATGTGACCCTTGAAGCATCTATTTTTGGATCTTGTAATGCCTTGACTTACGATGAAATATATAATGAGCCTATTCATCCATCTATACCCATTCATCCTTATCCTACACATTGGGAGATGCCTAAGTTCAATTGATTTAATAGCAAGGAAGATCCACAACAACATTTTTGATCGTTCAAACATGTTTGTTATCTGATCTCCCATGATGATGCCTTACTTCTTAGGAATTTTCCCATGTCCTTGACAAGACCTACTTTAGATTGGTATAGTGATTTACCTAAGCACTCAATCTTCTCCTTCAATTAGTTAGCACAAGCCTTCCTTGACCACTTCTCCATCAATATCTCTAAGAAGGTCTCCATGACTAATTTATACTCTATTCATTAGTATGATGATGAGTCTATCATTGAAGTTGTCTCATCTGGAGGGGTCTCATTAGTTAGATTAACTTTAAAATTCCACAAACTGAGTTGATAGAGTTTTTCACTAGGGATTATTTGAGGAACATCTCCCCTAATATTTAGGTACAAACATTCTAATGTTTGATGAGGCATTCACCATGGCTTAAAAGCTAGAGATTTTTGCCCTTGAAGAGGAAAAGGTTAAGTTATGCAACAAGAACACTTTTTTAGGTCAAATGACTCCTCTTATTATAAACTGAAAAAAAATCATTTAAAAAATCATTCTAAGGTAAAAGGATCTACCAACGCAGGGGTCATGAAAGCCAGCCCTCTCATCCATCAAACCAATAAAATTTCCTCCTAATTTGTCCCCTGTTTAGAATTTCTAGTACAAGTATGAACATAAATGTTATACCCCCATAGGAGAACATTAATCTTCTGTGTTAGAAAAGTTTTTAAAAGTGAGAGCCATCACTCTTCCACCAAAAACCACATACTGGTTTTGAACCTTCGCATCCTATACCCACATGGTATAATGAGAATGACTACTGTAACTATCACTACATTAGAGGGCATAGTGATGGAAATTGTAAAATGTTCAAAAACATTGTCCAGGAAATGTTAGATAATGGAGATCTCATCTGGAAAACCCTAACATGTCAAAATCAAAACCTTCGTATTTAAAGAAACCTTTTCCAAACCATACCCCTTCATCAAACCAAGCTAGTGAGACCTCTAGTAATAACACTAATATTCATGAGGTCCATGTCATCTTCGACATAGTACATATCCCTTCTTCTCAGTTTCTTCCCATCCCATCCATTGAGGAAATTCTTGCATGAGCTCGTCTACCCATCGAGGAGCTTATTTCACCTACTCCTCTACCCATAGAGAAAACTAACCTCCCACTATTTTACCCACCAAGAAGCCTACCTCACCCACTCCTTCATCTATAAAGGAGTATACCCCACTTATCCCTCTCCTTATCGAGGATCCCGCACTACTCACACTTCTACCCAGTGAAGAGTCTATCTTATCCTCTTCTCTACCTACCTTTCCACCTCCTCACCCATAGAGGAGAGATAATTTTATATCCTATTCCTATAAGTTATGATTCTCCCTAGGTATTTCCAAGATCATGTCAACCTTCTTATGTCACTCTACCAATAAATTCTAAAGGTGTAAAAATTCCCTGTCTCACAGGACCTTGGAATTCTTCACAGGGATTACTACCAAGTTATCATCATCTTCCTCTACCTCTATGCCATTCTCTCATTTGGTCGATCACTTAGAGTATGTTGATTACTCCACACTTTCTCTCTAAATGTAGATGTTTTCCTTGGATATTCCAACAATCTATCCTAAATTATTCAAGGCAACAAAATCTATCACACTTGAGTCATGTCATATTAGCCTCCTCTTCATCAACCTTACCTTCACCTCAACCTTCAACCTTCACCACACCCAAAATTTCACTAAACCTACCACTACATTAGGGGACTTTCCAATACCTAGTCTTAGTCCCCATCCCCCATGAAGCAAGATTTGACCACCTTCTTCATAAAGTTCCACCAATTATATTCCCATGCCTAAGAGGAAGACCCAACCTCTTAAGCCTCACACCCCAATTTCTCCCACATCTTCTTATTCACCTTTTACTCTTCCATCAATATTAAGCCCACATCCATTTAACTTGTTTAAGAAAAATTACGCCAAAGAAAAATTTAAGTGAATAATCCCACACCTTTTCCTCAATATTCTATTCTATCCATGTCTTCTTCATCACTCATGCCTCTACCTCCTCATTTACCTACACCATCCTCACTACCCTTGACCATGATCTTACCACACCTCCATTTTCACCTTGGTTTACTCGCATGCCTACACCTTATCCATCCCCCTCTTCTTCACTTAATACCTCAACACCTTTACCCAAGAAGGTGCAATCTAAATAAAAAACCACACTACCTACAAAAAGGTAGTTAAACCGAATCAACCCCAAAGTCCACCTCTTTCAAAAAAATCATCCACACCTTCATCCAAACCTACTCTAATTCCCATTGTGATATGTTGGCGGGGTCCTATTCTAATGTACTTGCTTGGTTGTTAGAAACATCCACTATCACATTTCCACCCATTAAGCCTTATGACCCACTCAAACCCAAACCAACAGGGTTTAATGAAACTAAAATTTATGCATATCATCATTCTCCTAGACATGATGTCGAAATTTGTAAGGCCCTTAAAAAAATTCTTCTTAAAATATGTTCTTCGATGGTCTCTTTGATTAAGATGACATATTGGAGTTGATTTCCATTTCCCCTTTCCTGCCCATTACACAACCTTGTCCTATATCTATTCATTTCCTTCATCTCCACCTCCACAACCCTCTTTTCCTCCTCCAATATTTGAAATCAACATGGTCCGAGTAGCCACTTGATCACAAAAAGAAAAAGGAAAAGAGAAGAACCCATCTAGTATACACATACCCACCATTCCATCTGTACCTTCCCCTAGGTAACCATTTGTGGGCTAGAATATCCTATTTTTGACGAAAATTGCACATTGTACTATGATAAAACAACTTCATCATTCAACTTTGAGGATGTCTTTATATGACTTAATCCAAACCTCTGAGTCTCATCGTTAGGCCCTCATTGAGGTCCTATAATCTATTAAGGTTCCACTAAATGATCCAACACCTTTGGCCACCATCTTTACCCCTCATCATATGGTCACCCTACTACTCTCACCTCAAAAGTATATACTAGTTTCCTCTCCTAAGCTTTCCACTACTAGTTTCAATGATTTTGAGATTTCCCCTCTACATTGAGATGATCTTATCTCCACTCTCTTCATCACCGCCTACATTAATGATACTCACATTCGATGCATTATGATTGATGGGGTGTTAACATCAATATTTTTTCTTCTCGTGTGTATGAACAATTACGCATACCCTCCCATTGTATTCATAAAAACCCGATTATGATGCTTTATTTCAATGATTCCTTAACTTCTACCCTTGTTACCATCATCCTCCACATCCATGTGGGTCCCCATACTACTCCCGAACTATTCTATGATCTAAAGGGGGAATTTGAATATAACTTGTTGCTTGGCTGACCTTGGATTCATGTTATGGTATGCATTGCTTCAACCCTTCACCGTTGCACCATATTATAGTATGAAGGGAACCCATACATCATTAAGGCATATCCTTCATCTTTCAAAACCTGCAACATGCTCTAACACGCAAATGATGTCCTTATTCGAGTAAAGTCATCTTGCCCCTAACCACTTCATCTTCGTATGTTGCATCATCTACCACTTCTACCACTACATCTTCCACAATCAACCCATCTATCCTCTCACTTCCAACAACTTCCATAGCTAACCCATCTACCAACATGTTGATTTCATCATCAACTAATACCCCACTTTCCTAGGCTTCAAGTAGCTCATCTATTCCCGCTACTCAAGTCCCGACCTCTGAGAACTTGGTAGTTTTTCTCAATTCCTTTCCTTGGGGGAATACCATTTATACAACATAAACACCTTTCTTACTCCTCAGGAGTATAAAATCCTTCACAAACACCCATGTTAATACCATCGTGTAGCAGATGTTTTTCCATATGGTCCTCCCCACCTTCACACCAACATGACATATGGGGGACTAAATACTTCTTCTATTCTCTCTGAACCACCTACCGAAACCTGATCTTTCTCATCCGACTTCAATACCTCACCAACTACCACTTCACCCACAATTTTATTCATTGATGTTCCTAGAATGTTTTTGGCTTTGGTCTCTATGAGAATCATTTTCACATAGTCATACATTGAACCACCCGAAAACACAAGGACCATTATGGACTTGTTTTTTCTTTTCAACCTCCTCCTAAGAAGGCTCAAGTTACACTTATCAAAGATGAAAATCCATCTTCACCTTCCCCACCTTCCTCACCTATTGTGCCACCTTCCCCATGGAGTCCATGGATCCATAATCCATCCCTCCTAATTTTTTTTGTGAACATCATTTCCTTGGGACCTCTGACCTATTTATGTGATGGCGAGGTGCCCTCTTCCCTTCATCTTCTTTATCTTGACATTTTAGATGACAACACACCTTCTATCAATGTCGCTCAATGTTAGGGATATGATTATATTCTCACCTACTTAGGTGTAGAAGATTCTTACATTCATCGATTATTACCTTCTGAGACACAAACCATGCTAAATGAATTGACCGTAGAGATCAACATTCACACTCAGGATGACCCTCACATTATAAAGATAGTCTAATCTTTATATTCTTCCAAATATAAATCTTGCACCTCATTCCTTTGAGATCATAACAATGCTTTTGATTGGTCATACACCAATATGCTAAGTATTGACCCTAATATCATGGTCCACAACATCATGACTATCCAAATGCCAAACTTATGAAACATAAGTTGAAAAAATGCATCCATGCATTTACCTTCTTATAAAAGAAGAACTCCAACGCCTTATTTTATGTTTCCTTCATTCCACCCATTAACTATCTAAAATGGATTTCTAACATTGTTCTATCACTAAAGTGATAGGGGACTCCGTATTTGTACAAAAATTCCATGAACTTAATATTGCATGCCCCAAGGATGATTTTCCTTTGCCTAGCATCAAATAACTTGTTAATCTTATAGCCATCCATGAGATGCTATCTCTTATAGAATTCTTGGGTTATAACTAAATATTACTCTCTCTAAGATCAACAAAAAATTCCTTCATTACCCCTAAGGGACCTTGTATTATCATCGCATCATGCCCTTTGGCTTGAAAAAAATTGGTGCCACTTATCAGCATGTTATGACCTATATCTTCCACGATATCATGCATGACATATTGGAGGATTATTTCAACAACCTCCTCGGTAAGTCCAAAATTCATGCTAAACACCTCCCAGTTCTCAAAATCATCTTTGACTGTCTCATCAAATAATGCATTCACCTTCAACCAAAGAAGTGCATCTTTGTCATTCTCTCTAGAAAAATCCTTGGTTTCATTGTTTCTTTGTGGGGCATCAAGTTGATCCCACCAAAATCAAGGCTATTCTCAAGATGCCTCCACCTACTAACCTTCACAACTTCATAGTTCTCAAGGAAAATAGTAATCCATTCGACACTTTATTTCCTAAATTTCCAACTGATGTCACCCCTTTCATCATCTTCTTAAAAATATGTTTCCTTCAATTGGAATGACGAGTGCCACAAAGGATTTGAAGCCCTAAATAAATACCTTCTTCAGCCACCCATGCTCATCCCACCTAAAGATGACAAAATTTATTACCTCTACATTTCTACCACTGACCATTCCTTAGGTGCCATGCTCCCTCATTGCGATGAGAAACACAAGGAGAAAGTGGTTTATTACATAAATCATACTTTTTCAGAATATGATACTAGGTAAACTCATGCTGAAAATATTTTCCTAGCCTTGGTCTTTGTGGCTACTAAACTTCGTCCATTACCTACTTAACCATAAAACCTTCGTTGTCACAAATATTGACCCCTTTACATAAACCTTACCAACAAAATGCACCTCACATTGGCTTATGCTCCTTGTAGACCTAGAAATGGAATTTATTCATCAAAAGTCTATCAAGGGACAAACCATTGCAGATCAGCTTGCGATGCTCCTCTTCCTAGACATCAATCTTCTAACTTTGATTTTCCTGATGAATCCATTACCACCCTCTCCCTTTATGACACCATTTATGAAATGAACTTATGCTTTGACAACTCTAAATTTCAACCTATGGGAGGTGCAGGATTTATCCTTATTCCTCTTAATAGTGAGACTATGCCTTTATCCTTCAAATTAGACTTTGAATGCACCAACAACATCACTGAGTATGAAGCACTTGTCTTGGGTCTTCAAAATTCATAGCCTTAGATGTTAAAATCATTAATATCTTTGGTGATTCTCAATTGGTTGTGAATCAATCAATGGTTTTTAACAATGTCATAACGAGTTCCTCAAAAATATAAACATCATGTTGACATATTTTTGACCACATTTGACACCTACCTCATTAAAACCACTCCACATCCACTAACAAATTCATGAATACCATTCCATGCCTTGCCTCATAAATACTTTCCTCACCTTCAAACTCTAAAATCTTTGTCACCATACATAGTTGTAGTCACCCTCTTATCTTATTTTATGCGGTGTGAATTTTGTGGGAAGACTAAAACTCACCCACATGACATTTGGTATAAGAAATTCACAGACTATATCTCCTTTGCAATTCTACCTCCTCCAGATCTCACTTCGCAATGAATGTGAGCCTCCCTCCAAATGGTCTCTCATTACATTATCATGAAGGGTATTCTATAAAAATGTGGCTTTGATGGTATCCTTTGCAGTGCCTCACTAGCTTTCTGAAATTTCATACACCATTAAAGAAATCCATGATGGATTTGTGGTGGACATTTCAATGGCCTCTGCCATTACAAAATATATACTTTTCCTTAGCTATTACTAGAAAACCCTTAACCAAGAATGTTGTGACTATCTCAAACATTGTGTGAAGTGTCAGCAACATATTAACCTTCACCACAACCCTAGTCATGCCTTATAAGTCGCTAGATACTTTTGTCCCTTCTCTTAATGGGGTTTGGATCTTATTGGAGAGATTAACCCTAATTCTTATCAACATCATCAATGGATCATCACAACAATAAAATATTACACCAAATGGGTGGAATCCATCCCTCTCATTTCTACCAAAGCTGAAAAAATATGTGAATTCATCAATCATCATATCATTTTTCACTTTGGTGTTCCTCATCACCTCATCACTAATAATGGAAAACAATTAAAAAAAAAAAACCCTATGAAAGTTGTGTGATAAATTTGGCATTTAAATCAGGTTCTCTTCACCCTATTACCCACAAAAAAATGGCCAAGCTGAATCTTCCAACAAAACCTTCAATAAAATTGTAATGAAATTTTTGACGATACTTTGGTAAGAATTGGCACACGCACATTCCTTTCTCCTTATGGGATTATAATACTAGCATTTATACCTCTACCGATGCTACACATTTCTATTTAGTCTATATTACAAAGGCCATCCTACCTCTCAAAGTCCAAATTCCATCTCTTTGGATATCACTGAAAGATATTCTCTCTGAGGATGATTTTTACATGATTCGTTTGCACAACTTGAGCTATTGGAAAAACATCATCTAAATGATTTGACCATCTTCAAATTTTCAAAAAGGCATCAACCGTGCCTATGAAAAACATGTTCATGAGCAAAATTTAAAATTGGTGACCTTTTCCTAAAGGAAAACCAACATGTAACCAAAGAGGAGAAAATTAAATGAGGTAAGTTTTCTCCCAATTGGCTTGGACCTTACATTGTCACCCATACCTATGGATCAGGTACTTATTGTTTATCTTCTCTTGAGGGTAAGCCCAAACCTGAGCCCCTTAATTCCTTACATCTTCAACCATTATACTATTGAATAAATTACTACATAAATTTATGTCACTTATATGCTCGTCCCTTTAGAAAATATTTTCTTCCACCTACCTCTTTTAAATACCAATGAATAAACTAGAATTGTGTGATTTTCTGTCACCATTAAACCTTGTCTTCAATATGAGTACCACGATTCTCATGGATTCTCATGGATAATTTTAGTCCTTTTCATGATGGAATCCCATGGTCATTCATCACTTAAAACCCCTCTTTCATAGATAACCTTTTCATGTTATGGTTTTTCCCTCATAAAAGAGGCCTATACTCCTTTATAGTCTTGTCCATGACTTCAAGTACAAAAAATAAAAGAAAAAAATATATGGGATACCAAAACTCTACTCCTTGAGTCAAACTTCTTACAAATAGATGAATCCCTCAAAATGAAATCTATGTCTCTCTCTTGCTGCTATAAGTAGACTACTCCCTCAAAGGACAACTATAAAAATCTAGCCACTTATTGTAATTAGTCTATCCAAAAAGAAGACTAATCTGTATCTCTCAAATAAAATAATCCTGAAGCTTCCCACATTGATTAGCTTTGCAAGACCTCAAGGAGAACCTACTTATCCTAACATAGACTTCCCACATCAATTAGTCTATAAAAGAAAAAATAAAAGAAAAAAATCAAGAAAAATACAAACTTTTGGTCATGGACTTTCCTATTCTAGTTTTGGGTATCTTATAGAATGGGCATGATGTCTCACAAAAGGTTACACTTAATGAAATATTCCACCTTACCTTTTTTTATTATACTCTCAATCAACTCAAGGGACATGGAGTGTATTCTACACATTGTGAAAACACAACTTCTTTCAAACTCTAGACCCATCACTCATGTAGTGTATCTAGGGACTTCTATTCAATAAGTATAGGGGTATGACAATTTTGGTTCTTGCCAACTATGGAGCATTTCACTTCTCTTCAATTCACCTTTTTCCTACTTGTTGCTTCTTCACACAAGATAATACCATCGAAATTAAAACCACCTTGATAAATTCATCTATGCCTATGCCTAATTCACCTTTGCCTATTACCTATTCAACATTTGACCTTTCCTATTTTCAAAACATGCCTTACCCGACCCACTTACCTATTCATCTTACCAAACCCAATCTCATTCTTCCTTGGTTTATGGGAGAAATACATTGTCCTAAGGCCCCTTTCACAAGGGATATGTAGGCAACACTCTTAGGAAATGGGGCCCTTTGAGGTTATCTTGGCCACTCTTTTCCCCATCATCATTTCCCCCATCAAACAAAAATAAGTTAGTTAATTTCCATAAAAACAATAATTTGGAAGTTAACTCAAAAACAAAACCATACATCACCTATATACATCATCATTTATTTTCCATAATACCAATAACTTGGAAATTAAATTGAACATGTCAAAATCAACCATGCCTATCATCTAGTTTCCATAACATCAGTACATTGGAAATTAAGCCATTCAACACAACATCATTTCATGTCACAAATAACATCAAACCAAACCATGTCCAATCATATCATTTCCATGACATCAATATAATGGAAATGCAATCACATCCTACCAACATTAACTCAACCATGCCTAATCATCTACTTTCCATGACATCAATCTCATAGAAATTAAACCAATCATTCACAAAATGCATCACTTAACCATGCCTAATAATCTAATTTCCATAACATCAATAACAATGGAAATTAAACCATTCAATCATATAACCATAACCAAACCATGCCTACATTTACTTTCCATGACATTAATATAATGGAAATTAAATAAACCAAACACAACACATATAAATATCATCATCCATCTATATACTGGATTGTCTAAGTATCAATACATTATATACATAGATATAAATACAAGTATCTCAAAAAATATCATATACATCTCACATCTTTGCACATGGATGGTATCTATAAAGTCAAAAATCAAAAACTAATCAATAACTATCTCCATATCATCATCGGGAGGGCCCGACACCTCTCCTGCTCTCTCATGTACCCTCATCTAGCCTCTTCTCGCCATGATCTGGTCACCTCCCACTCACCCTACCTATGAGATCGGTTGCTCTTCGAGTTATTAGTACTATGTGTATGTGAGATGGTCCTCGCACTATCTCTGTTGTGCTCTATGCTCACCATAAGTCACATACGAGATACCACTCTCTATCAAATGGTCCTAATAATTCCCATCCTTATACATAACATCTCTCAAATTGGTCATGGATATCACATGGGGAGTTTCATCACTCGACTCCAACCCATTGACCTTTTCCCGTAATAGTGGCCCCTATCCTACTTCTTATACAATTGGATCTGTCCCCCACTACTTTGGTGCATGTGCAACTAGTAGTTATTCCTACAATGAGGCCACTTGTGCCTATAAGGAAGACACTTGAGTGTGCAAAAGTCCTACAACCTACCCCCTATCCCCTACTTGTGCATGTGCATGCACTTGTTCTTGGACTACTTTGCTAGCTGCCCCTATAAAGTGGTCACATAGGCTTGTAATTTTGCAATATGAGCTGCATTGCCTCAACATGCTCCCCATCCCCACCGGTGCCTAGGCCTGTGTTAGTTGTCTCGTAGAATAGTCACCTATGCTTTTACCTCTGCTAGCCGGGTAAGTGCAGGAAGTTGATGGACAAATATAGGGTCATCCGTGGACATCATATTGCAAAAACAACGGAATCTCAACTTGTAGGGATTATTAGCTATACACGCACTTTAAATTAGAAAAATTATATAAATATGAATCGTATAATTCAAAATCTAGTTTCTAAAATACTAATTTTTTTAAAAAATGACAATTTTAGCTATATTAAACACTTAAAATTATATGACTTAGTTTTTTTTTTTTTGGAAAAAACTTATAAGATTGTAGTCCGTTTGCCCACATTTTGAATGACCAAATCTTGTTATTTTTTTCCTTTGGTGAAACGTTAGATGTAGTTCTCTATCTTGGGATGGTTTTTTTTTTTTTTTTTTACAATATTTTTTTTTATGATTTTTTCTATGAAAGTGGTCTGAAAATATTTAGAAAACGGAGCGCTTTCCGTTTGCCCACCATAACTATATCAAAAAATATTGAAATCAAATATATATATTTTTTAACGTGTATAGAATTTGTCCACGCTTGGGATGGTATAAGTTTTATCATATTTTGATAAGTGAAACAAAAGTTACAATCTTAAACGTAGACATGAACATTCACGGGAAAAAATGTCTTAAAGACCTATTGTTAGTAAAAAATTATAAAATGATATTTATCTTATTCTATTCACTTTAAAAACAATATTTCTACGAAGCTAAGAGTCTCCCCTACGCGATGGCACCATTTTTGTGAAATGTTTTCAATTTTTAGTATGATTCAAGTCTTTGGAAGAGAAGATTTGAGGTTTTTTGTTTTACACTTCATAATGACCTTCCATAGCTTTGGTTGGGGAAAAATAGAGATTTTCCGAGGCTTAGGTTCGGAAGATAGATCCACGATCGCGGTTTATAAAGTGTGCTCGTGGTTCATAAATCATATTTACACACATCCCAATGTCTAAATTACCATGTGATTTTTACTCTCTGACCTTACCATACAAATTACTATGAAATTCTATCTTTTTCTGCATGTTTTTCTTATCACCGGAAGTAAAACATCATGGGAGAAAAAAATGAAGTAAAAAAGGAAGTCATTAAGTAAAAAAACACCAAACGAATTAGAGGCCAACAAAATTCAAAATGCTGAGCGAATGTAGAAAATTCATGAATCTAGAAGAGGTTCATCTTCAACCCAACTATTGTAAGCAATGAAGAACTAGGTAATGTTTCTACTATCAATGTTGAAGTTGAATTAAATACTCGTGATGAAGAAGTTTTTACTGTCAATGTTGAAGAAGAATTAAATACTCATGATGTAGCAAATGTTGAAATTGAAGGAGACAATGAAAATGTGAATAAGGAAATTCATGTTGAAACTGTAGACAAGCAAAATTTGACAAAAACACCTCCTAGGATTTTATGTAAGAAACCTAATTTTTTTATTGAAATTGATGAAAATATTTTGAAACCAATGTCTGACAAACTTTCTAACAACAAATCAGAAGAAAACCCACTTTGAAATTTGGGATAATCATTTTGAAATTTTAAATGATTCCCAAAGATGTCAGTTGTTGGTTAGTTTGATGAAATTGATTAAAATGAGACCTACATTAAACACCTTAGGATTGACAACATCTAATATACATGGTCAAACCTCTACAATTGTTGAAAACCTTCATGATGCATATCACACTTTGTTGGTGTCAAGAGATGCACTAGGGATAGTAATATTGTGCGTCGTGTACTTGCTACTAGTGTTGTAAGTGAATCAATAAAAAAACAATGTTTGATTACACAAACAAGTCAAATGTTGCAATTTAATCGAAAAACTCTAATGAAAGTAATTGAAAGACGTAATATCCTTCAATCACTCAATAATGTCAATTTTTGGGTATTTTCTACTAGAGCACCGTCGGGACAAAAATAATTCTGATGCTATAAGAGAAGTTATTAAATTTTGGCATGATAACACTAGAGTTTCACCTAATACAAGAGATGTTATAAAATGAAGAGTTGGTTCTACTAATCGTGAACCACATCCAAAGCATTTCTTAGATATGACTCAAACTCAATTTTTTTGTAAGTTTGAACAAGAGAATCTGAAAATTAAAATTAGTCAACATTTTTTTGAAATGTTGAAACCATTCTATGTGAAAATCAACCATGCTCTTGCACCACTTGTTGTTTTAGGCAACATGTTGAATTTGCGATGCATTATGCTAAATTTTTACGTATTCATTCTAATTTTCATTCTGAAACTATGTTATCTGAATGTGGTGTTCAAGTTCCACCAATATCTTCCAGGGATTTCATTCCTACTATATTTTGTGAAAAAGAAGTTGGACAATTTTTTATAGTCATGATTGTTTAGATGGAAGTTGTAGTACATGCGGCGGATTACCTAAATTGGAAAGTTACATCCATGAGAAAATTTAAGGTACAATAAGACATAATTTAGTTGAGTTTGATAAATATAAATCAATTTCATACCAATTGAAAGATGGAAAAGAGTCAAAATGGTGTGAGCTAGTTATAGAACAAATGCCCATTTTTCAATTTATGAGAAAATTTAAGGATGAAATTGTTTATGAGTATGCGAGGCATACACATAGAGCTCGATGGTTGGATGAACAATTCAAGCTATGAAAAGACACATTTCCTATTGGTACTATTGTTTCAGTGGTCGATTTTGTAGAGAATTACACATTACAACCACAAATGGAGGTTCAATCGCAATATTACAACTCAGTACAAGTTGCCATTTTTGTGCATATAACATTTCTACATTCTCCGACAATGTAGAGAATGATCAAAAATTTTTTTAAGAGAGTACCACTTTTATATCAGTGATGATCGTACTCATTCTACTGAATTTGTGCAAGGGTGTTTCTAGTTATTTTATGGAAACTTGTCTAATAGGGACATCCACTTCAAACAACATTATATATGGTCAGATAATTACACGTCTCAGTTTAAGAATGCATGAATGTTTTATTGGATGAGTAGAATGCACGTCAAGATGGGTGTGCAACATATTTGGAGTTTCACTAAGGCTGGACATGGAAAAGGAGAGCATGACGGTGTAGGGGCATGTGTGAAAAGAGCTCTTGCAAGAGAAGAGTTGAAGTACAAAGATGGTGCTAAATTAAAAGATGTAAAGAGCATAGTGGAATGGTGTATTGACAACATGGCCCGAGGTTCTCAAGAAAATTTCACAGTTCATAGATATTTTTGGTTGATAGAGGAACAACAAATTGCTAACTACGAGGATTGTATGACATTCACTGGGTCCAGTGATATGCACTCATTTTGTAGCTCAGACGCTACTTCATGGGCCATATGGACAAGAAAGTTGACATGTTTTTGTGTCATCTTGTATCGAATTTTCACCGCTTGAGTGTGATTCACAAGAATGGGTGGAAGGATGGATTTGTAGGCCTCTAACTCCGCTTCCTAGTTATCAACCTCCACAAGCATTATGACTTATTTGTTTATAAAGATGAAGTTACAACATCCAAGGACTTTGACGAAATTTGATTTTGGTGCGACAAGGTATTTATGGTTATTTATTTAATTTTTGTATTGAGTTATGTCCATTGAAATTTTAATATGTAATTTAAATTTGAGTTGTTCAACCTTGGTTTTTTTTTGTAGGACATGTGTTTGCAATAATTGCAACAGAAGACAATGAAGAAGGAACAAACTATTTCTTATGTCGTTGCATCGAGGAAAGAAAGAAGTTGACTTCTCCTATTATAGATGGTGAAGATATTGAGTATCCTACAGGGTCAGTGGTAGTTACTGGAACTTGGCTTCGATGGTATCCATTAAAAACTCCTCTGTTTGGGTGTTTGAAGACTTTGAGACACACAGAAAATACTCTTATATTCACATCTAGTTCTAGCGACAAATATTCAGCTGTATAGATATTGAGGAAGGCCTAATAACAAGATTCTTTGGAAGGTTCGAGAGTCAGATCATGAAACAATCTTATCTCGCTATTCAGAGTAGATCCGATCTTGATGGTTCATTGGAATGAATTTACAATGCTTGAATGTCTTTCTTTATATATAATTTATTTTCAATATATATATAATATTTTTTAGTTTAAAGATCTAGATTTAAGTTTGAATATATTTTATTTTAAATTTGTGTATTTTGTACATATATAGATAGTATATGGTTTTGATTTGAAACTTAAATTTCTTTGACTAACACTTTTATGTTTAGGTTAGTGGTGCCAGAAAAGCTTCCACCTTCACGTGGTTGGCACTGTTAGTAGAGAATTTTAAATTCTCGAAGCTAAGAGAAGCTTTCATTGTTTGAAAAAGTTGTAAATTTTGAAAATGTTGTAAATTTTGAAAAAGTTGTAAATTTTGAAAATGTTGTAAATTTTGAAAATTTTGTAAATTTTGAAAATGTTGTAAATTTTGAAAATGTTGTAAATTTTGAAAATGTTGTAAATTTTGAAAAGTTGTAAATTTTGAAAATGTTGTAAATTTTGAAAAAGTTGTAAATTTTGAAAAAGTTGTAAATTTTGAAAAAGTTGTAAATTTTGAAAATGTTGTAAATTTTGAAAACGACTCCTCCCCAAGTGTTTACAAGACCATACCTACGCGTGTGCACCAAAATGAGAAGGAAAAAACTGAGAAATCTATTGTAGAGGGTCTCTACACCGAGGTGTCGATCAAACGAGGCCTCTCTAGGTGCCACGGAGTCCGAGTAGTCACCCGTCGAAGTTGAACGATATTTTGGTCTCAGGGCTCTTAAGGGACTATGCCCGAACGAAGTAGCCCGGAAGCAATGACCCTTTCACACACCAAAACACCACCTCCTCTAGCATTCACCTGGCCACCCGGACATGCCGGCATAGTAGTCGGTTGGTGCCACGACCCACCGTTTGTAAAATATAGCATTTGACAACCTTACACTGGCTCCAACTACACTATTTCACGCATTTGCAAATAGTAGGACAACGAGAGCACCAAAATGAGAAGGAAAAACTAAGAGAGGCTATTGTAGAGGGTCCCTACACTAAGGTGTTGGATCAGACGAGGCCTCTCTAGGTGCCACGAGTCCGAGTAGTCACCCGTCAAAGTTGAACGATATTTTGGTCTCAAGGCTCTTAAGGGACTACGCCCAAACGAAGTAGCCCGGAAGCAACGAACTTTCTTCATGTACCAAAACACACTTCCTCTAGCATTCACCTAGCCTCCGGATGTTCTAGTGTAGTAGGTTCGGTGCCATGACCCACCGTTTGCAAAATATAGCATTTGACAACCTTACACTGGCTCCAACTGCACTATTTCACATGTTTGCAAAAAAGTAGGACAGCGAGAGCACCAAAATGAGAAGGAAAAAACTGAGAGAGGCTATTGTAGAGGGTCTCTACACCGAGGTTTTAGATCAGAATGAGGCCTCTCTAGGTGCCACAGAGTCCGAGTAGTCACCCGTCGAAGTTGAACGATATTTTGGTCTCAGGGCTCTTAAGGGACTACGCCCGAACAAAGTAGCCCGAAAGCAACGACCCTTTTGTGCACCAAAACACTACCTCCTCTAGCATTCACCTGGCCACCTGGATGTGTCGGTGTAGTTGGTTTGGTGCCATGACCCACCGTTTGTAAAATATAGCGTTTGACAACCTTACACTGGCTCCAACTGCACTATTTCACGCATTTACAAACAGTAGGACAGCGAGAGCACCGAAATGAGAAGGAAAAAACCAAGAGAGGCTATTGTAGAGGGTCTCTACGCTTGAGGTTTTGATTAGATGAGGCCTCTCTAGGTGCCATGGAGTCCGAGTAGTCACCTGTCGAAGTTGAATGATATTTTGGTCTCAGGGCTCTTAAGGGACTACGCCCAAACGAAGTAGCCCAAAAGCAATGACCCTTTCATGCACCAAAACACCACCTCCTCTAGTATTCACCTAGCCACCTAGACATGTTGGCATAATAGTCGGTTTTGGTGCCACGACCCACCGTTTGCAAAATATAGCATTTGACAACCTTACACTAGCTCCAACTGCACTATTTCACGCATTTGCAAATAGTAGGACAACGAGAGCACCGAAATGAGAAGGAAAAAACCAAGAGAGGATATTATAGAGGGTCTCTACACCAGAGGTTTCGATTAAATGAGGCCTCTCTAGGTGCCACGGAGTCCGAGTAGTCACCGTCAAAGTTGAACGATATTTTGGTCTCAGGGATCTTAAGGGACTACGCCCGAAAAGTAGCCTAGAAGCAACGACCCTTTCACGCACCAAAAACACCACCTCCTCTAGCATTCACCTAGCCACCCAAACATGTGCATAGTCGGTTTGGTGCCATGACCCACCGTTTGCAAAATATAGCATTTGACAACCTTACACTGGCTCCAATTGCACTATTTCACGCGTTTGCAAACAATAGGACAGCGACAGAGCACCAAATGAGAAGGAAAAAACCAAGAGAGATATTGTAGAGGGTCCTCTACACCAAGGTGTTTGGATCGATGAGGCCTCTCTAGGTGCCACGAGTCCGAGTAGTCACCCGTCGAAGTTGAATGATATTTTGGTCTCAGGGCTCTTAAGGGACTACGCCCGAATGAAGTAGCCTGAAAGCAACGACCCTTTCATGTGCACCAAAACACACCTCCTCTAGCATTCACCTAGCCACTTGAATGTTCCAAGTCATGTAGTCGATTCGGTGCCATGACCCACCGTTTGCAAAATATAGCGTTTGATAACCTTACACTAGCTCCAACTGCACTATTTCACACGTTTGCAAATAATAGGACAGCGAGAGCACCAAAATGAGAAGGAAAAAAGAGAGAGGCTATTGTAGAGGGTCCCTACACCAGGTGTTGGATCAAATGAGGCCTCTCTAGGTGCCACGAGTCTAGTAGTCACCCATCGAAGTTGAATGATATTTTGGTCTCAGGGCTCTTAAGGGACTACGCCCGAATGAAGTAGCCCGGAAGCAATGACCCTTTCACGCATTGAAACACCACCTCCTCTAGTGTTCACCTAGCCACCCAGACATGTCGGTGTAGTTGGTTTGGTGCCACGACCCACCGTTTGCAAAATATAGCATTTAACAACCTTACACTGGCTCCAACTGCACTA
Source organism: Taxus wallichiana var. yunnanensis (assembly GCA_018340775.1). NCBI lineage: Eukaryota > Viridiplantae > Streptophyta > Pinopsida > Cupressales > Taxaceae > Taxus > Taxus wallichiana. The sequence continues at coordinate 623,500,818 of CM031240.1, forward strand.
TTTCATGTGTTTGCAAACAATAGGACAACGAGAGCACCAAAATGAGAAGGAAAAAACTGAGAGAGGCTATTGTAGAGGGTCCTATGCTGATGTGTTAGATTAGACGAGGCCTCTCTAGGTGCCACAAAGTCCGAGTAGTCACCCGTCGAAGTTGAATGATATTTTGGTCTCAGGGCTCTTAAGGGACTTCTCAAACGAAGTAGCTCGAAAGCAATGATCCTTTCGCGCACCAAAACACCACCTCATCTAGTGTTCACCTAGCTAACTGACATGCCGATGTAATCGGTTCAGTGCCATGACCCACCGTTTGTAAAATATAGAGTTTGACAACCTTACACTGACTCCAACTCGCACTATTTCATGCGTTTTATAAAAACAATAGGACAACGAGAGCACCGAAATGAGAAGGAAAACCAAGAGAGGCTATTGTAGAGGGTCCCTACACCAAGGTGTTGGATTATACGAGGCCTCTCTAGGTGCCACGGAGTCTGAGTAGTCACCCATCGAAGTTGAATGATATTTTGGTCTCAGGGCTCTTAAGGGACTACGCCCGAACGAAGTACCTGAAGCAACGACCCTTTCACCACTCCAAAACACCACCTCCTCCTAGCATTCACCTAGCCACCCGACATGTGCAGCATAGTCGGTTTGGTTGTGCCATGACCCACCGTTTGCAAAATGTAGCGTTTGACAACCTTATATTGGCTCCAACTACTATTTCACGCGTTTGTAAAACAGTAGGACAATGAGAGCACCAAAATGAGAAGCAAAAAAAAACTAGAGAGTCTATTGTAGAGGGTCCCTACCCAAGGTTTCGAATAAGACAAGGCCTCTCTAGGTGCCACGGAGTCTGAGTAGTCACCCGTCAAAGTTGAATAATATTTTGGTCTTAGGGCTCTTAAGGGACTATGCCCGAACGAAGTAACCCTAAGCAACAACACCTTTCGCACACCAAAACACCACCTCCTCTAGTGTTCACTTGGCCACCTGGACATTTCCAAGATGTAGTCGGTTTGGTGCCATGACCCACCATTTGCAAAATATAGCATTTGAAAACCTTACACTGGCTCCAATTGCACTATTTCACGCGTTTGCAAACAAGTAGGACATCGAGAGCACCAAAATGAGAAGGAAAAAACCAAGAGAGGCTATTGTAGAGGGTCCCTATGCTGAAGGTTTTGGATCAGATAAGGCCTCTCTAGGTGCCACGGAGTTCGAGTAGTCACCCGTCGAAGTTGAACAATATTTTGGTCTCAGGGCTCTTAAGGGACTACGCCCGAATGAAGTAGCCCAAGCAACGACCTTTTCACGCACCAAAACACCACCTCCTCTAGTGTTCACCTGGCCACCCGAGATGTTCCGTGTGTAGTCATTTTTGGTGCCATGACCCACCATTTGCAAAATATAGCATTTGAAAACCTTACACTGGCTCCAACTGCACTATTTCACGTGTTTACAAACAATAGGACAGAGAGCACCGAAATGAGAAGGAAAAAACTGAGAGAGATATTGTAGAGGGTCTCTATGCCGAGGTTTTAGATTAAACGAGGCCTCTCTAGGTGCCATGGAGTCCAAGTAGTCACCCGTCGAAGTTGAACGATATTTTGGTCTCAGGGCTCTTAAGGGACTACGCCCGAACAAAGTAGCCCAGAAGCAACGACCTTTTCACACACCAAAAAACCACCTCCTCTAGTGTTCACCTAGCCACCCATACGGATGTGTTAGACGTTCGCAGATAGTCGATTTGGTGCCACGACCCACCATTTGCAAAATATAGCGTTTGACAACCTTACACTGGCTCCAACTACACTATTTCACGCGTTTGCAAATAGTAGGACAATGAGAGCACCGAAATGAGAAGGAAAAAACCGAGAGAGGCTATTGTAGAGGGTCTCTACGTTAAGGTTTCAGATTAGATGAGGCCTCTCTAGGTGCCATGGAGTCTGAGTAGTCACCCATCGAATTTGAATGATATTTTGGTCTCAGGGCTCTTAAGGGACTACGCCCGAACGAAGTAGCCCGGAAGCAATGACCCTTTTATGCACTGAAACACCACTTCGTCTAGCCTTTACCTGGTCCACCTCAAATGTGTCGGGCATAGTAGGTTTGGTTCCATGACCCACCATTTGCAAAATATAGCGTTTGACAACCTTACACTGGCTCCAACTGCACTATTTCACACGTTTGCAAACAGTAGGACAGCGAGAGCACCAAAATGAGAAGGAAAAAACCAAGAGAGGATATTGTAGAGGGTCTCTATGCCGAGGTGTCGGATCAGATGAGGCCTCTCTAGGTGCCATGGAGTCTAAGTAGTCACCCGTCGAAGTTGAACGATATTTTGGTCTCAGGGCTCTTAAGGGACTACGCCCGAACGAAGTAGCCTAGAAGCAACGACCCTTTCGCGCACCAAAACACTACCTCCTCTAGCATTCACCTGGCCACCCAGATGTGCTAAGGCATAGTCATTTTGGTGCCATGACCCACCATTTTCAAAATATAGCGTTTGAAAACCTTACACTGGCTCCAATTGCACTATTTCACGTTTGCAAACAATAGGACATGAGAGAGCACCAAATGAGAAGGAAAAAACCAAGAGAGGCTATTATAGAGGGTCCTACGCTAAGGTGTTGGATCAGATGAGGTCTCTCTAGGTGCCATGGAGTCCGAGTAGTCACCCGTCGAAGTTGAACGATATTTTGGTCTCAGGGCTCTTAAGGGACTACGCCCGAACGAAGTAGCCCCGAAGCAACGACCCTTTCGCGCACCAAAACACCACCTCCTCTAGCATTCACCTAGCCACCTTGGATGTGCCAGCGTAGTCGGTTTTGGTTCCATGACCCACCGTTTGCAAAATATAGCATTTGACAACCTTACACTAGCTCTAACTGCACTATTTCACGCGTTTACAAATAATAGGACAACGAGAGCACCGAAATGAGAAGGAAAAAACTAAGAGAGGCTATTGTAGAGGGTCCTACACCGAGGTTTCAAATCAAATGAGGCCTCTCTAGGTGCCACGGAGTCCGAGTAGTCACCCGTCGAAGTTGAATGATATTTTGGTCTCAGGGCTCTTAAGGGACTATGCCCGAACGAAGTAGCCCGGAAGCAACGACCCTTTCACGCACCAAAACCACCTCCTCTAGTGTTCACCTAGCCACCTAGATGTGCCAGCATAGTCGGTTTGGTGCCACGACCACCGTTTGCAAAATATAGTGTTTGACAACCTTACATTGGCTCCAACTACACTATTTCACGTGTTTGCAAATAGTAGGACAACGAGAGCACCAAAATGAGAAGGAAAAAAATGAGAGAGGCTATTGTAGAGGGTCTCTATGCCGAGGTGTTGGATTAGATGAGGCCTCTCTAGGTGCCACAGAGTCTGAGTAGCCACCCGTCGAAGTTGAATGATATTTTGGTCTCAGGGCTCTTAAGGGACTACTCCCGAACGAAGTATCCCTAAGCAACGACCCTTTTGCACACACAAAAAAACCACCTCCTCTAGTGTTCACCCTGCCACCCGATGTGTATGCCGGTTTAGTCGGTTCGGTGCCACGACCCACCATTTGCAAAATATAGCGTTTTGAACCTTACATTGGCTCTACCGCACTATTTCATGCGTTTGCAAACAATAGGACAACGAGAGCACCGAAATGAGAAGGAAAAAATCGAGAGAGATTATTGTAGAGGGTCTCTACACCAAGGTACTAGATCATACGAGGCCTCTCTAGGTGCCACGAGTCCGAGTAGTCACCCGTCGAAGTTGAACGATATTTTGGTCTCAGGGCTCTTAAGGGACTACGCCCGAACAAAGTAGCCCGGAAGCAACGACCCTTTCGCACACAAAAACACCACCTCCTCTAGCATTCACCTGGCCACCAATATGCCGCATTTATGTAGTTGGTTCGGTGCCACGACCCACCGTTTGCAAAATATAGCGTTTGACAACCTTATACTAGCTCCAACTACACTATTTCACACGTTTGCAAACAATAGGACAACGAGAGCACCAAATGAGAAGGAAAAAACTGAGAGAGGCTATTGTAGAGGGTCCTACACCAAGGTTTTGGATCAAATGAGGCCTCTCTAGGTTCCACGAGTCCGAGTAGTCACCCGTCGAAGTTGAACGATATTTTGGTCTCAGGGCTCTTAAGGGACTACGCCCGAACGAAGTAACCCGGAAGCAATGACCTTTTCGCACACCAAAACACCACCTCCTCTAGTGTTCACCTAGCCACCCGAATGAGCCGACATAGTCGGTTCGGTGCCATAACCCACCGTTTGTAAAATATAGCATTTGACAACCTTACACTGGCTCTAATTGCACTATTTCACGTGTTTACAAACAGTAGGACAACGAGAGCACCGAAATGAGAAGGAAAAAAAAGAGAGGCTATTGTAGAGGGTCTCTACATCAAGGTTTTGGATTAGATGAGGCCTCTAGGTGCCATGGAGTCCGAGTAGTCACCCGTCGAAGTTGAACAATATTTTGGTCTCAGGGCTCTTAAGGGACTATGCCCGAACGAAGTAGCCCTAAGCAAGGACCCTTTCACACACCAAAACCACCTCCTATAGTTCACCTAGCCACCTAGATGTTTTGGTGCAGTCGGTTTGGTGCCACAACCCACCGTTTGCAAAATATAGCGTTTGACAACCTTACACTGGCTCCAACTACACTATTTCATGCATTTGCAAACAATAGAGAAACGAGAGCACCGAAATGAGAAGGAAAAAACCAAGAGATGCTATTGTAGAGGGTCCTACACCTAAGGTGTTGGATTAGAAGAGGCCTCTCTAGGTGCCATGGAGTCCGAGTAGTCACCCGTCGAAGTTGAATGATATTTTGGTCTTAGGGCTCTTAAGGGACTACGCCCGAACGAAGTAGCCCGGAAGCAACAACCATTTCGCACACCAAAAACACCACCTCCTCTAGTGTTCACCTAGCCACCCGAGCATTTTGGCATAGTCGGTTTGGTGGCATGACCCACCGTTTGCAAAATATAGCGTTTGACAACCTTACACTGGCTCCAATTGCACTATTTCACGCATTTACAAACAATAGAACGAAAGAGCACCGAAATGAGAAGGAAAAAACTAAGAGAGGCTATTATAGAGGGTCCCTACACTATGAGGTTTTGGATTAGATGAGGCCTCTCTAGGTGCCACGAGTCCGAGTAGTCACCCATCAAAGTTGAACGATATTTTGGTCTTAGGGCTCTTAAGGGACTACGCCCGAATGAAGTATCCCGGAAGCAACGACCCTTTTGCACACCAAAACACCACCTCCTATAGCATTCACCTAGCCACCCAGACATGTCGGCGTAGTCGGTTTGGTGCCATGACCCACCGTTTGCAAAATATAGCGTTTGACAACCTTACACTAGCTCCAACTACACTATTTCACGCGTTTGCAAACAGTAGGACAGTGAGAGCACCGAAATGAGAAGGAAAAAACTAAGAGAGGCTATTGTAGAGGGTCTCTATGCTGAGGTTTTAGATCAAACGAGGCCTCTCTAGGTACCACGGAGTCTGAGTAGTCACCCATCGAAGTTGAATAATATTTTGGTCTCGGGGCTCTTAAGGGACTACGCCCGAACGAAGTAGCCCGAAAGCAATGACCTTTCGTGCACCAAAAACCACCTCCTCTAGCATTCACCTAGCCACCCAGATATGTCAGTGTAGTCGGTTTGGTGCCACGACCCACCGTTTGTAAAATATAGCGTTTGAAAACCTTACACTAGCTCCAACTGCACTATTTCACGCGTTTGCAAAAAGTAGGACAATGAGAGGACAATGAGAGAAATGAAATGAGAAGGAAAAAAAAGCTGAGAGAGGATATTTTAGAGGGTCTCTATGCCAAGGTGTCAGATCAAACAAGGCCTCTTTAGTTTCCACCGAGTCCTAGTGATGCCAAAAATTACAAAAATGATGTCTAAATGAGATGAACCCATCTTAAAGGTAAATCCTTTTAATTCAACATACCCATTCAGTTGAAAATATTTAGAAACCCTCTTCTCACAAGTCAAAGACATGAAACCTTTAGTTGGTCATAGTGGAGAAGAATCTAATTCATATGAAGACAAAAACAAATTAGATCTATCTTTCTTTCATGAGCTCCTTTACTACAATAGAGACGAAGTACTTGCAAGAGTCCTTGAGTTAGGAGGTAGACTATTACAAGAGTATGAAGTGGTGATTAAGACCATGAATCACAAAGTAGAAGATCCAAAATGACCATCCCTCATAGAAATGGACATCCATTTTAATACAGGTTATTCTTCCACTTCAATAAAACGTAAAAAAATTGTTGAGGATCACCCACAAAAACCAACAAGTGATTCATGAAAACCTTACTTTAAGGCTTCACATAGATTCAAGATTGAACATAGTCACAAAGACTCACCTCCTCCTAGATTTTATGATGAAGATGATCCCTTATTCAAAGAGGAGATCATTCAAAGACAAATACTAAAACTCACTCAAAATTTAGTGACCTTAGGTTACTTGAATAGGAATACATGCAAGGATAGACTCAAGATAAAGTTAGGTGAATTTCACATTTATCCATCTAATGAAGAAAATTTCAAAGTTGCTAAAGTGAATAGACCAATATATCACCCACAAAGGAAAAAATGATTCAACAAGAGTTTGCATTCAATGAAGAATACGCTAACCACATTACAAAAAAGAATAAATGTAGGACACAATAGAAAATATCTATACAAAAAGCTATTTCCTTACCCATTTGATAAAGATATGTTGCTACAACAATTTGCAAAGAATTTAGACATGGTCCTAACGAGAAGATGGGTATATTCAAATAACCATATATCCTAACCATGGAGATAAAAAGAACAAAAATTTAGATCATGGACAAGTAATTTTTAGAGGGGAAACACCATCGTTACAATGACTATCGGAATACTACCTGCATCTATCCAAAAAATGATAAACAATTTTAATCCCTTATAGGATGCGTCCATTCATCTAATGAACAAGTAAATACCATTAGGATCTTAGAGAAAAGTTGTGATGTGGATACAAGACATTCTAGTTTGGTAATACCATTTATCCCCTACCTATTCCGCAACAAGTCCAATACAACTTAATAGAATAATTGGAAAAGACACCAGCTAGAATTTTGATCCTATATCTCCTCAAAATCACCATTTCTCATATAAAAAAATTATATAAAACACTTATGAGTTAAGGGGTGTCGATAAACATAGATCTCAGACACCTTCAAGAAATTAGTACACACCTTGACTCCAATGATCATATCTCTTTTCATCAAAATCCAATCCCACACAATAACCAAGAGAAAAAGTTACCCTTATACATAGAGCTCATTGTTTAACTCATCGTCAGATCAAAATAGTGCTTGTGGTTTGCGGGTCCTATCTAAACAGATCTGCATATTGAAACTGGTAATAAGAAATTTCCATCATTGGTCAATCCCTTAACATTGTTGGAGGCAACATATCAAAAGAATGGTCTAGATGATAAATTAAGTCCTCAACATGCCTTATTAATATAAGATCTCTCAGTGTCTCTTTGATAATGATGAGACATTTGCAAAATTCATGGGAATCAAGGATTCTATTTTGAAGGGGGATCATAAGAAATATTTTCCCATCAACCTAGATGATTGTGCATACTTTGGATAAAAAGTATAGATGTGTGAACACTTGAATAAAAAGAGTATAAGAAAAATCAAGACTACTTCTGAAAATCCTTGCAAGAAAAACAAACATAAGTCTCATAGTGAAATCCTCTTTGAGTCATTAGTAAACAAACAAGACAAAGAACATATAGAAAAATAATAGATAAATATTGGAGCTTCACTTTCAATAAAAAAAAAAAAATGTTTTCATAGCATTATTATGAGAATATGAATATTAATGTTTTCCATTAGATGCTAAACCCATAAAGTAGAAGTTAAGAAATATGCATCCCAACGTTACACTGCTTGTTAAAGAAGAACTGAAAAATTCATAAATATGAAAACCAACACACATGGATATATATATATATATATAATAAAAAAGTGTGCTCCAGACGCACGTCTCTGAAAATATATATGTATAAGTTCATAATGTATGTGTACATCTCAAACTAAGCACGTGTCATAATGTACATATGGGACCACATGCGGTCACAAAAGGCTATATATATACAATGGACTATGAATCTACTCATGACCACATATGTACATCCAGGTGGACTATAAATCTACTCATGAAACATCTTCCCTCTCTTCACCCTGCTAGAAGTAGCACGTCCACGACCTGGGGATGTAGTGGAGGGAGATGCCACTATGGATTTCATCCATGTGGTCCTAGGTGTCTCTAAGCATGCCTGCAACCTAACCTACACATTCATAAACAACAAGTTTTTAACACCCAAAATTTTAAAATACATTCAAAATTTAGAAACTTGTACAATTTAGTTAAAATGCATGTGAAATCTTACCGCAATGTCATGATCCCTATCAATTTGTTGTTGACGCATCGCAGGGACAACAATAGACTCACGAGGGGTAAGCTACATACAAATAATTAATTTTCAAATTAAATATTTCACATATACCTACAAATTTTGATATTGTAGATTTAAGTTTAATAAGAAATAATGAACCTCCAAAATTTAACAAATTTAAAAATTGTACCTCAGTTAGTGGATCTGCAGATGCTATGGTAGTATCTACAGTAGCCTCCATAGTCTACATATATGGAGGAGTCTCTCTAGCAGTCATAAGCTATACAAAAAACATGTACAAATCAATATTAAAATCTACATGACAGAGGTCCAAAGCATGTAATCCACGTGAACTTCCAGTAATTAGAAACAAAGTGTAAAGAGATTTACTAACCTATGTAAAACTCATGTGAGGCATGCCAGTAGCCTCAGTTCCCTGAGCAGATGATGACCCACCAGGCTCCTGTGTATAAAAGAGAAAAATATTAATACATGTACAACATACACGTGAAACATTATAATAATAATCTAGTGCAATCAAATGAAATTAAAAATTTTAAGTTTGTACAACTTGAAACTTACGTTTGAAACACGCCAACCGCATAGCTTGACATGTCGATGTCGACGCTGGATGTTTCCTTCACCGGCTCTTTCTATTTAAAATAAAATTAAAAAATATTTTTTTACATGTATGTACATGACATACAATCAAATATATATATATATATATATTAATATCTCAAACATGTGAATTAAAATATTGTATATATATATATATATATTTAAATTTATTTGAAATTTACTTATGAAAGACCAATATCGTAGGCACCATTTCCAAAAACATTCCCAAATCTCATCTATAGAAAAGAAATCCTATGAACTAGCAAATGATGTCTCGCTTGCAGTGCATACGGACACCACATGATCCACAGTGGTGTGGTGCACTAGAACTGTGCCTCCACCAACATCACTAGATGCAATCTGGTTACTATGCTGGGTGAGAGTGTCAGTGAGATCCCTCAATGCATAAAATGTATCAATCTCCACAACCTCCTTCACCGTAGGAGGGATAACTCAAAGGCAATGGGGGTTTTGGGGCATGGGGATCCTAGGCGACCTATGCGTGCACACATGTGCCTTTCTGTCAGAGCCACCTCCTCGACCAAAAAAGTCAGAAAAGTCAAAATAATTCGGGACCTCATTGAGCACGAACTCGCAATATAATTTCTTCAAAAAATAAAGAGGAACCTCATTGTTGTTGCATGGTGGATAATCAAAAACCATCCACCATCGGTCCCAAAAAAAAATTGATTCTGTCATCATGGCACTAATGGATTGGGAACCATTTGTAAGTAACTGTAGGGGGGATTGGTTCTAGGGTCGGTAAATAATGCACAAATGAGGTCTTTTCTAAATTTTTTTGTCTTTGACGGCCACATGGGATAGTTTATCCGCATACCACCACCTACAATCACTTCTAAAGGTGTTCCATCTATGTATTTGGTTGGTTGTAGACTCGAATTTGCCAATCAATGTTTGCAATGTATTGGCTAAAGTCATGCGGGATGGATTTGTAGCATGATTTTGTCTTATAGTTTGAATTAGGTTCTCAATGACAATTTTATTTTCTCGGATTCTTCCAATGATATTATCTTGTGTTCTTGCTGGCTCAATGGGGACAAAAGGAGCCACGGGAGGCGGATCTATGTTTGGAGGAGGGTTTTGAGGAGGGTTTTGAGGAATGTTCGGTGGGTTTTGAGGAATGTTTTGATGGTTTACATGATTTCAAGCTTGCTGACAAACTGATAAAACAAGAAAATTGTATACATAAACAAACATTTCAAAAAACCCATGAAAATGCAAAAAAAAACCTAAAATGCAAAAAAATGATTACAATCGGGACTTACCTCCTCGTCTTGGCGGCATGGTTGAATCTATCACTATCCAGAAGTTCGATGAGCAATTTTGAGGTGGTATTGAAAGCATGAGTGAAAAATGTTTAGGAAAAATCGTGGTTTGAAATGAAAAATGAGGAAAATAAGGAGTCACGGGACTGCTAAATTTTGTCTCAGAGTTCCGCGATCGTGGTTTTAGGTTCGGTAATTACCGAACCTAGAATTCAAGAACCGCGATCGCAGTTCCTTTATTTCAGGTTTTTATGTCCACGGAATTGTCCACCAACTTTGTGCACTTACCCATCCCTATATACTATAACTATATCCAAATCAATTTGTCCTAGCCTCGGTGGTGTTTCCTATAGTTGAGCTATCCAACAATGCCTGTACCCATAAGTCATGCCTACATCATCAATCTACCTATCGCAGTAATCTACTCCTCCTACCCCTATGAGATCTACTAGATGTGGTGAAGATAATGGTCTCTCCACGTCATCCTTGTGATACTATGGAAATGGTGGAGGCACATCCTATTGAAGCCGAAAATGATGTCTAACTTGGTCAAATGAAATCATCTCATGCTCCCCGAGTTGCCATCCCTGTATCCATATAACTAGTTGTAACCCTTCCAACTCCTCTTCCATGCCTCATATGAAGGGAAATCAACATAAGGCCACCATAGAATATCGAATCTTGATATGCCATCTAATAGTCTCTGTAATATGTCACATCTCATGATGCCTTGTCCACCCTAGGATGTGCTCCTATTGGTATCCATCTCTTGAAACCTGCTCTATAAACCCCTCTAAACCAATCCTATCATGGAAGGCCTGGTGGATGCAGACACACTATGTGCTCATAGGCCCAACAATGAAGAAGATATGTGCAAGATACACTAAACCACCCAATCCTCCGATATGCCCAAAACTCCCTATAAATTTATACTAGATATGTTTACGCCCATGAGAAATAAATTATCTCCTCAATCATATCCTCCAAAACTCCCATCAATTCCTATGGAAATCTCCCACCCTCTGAATCTAGGAGAGCATAACATCCAATATCCACCATCATCAACACTGATAATCTAGTCTCTTGTGGGTGTGTAGCGTACATATCCCCATAACTGATGTTAGCACTATGATAGGAAAAAGATCCCATGGCCTCTCCAAACACTATAAACATCAGATCGAATGCCTCATTTAAAGAAATATGATATAACGGCTCCCCAACAATTGGTAACCTCAAGATCCGGTAGACATCCTCCAAAGTGATGGTCATCTCACCAGTAGGTAGGTGGAATGTGTTGGTCGCTAAATCCTATTTGTCGATGAGAGTGACCATCATGCTATGATCCTAGACAATATGCCTATATCACCTAACGATGCCCAACCCAACATCCCTCATATGATCCCACTCATCCTCAGTAATGTTGGGTCTCATTTGCACCAAAAGAGGTGGTAGCCTATCTCTCATGGTCAACTACTGACATGCCTACATCATCACCATTTAAACTTGTTAATCAATTTTCCCTTTTGATCATTTATTTGACTCTACCCAGCCTAATACCTATTTGTGCCTTTCCTATCCTTCCCACCTTATACCCAACCTGTTCAACTGATATATATTCTATCTAGCCTAAACATCTACACTTATTCTGATTCAATCCTCTCCCCCCTTAACCAATTGCACTAGATTTCCTTATCTATCTTGCACCTATCCTACATGGTTAACCTATACCTTTGATCTGACCCTATCAACCCTAACCAACCTATTCCACCCTAACTAACCCTAGCTTATCCATTCCTACCTAATGTCACCCTAACCCACCCATTTATACCTACATTAACTCAAACCCATCTATTCTACCTTAACTTACCCCTAATGTATCCCCTCCTCTTTCACTTACCACTAACCATACCTTCCTACTCTTTCCACATTCCCAAACTCCATTTTTGAGCCTTAGTCACTTATCACGGTGAATGAAATCAGTCACCCTAACCGATATTGGCCCCCTTTGACCCTACTAATGTTGGTTAGCTTACCAACACCAACCAATACCCGAATAACATCGGTGAGTGGTTCGGCCCTAGGGTCAAACCCCCACGTCTCCATTTCCAAAAATGTAACTAAAACACCTAAAATACCTACCCAAACCACCCCAAATCACTTCTCAATTCATTTTCCCACCTAATTAAACTAGTTTTGGCCCTCCCCATACCCAATTTCACCCACTTTTAACCAAATTTCAAATCAAATTTCAAAATCTAAATAATTCATTTTCTACCTTATTTTTCACACAAAACACCAAAGGAGCTCAAATCCTACCTCTACTCGGTGGCATCTCCGTGGTGGGATGTTTGGTTTATGAACTAGAGGTCCTCTTGTGACCTCTCCTACCTCTACCATGACTTAAATCAAGATCACCAGCTATTAACAAATCGAATCCCTTGTTTGGATCTCGTGGACCCATAAACTTCACTCCTTGACCACTCAACTCTCACCAACTCATCCTAGAAGACATCCATGTTGTTTTTTTCCAATTCAAACACACAAATTCTCTCTCTCTCTCTCTCTATCATTTTCTAAATTAGGAAATGTCAAATGAGCCATTTTCAACATGGATTTTCTCTTTTAAACCTAAATTCTCTCCCGATCGACATCGTTCGGTCATTGCGTAGGTGACCAATGTCGGTTAGCCTTACCAGAGTTTTTTCACCATCAACCGGTATCGGTCACCCTACCTAAGCTAATTATATCTAATTCACCTAAAAAAATACAAGATGTTATTTTCTTGCTTCTAATAGCCTTACCCTAGCCCGAAAGGCTCACCTAAAATCCTTATCACCTACCCCGACCTCAGTGTACTTCATGGCATATTTTTCCTAAACCTCGGCCTTACCCATGACCTTACCTATACTCCCACCTTGACCTTACCATTGGGCACTAGAATTCACTTCCTTATTGTATCTTGTGATGATGTTACTCATGTTGTTTAGCCTACCAACCTTTCCTTTCTGACGTTTATATTGACCGACCAAACCTTTTGGTACTTTAGAACCCACCTAATTCCCATTCCTGCATCTAGCCTCATTATTTTCCTAGGACCGTATCCTAAACCTTGGATACCTAGACCACATCAATCTTGATTGGATAAATTATCAACCTTTAACGATGTATATTTTGTGAGCTCTTGACTTAGTTCCTTGTAAAATTCTACACATGTGTGTGTGTGTGTGTTTGAATTCCCCCACCTATTACCCATAATGATATTACCATTGCCTATATTTTCCCCTAACTCAATTTTCATCACCTACCATTTTATCAAACCCATCACCGATTCTACTTGCTACTTCATCGAGTTCTGGTTTGAGGGGATCACCTCTACCGGACTAGGGGCAACCACTTCCTATTTTTGTCATCAATGCTTATCAATACAAGCTACGTGACAAAAGGGACAAATGTAGACACCAAAATTGGGTCACACCCTCTAGGCCCCTTCCAATTAATTAATCGACACACATGCCTAACCATGGCCCCTTCCACACATTAGTATTAATTTAATTACCCATATTTAAATTAATCCTTATTCCACCTCACATCTCCACCTCACCTAGCCACCTCATCCTAGACCTATTCTAAGCTCATTAATTAACCAAGACCAATTCCCCACTCCCTTTAACCAACTAGGACTTATTCTAACCCTAATCTTAATGGCCTATTATCCCTCTAACTACTCTCCCAATCCATTTAGCTCCATTCCACACTTTTGACCCGAAACCAAAATCTCAATCACGCCAAATTTGGGAGGAATTAGGCTACTTTTAGTAGATATGAACTTTTCTACCTAACCAACACCAATTATTCCTCATCTGATGTTGGTTACCTAACTATTGCTAGTTATCTTAAATATTATTTCCAAACTCTTTGTTTAGGTTCCGAATCTTTTTCTTGGCTCTTGCGACCTTGCATCCTAAATTTCAAGCATTCCATTGATCTTGTAACTTACCAAAGACCCTTACAATGTTCGGACACCACACCATTCTTCAACAGATTGATCCTGAGCTCTAGTGCACTCATAGGGAAGCATTGTGCCCTCTTGTTGTTGTTGGATTCATTCAGGACCAATTTCTTCTGCAACCATCACAACCACCTACTTTCTACCTATATTCTACAAGTATGTACATTCCTCCTTTTTCAATGTTTTAATAGATTATTTATTTATTATTTATCTGTTTCATACCATCCTCTATCATACCTAGATTTCTCCCACATCACCTCCATTCAACCGTATGTTCATTTACCCTTCCAAAACACCCATTTTACTACCTTTGAGTCCTTATAAACATCCAACAAAATTAACTAAACTTCCCTCAATCTCTTTGCAATCAAAGAGAGAGAGAGCTAAATCTCTCATTTCTAATATTTCCATTCTATTAAAGCTACGGACACTAGTCACCCAACTGGCATTAGTTCATTACCAGTATCAGCATCGGTCACCCAACTGATGTCAGTCTCTGTGATCGTAATTTCCTATGAAATAGAAACTTAATTTACCTATCCAAAACCTCTCAAAACTTCCCATAACCTCACCCAGACCTCTATAACACTCTCTGTCATACCTACAGACCTTGAACCATCAACCACCTTCTTTAGATTTAGTCTTATATGCCTTTATTAGACTAGATTTGATTTACTATTTTTGTGTAGGATACCTAAACTATACAACTACAGTAGGTCTCTTTATTTCATGTTCTTTATTAGCATTAACTTGTTTTAAAATGTGGATTGACAACCTTCTAGGAAGCACCCCGCTTCCCAGATCTAGCTTCCACTAGGAAATCCACCAACCAATATTTTTAATCCTATTTTGTGGTCTTGTGTTCTATTTCAGGTCGTTCCTCCTAGCCAAAGGGAAGCTCTTCACAATCATCTTGGTCAACATTCAACGTGCTCAAAACCTATCTTCTACTATTACAAGCATTCCTCCTCTCCCTTACCTCTTATCTTTTTAATCTCTACTTTGCGGTGAAACACCGAGAGTTGATTTTTACTTGAAGTGAAGACTTGTAAGAGAGTAAGTGAAGACAAAATAACCAGTGTGTAGGAGTTTTTTTTTTGAAAATTTAGTTTTGAATGGAAAGAAAATAAAATCCATGCATTACTCCTATGTTAGCTAGACATCTATAGAATTGATAGAGATGCATATAATTCTAGTCACAACATTTCTCTAGTACCATATAGATATATACCAAAATAGATACTAGAAACATCCCTTAGTGAGAGAGATATTTGATTTTATATTTTTGAAAATATGGAAAAAATTATCTCTAGTACCATATATATATATAAATATCTACCAAAATAGATACTATAAACATACCCTAGTAAGAGAGATATTTGCTTTTATGTTTTTGAAAATATGGAGAACAATTTTCTCTCTCATTTTGTTTTAGGAGGTTATGGAATACTATTGGATGAAGTAAAGGGAGTGAATTGATACGAGGATTAAAAATAGATATTGTTTGCAAATATCCATAGGTGAATTTCAAACAAAAAAATCATGTGTCTTATAGTACTTTGATCTATCACAAAAATATTCTGAAATTCACTAGGTGATAAGAGACTAAGTTCAAAATATTATAATAATTACTCGATGTATAAATCACATCAAAACCTACCGATTGGTTAACTATATATATTAATCAGACCATATATGGAATGCTTATGAAGTGGATGTGAATTTTTACAAGTGATGGATGAAGGGGATCGACAAAGGGAAAGAACATCCATATATATTGTAGAAACAATTATATAGATTTTATATGTTTTAATATATTTTATGATTTTTTAGAGTTTTAAAATATGTTATAAATGTGTTAGTGGTGAAGGAATATGATGTATGGGAAATTATGACATATTTTTGTAGACACTAAAATTTGGTAGATTTTCCTTTGAAATGAAAAATTTGGTTATCCTTCTTTGCTAAGATAAATACGCACATTTGAAATCTAATCATTACGTTTCTATAACTCGTTTATGTATTTCTCATCTCCACACTCTACTTTGCCACAAATATTTATTAATTAAAGCAAAAATTATCCATGTGTATCATTCTATAAATTTCCATTTTCATCACATCCATCCTATCTTGGACAGTACAATTTGGTGAGGATGTGAAATTTGTTCCTAATTGACTTGTATGGTCCTCGGTTTTCTATCTTCTTACTCTATTTTCAATTTTAATATATTTATTACATCATTTCATATTCTTAGGGTTGGTCTTATCATAATATTTCACTTATGGAAGGGTATATATGAAATTCAATATGACTTTCTAACTCACTTGACATTATTACAATCTACTATTGCAAATATCATTCCTAAATCACTCTCCTAAATATTCCCAAATTAGTTACACATAATTTTGAGAAATTACTACTACAAGTTTGAAGCACTCAACTAGGTCAAACAGTGTAACTTCCTCCATTTCCAAGAACAAAAATTTCATAGAGAAACATATTAGTAAGAGAAAAGTCACTCTAATAATTTCTGAAGGGTTTCAAGGACATAGGGTTATGACATACAAATAAATAAAAATACTACCGCACTATGTAAATTCTCAATTATATAGTTATCCCACTATATTTATGTCAAAATACATGAGGGAACCCATAAGGGTTTGGTTTAGATCACAATAATAATTATATAAACACCTAAGAGAATTACATGAGGCCTAATTTTGCATAAGGGAATATAGTAAAACACTTGGATTTGTTTGAGAAATTCAACTACCAAGGGTAGTCAAACCTCACGAAACACATGTTTTTTCTTTTAGTTATATAATGCTTTTATGAATGGTATTGCAGGTTTATATGGTTTCCACTTTGTTTCTTATGATTATAGGTCATCCTGAGTTTGTGTGAGAAAGAATGACATACAAAAAGTACATTTATAGATAAGTGAAGAACATAGGAAGTTTTTAGATCCTAATTATCAAAGAATCTAAGAGTGTACAATTCCATTAAGGACCATACACTTCTAGGTCTGGTCCATTAAAAATTCCTATGATCTTGTACTAGCTTAATTTCTAGTTATAGGGTTGATAATGAAACATTTATATTTTCTAATCCATGTTTTCCACCTGTCACACATCTGGATCATCTCTCTTATGATGTATACAACTAAGTATTAATATCTCTTTGTATATTTGAGCTATTTTTATATCATTTATCACTTTTGTAGGTATTAATGCATTATTGTAATTATGTATGGTTAATTGTGAGTCTATTAGAATAATCTCGTATAATAAAATATTAAATCCTATTTACCATTGTGAAATTTCATTTACATAACTTAATTAGGGTGTAAACATCTAGTGAAATTGACCATTTATTTCAATATATTGCTCAAATCTGTAGTGGTACTAAGATTTTCTCTTGATGATTTTTAGAGTGTTTTAATCCAAAGTATCATGGCTTATTATCATTATCATCACCTCTATCTGAATCCAAAGGGTTACCACCTTTTCTCTAGTAGAATCTACTCTCCCTTTATATAGGTCCATGCTTCTAGTTCATGAGAGGGAAGTGAACCACACGATGATTCTACCTATTTTGAAAATTAGGTCTCTCACTTAGGAAATTTAGTGTTCACATTGGTATTCAGTATTTACCATAGAGTGAATACTACTTACAATTTAATTAGTAATTTAGTAATATTGGTTAGTCACACAAACAAACATTGTTATAATAAACATTATATTATGAATAGTACATTTTTAATTTTACTTTATTATTATTAAAATGGAAATTGGTTTGCTTTCTCCTTCGCTATTTTAATAGCCAATATAATGTACAAAATTGTAGTCTATGAAATATAGATAAATAATTATGTTGTGTTTAATTGTTTCAATCTGATCCAAATTCATCATTTGGTATCAGAGTGACATTTTCCACTACTTTGATATGCGAGGAGAAGATTTATTATGTTGGCAAATAATATTGTGTATGAATGATCTTTTGGTTGGCCCTTCGTGTACATATGGTTTCATATATGCATCTCTTAATATTTTAGCTATATGATAAGATGCCTTTACATGCAAAATGATGGTTTGTATTATTTTGGCCTGTGACACATGTATGTTTTATCTTATTGGTCTTTTGTCTTACACAATAGTAGATTCATGTATAGCCTATCAAAATAGACATGTTTATTGGGAGGATTAATTTGAATTTAAATCATATTTGGTAGATTTGTTATATCAAGAAGGCACATTAAAAGATCGAGATATGAAGAGTTTGGCAAGGAATTATTTTCTAAGTGGGTGATTTATGCATACATGTTAAGGATTTTTTCTCGCTTGTCTTCATCTCGATCAATTTCATTATTAGTGTCATTTTATTGTGCACCAATTTTCTTTTCATTCATCTCCACATACCCATCCTCTGCACAAGTTTGATCAAGTTCCACACCATTTTATGCCCATTGTTTTAATGCGGCTAGTATATGTATTAAGTCAATTTGTTATGTTAAGGTTAGGTCCATTATTATAGATTCGTTTAGTTTATATTTCTCTTTATTTTTTTATAAGTGGTTCTTTGAATAATATATTATTAGTTAATCTAATTTTTGGTTCTTAAAAACTCGTGTCAAATTGTTAATTAGAATCTATAAAAAGTAATTTTCCTCATTACTTTTAATTTTCAACTATGACAAACTATTTATGTCAAAAATTCGTCATTATCATAGTCAATTATTTGTGTGTCGTAAGTCATTGGTAGACCTAGTTTTACATCAATAGAAAATTGTCATGGTTACTCCTTAGTTGTCAAATATCATTTTCCATGTCAAAATAGTCATTTGTGTGTATTATCACAAATTATTAGTCATAGTAAAATTATCATGAAGTATTATAATTATGTCGTTATGTGAGTGTTAAAGTGGTGTTTATCATCAAAAGATTCGACAAAATTGAGTCATTGTAAAAATCCAAAAAATAAAATAAAATATTGCCTTATGAATGCATTTTTCAATGGAATCCAACATTCGATTAAGGTATGTAAAATTGAGCTCCATGTTCTAATCATTGAGTAACTAGCATGTTAATTGGAGGTCGAGAGGCAATAGAGGACGGAGGATGGTCATCTCCTCTCATCAGTCACCAATGAAAAGGTCGGATACAACACTAGTGATTCCTTTTTATATTACTTTAGTTGTTTACTTTGAGTGGCATGTGTAGAAATAAAAAACAATTTTACATTCCCCGTCCAATATTGAAATGAAGAGAATGTGCATTACGAATGTTGAGAAAATAGTTTTATAGGAGGGTAACGAGATTCTTTGATGTCGACTTCTTCACCGATTTCTTTGGTGGAAGTGTGATCATTTGGTGAGGGATTCACTATGGTGAATTAGATGGTCATGTGTAGCAAGATCCAAGGGCGATGAAAACCTAAAAGTATACCGAGGCATATGATTTTGTTTCCAGTTCTTAATATATGCTTTCTTCCCATGTAAACACTAAGGGGAATGCTAGGAAATCTAGTGTTCACATTGGTACTCGTGTATTTACCGTAGAGTAAATAATACTTACATTTAATTAGTAAGTTAGTAATATTGGTTATTCGTATACATACATACATACATACATACATACATACATACATATATATATATATATATATATATATATATATTGTTATAACAAACAATATATTACGAATAGTACATTTGTTATTTTACCTTCCTATTTAATAGGAAGTTGGTTTGCTATCTCCTTGGCTATTTAATAGCCAATATAGTGTACCAAATTGTAGTGTATGAAATATAGAGAAATCATTATTGTTGTGTTTAATTGTTGCAATCTGATCCAAATTCATCACTCACTCTTTTGAGCATGAACATTATATTCCTCCTATATATTTATAATGATTCACATTCTTATTATTCTAGCACAAAGTCTCTTCATTCCCTTGTTCATACTTCACACACTCAAATTTTAAAATCAAAACAAGGAACATCCATGTCTTCTTAAGCTAACTTTCCTATTTGCACTATCTTACATCCCACAAATCTACATGTGCAAACTCTTTGGTGGAAATTCAATCATTTGATTTGTGCACTACATGTAATGCTTATTCAGTTACTTGAGTGAAACCTTGTAATTCTCCCTCCATTGCTTATGATAGATATAATCACATCTTATGGTAATCATATTGATATTAATGAAAATTATGATTACCATTGACACATTGGTCATACTAATAATAAATGTATTAAGATTCACTATGTTATATAATATCTTATTTATGAATATGATTTTGAGTGGACCATACTTGTGAACATGTCCCCCTCACTAACAATAATGACATGTCTCATAAACCCTTGGTTAATCATAAAATTTATAAATCTTCTTTAGTAATGTCTCATAATCATCATGTGGCACCTTCCCTAAGTCTTATTGCAAACTATCGATGTTCTTCTACTAGCTTGGTCGGGTGATTGTTGTTGATGAGACCGATATGGCTCATAATTTTGTTTCGAATACACTCTACATTTTTATTTTGTTAACCAACATTATATTCATAATTCTTTTATTGAAGAAGCTATCGCACATAATTTATACTCTATTAAGTTACTTTGTTCTCTTGGATATAGTTTAAAGTAAGAAACATTTGATCCTAAAATGAAATTAGGGAATATTTACCTCCCTCTCACATTTGGTTTTCCTACCATTACTCCATTTTTTGTTTCCTCTTCTATCCCTTCATTTGAAATTCTTAGTAAGTCCTTGGATACATAATTTTTAAAAAATACCATCTATCTTATACCAATGTGTTAAATTGCTGATAATAAAAAAGTGGTTACTATTAGATAAATCCAATTCAAGCATCTTATACCTCGTAACCAACATTTCATTAAATATAGACATATGTATAAGAATAAGGACTTATATATCACCATTTATGGTTTATAATTTTTAAAATTAGATTCTTACATTAATATTACTGGTTTTTAACTAGTGTGATATTGGATTCCAATATTTGATACTTTTAAAAACAATATAGATAATTTTGGGTTTTAATCTAGATGGGAATATGTCCATAAATAATGAAATGTTGGTTACTCAATCTTGTCACTAATTTTTTTCTTACTATTCCTAGTCCTTATGCATTTACTAATAGGTCTTATGGTTTACATGCTAATTCAAATAGGACAATTCTTCCTAATACATCCACCCTTAGTTTTTAGGTTCACATGTTGATTCTATTGCGTCATTATTTTCTCTTACTTTTGCGTAGTGTTATAATTAAGTTGATATTTATATAAGGTAACTATATTTTACCCCTTCTATGTCATATAATATTTCTAAGGGTAATTCTATTCTTTTCCTTTTGCTTGGGATTTTCTTACACATGCTCACAATAATGTTGTGTTTTTGAATATTTACATAATAATTGCCCCATTTTTCACATAGGTATTCCCAAAAGCATTTCTATTATGCTTGTATCCACTTTGAATCCATCTTCTCTTACTCTACCCTTGGGGAAATTGATACAACATTGATAGCTCTTCCCCACCATATCTATGATCGATAAGCATCCTTACATATATTTGTTATGATTGAAATCTATTCAAGCTTCTATTTACAATTAGTCGGATGAATCTTTCCATTTTTTTATCATTCCTTACAAGCTTCATTACATTATGAATTCTACATATGTCTTCTAGCTATATATTTCCATGTTTATCTTTACCATGATAATGATTTAATTTCATTAAATTCTCTTGTTGGTATTTACAGATAACTTTTTTGTATGCCTTTCATTACTATAAACATATTTTTTTATTAGATAAGGTAAAAACAGGGATCGGCTCCCAAGGGCCTTACAAAAGGAGGAACAAAAACCAATGAGCTAGAAAGAAATAGAAAATTCCACAAAAGGAGTTAAACATGCTTAACTCTTACAATGAAGATCAGGACTTTAAACCAAAGAGAGTAAAATAGAGAAAAAAAAAACCGTCCCTAAGCCATCAAACTGCAGAAGTTCGCCAAAATTCTGCCAACAGTCCAAAAAACCCAACTAATTTTTAGGAGAAACTTCACTACTACCAGCATGACTGCCTTTGATCTCAACACCCTCAGCACCCTTGACATTTATGTCTTCCTCTAGCTCATCTTCGAACTACTGATGCGCAAATTGAAATTCCTCCTTTTAGTGCCTTCCTCCATCCCTTCCAACCTATCACTCAAATTTTTGACCTAATACTCCAGCTCCAAAACCTTTTGTTTGGACTTCACCTGGGCAGAGACAATTTTCTTAGAAGCATTAATGACATCCAACATGGTTTCCCTTTGACCAACATTGGTTTCCTCCATCACCTGAAGCACTCCCTCTAAATACTAAACCTTTCTACTCCAATCCTTGAAACCCTTAAAATTACCATCCCAACCCCTCTTTCTCGAGGTTCTCGCTTCACCACGACCTTCCTCACTCTTCTCTTTTCCAGAATCCTCCCCCACATTTTTACATTTCCCAGCCTTCATCTTAGTAAGGCATTCTGCAAGAGTGATATCATCCTCTTCCACCTTATCTTTCAAAGAAGAATTCAGAATAGGTTTCCCATTTTCAAACAACGAAGGATGAGCCCTTCATGCAAAGGCATCTCTACCTTCTCCTGTTGGAACACCATCAAATAATTTTTCAAAGACATAAATAGAAAGAAAGGAATGCTCACCATGACCTTATGGTGAAACATATTTAGAAGGGTCATATGATGAGTATAGATTTTTAGTATTTTCCTTCCAGAGTTATATACTTCATGATTTGAAGGAAAACATCTCTCCATATTCCTAGGATACACGACCTAGAAATACCATCAGTAAAGAAAGAGCACCTTTCCTTACCCACGAAGAAAAACTCAATTTCATGCTCTTTACGGGTTCTATCCTTAAAATTTTTGAGCCCATCCATTTTCATCTTCATCACAAGGGAAATGGTGGACTCTAAAACCTCAATTTCCATACCTTTGACCTTAAACTTTCCCTCTTTCCAAGATTTTCCAAAATCCTTTGATAGGGAGGGGTCGTGACCATGTAATTTAGCAATGAAATTACTGAAACCCCCAATCTTAATCTTGTTCCACAAATGTTGATTACTATAAACATATTTATTTCTTATACAATTATGCCTTTTTACCTTAAGGTTATCACCTCATCCCCCTTATCTTATTGTTAGACATATAGAAACACATACTAATCATAATGGTTCTTCCAACCCTATCTATTCTTAGACATGTGATATGGTTTCTACATAAACTATATACGAGCATCCCTCATCTCTTCTCGACACACATGGATCCTAAGCCTCCTTTATCCTCCGAATGTGATGTGCATCTTTATGATGATATTATTGGGAGGATCTTGCGTTAAACCCTTTTTATAAATAGTTATATTCAAAATAGGTAAAAAAATAGAAAAAGACTCACATAATACAAAAAAATCACATATTTACAAAAATACAAAATCAAAACATGTTTAAGGTTTGATTGGCTAAATTGTTACTTCACGTAGACACTTTGAAATTTATCAATTTACTCTTTGAAACTACTCATTTTGAAAATGCACTCTTGCTAAGATAAACACATAATTTCTATTTCTATTTGGTACATCTTGAGGTATCTTTTCTAGTTTTTTTATCCTTACACACCGATGTACGGACAAATTCTGAAATCTCAATACATAAAATCCATATAATAAGTCAAAATAACTTGATGAAAACTTTATTCATTATGTTTTTCATCCATGGTCAAGGATATGTAGTTTGGTCAAGAATTTATTTCCATTCTTGATCTATCTATACAGATTTTTATCCGGCATATCCTCCATCGTTACTTTCAATTCCACATTATTTGATGGGTTCTTTACTCCCTCTATGTTGACCTTTTTTAGATAATTTATCTTTATAAACCTATAACATCAAGATAAAATTATCTCATTTACTAATCTGTAAATGATATAGAGATACATCAATACACTCACTTCCAATGCTTATAAAAGGTAGTCAAGGCTTCCTAAATCTTGCAAAGGCACATCCAGAGTCATTAGTATAAAAATAAATACAAGTTGGAAGATTGTTATGAAGTTGATGACATGTAAAATTTCTAGACATTTTACTTGACAATGCTATTAAAGTTTTTGCACCTTTTGGTCAAACTTGTCAAAACGGTGAAAATTGTCAAAATTGTAAAACTACCTATTTTCAAAGGTAAACATCTAGGAAAGGTTTCGAGAGGCTTAGATCATTTTAGGATCCTAGATTCTGGTCAATAGAAAGGTATAATATTTTCTTTGTGAATGTATGGTTTATAATATATTATGTGAGCTTTAGAATGGTCTTAGGAAAGCTTTCTCTCCAATATATTTTAAAGAACGTGAGTATGTGAGAACTATAGAAGGGTGAACTTATGAAAAAGTTTTTGGAACTCTACGTGTTTTTTAAAGCTCAAATTGTAACATCTTTGACATGGTTGTTACTGTGATGAATTTCACTCTTGACATTGCAAATGATGACATGTGATTTGTATTAGGAAGGAGTACTCTTATGACTTTTGGAAATCATGTTTACAATGGATAATTCATTATTTGTTGAAAAGGTTCATTTTTTTGTGAATTCTGTTTACTTGAAAATAAGGCCATTCATCTCCATGAAAATCTTAAATTCACTTTTAAAAAATATTATGAACTTGTATTGTTGTTGTCATACTTATCTTGTGTTGACAACAAAACCTTGGATCAATTCCATTGATCCAAGGTATGATAAGTTCTTCTTACCTGTTCATCTTGTTGTCTTTACATTCAGAAATGGAAAGGTGAAGCTGGACTGAGTCTTGTTTTGTTTATAAAATTGTGAAGGACCCTTCTTTAGGTATCCTTGCTTTGCAACAAGTGTAAGTGATAGGCCTGGGTCTTCTTGTTAGTAATAAAATGTTGAATAGTGTATAAGGACCTTGGACCTATTACTAAAACTACTAAGGTTGACACCCTAGCCTAAAGGTTAGATCTAACCTAAGTTGGTATGTTTTATATTTATTGAGTTTGGAAACAACCTAAGGTAAATAATATTTACCTAGGAACTAAGGTTGATTTCTAACCTAATAATAATCTAACCTAAACTATTGCTAACCTAAGGGGTACCTATGGACTACTTGGCAATTGGCATGGTCGGTGGCGTCAGTTTTCAAGGCATTAATTGGAATTGATTTTGGTTTTAATTGCTACGGACTACCAATTTTGGTAGAGGCATTGGGGGTTAGGTGGATTCCTAGTTGGCATCACCACCAAATGGAAATTGCATGCAAAATTTGAAATTAGGCATCGCCAAAGATAGATGGTGGTGGCATGGAGAAATAGGAGGGAAATTGGTTTTCCTTCACATTAATTGATTTCATTTTGGCGAGGAAACTACCTAGGGAAAATGCATGGTGGGTTTTGGTATTGTTGTTTTGATCTTTAGTTCATTTTGATTTTTTTCTCTGCATGGATTTTTTTGGTTCTTCAAACCAGCAGTTCTATTTTACATCTAGATATTATTTTCACATTCTTGAGCTATGTTTGACTCTGTGGAAGTATAATAAGAAGTGGAAGAGTTGAGGAGGTTGATGTTGCATGGAGAAAAAAGAATTTGTTGAAGCTTGGCTCGGAAATATTCTACAAATCTAGAAGAAGCTATATACGACATGATAGGCTCTACCCATTAAGTTGTTCTTATTTTTCCTAAATGTCTTCATTAAAAGAACTCTGATCTTGGGGAAAAAATGGGTTTTTATATGATGTTTGATATTGATATTCGATGCTTGAATTTTCACTATATGCTTCTAATTGGATTCACTTGTTTTGGATGTAAATACGATCCGGGTTTTTTTCCTTTTTGGAAAAATGCTTGAAACTTGCTTAAAATTTTGTTTGGACTTGAGATGTTGTTGAATATTTTATACGTCTGTTTGAGCTGAGCTAAAAATGGATAGTAACTTGTCGATGTTAAACTGGAATGGATCACCTCAAAAGCAATCATCCTTTGGTATGGTTGTTAGTTTAATTCTTCTTGTGTGATATATAGAATGGTTTATTAGATTTGATAACAAATTCTCTGGTAAAAGGAAAAGAATGCTCTAGATTGTTATTCTTGATTTGACTTGCTAGGTATGATTAGTTCTTTTTACTTTATTCAGAAATACAGTTGTTACTATAGAAGCTCGTAGGTAAAAATGATGGAACTGTAGAGTAACCTGAATCTTGTATAAACTTGAAATAATACTAGAAGGGAAATAAACTATGGAACTTGTATTCCTTATGACATATTATTTGTCTCCCTCTTGAGTTAGGAATATTGTTGGGTTTAATTCTTATGCTCCAATTGTCTGCTTTCTTTGATCATTGTGAAACTACATGGTTCTAGGTTTTCTTGAATGGAAGTTTGAATGTAATTCTTTCTCTCATATTTTTGTTCACCATCAATAGATGGGTAAGCTTATTGTTTATCTCTTTGAAAAAGGGGTAAGATACTTAAAATGTTACTTAGTCTTCTTATCTGGAAAACTGAGATAACTTCTTTTAGTTTTTAGAGGGAATATCATGTTCGGTTGGGAGTTTTTGTCCTATTGTTATCATTTGTAAAGATTAGAAGGAACCAATTTCGGTTTGTATCTTTTGAGTTATAGTCTTGTTATTGATTGAAGGTTGAATGGTTCTTTTGAATTCAATGGTTGTTAGGAGTTAAGTGTTTTCTTGGCTTTGGGAAATCAAATATGTCTTAGTTCTTTTTTCGATCTTGGTAAGAGTACCTCTATTAAGGAATTGATATTAAGATATTATCTTACCATTATATGACATTATCCTTTATTTATGTCATGAGTTAAGGTTTTTACAATACCAACCTCCTTGAATTCTGAAAGGTAGATGTAAGTTGTTCTTTGTTCTCACTATTTTAAGGAAAACTATCTAACTCGAGCCTGATCCAACCTCTGTTGGGCTTTAAAATGGAAAACAATAGAGGTTGAACTTGTCTATTATGTTCTTTCTTGGATTTAAAATGAACAATCTCTTTCTCTTTTCTTTTCACCTTACATCATTATCACCTCGAAAAGGAACTGACCTGGTTAGTTGTATAGTTATGCCTCCACTAGGACTTACTTGATAAAGTAGACCCTTTTGTGATAGAATATGTTGCTGAAGAAAAAGGTTACTCTAGAGATTTGATATGTTTGATTGGGAATTTCTGAGTAAGTCTCTTATGGAGTAAAAAATAAGAATTATAGGATCTGTAGTTGTTTGCTAAAACCTCGTATTATTCTCTTTGACTTTTACATATGTAATGGTGTACTAGTTTGTGATTTGTTATTAGTTCAAGTACATGTCAAATTTAATTCATTCTTGGTTAATTTTGTTTGATGTGGAAACCAAAAATGAGATTATTTTTTTACTCTAAATTTAGGATCTAGATTCTTAAATAAGAAACTCTTTCCTAAAGGTGTTGCTTTGGTTCATCCTAAATTTATCCTAATGTTTGATTGAGATCGATGACTTATATTTTAGGATGAAGTTAAGGTAACGTTGAGATAAAAGTATTATTGTTTCATCTAATGTACATTGTTCCTTTGAGATATTAGTGTTAG
The DNA here is from genome assembly GCA_018340775.1 of Taxus wallichiana var. yunnanensis. Classification (NCBI taxonomy): domain Eukaryota; kingdom Viridiplantae; phylum Streptophyta; class Pinopsida; order Cupressales; family Taxaceae; genus Taxus; species Taxus wallichiana. Next base: position 623,528,864 of record CM031240.1, read on the forward strand.
TTAGATGGAAATAAATAAGATTTGGATCATAAAAATATTTAAATGAAAAGTAGTATGTGATTTCGTGAATTATTATTTGTCTAGGATTAATGTTTTAATTACTTCTATGAAATCATTGTTGTAGCAAATAAGCACACCCCGGATGTTGATCGGACTTCTAGTTTGACATCTTAGACATCCAATGTGATTTCACAACATTGAATCCTCTCCCCAAGAGTGGGACTTGTAAAATTGGAGAGGAATCTCTAGATTAGAGGTTGGTTCCTCAACTCCTCGATCGATATATCACTTACAAGTTGCGAGAGGTTTTAATTCCTAGTTCCTACCCTAAATTCTAAGGGGACAAAGATATGGAATGCAAAAAAAAATGAAGCTAATGCTAATGAGATGATGCACCAAAAGAGTTGCTAGAATATGATACCGCAATACATACACAATCACAAAGAAAACACACAAAGACAAAGCATGCACAAATTACTCAAAATGTAATGAAAGATTAGGAAAACAATGGTAGATATATGAAAGGATTGAGGGATTATAATCACAGAGCATATATTAACATTCTAGATCTAATACAATGCATTAAAGTGATCAAGAGGAAAAGGGGTGTCTGTATTGCATGGAAAGGTAAAAATTTCCACAAATTCTACCAAAAGGAAGAAAAGGGAAGTTGCAGAGCTGAAAAAGTGTCTCTTTTTTTTAAAAATGAACCCATTCTGGCTTTTACAGTGCAAACCACGACCCCAGGAGAGAGAAACATGGGAAAACATGGGAGAGATTCAACCACCGACCCAAAACACATTAAAATAGCATGGGCATCCTTACAGGCCCATCCCCTGACATTTTCCACCATGCTGGGAGAGAATGCGATCCATTCTTCATTAAAAATGGTGGTTGAAACATCATTTTTGTCCATGACCACGTGCCAGAGGAAATTTTCAATTTTATCTCTCCAAAATTCATTAAAATGTAAAAATGACCCCAAAATCTTGTAGATAATTTCACCAGCTTTCCATTGATATAAATAACACAAAAAACCAAGCTCTGGATCAAAAGATATGGCCGTTTGAAATTTTAGGGCAAAACAGGGCCAAATCGATCATGGCGGGCAAATTTTTTTAAAATTTTCCACATTTTGGTCATTTGGAAAATTTTCCAAAATTCCCATGCTCCACCATTCCGGTGCCACGTGGCATGTTTTAATTGGGCGCGGCCTTTAATGCTTCATTTTCCATTGTTTTTCCCTTTGGAAAATTTTCCAAAAATCCCCGTCGGCCGATGAGTTGAGGACACGTGGCGTGCAGATTGGGCGCGTGATTCACCGTGAGCATTTCCTCTTGAATTTTCCATGCAAAACCCTGTCTTGAGTTTTTTTTTCCTCATGGCGCCACTTGACATGTGGTGAGATTCCATTGGTTCACACTCGGGGGGGATTTTTCCTTTTGAAATTTCCTTCTTTTTCTTTGGGAAAATTTCCCAAATTCTCCCCGCCTTCCACCGGTCCGGGACACGTGGCACAATTTCATTCGCCATGGACCCTCTATAAAATTTTTTTCCTTTGTGTAATCCCTTTGGGAAAAAATCCCAATCTCCCCACGCTCCCACCATTTGAGTGCCCGGGGACACGTGGTGAGATTCCATTGGTTCTAAATGGTCGGCGGCTCTGGGCCAATAATTTTCCTTTTGAAATTTGGCAAAACACTTCGCCAAAATTCTAACTTCTCCTCCGTGCTCCACTGGTCTAATGCCATAGGACACATGGAAAACGTGATTAGGCACGGGCCTTTCCCCCAAAATTTTCCATGCACCAACACTTAGTCAAAATTTTCAATTTTTTCCCCTTGGACACGTGGCAAGATCCGATTCGCGGGTCTGTGGGGAAAATCTTCCTTTTGAAATTTTGCCAAACACTTGGTAAAAAACCAAGTTTTCCTCCGACCCCGCCACTTCCTTGGACACGTGGTGCCATTTCATTGGCATGGGCCTTTCAGGGGAAAATTTCCCACAAAAACTCCACCGAGCCATAACTTCAAAAATACATGGAGTTAGGAGGAAAACTTTACCTTTCTGGAAAGATGAGAAAGAGATCTATCCAATGGTGCCATTTCTAGAAAGTTTTGAGTTCCTAAAAAGCAAAAAATTATGACTGAGGCACAAGAGAGGGAAGAATGAAAGGAGTTAGCCACAAAATGAGCAAGGGGTACATTTTGGATAACAATTTTGGTGACTCAGAGGGGTCATCTGCCTGCTGGATGAAGTTACCAGTTCCTGAAGCAATCCATTGGGCATGGAGTCATCAAATTCTCTGTTTGGTACCCCAACTGACTAGAACACTGCAAGGAGGAAGATGGAGGGTGGAACATCATCTGATTGAGCAAGGCCTACAAACACATTTCCAGAACAACAAGCTTGTGCCAAAGCACTTAGGGAAAGAAAACTAATCTACAAAAAAACAATGTGCACAAGCACTTGGAGGAATGAAAACCTAAGCTAATATGTACAAGGTGGAGAATTCCCTTTAGTAGCAATGCTTTAGATAGATCCCATTGACTAGAATCTACAGTTCTTCGCCATCCAATGAAGACAATTGGAAAGCATTGTTGTCCTTACACTTTGTGACCATGTATGGGCCACTCCAAATGGCATCAAATTTTGAGTGCCTTCCTGGTTTTTCTCTATCTACATCCCATTTTAACACTAGATCTCCAACTTGGAAATATCTATTCTTGGCCTTCCTATCAAAGGTCTTCTTTATCAAAGCTTGATCCTTCTCCATTGCTTGGGATGCTTGATTTCTAATTTCTTGAGCTCCATCAATTCTAGCATATCTAACCTCCATGGGCTCAAACTCCAACAACTCCAACTGTTTCATGAGTTCCAATGTTGGAAACTCAAGTGACATGGGAAAAATTGCCTCTCTTCCATAAACAAGCTTGAATGGAGAGTTACCTGTAGATCTTTTAGGAGTTATCCTATCAGCCCATAAGGCTGATTTCAACTTAGTATGCCAAGACCTCTTGATTTTCATCAAGAGTCCTCCTAATGATCCTCAACAAGTTCTTGTTTTTAGATTCAGCCTGGCCATTACCCTGAGGGTAATAGTTTGATGAAGTGCTTAGGTAGATCCCATTCTTGATAGCCCATTCAGTCACCTTAGACCCAATGAATGCCAATGCATTATCTAATATTATTGTAGCAGGTATGCCAAATCTGGTTGCTATTCCCTCATAGAAGTCTAGGATGCTAGATTCATTTGCTTCCTTGAGTGCTACTGCTTCAGTCCACTTGGTGAAGTAATCTGTTGCTATTAGAATCCATTTGTGCCCTTGGCTTGAATTGGGATTAATGACTCTAATGAAGTCCAAACCCCATTGCATGAATGGCTGGTCAACTAAAATTGGATGCAATGGAAGGGCAGCTAGCCTCTCTTTACCCGTGAAGAATGCACAATTCTTGCACCTCTTGATCCATGCATAACAATCACTAAAAATATTGGGCCAATAATAGCCAGCCCTCATGATCTTTAGAGCTGTCACTCTTGGTGCAAAATGACCACCAGCTGATCCACCATGGAACTCTTCCAACACCCTATGAATCTGATTTGTACCAATGCATCTCAAAGAACACTCCATTCACATCCTTTTTGAACAAAACACCATCAACAAGGGCATATGGGACAGCCTGCAATCTGAAGTGTCTTCTTTTGGTCTTGTTCATCTCTAGAGGGCATAGACCTGTGTTTAGGAAGTGCATTATGTCTTGGGTCCAGCAAGGAGTGAGGACACCATCATTCTCTTCTTGAGTGCTTCCTTGCTCATGGCTGTCTTACAATGCCAAAATAGCCTCCTTCTCATTGCATGCTTCCTTTTGTTTTCTCAAAATCAGCTACTCACACAATCCTTTTCCTCTGACCAACTTGGTGACTTTGATCTCAATGTCATACTCCATGACATGAGTAATCCAACCTGCTCTCTTTTCATTCAAGTCTTTGTTGAGGAGGAAGTCTTTAACTCCCACATGAGAAACCAGCAATTGAACCTTGTTGTTTGAAACTAGATGCTTGAATTTCTTCAAGCTCCTGATTACTACAAGAACATGCTTCTCAATGAAAGAATATCTCACCTCATAGTCCTCCAGGATTTGGTTGAAGAAAGAAATTGGCTACTCATCATTGTTTTTTTCTTCTTGTACCAAAATTGCAGAAATAGTATCATCACCCCCAAATGCATAGAGGATGAAATCCTTGGAGAAATATGGGTTAATGAGAGTTGGGGCTTGAGAGATGGCTTCTTTGATTGCTTCAAAACTTTCCTTTCCTTCTGCTGTCCATTTGAAAGCCATGCTTTTCTTTAACATCTTGGTGATAGGCTTGACAAGGGCTGCAAAATTTGGGACAAACCTCCGAACAAAATTTATTCTCCCCAAGAAACTTTGAAGGGCCTTCTTGTGGCTTGGCAATGGTAGTGCTCTTATGGCTTCAACTCTTTCTGGATCAATTGCTAATCCTTCTTTGGAGACAATGTGGCCAAGGAGTTTTCCTTCATGGGCTAGAAAAATACACTTTTTAGGATTCAAGGATACTCCAAATCTTCTACACCTTTGGAACACTTGTCTCAAATGAAAGAGGTGGTCTGCTGCATTTTTTGAAAAAATAGTGATATCATCAAGATATATCAGCACAATGTTGTTAATCAAACCCTTGAACGCCATGTCCATTACTCTTTGAAAGTAGCTCCAGTGTTGGACAACCCAAATGGCATTTTCCTATATGCATAAGTTCCCATTTGTTATCAAAGGTTGTCTTGAACTGATCTTCTTCTTTCACCATAATCTAATTGTACCCCGAATAGCCATCAAGTAATGAAAACTCTCGAGCCAAAGAACAACTTGTAAAATCTGCTCCATGGAAGGAAGTGGATAATGATCCTTTGAGAGATGCTCTATTCAAATCTCTAAAATCAACACACAATCTGATTTCCCCACTCTTCTTTCTAACTGGAACCAAGTTGGCTACCCAACTAGAATGCTTGATAGGGAATATGATTCTTGATTCTATCAACTTATTCAATTCCTTTCTCATGAGAGGCTCCATGTGTGGATTGATTGGCCTTTGTTTTTGTCTGATGGGTTTAGTACTTGGATCCAATTCAATGGTGTGTTGAGATAACTTGGGATTGAAACCTTTCAAATCTTCATAGCTCCAAGAAAACACATCAGGGAATTCTTGACAAAGTTGTATGAACTCATACCTTTCTTGCTCAGTTGTCACTTTACCAACTCGGAGTGATTTGCCTTCTTCCACCAAGATGGACACTGAATCTTCTCCCTTGACTTGAATGTTTGCTTTCTCCTTCCTAAACTAATCATTAGGATTGAAAATGGACTCCAAAGTAATAAGTCCCTTTGGTAGTTTGTTGGTTCTCAGCTATACCACTTGGTCACCATACTGCTGCTCCAACTTTTCCTGATTTTTAGCTGAGAACTCAGCCTCTTCTTGCAAGAAATGGATGATTTGCTGATCATTTTCAAACACTTGCCAACTTACATTGTTGTCTGGCACTGAAGGCCTTACAATCACATGGATGTTTGGTTGTACCTTGTCTTTTTGAATGCTTTCAACAACGTCAAAGGCTGCCCCAACTACTGTAAGCCTATCAACAACTTGGTTCTCTTTTCTAGGAATGGATTTTATGCCAAAACCCTCAAAATCTTCAATGAGGTCCCACACCCTATTTTTGTAGCACTTGAGTAGATCATTCTTGACAAAATGCTGCCCTTAACTTGGTTGACAATCAACTCACTGTCACCAAAGACTTGCAAGTTCTTTATTCCTCTCTTGATTGACCAATGCAATCCTTGTATCAAAGCTTCATATTCAGTAGTGTTATTAGAGCATGCAAACTAAAATCTAAAAGCTGAATAATACTTAACTCCTTGAGGTGAAACAAGCATAGCTCCCCTCCTCGCACCTTGTCTACTCCTTGATCCATCAAAAACAACTGCCATACCTCATTGTCATCCTTGTGGTTTGGCTTGGTGATGCTAGGAATAGGCTGATTTTCTTCATGCATGCAATAGACTCCTAGCTCAGATTCTTCTATTTCTTGATAAGGATCAAAATCATGCACCTTGTTTTCCCATTCATCAAGAGTTAGATCTGGGATGCTTCCTACCTTGGTGTTAGTTTCATCAGTGCTTGGATAATCCTCTTGATCAAACACTTGAACAATTGGTATTGATCTGACTTGGAGTGTAAGGCTCAATGTGAAAGTTTGCAATAGGTTCAGATCTGATTGTGGCCTTGGTTCCATATCTTGTTCTGAACAACATGTGTGACCAATCAACAGATAAGTAGCCTCCAATCTTGGTTGTGAAATCCCTTGATAGACATAGGGCAAAGAGTGGTGGAAGATCTATTACTGAGACATCTTGTAAAACAACAACATTGGGGCATGCATGCAAAGTAAGACTCAAGTTTTTTATCACTCCAACCGTATTTACTACGCTGTCCCATCCAATTGCACTACCCCTTTGGATATGACTTCATACTGAATTCCCAACTAATCAGCTATTTTCTTGGGCATTACTGAACTACTTGCCCCGAAATCAATCATGCAATTGTGTACTAATTGGTTTCCAATGATCAATGAAACATAGAATGGAGGGGGCTTCAACATTTTACCTTGCTGTCCTCCATGATTCCCTCAGCTGGGCAGCATTTGTGAGCACCTTCTCTTGCATTTGGACTTGCTGATTTGAAGTTGACCAGTCCTTCATGGCAGCTTGTAGCAAATCTCTTTGGCCTGGGATAGATAGTGATTCCCACATTGATATGTTTACATTTGTCTTCTTCATCTGATCAATGATGTTGAATGGAGATGAAGCATCTCTTTTGTCCCTTGGCCTGCACATTCATTCCTTGCATATGGGCAGCAACAACTGGCATTTGAGTTGGCCTAGAGCTTGTTTTAGGCAGCCCTTGTGTGTTTGGAACTAAATTTTGTTTGCCAATAATTTGTGGAGTAGTAGGAGGTTGTGGATTATTTGGAGCCAATGGCTTGTTCTTCACCCAAATTCCTCCTTTTTGACCTTGTGTTGGCTGCAACACTTTGGGAAACTATTTGATTCATGCCACAAAAATCCTCTACCTTGCCAATTTTACAAGTGTAGTATCATTTGGAGCTGATTGCTGCTGGAATGTTTCTTGTTGTTGGTTATTTCCTTGACTACCTTCACCCTCCACACCAGTAGTTATCACCATTAATGCTTGATTTAAGGCACCATTGAAACACATAGACTGGTTGTGAGGTTCATTACATGGGAAACACCAATCATACTCTTGAGCTATGTTGTTTTGCACTGGCACTAATGCCTTAGAGGTAGATATAGCATTGGGATTATAGGGCTGAAATGGTTTGTTGGCAGGAGGTCTTGCTTGATTTAAATTTACAGCTGGATTGGGTGGTCTTTGAGGTTGGTATGGCTACCTGTTAGGCTAGCTTGAGGCTAGAAAGGAGGTCTAAAACCTTGGGCTTGCTTGTCTCTTGAGTGTAACCAGCTCATTACCTAAATTTTATAATTGCTTCATGACTTCTTGAAGTTCATTTGAGGCACTAGAAGATGAAGTAGAAGCTTCACTTAAATTCTGATTTCTAGGAGTGGGAATAGGAGCTAAATTAGGCACTTGGCTAGTACTTGGGCTTCTAAACTTGGAAACAATGGCATTGAGGCTCTAGAGCTAGCTTGCCAGCTTGAATCAAACAATTTTCAGCTCTAATGGCAATGCTATAAGCAACAGGGATAGTTGTGCCTCCCATGGATTGAATTAACATAGAAATATCAGAATTTAAAGCTTTAAGGTAATATAGAAAAGAACCTTCTGTTGCTGGCCTTACTACCACTGGAATTCTCTCCCAAGTCATTTGAAATTTGAAGTTGAAGTCAGTTAGCTACTCATTGGGAGCTCTCTTGATGGTTGTCAGCTGCTCCAAAAGGGACAAGTTGTCTCCCTTTTCTCCAAACTACTCATGGAGGGCTATACATAGTTAGTTCCAATTTTGGATAGAACCTGAGGCAAGACTCCTGAACCATTGCAAAGCTTTCCCTTTGAATGAAGATGCCAACAGTTTGACAACAAATTACATCTCATTGATCTCATGGATTGCACAAATATTAGCAATATCCTTAACATGATCACCAGGAGTGGTCTGATTCTCTCCAGTAAAGTATGGGATGTTCTTCAATGCTGCAACTGGGATTGGATTTTGTGCATTGAGAGCAAGTGGGCTGCTGCCAATGAAATTGACATAGGGGTTGTTTTGTGCCATTCTGATTGGCCTTAGAACCCTTGTTGATTGAATGAAAGGCCTACCAGGTGGAGGAGTTGATAGAGTTCTATTTGGTGGAGATGGAGACCTTTGAATTCTCCTCCCTCTTTGCCTTCTTCTTGGAGATAACTGCAGATACTCAAACAACACCTCTTCTTCTCCAACTCTTGACCTTGTGGTGATTCTTCTCATGAGTTTTCAGGTCTGCACTACTAAAACCAGCTGATTCTTCTTCCTTGGAGTCACCAGATGTGTAATTTAGGGATCTTTTAAGAAAGAAACTTGCAAAAAATGCACATCAATTTTTCATAATGAAGATGAAGACCTCTAAGGTCCCACCGGCATGCCAAAACTATTGTTGTTGCAAATCAGCAGCACACTCCTGGATGTTGATCAGACTTCTAGTTTGACATCTTGGACATCCAGTGTGATTGCACAACATTGAATCCTCTCCCCAAGTGTGGGACTTGTAAAAATGGGAGAGGAATCTCCATATTAGAGGTGGTTCCTCAACTCCTCTGATCAGATATATCACTTACAAGTTGCAGAGGTTTGAATTCCTAGTTCCTACCCTAAATTCCAAGGGGACAAAGATAGGAATGCAAGAAAATGAAGCTAATGCTAATGAGGTGATGCACCAAAGGAGTTACAGACACCTGATACTACAATACATACACAATCCACAAGAAAACACAACACAAAGCATGCACAAATTGCTCAAAATGTAATGAAAGATCAGGAAAACAATGGTAGATATATGAAAGGATTGAGGGATTTTAATCACAGAGCATATATTAACATTCCAGATCCAATACAATGCATTACAATGATCAAGAGGCAAAAGGGGTGTGTATTGCATGGAAAGGTAAAAATTTCCACAAATTCTACCAAAAGAAAAGAAAAGGGAAGTTGCAGAGCTGAAAAAGTGTCTCTTTTTTTAAAAATGAACCCATTCTGGCTTTTACAAAGCAAACCATGACCCCAGAGAGAGAAACACGGAAAACATGGGAGAGCTTCAACCACCAACCCAAAACACATTAAAACAACATGGGCATCCTTACAGGCCCATCCCCTGACATTTTTCGCCATGCTGGGAGAGAATGCGAGCCATTCTTCATTAAAAATGGTGGTTGAAACGTCATTTCTGTCCATGACCACGTGCCAGAGGCATTTTTCAATTTTCTCTCTCAAAATCCATCAAAATGTAAAAATGACCCTAAATCTTGTAGATAATTTCACCATCTTTCCATTGATATAAAGAACGTGAAAACCGAGCTCTGGATCGAAAGATATGGCCGTTTGAAATTTTAGGGCAAAACAGGGCCAAATCGGATCGGGCAGGAAATTTTTTTAAATTTTCCACTTTTTGGTCATTTGGAAAATTTTCCAAAAATTCCCCACTCCACCATTTTGGGTGCCACATGGCATGTTTTGATTGGGCGGGCCTTTAATGCTTCATTTTCCATTATTTTTCCCTTTGGAAAATTTTCCAAAAATTCCCCGCCGGGCCGATGATCTGAGGACACGTGGCACGCCGATGGGCGCGAAATTTTCCATCATTTTTGATCCTATTTCTGACTGGGGCAAAACCTTTCCTTTCCTTCAAATTTTCCATGTGGGCTTGTCTTGAGTTTTTTCCACCTGACACGTGGCAAGATTCCATTGGTTCGCGCTTGGGGGTAATTTTTCCTTTGAAATTTCCTTCTTTTTCCTTTGGGAAAATTTCCCAAATTCTCCCCACCTTCCACCGGTCCAAGACACGTGGCACAATTTCATTCACCGCAGGCCCTCTGCAAACATTTTTCCTTTTGTGTAATCCCTTTGGGAAAAATCCCAATCTCCCCCCGCGCTCCGCCATTCCGGTGCCCGGGGACACGTGGCGAGATTCCATTGGTTGGTGGGCCTACGGGCCAATAATTTTCCTTTTGAAATTTGGCAAAACACTTCGCCAAAATTCTAACTTCTCCTCCACGCTCCACTAGTCCGATGCCATAGGACACATGGAAAATGTGATTGGGCACGGGCCTTTCCTCCCAAATTTTCCATGCGCCAACACTTAGTCAAATTTTTCAATTTTTCCCCTTGACACGTGGCAGGATCCGATTCACCAGCGGGCCTGTGGGGAAAATATTCCTTTTGAAATTTTGCCAAACACTTGGTAAAAACAAGTTTTCTCCGACCCCTACCACTTCCTTGACACGTGGTGCCATTTCATTGGCTGACGGGCCTTTCAGGGAAAATTTCCCACAAAAACTCCACCAGCCATAACTTCAAAAATACATGGAGTTAGGAGGAAAACTTTACCTTTCTGGAAAGATGAGAAAGAGCTCTATCTAATGGTGCCATTTCCAGAAATTTTTGAGTGCCTAGAAAAGAAAAAAATTATGATTGAGGCACAAGAGAGGGAAGAATGAAAGGAGTGATGAAATATGAATCATTGTTGAAAATTATTTGTGGAAGGAAAGTTTTATTCCTAATTGAGCTTATTGATGTTGTTTAACACTAAATATGTCTGAAGTGTTTGAAATTGTAATGTATGATTTCCACTTTGATGAATGGAAAATATTGTGGGTTTATTTGTATTTGATGTGTCATCCTTTTGGTATATTTTTTGAATGGAAATGATAAGCTTATCTCTATTATATATATATATATATATATATAAAGAATAGAGATAAACTTATCATTTATTCACAAAATATACCAAAAGGATATATAAATACATGTAATAAACCCTCTCGAGTTGATTTAAAATGAACTAGAGGATAAAGGTACTAGATGTAATATCCTCTTATTAATGCAACTTATTAAGTTGGCATACATGATTGGTCATTCAATTAAATCACTATGGTTTTACTAAAATGATGTTAATGGGTAAATGGAATCTTGATGAAAACTTGTAAAAGGTTATGAGGTTCCAAATGAACCCTAACTCTTAATAAGTAAAAGGAAAGGCAAATATTCTGCAATGTTAAGCAGTCTATTTAAGACCTTTTGGAATTAAATCCTAATGTTATTTTGGATAGAGGAAGGTGTGCTTCCTCATGATTAATTCCTTAATCTGAGTAAAACAAATGAAAAGAGTATATATATAATAAGTAGACTTCATCTCAATGAAGTCTATTATAAAATAATCTGATTCAAAACTTAAACAAGCTAAGACTTGGATAAGTTAAATAAGTTAAACTCATTGTTAGTATGTTGATTTGTTTGTAAAAATGAATCTTAAATTAGGAAGTTAATGATGAAAAACAAATCTTTAAAAGAGGTTGGAGGTAGATGTATCTGCATAAAATTACAATTCATTTATTGCTTGCAACCCTAATGGTTAATGAAACTAGGGATTCAACAGGGTTGTTGTAATTAAACTTTAATTAAGGAAAATAATTAAGTAATTAACTTCTTTTTTGGGTATGCACATCCATATGGGATGACTCATTGGATGTTGGCACATGCCAACTGTAGTACAGTACCTTTGTGAAGACTTGGGTCTTCATGAGGATATTGTGTTGTAGTTGACATGTTGCAACACCTTTCGAGTTGAATCATCTAGATCTACATAAACTTAGACTTGATCTTAGTTATACCCTAGGTTAGGTTAGAAGCATGATCTAGTGTCGGGGAAACTCATGATGACTTAGGATAACTAGACACATGCAATCAACTTAGGTTGATTGAGTATGTCTATGTACCCTTAGTCACCATGAGTAGTCTTCTACACTAAACTATGTTTCTAACCTTGGTTAGGGTTAAACCTTGAACAAGTGGACTGACAAGAGTCAGTGAAGACCATTCTAGATAATATATGAAGTGGGGTGAAGGATGTATTCCATTTTGATGAGTATGTCATCTAGGAATATTAACATGAATAGTATGTTGAAAATATTTGGCCAAAGTATCACAAGTTTGTTGTGTTTTCCTATGTCACCTAGTTTAAGAAGTGAGATTTCATATGAATATTGGTAACAAATATTCAAATAGGCCTCTTAAACAAAACACTTAATACCCCAAAAAAGGGTAAGAGAACCAAGTATACCTAGTATACAATTCATTGAGTTAACATGAGAGATCGATATGATATCGAGTCATGAAATGAGAGATCGGTGTTTCACCGAGTCATTATAGCTGCATATGGTTATCTGATTATGAGATTGATTGGCATGGAATGTGTGTTCTAAATTATGATTATTTAGAATAGAGAACATTATTCAAAAAAAAAATTCCTTGTTTCTAAAGTCTTAAAATGGGAATGTTACATCTTGGTATCAGAGCTAAAGGTTGTAGCTCTTGGACCTATTGTGTCCATAATATGATAAAACTTAAATTTTCTTGTTAACAAAAATGGTTAGAACAAGAGGAAATGCTACAAACAACCCACCACCCGGTGGAGAAGTAGTTACTCCCAAAAACTCTTGATGAGATCCTTGCTTCCCTATTGGACACAAGAGATCATTTAGTTGTACTTAAACAAAAAGTAATGGGCAATGAGGAGGAAGAAGAAGATGTTGGTAATAACAATCAGCCACCTCCTGTGGACAATGCCAATGTTGGAAATTTGGGTATTGATAACAATAATGCAGCCAATGCTAATGCTAATGTACCTAATCAACCTAAGAAATAAAAAGGCAAGATTGGTAGCTGAACTCACTAATGACATAAAAAGAATAAGTCCACCCAAGTTTTATGGCACTACATTAGGAGATGGAGCGAGAAATTGGCTCAGTGAAATGGAGAAGTACTTTGCAATAAGGAACTTCTCGAAGAAACAAAAGTAATATGGGGAGCTTATCAACTTTCCCATGAAGCATCTTCATGGTGGGACAAGCCGTAAGGCTGAGTTAAACATTGATGAAACAAATATTACTTGGGATCAATTTAAAAATTATTTTAGGCAACGATGGCTGCCACAACTTTACTATGATAAGAAAATGACTAAATTTCAGAACTTAGCTTAGGGAAAATTAACTATAATAGAGTACTGGGAGAGGTTTACTAAACTCCTTAAGTATGTACCTCAGTATCAAATTGATGAGAAGTTCAGGATACAAAATTTATCATGGGATTAAATCCCATTATAGGTGGAGAAGTGGATGTTCACAACCCAACCACTATGGAAGGGGTTGTAGAAAAATCCATAAGGTAGGGACATAGAAATTGAAAGCAATCTCTACCCATAAGGAGGAAATAAAAATAAAGTTCCAAAATCTTCTTCATCTCTTGCACCCAAAAAGGGACCATGGAAAAAGTTTCCTATGAAAAACAAATTTGTTCTTGAAAAAAATAAAAAAACAAAAAAAAAAAAACCTGCTGCTAATGTGTGAAATAACTTTGTCAAGAACAATAATAATAGATATAAGTCCTATGGGGGTTAGAATGATAACTTTAAGGCTGAAATAAATTTGAGCCTAAGAAGGGACTTGTAGAGGCTATTACAATTGTGGCAAGGATCATTACACAAATCAATTTCCTTTAAAGAAGGATGACCACAATCAACAACATAAGATACACACTGTAGTAGCTGATGAAAAATAGGTTGAAAAGCAAGTCACACCCATAGAAGTTCTAGGTAAGTTATTTGGTATACTTGTAACTATAATTTTTGATACTAGAGCTACTGAATGTTTTATTTCTACTAAATTAGCATCAAAATTAAAAAGAAAAGATGGAAAAATGGATAAATCATGGGTTGTACATTATGGAAATAATGTTGTTCACACAGTTAGTATGTGTCTTTTTGGAGCAGTCCTTGACTTTCCTAGTTTTTCCACTAAGTTGACTTTATGTTGCTCCTTTGGGGTCTTATGATGTAATCATAGGTGTTAATCGAGCTAGCTGAGCATAAGGAAAAGGTTGACTATTTTGAAAAACATATTAGTTGTTTGGATGACCTATAAAAAACAATAGACATTCGGGGGTAAAACATGATATTTCAGTTAGGAAATTATTATCTATGCAACTTAAAAAGGCCAAAAACAAAGGTTGCACTTTGTATGTAGTAAAAATTTCTAAAACAACCAAAGAAAGTAGTGACTTCATGGAAATATATCCACTTGTTACAAAATTTCAGTGATGTGTTTCTAGAAGAATTACCCGGTCTTCCACCCAAATGGGAGTTTGAATTCACGATTGAGATCAAACCAGGAACCAAACCTATTTCCAAGGCACCATATAGAATGAATACCATTGAATTGGTAGAGCTTAAGGCACAATTACAAGAAATTTTGTCTAAAGGTTTGATAAGACCGTGTCTCGCCTTGGGAGCACCGGTAATTTTTGTGAAAAAGAAAGATGGAACACTTAGATTGTGCATTGATTATAGGATGTTAAACAAAGCAATAATTAAAAATAGATATCCACTTCCTAGAATTGATGATTTGTTTGATCAGATGTGTGGTGCATCAATGTATTCTAAAATAGATCTTCAATGATCTAGATATCATCAGTTAAGAATAAAGGATGAAGATATTCATAAAATAACTTTTAGAACAAGGTACAAACATTATGAATTCACAATTTTACCATTTGGATTAATGAATGCACCTACAAATTTTATGAATTTAATGAATAATATTTTTCAAGAATACTTGGACAAATTTGTGCTAGTATTCTTGGACAATATTCTCATATACTCTAAAATCATTGAAGAACATCATGAACATTTGAAGTAGTTATGGAAATCTTAAGAAAGAGAAGGTTGTATGGTAAGTTGTCCAAATGTTCTTTCTATGATACAGAAGTGCACTATTTGGGTCATGTCATAAGCAAAGATGGAATAATAGGTAGATCCCTAAAAAATTGTTGCAATAATTGAGTGGCCTGCACCTAAGAATGTACATGAAGTTAGAAGCTTCATGGGTCTTGTTGGTTACTATAGGAAGTTTGTTAAAGACTTTTCTAAGGTTGTTGCACCAATAACTTCATTGCAGAAGAAAGATAAGAAATTTGTATGGAATGAAAAATGTGAATCTACATTTAAGACTCTGAAGGATCAGTTAACATCAACACCTATTTTGGTTGTACTTGATCCTAATGGAGACTTTACTATTGTAACAGATGCATCCGGGGAAGGTCTTGGAGGTATTTTGTTGCAAAATGATCATGTTATAGCTTATGAAAGTAGAAAACTCAAGTTACATGAACTGAATTATGCTCCACATGACCTAGAGCTTGCTTTTCCATTGTTCATGCACTTCAGGTATGGAGGCATTATCTTCTTGGTAGACCTTTTGAACTAAAAATTGATCATCTTGGGTTGAAGTATATTTTTACTCAGCCAAATTTGAATGCAAGACAATGAAGATGGTTAGAATTTCTATCTCAATATGATTTTGACATAAGTTATATTAAAGGAAAATAAAATAGAGTTGCAGATGCTCTAAGTCGTAGGAAGCACATTTCTGCTCTTATAACGTTGAGAACTCAGTTTAAAGATGAAGTAAAAAGTGTCATGGAATCTGATTCTTATTTTTAGCAAGTAAAAACAACACTTGTGCTAGATCCAAATGATGTGAGATATAAAGGTTTTCACTTTGACAATGAAGGAATCTTGAGGTTTGAAAATAGAGTATACATACCTTTGTTAAATGATTTAAGAAATGAAATTGTTAGCTGAATTTCATAATTCACCTTTTTCTGGACACCCTGACATTATGAAAATGCTTGCTGATATAAAACAACAATATTTTGGAAAGGGATGAAAAAGGACGTGATTGATTTTGTGACACACTACTTAGAATGTTCAACATGTTAAAGTTGAACATATGCATCCATCTAGTTGGTTTATTATCCTCACAACATACCGCAATATAAATGGCAAGTAATAAGCATGGATTTTGTACAAGGGTTTCCTATGTCAAGAAATAAACATGATGTTATTCTAGTTGTTGTTGATAAACTAACAAAGGTAGCACATTTTATTGTTGGTAATCTTAAGGATGATTCACTTGTTTTAGCAAAAATATTCATGCATGAAATTTTCAGATTACATGGAGTACCTGAATTGATCATATCTGATAGAGACCCAAGAATGACATCTAGATTTTGGAAAACACTTAATGCAGCCCTAGGGACTAAGCTGAATTTCAGTTCTTGCATACCATCCAGAAATGGATGGATAGAATGAAAGAGTTAATCAATTTTTAGAGGATATGTTACGAATGTATTGTATGGATCAATAGTATAAATGGGAAGAGTACCTTCCATTAGTTGAGTTTTCTTATAATAACATGTATCACACCTCTTTAAAAATGGCACCTTTCAAGCATTATATGGAAGGAAATGTAGAACTCTAGTTAGTTGGGATAACATAGAGGATAGAGAGGTAATTGGGCCTAAATCCTTATGGAAATGGAACAACAAGTTAAAATGATTCATGAATGCTTGAAAGAAGCAGCAAAGATAGGAAAAGAGTTATGCAGACTTAAAGTGGGTTGATAAGAAATTTGAACTTGGTGAGAAGGTCTTTCTATGGGTTAAACCAAAAAGAGTTCTATAACTTTTGGCAAGGCTACCAAGTTATCACCTCATTATGTGGGACCCTTTGAAATTATTGAAGTAATCAACCATGTAGCTTATCATTTAGCTTTACCTCCTACTTTATCATGAATGCATGATGTTTTCCATATTTCTCTGCTTAAGAAATACATTTCAGATTTATCACATGTGTTAAATTGGAATTCCTTGCAGGTCCAAGACCTAGGAATAATCATGGTTAAACCCATTCGAGTGCTAGAAACTCACCAGTTGCACTTAAGAAATCATGAAATAAGTCAATGTAAGGTCTAGTGGGATCAGTTTAACGAAGAAAGTGCAACCTAGGAAAATCTTGAAGATATGAAAACTACTTTTCCATATTTGTTTGAATAGAATTGATTCTTGTTGATTGATAAAATTTTAAGATTTTATTCATGTTATGTCAATAAATCTACCAGTTTTGGAAAATACTAAACTATTTAATATTGGACAAACTATTTTAATGTTGATTATGAAATTTGAATTTCTCAAATCTAGTTTTGTTATGAACATATGAATGGAAGGATGATAATTTGATTTTATCCTAGACTTAAATTGTTTGACTAAGTTAATCATCGGGATGATGATTCTTTTTAGGAGGGAGGTATGTAACATCTTTGACATGGTTATTACTGTGATGAATTCCACTCTTGACATTGCAAATGTTGACATGTGATTTGTCTTAGGAAGGAGTACTCTTATGACTTTTGGAAATCATGTTTGCAATGGATAATTCATTATTTGTTGAAAAGGTTCATTTTGTTGTGATTTCTGCTTACTTGAAAATAAGGCCATTCATCTCTATGAACAACTTAAATTCACTTTTAAAAAAATATTATGAACTTGTATCATTGTTGTCATACTTATCTTGTGTTGAAAAAAAAACCTTGGATCAATTCCATTGATCCAAGGTATGCTTCAGTTCTTCTTACCTTGTTCATCTTGTTGTCTTGGCATTTGGAAATGGAAAGGTGAAGTTGGATTGAGTCTTGTTTTGTTTATAAAATTGTGAAGGACCCTTCTTTAGGTATCCTTGCTTTGTAACAAGCTTTAAGTGATAGGCATGGGTCTTCTTGTTAAATAAAACACTGAATAACATATAAGGACCTTGGACCTATAACTAAAACTACTAAGGTTGACACCCTAGCCTAAAGGTTAGATCTAACCTAAGTTGGTATGTTTTATATTTATTGAGTTTGGAAAAAACCTAAGGTAAATAAGATTTACCTAGGAACTAAGGTTGATTTCTAACCTAATAATAATCTAACCTAAACTATTGCTAACCTAAGGGGTACCTATGGACTACTTGGCAATTGGCATGGTCGGTGGCATCGGTTTTCAAGGCATTAATTGAATTTATTTTGTCTTAATTGCTATGGACTGCCAATTTTGGTAGAGGCATTGGGGTTAGGTGGATGCCTAGTTGGCATCACCACTAAATGGAAATTACATGCATGCAAAATTTGAAATTAGGCATCACCAAAGATAGATGGTGGTGGCATGGAGAAATAGGAGGGAAATTGGTTGTCCTTCACATTAATTGATTTCATTTTTGGTGAAGAAACCACCTAGGAAAATGCATGGTGGGTTTTGGTATTGTTGTTTTGATCTTCAGTTCATTTTGAGTTTTTTCTGCATGGAGTTTTTGGTTCTTCAAACCAATAGTTCTATTTTGCATCTAGCTATTATTTTTGCATTCTTGAGCTATTTTGGACTCTGTGGAAGTATAAGAAGAAGTGGAAGAGTTGAGGAGGTTGACGTTGCATGGAGAAAAAGGAAGTTGTTGAGGCTCGGCTAGGAAATCTTCTGCAAATCAAGAAGAAGCTCTATCAGGCATGATAGGCTCTACCCATTAAGTTGTTCTACTTTTTCCTAAATGTCTTCATTAAAAGAACTCTGCTCTTGGGAACAAATGGGTTTTTATATGATGTTTGATCTTGCTATTCGATGCTTGAATTTTCATTGTATGCTTCTACTTGGATTCACTATTTTGGATGTAAATACGATTTGGGTTTTGTTTCCTTTGTTGGAAAAATTCTTGAAACTTTCTTAAACTTCTGTTTGGACTTGAGATGTTGTTGAATCTTTTATATGTCTATTTGAGCTGAGCTAAAAACTGGATAGTAACTTGTCTGATGTTGAACTGGAATGGATCACCTCAGAGCAATCTATCCTTTGGCATGGTTGTTAGTTTAATTCTTCTTGTGTGATCTATGGAATGGTTTATTGGATTTGATTACAACTTCTTTGGTAAAAGGAAAAGAATGGTCTAGGTTGTTCTTCTCAATTTGACTTGTTGGGTATGATTAGTTCTTTTTACTTTATTCAAAATACAATTGTTATTGTAGAATCTCATAGGTAAAAATGGTGGAACTGTAGAGTAACCCACTCTTTCTAAACTTGAAAGAATACTGGAAGGGAAATAGACTATGGCATTTTTGGTTAGTATGCCTTCTGAGCTCAACTTCATACATGGAACTTGTAGTCATGCCGATGTATTGTTTGTCTCCCTCTTGAGTTAGGAATCTGGTTGGGTTTTATTCTTCTTGTTCTAGTTTTCTATTTCTTTGATCATTGTGAAATTACATGGTTTTAAGTTTTCTTGAATGGAATTTTGACTATAATCCTTTCTCTTGTCTTTTTCATTCACCATCAATAGATGGGTAAGCTTATTGTGTTATCTCTTTGAAAAAGGAAATTGTGGCCAAAAAAGGGGTAAGATACTTAAAATGTTACTTTGTCTGCTTGTTTGGAAAATTGAGATAACTTCTTGAACTGATGTTATTATTGTTTAGAGGGAATATCATGTTCAATTGGAAGTTTTTTGTGCATCAATTTTGTTATCATTTGTAAAGTTTAGAAGGAACCAATTTTGGTTTGTATCTTGTGAGTTATAGTTTTTTATTGATTGAAGGTTGAATGGTTCTTTTGACTTCAATGGTTGTTAGGAGTTAAGTGTTTTCTTGGCTTTGGGAAATCAAATCTTGTCTCGGTTCTTTTTCAATCTTGGTAAGAGTACCTCTGTTAAGGAATTAATATTAAGATCTTATCTTACCATTATTCGATGTTATCCTTTCTTTCTTTTTTTGAGTTAAGGTATTTACAATACCGACCTCCTTGAATTCTAAAGGTAGATGTAAGTTGTTCTTTGTTCTCACTATTTTAGGGACAACTATCTAACCTGAGCTTGATCTAACCTCTGTTAGGATTTAAAATGGAAAATAGTAGAGGATGAACTTGTCTATTATGTTCTTGCTTGGATTTAAAATGAACAATCTCTTTCTCTTTTCTTTTCACCTTACATCAGTATCACCTCGGAAGAGGGAACTGACCTAGTTAGTTGTATCATTATGCCTCCACTAGGACTTGCTTGATGAAGTAGACCCTTTTGTGATAGAATATGTTGCTGAAGCAAAAAGGTTACTCTAGAGATTTGATATGTTTGATTGGGAATTTTGAGTAAGTCTCTTATGGAGTAAAAAAAGAAGAATTACAGGATCGTAGTTGTTTGCTAAAACCCTGTATTCTTCTCTTTGACTTTTACATATGTAATGGTGTACCAGTTTGTGATTTGTGATTAGTTCTAAGTACATGTCAAATTGAATTCATTCTTGGTCAATTTTGTTTGATGTGGAACCTAAAACTTAGATTATTTTTGACTCTAAATTTAGGATATAGATTCTTAAATAAGAAACTCTTTCCTAAAGGTGTTGTTGGTTCATCCTAAATTTATCCTAATGTTTGATTGAGCTTTGGAATTTTATATTTTAGGATGAAGTTAAGTTAATGCTGAGATAAAAGTATTATTGTTCCATCTAATGTAGATTGTTCCTTTGAGATATTAGTGTTAGTATCTTCTCAGGTTAGATGGAATTAAATAAGATGTGGATCATAAAAATCTATAAATGAAAAGTAGTTTGTGATTTGGTGAATTATTATTTATCTAGATTAATGTTTTAATTCCTTCTATGAAATCATTGGTTGAAAGTTGATTCTGATTATATCATGATCTTTTCTTAATGAAGATATGGATTATCACTTTGTTTCTCTCTCTTATGATTGTTATTTCTTTATGATGTGTCTTTCTGTAATGCTTTAACTATTTCATAAAAGTAGAGTTATTTTTATGAAATAGTTAGTTAAAATCACATCATTTTAATGCTTAGTGCTTATCATGCTCAGTTCAATGAACTGACCCATGCTAGAATTTTTGCAGATGGACTTCATAAGTGGTAAAAGGAGACAAGATATTTTATGATGTTACTTTTGTTTACCAAAGAGACTGGATCTTTTATGATGAAATATGAATCATTGTTGAAAATTATTTGTGGAAAGGAAAGTTGTATTCTTAATTGAGCTTATTGATGTTGTTTGACACTAAAGATGTCTGAAGTGTTTGAACTTGTAATGTATGAATTCCACTTTGATGAATGGAAAATATTGTGGGTTTATCTATATTTGATGTGTCATCCTTTTGGTATATTCTATGAATGGAAATGATAATCTTATCTCTATTATTTAAATATATATACATGTAATAAACCCTCTCGGGTTGATTTAAAATGAACTAGAGGATAAAGGTACTAGATGTAATATCCTCTTATTAATGCAACTTATTAAGTTGGCATACATGATTGGTCATTCAATTAAATCACTATGGTTTTACTAAAATGATGTTAATGGGTAAATGGAATCTTGATGAAAACTTGTAAAATGTTATGAGGTTCCAAATGAACCCTAACTCTTAATAAGTAAAAGGAAAGGAAAATATTCTTGCAATGTTAAGCAGTCTATTTAAGACCTTTTGGAATTAAATCCTAATGTTATTTTGGATAGAGGAAGGTGTGCTTCCTCATGATTAATTCCTTAATCTGAGTAAAAAAATGAAAAGTATATATATATATATATATATATAATAATAAGTAGAACTTCATTTCAATGAAGTCTATTATAAAAGAATCTGATTCAGAACTTAAACAAGCTAAGACTTGGATAAGTTAAATAAGTTAAACTCACTATTAGTATGTTGATTTTGTTGTAAAATTGAATCTTAAATTAGGAAGTTAATGAATGAAAAAAATCTTCAAAAAGGGGTTTGGAGGAAGATGTATCTACATAGCAATTAAATTCATTTATTTCTTATAACCCTAATGGTTAATGAAACTAGGGATTTAACAGGGTTGTTGTAATTAAACTTTAATTAAGGAAAATAATTAAGTAATTAACTTCTTTTTTGGGTATGTACATCTAGATGGGATGACTCATTGGATGTTGGCACACACCAACTATATATAGTACCTTCCTTCATGAAGACTTGGGTCTTCATGAGGATATTGTGTTGCAGTTGACATGTTGTAACACCCTTCAGAGTTGAATCATCTAGATCTACATAAACTCGAACTTGATCTTAGTTATACCCTAGGTTAGGTTAGAAGCATGATCAAGTGTTAGGGGAAAACTCATGATGACTTAGGATAACTAGACACATGCAATCGACTTAGGTCGATTGAGTATGTCTATGTACCCTTAGTCACCGTGAGTAGTCTTCTACACTAAACTATGTTGCTAACCTTGGTTAGGGTTAAACCTTGAACAAGTGGACTGATAGGAGTCAGTGAAGACCATTCTAGATAACAAATGAAGTGGGGTGAAGGACATATTCCATTTGACAAGTATGTTGTCTAGGAATATTATCATGAATAGTAGATTGATTGGCATAGAATGTGTGTTCTAAATAATGATTATTTAGAGCAGAGAACATTATTCAAAAAAAATTCCCTTGTTTCTAAAGTATTAAAATGGGAATGTTACACAAATGTTATTCATTAGAAATATTACAAAGTCTACTACATGATAGAATATGTAAGACAAAGTTTTGGGAGCATAAAAAGAGGAAACCTTCCCAACATTAGAAGCATGATGGTATTTCTGGACAAGAAATTTGCATTAAAGGTTTGGGAACCTCAATAAAATTTTGGCTCCTAATAAAATGACAAGTTTAATCTTACCCTCTTCATGAAACAAGCGATGGTTCATTTTATGCTTGTTCCAAACTCTTTCAAAAGCTCACTCCTTTGTCTATCTTCTTATGTAAATGTGGTGATTTGAGAATCAATTCATGAATAACTCATTTTCAAGATTTATGAATGATATCATAATATCATTTAGTAAGTTTCCATTTAAAATAATATCTTATATGTCCCTAAATGATTAAGTTTAGACCTCATGGTGAAAAGTGCACTCTGTGTTATTTTTTTGTGTTGACATGATGATGTTAGGAAGTGCACCTGGCATACTTAAGGAGCTTGGTGCCCTTTTGGAGTGAAATGAAAATTTTACTATCCAATTTGAAACCTCACCTTCAAAATTTCACCTCTCTCATTGGTTGACCAAAAAAAAAAAAATTAATGAGGAAATGAGCATACGAAGAGAGGTTTTTACATGTGGGTCCCACCTTCCTCACCCTAAATGCATTTTTGAGCTCATGTATATAAATATATATTTTATTTCTCTTCTTTCATACCTATTACTAATAATTTCCTTTATGTTGATAAGGGTAACTGATTGTAGTCTTATTATTTCACCAATCGCAAGGTGTGCGCTTGCACATCATCACTCACCCAGGCGAGCACTCAATCAAGCATGCAAGGGTACCAGGTACCTCTTTTATGGAAGATTTTTCAAGGAGTTAGCATGATCATACAAATATTCCAGATCCATAATATCCATTTAGAATAAAACATAACATGAACTAGATCTATATCTTAACCATATGCAAGATTAACTCATATAAGAATCAAGATTAACTTTACCATGAAAGAAAATTCATAGATATGTTAACAACCAATATCCAACCATAAATATCCATTATATTAATTACTATAAAACACAAAAGCTAAATACATACATAGTAATATCACCATAACTCATGTGTGCACATAAACAAACAACATAACTCTTACAAAACATGGATCTTAAATCGTGTAAATCAATACATATATATAGGTGTGGGGGCTTTCCCTTCACCATCTATACACCCTCAAAATAGGCTACATGATAAGAATAACCATGCACCACTAAATGATAAATACAAGAGCATATAATCTCACTAATAATAGATTATATAATAATATAACTATAGTCTAATCCTATTAATAGCTCCAAAACTATGCATGTCATTTGATCTTCCACTTGTACAAAATAGCCTTTGTGTGCTTTCCAAGTCTTCTACAAAACATGCTCCACACTCAACATTTATATTTAGCCTCATATTGAAAACAACGAAGTCTTGACTTAATGCTTTCTCGGGTGTGCCCTATTCCGCTATACTTCCACATGCACTTTTGCGACCTATGTACATGCTCTCAATCCTTATGCACCTTTAATACTTAGGATGACATTATTCATCCCAAAATTACCACAAAATTACTTCATTTCCACCCTCGCAATGGGTAACCATGATTTATATTCCTTGAACAAAGAATAAAGAATGAAAGAATAATTGTATAGAAATAATAAAAGAATATTTGGGCACTCTATCCCTTTTTAGATAGGATTAATTATGGATATTCAGCCTTGACCTCTTCTTCCAAATCACTCAAGTCACCCAAAACCTTTTTTTTTTTTTTTTGAGGATGTCTAATAATACCCCATCCAGCTCATCCAAATTCATGTTCTCACCTTTATTCTAAAACACTCGAGAACATTAGTAGGCTTGAGACCATACCGCCCATGACATCCATTCACTGCATGATGAGTTTTCCAATCTCCTTGATCCTTTCCTTGTGAGGTCCTCGGTTGGTGTAAGTGTATCATGCTTCTCTGTTACCAAATTGAGCGTCTCCTCATGCCTAAGTGTCTCATTCTTTACTACTTTGAGGACCTCATCCTCCTCTACTAGAGTCCTGGTATTTATTTTTTCAGGATTTGGACACATGTTCAACATCAAGTTTTCCTTCTTCATTTCATCCTTCAATGTTTGTTGTATAGATTCATAGCTAGTATTTTTTCATGTTATTGTTGCCTTCACTTTTTTCCTTATTCCACAGCATCCTTAATGGCCCCTCACCCAACACCATGTGGAATAATGTCCATAAGTAATGCATTTTTAGGCCCCTAAGGAAGCTTGGAACCTATGGCATGGAAATGTTTTGCATGCGCCAACCAGTGTAAAGGCTCATGTGAAGTTTCTTCAGAAAGGCGCAAAAGTTTGGGCAGGTGGAACAAGGTCAGGACTTAACCACATTTTGGACCACAGTTAAAGTCACAATAGAAGAGCACTTAGAGATGAAACTAGGATTAGTTATGGATAATATTAGGACATGGAGACTTGTAACTCAAGGAAAGAATATTCTAGGGTATAATTACGGTTATCATAACATATTCAAGAGATGAAAAGTAGAGTTTGTTATGGGTTAGTTGGTGAGTGCATGCTGAAGATACTCGAGTATGGAAAGACATGATGACATTTGGTAGGAAGTTCACTCTAAGTGATGATTAGGTGGTAAGGGAATATTCCTTCGAGTCCCTTGATATGAATTGATTGACATGGAAAGAAGAGAGAGAGTGAGTTGGTATAGTTGGTATGGTTGTGTGGTTGTGTTGTAGAGAGTTGGCTGGAATGGAGAGAGATGAAGGTAGTGAATGATCAATGGGCATGTATGAGAGATCACTAAGAGAATTAGGAAAGTATATGTGGTATCACTATTAGACCCTCTATAATGAAGCCATTGTAGGAAGTACTAAAATTCTATGTATGTACCTGGTCCATGTATGGATCTCTTGATGTATCTTGGCTACTATAAACATTTGTGAAGCAATAGATAATGGATTATTTTAATTATCTGTGTTTAAGGGCCCAAACCCTTGTATGCTTTACACATGTTAATGGTTTAGATCCAATTCTCTTATATTATTATGATGTTTGTTTTCATTTTACGATGTATCTTTGTATGGTTCTAGCTTCAATACTTTTGATCTAGTAATGGATACATATATTAATATTTCTACAACATTCCTCCATTAACGATGAATCATTCTTACAAAACTCACATAAAAGAGGGGCTCAACCTTTGTGTTCCTCGGGTGAGCACCTAGTCTAGGCTAGGTGATATGTCGGTGTGCTTGGGGTTTGAAGAGGAGTTAGAGGTAATGTGAATACATTTTGGTTATGTTTTTGGAATCTCTTTTGAAGCTATTATGATAAAGGTGTGTGATGACAGAACACTTGACCTTGGATAACATTAAGACTTGGCTTAAAAACACGGAGGATGAGTTTTCTCAGTTATTTAACAGTAGACCTGAGCTTGATACATGCAAATAGGTAGAATAGCACCTGTATCATGAGCTCTATGAGACATTTTTTTTCTAGTAGAGTTATATGGATCGCTATCGAATATGAATTAAGGAAGATTAGGCATTATAGACCTCGTGTGTGGACCCAAGAAGAGTATTAGAGGCTAAAAATGCTAACATGATCTGAATCATGTTGTTGATCATTGGTGGAGTGGAGTGTTGACTAGTTATACCTTGGAATACATAATTTATACATATTCTTGCCCAAATATTGTAGAGTTTGAGTTCTTGTAGGAGAAAAGAGGATCATTCTTGCATGTTATGCCATTAGCCATTAAGATCTTGATCATCACTCTGAGTATGGAGGAATTTCCTATAGATGGATAACTTCCCATTAGGCACGGGGCATGGAAGCTAGTGTGGTGAAAGATGAAAGACCCTCCAGTGGAATTAGTGAGAGAAGAAAGGTAGCTCAAGTATAATGAAGTATGAGAAAGGGAATTTGGGAGACAATGCAAAGTTGCTAGAGTGATGGATTTATGGAGTAAAATGTTGCAAGAAGGATTTGAGGTTTTCACAGAGGTGTGGGACTTGAGTAGTATAGGTTATCCCATATTTGTAAGTGTAGGAGAGAAACCCCTCGGCTTCTAGTGAGATAAAATTTTATGGAGAAAGGAGATCCGTAGGCATGCATCTTAGCCCACCTAGTGACCAAACCCTGGCACTTAGTTTTCTAATTCTTGAGATAAGTGTTGTTAACCTAGTTGGTGTTGGTATTGGTAGTTGAGTGACACCTAGGTAGATATAATTTTTCATTTAGTTCTTCTATGAAAACACAAAAATTTCCTGTGTTTGGAGGCATCCTATCTGGCACATCATTTGGGCAAGGTGTGGGTACACAAAGTTTGAGTATTACGTATGGAGGAAGTTTTATGTCACGTACTATTGGTGTGCGAGTTTAGCATGATGGTGGGTATGCAGAGTGAAACTACATCAGGACCCTTACCTATGATGGGAGGAGGATCTGGTGGATCAGGAGGAATAAGAGCTAGTGGATCTAGTGGATCTAGTGGTGGAGGCAACACAAGAGGGAATCAAGGTCCTGGATCTGGTGGGAAAGGACCACAACACCATCAATAGGTGTTTTATGATATCTCTCTAAATTTTCTTGATTACAAGGGTTTTGATGATGTTGTAGAGCATGTACATGAGTGTTAGTTTCTTTTGCATGTGAAGGAAATCACTTCCCTAGAGAGGAAGTTGAGTCGGTTTGTAACTATGTTACAGGGGTGTGTGCATAGCTAGTACCGGAGGTATGACCCACATCAGACAATGATGGATTATACTACACAACATGATGCCTTCCTTATAGAATTTCAAATTCCCGAGTTTTAAAAAAGAGCATCAACGCGTTGAAGGGGATCCATTAGGGTATGATAGAGAGTGTGTGGGAGTATGATGTGTGCTTTAAAACTCTTCTGTCAAATTTTTCTTATGATATTCATCCCTCACAACATGATCAATGGTTGATTTGGGGATTGATCACACCTTTCGATGAGTTGTTTCCCACAAGACTTCATGGATCACACGCACGAGGCCTTGGAGGCTACTTTGCATGTTGAGCCCATCAAAAGTGTTAACACTAGAGTAAGCCCATTTTAAAAAGAAAAGATCGTTGCCATGAAAAAGTAGCTAGAGAAATTCTCTCATGCGAAATCAGGTCATGAGACTCGTAGTGGACTATGGTACATGGATTATGATATAGAAGGACATAAAAGGATAGTTTCTCATTAAATATGGTGCACATCGTGTCATTGGATTGTGAAATCTATCACGGAGATCATGATCTAAGTATATGCCCATTGTTGCAATGCGTGCTCAGTGAAGAATGAGTCTTCTTATTTTAAGATTTTCTCATCTATAACTCATGATCTAAAGTACTAACAATTGATAGACCAAATATATGATGCCATTGATATTGGTGTGTGCTTTGGACCAATATTGGAAACAATTCCAAGAACTATGATTGTCAATTTTAAGGGTGTGGAGATGGAGGTGGTCAAGGAAGAGGTTTTTGTAGAGGATTCATAGGCCATGGTATTTAATGAGGTAGGAGTGAATTTCCTCGTGGAACTTGTTGCAATTATGGATCTACTAAACACTATAAGCACGAGTGTATAAATTTTCTACAGTGCTCATGGTGTAGGAAGAAGCATAAGTATGAGGATTTCCCTGAGTTGTATGAGCACATGAGCTAGAACTAGAGGAAGGAAAAGGGCATGGGGATGGTGAGTGTGAAGCGAGTTGATCCACAATGGATGCCTAGGGTAGTGCATGACTCTAAGTTTAAACCTGTTTAGTAACTACACGGGATGGAATCCACGAACACTAGGGAGATACAAAAGCAAAGGCATATCATTACAAGAGAAGAGGTATTACATGGGAAATATCCTGATCTAACTCATCAGAAAGAGGTTTACCAAGAGACCATGGAGGTGATTAGAAACCTACAAGGGGAGATTCAATGTTTGAAGGAACAATCATGGAAGTTGGAATAGGAAAATAATGTTGAGGTCCCTTAGAAGGACATAGATGAGGTCAAAGAAGTGTGTAAGATTCTGTGTCAGGAGAATATTATCCCTCTATTAGGAGAGTGGGTAAGAGAGAAGGTAACACACATTCGAGGAAAGCACAATAGATAGGTATTGCATGCTAATCTACCCCCTAATAGTATTGATTATGATAAGGAAATCATATTGAATGTAGTTGTGGATGGATAGCTCTTGAGAAACATTTTTATTGACACGGGCACTGAGGTCAATAATCTAACTTTAGATGCATGGAATCGAATGGGATACCCCCATTACAGCCCTCTTCAAATGTGTTGTACATGGAAAATAGGACAAATGATATGTCCATCGAGGTATTAAAGGATGTTTCCATAACCATCCAATGTGAATAGTTTAGTAGATATTTTGAAGTCTTGGTGCTTGCCAATGTAGATAATTTTCTAGCCTTAATTGTATGCCCTTGGTGCCATAAGAATAATGTTGACTTGAGCTTTAACAAAGGGTACATAAGCTTCAAGAAAAAGAGGAGTGTTCCATTATTCCACTGATGGATGGGAAGTCTGCACCCTATATAGAGCCTTTGGGAGAAGAGGACCTAGATAGAATCTATGTGTGCACCATTAGAGACCCCGAGGTTGTTCATCCATTGGGAGAAGGAGTCATCCACTGGGAAGATTCTCAATCCATGAGTGACACAACTAACATTGCATGTGACAATTGGGTACATGGGACCTATGAGTTGATTGGGAGACAATTGAAGGGATATTTAACTCAAGTTACCATAGCGTGCATAGTTAGGCACCTGAGAGGAAGGTAGTTACCAATTTATACTAGGGAAGGTAACCCAAATGTATTTCTACGTGCAATGGAAGCTCAATGGACATGTCAAGTAGAAATGAGGAATATGATTACTTATACCTTATGCAGGATAACAGTTCATTGGTGGGCAACACATCGAGACAATCTTATAGAATGGATCGAAGTGAGAATCATGTTCTCTGTAAGTTTTCTCTAAAGAAATGTACCTACTACAATACATGACTATCATGGGAAGGATTCGCCTCATTCCACGTATAGGAGTGTGAGAGAGCCTTGATGGTAGGTCTCGTAATCCTTTCCCCCTTTATTATGGGTGCATAATTTATATTCCACCATTTAGGGATGTACGTGCACATAGTATATCTATTAAGAATTACTTCATCGATAGGTAATTAGTTAGATTTAATGATGGATATTATCTAGACTTTTGAGCATCACTCTCGGAAGCCATCAGTGAATGAGGTGGTGTAGGTATTCAAGCTCTTTACCTTGGGAGATAGTTTCATGGCTGACGATAGAATCCTAGAGTTGTTAGGAGAACCTGAGTTGGGGGTGCGCTTTGTAGAAGAATAACTAGAATAAGTAGAGACAGGATGAGATGCAACTTGAGCGTGCCTACCTTCTGGAGAAAGAAAAGGGTAAGTTGGTATACTTGATAGATGGTGAGGAAGTAAAAAAATTGGATGTTAACCATACAGAAGGTACACGTGAAGTGTTAGATAAAGTGGATGAGAAATCACACATCTACCATGATCCCTTGAAAACAAAGAAGGTTAACATTGGTATAGAGGTAGAGCCAAAGGAAGTATGTCAAGATTATCGTCGAGCTAGGAGGTGTCAAAAATAGTTGAGCTACTTGCGTGACTTCCAATATTTGTTCCCATATGGGTACCATGAGCTTAAAGGAGTTCACCACTCTTTAGGGGAAATGAGGATTAATTTAAAATAAGGTGCACACTCGTTTCAAGAGGCCTTACAGGATGAACCCAAATTTGCATGTAAAGGTTAAGGAGGAAATTGATAAGATGATAGAATCCGGTATCATTGAGGAAATTGAAGAATCTGAGTGGGTAAGCCCGATGGTAATTAGTATTAAGAAGGATGGGAGGATAAGGATTTGTGTTGATTATAGAGATTTAAATTATTTATGTGTAATAGATTCTTTTCCAACCCCATTTACTGAGGAGATTCTGGAAGGTGTCGTAGGGAAAGAGATCTATTCTTTCACAGATGGATTCTCTTGATATCATCAAGTGAGGATTTTGAAGAAATACCATGAGAAGAACACTTTCATGATGGAGTGGGGAAGCTTTTCCTATACCATTATTCCCTTTGGGCTTAAGAATGCGCTTATCATGTTTTCATGCATTATAGTACAGGACTTTCAAGACTTCATCCATAAGTTTCTACAAGTTTACCTAGATGATTAGATGGTGTATGGGTTAGTAAGAGATCATTGTGAAAATCTGAGATTGATGTTTGAAAGATGCAGAAGTTGAGTATCTCACTTAACATTAAGAAATGTGTCTTTGCTACCCCATTTGGCACTTTACTAGGTCACATCATATGTAAGGAAGGATTATTGGTAGACCCTACAAAAGTGGTTGTTATCTTGGGATTGGAGGAGCCTACTAGTCAAAGCATAGTGTGTAGATTCTTAGGGCACATGAGATATTATAGGAAATTTATCAAAGGCTATGCAAATATTTCTGCGCCATTGGAGGATTTGTTGAAACATAAAGGTAAATTCCATTGGGGTGAGGTGTAACAGGATGCTTTTGACACTTTGAAGGAAAAACTTACTACTATGCCCATTTTGTGCTTTCCCTCTTGGGATAATCCATTTCACATACATGTTGATGCTTCGTATGGAAATAGGAGCAATGTTGGCACAACCTAGAGAGGGGATTGTTGATCACCCCTTATGTTTTGTGAGTAGAAAATTAACTCCCGTAGAATAGAATTATACTACCATGGAGCACAAGACATTACCAATGATCTACGTGTTGCACAAATTTAGGTAGTATTTTCTAGAAACACCTTTTATTTTCTACATGGACCACATGGCATTAAATTACTTGGTGAACAAGCATGTCTTCCAAGGGAACATATGTCGTGGGTCTTATTGTTTCAAGATTTTGAATTTTTCGGTCATTTTGAAACCAAGAAAGATAAATTTGGGACCTGACCATCTATCATGGATTAACTCGAGAGAGAATGCATAGAGAATTGAGGACATAATTCCATATGCATAGTTGTTTAGATTACAGCAAGTGAACCCTCGACTTAGAGGATATTGTTGTTTTTCTTGTAGATGGGTGTGACATTAGAAGGATTGAAGGCTATTGAGAAGAAGTAGTTAGCTATATGCACCACACCCTATATGTTGATTGGAAGAGACCTATATATGCTAGGTCACGATGAGGTCCTCGTGGCCGATGTGTGCTAGAGCATGAACATACTGCAATCATGTAAGAAGCTCATGATAGCATTGTAGGAGGACACTATACAGGAATGCCATTGCGTGTAATATCCAATTGGTAGGCCTTTTGGTGGGAGGAATTTCATAAGGATTGTATAGAGTATTGCAAGGCATGTGACCATTTCCAGCACCTTGGTAAGCCAAGAAAGAGAGATGAAATTCCATTAAGACCTATTGCTAGTGTAAATCTGTTTGAAAAATGGGAAATTGACTTTGTGGGTTGTATTTCCCCGACCACACGTAGAATATGTTCACGCTATACTATCACTTTCACATATTATATTTCAAGATGGGAAGAAGTAGAACCTATGAAGGATTGTACAATTACTACAACATAGGTTCTTATGGGAGAATATAATCAGCAGGTATGGATTCCCATTGAGTTTAATGAGTGATAAGGGTACTCACTTTTTGAATTAAACTGTTAAAATATTATTGGTAGAGTTTATGGTGGCCCATCAAAAAACTATGCCCTATCACCCTTAGGATAATGGGACTACTGAGGCCTTTAAAAAAATTTGAGCCACACCTTAACAAAGATTTGTGATGTTGGAAGGAGGGATTGGGATGAAAAATTATCTGTAGTACTATGGGCATATCACATGACTTATAAACATTTGAACAAGGCCACACCCTTTCAATTGGTGTTTGGCATGAAATCTATTCTTCCCATTGAATTTATGTTACCATCCCTATGTATTACACACACAGGAGGATTGGATGATGAGAAAGCATTGAAGAGCACATTGAAAAGATTATGATGTTAGACGAAAGGTGAGCCATTACTAGGTGGATTTAGAAGATGGATAAAGCTAGAAAGAAGGCATGACATGATAATCATATTAAGAACAAGAAGTTTGAGGTTGGGTAGATGTTTCTATTGTATGATTCTAAGTTTCTATGCCATCATGGGAAACTCAAAGTACATTGGTTAGGACCGTATGTTATATCTTATATACTTGATTCAAGCACTTTCCAGTTATAAGTGTTGGATGTAACATAGTTTCCTATTATTTAAATGTAAGTCGATTGAATCCATACTATAACTAAGTCTTCAGTATGTTTGTAAATAAGGCAGTATTTCCAATTAGTTTAGGATTTCCCTTAATACACTTTATTTTATATGTGTTTCCTTTCATTGTCACTTTTCTTTGTCCTTTATCTTTCAAAGGTGTTGTGTTTCTTGTTGTAGCACCAATAGCTAATTGCATTATAAGTGATTCCATACATATAGGACCGCACAAGCCTTTAGTGTGGGGTGGATTGGCATATATGTTTGGATATGGTTGGAATTTTTTTAAAGAGATTGGATTTATAAAAAAATCTTTCTAGGATGATTGGTGTAAAATGTAGAAGAACAATTTGTGTGGGGTATAAGGTGGTCGAATTTGTGTTGTTTTAAAGGTGTTTTGAGAAAAGTTTGTTAAATACCACACTCAAGAGAAGCAACGATCACACAAGTGTAACATGAGATAGGTGATTGTTTAGGAGATTACTTAGTGGATGATGTAGAGCTTATGTACTTTTGTGCAATCAAGCACATGGAGGAGGTCTATTCCGTGGATGTAAAAATAGCACGTCGAAGGTTACGACCGCAACATGTGAGGGGAAGATGCGGAAGTTGACTTAAGAAAACAAAACACTACAAAACACTAGTGAGGACATGGTACTTAATTTATGTGCCATTAAAAAGTTGAGGAATTATTGAAGAAATTGAACTATGAAAATGGAAGTTAGGCTCAGTTATTGATGATCTTACTAACCTATTGTTGAGGGTCACATCCCACTCATTATTTCTAAGTTAGGTGCATCGTAACAATGGATGGATATAAATAAGATATTCTTGTACATTGCATATACGGTGTTCAAGCGAGTGAACTATAATTTCACTCATTTTATTGCAAGAAGTATCGGTGAGGAGGTACGAGTGCAAAATGAAGTTGTAGAAAAAATCATGTGGGGATCCATACTCTTGTTGATTGTATTATGGGAAATTTGTGTCCTAGATTGGCCAGCCAAAATTATATGGGTTTACCCACCCGTACACTCATCCCTTGTAGTACAGCTTTGCATAATTTACTTGTGATGGCTCCATCTCAAACACCAACAAAGCACATATGAACAAGTGGTATGAGTGATTGTGAGGCCTTTGAAAAATAATGGCACATTCCCCATGAGTTTCCATAAGTTTTTAGAGACCAAGTAAAGTTCGCGGTTACACAACACTTCTTCTTGGAAAATTTTATGATGGCCAAAGGGGAGATGGGGTTGTGGTGTAAGATCCCCTTCACATTCACTACTAGGTACATGAAGTGCACCATCAACTAGTTGAAGGATGTACCAAGTTGACCTTTGATGATGATAAGGTGGAAATTGATATCTACACCCTTCACATGACATAAAAATATGATAACCGACCTGCATATGTTGAGGTTTTAGAGCTATTTGTGAAGCTATACCCCAAGTCCAAGAGGAGGAAGGAGAGGAAAAATAAGAGGAGAATGAAGGATGAATGGAAACTTCCTTAAAAGTAAGTAATTCATGTGCCGTAATGGTAGTAAGGGTGCGGGTACATCATAACAAGGTAGCACCGAGGCTTCACATCTAGATTACAAGGAAGTGAAGAAGGAAGAGGAGGAAGAGTCATAATAGAAGAAGTAGAAAGTACATGATCTTTAAAGTTTTGTGACAGGCTTGGGATAAGAGGAGGAGGACCACATTACCTTCAGGGAGGAGCTCGAGGTAGAGCTTGAGGAGTAGGAGACAATCATTGAAGAAGAGGAAAAGGCAGCGAATGAGGTGTAAAAGAAGGAAAATAAAAATCTATGGAATGGTCCAAACAATGTTGAGTGCGTGGAGCTTCACCCATCTAACCCACTAGCCTAGAAAATAAGACTAAAGAAGACTCCTTTATGATCAAGGAGGATAAAGGGTTTGCTTCAGGGACAAAGAAACAACATACAAAGTACAAGGTGGTAAGGAAGAAGTGGATGCCTATGTCCCCACACATGGACTTTGTGGATGATCTTATGAAGGTGTTGCATGCTATATTTTAGAGTATCCTCCCACTAGAGAAGCTTCATGTATGGGATCTTGTAGATCAATAAGGGTGAGTGCCAAGATTAAGAAATATGATTAGATGGAATATGCATTGTCATGCAGAGGAGACCAAATTTAAGATCAATGATCACATGATCAAGACCATTAAATTGAGGAAAAAAGAGGGAGAGACATATAAGGTTGTAGATCCAAGCCACCTCATTGACGAGTAGGTGTGAAACATGCTAAAAAAAAATGTTAGCGGAAGTGACAAGAGAAGGTCTAGACGTGCAGTCTGCTATTTGAAATTTGGTTGCGGAAAAGAAAGAAAAATAAAAAGAGATAGAAAAGATACACCGCATACATCGAAGGGAAAACAAGCACGTACCAAGGAGACATACGATCGAGTTGGTAGCTAGGTCAAGAAGATATTGGGACAATGTCTAGCGCTAGTGATCCAAGCCCGAAAATGCTGAAATGATGAGATGGAGTACTTAGAGGATATTTTGGGGATGTTGTTAACCAACATCAAAGATGGCATGGGGATGAAAGATATAGAGCTTATCAAGGAAAAGGAAGAGAAAAAATCATTTTACAAGCTTGGATCACTGAGTTGGAGGATTTACTTACTCAACTCAAGGAAGTGAATATATTAGTGGATAGGGGCTTCAACAGTTGTAGGAAGTGTGAGCCTATTGTTAACATGCATATAATAGAGGAAGATTCCAATATTAAGGCCTTGTAGGAGAAGTTACCAACAAACAAACTTGAGCATTCATAGTTATTAATCAATACCATAGATCATAAAGAAAAGATAAAAACAAAGCACTAGAAATTAGATTTCAGGATTGGTGAACTCTGGGATTCCATCATTGAGTGGATGGATGAGTTAAAGAGTGTTTACATAAAGCTGGTGGTAGCCATTAACAAGCTCAAGGGGAAAGTGAAGGAAGTCACCCCAGACCAAGTACGCAACATTGTATGAGAGGTGTTAGGGAAAGCCTTAGAAAAATTGAAGGAATCGGGGAAGATGAAGGATGAGATAGATGTGGAGTTCCCTGAACTCCTTTAGCTAGTCACTTAGGGGTTAAAACCATGCAATATTTTTTTCTTACCCATTTTTTGGTCATTATATTTTTTTCAAAGAGCAAAAAGGATTTTTGTGGGTAGAAATTGAGCTAGTGTGGGGTAATGTTGGGCCCCTAAGGGATATTTGCACCTATGGCATGGAAGTTTTTATCACACGCCACTAGGTATAAATGTTTGCATGGATGTTATTTTAGGAAAGGCACAAAAGTTCACACCTAGGTGGAACAAGGTCAGGAATTAACCACATTTTAGACCACAGCTTAAAGTCACAATAGAAGATAAATTAGAGATGTGACTAGGATTAGTTATGGATAAGATTAGGACATGGAGACTTGTAGCTCAAGGAAAGAATATTCCAGGGTATAATTACGGTTATCATAATAGAATCAGGAGTTGAAAAGTAGAGTTTGTTACGGGTTAGCTAGAAATTACATGTTGGATACACTCAAGTGTTGCAAGATATGATGAAATTTGGTAGGTGGTTCACTCTGATTGATGATGAGGTGGTAAGGTAAAATTCCTTTGAGTCCCTTGATATGCATTGATTAGCACAAAAAGAGGAGAGAGAGTGAGATGGTATAGTTTATATGGTTATGTGGTTTTGTTGTAGAGAGTTTGTTGGAATGGAGAGAGACAAATGTAGTGAATGATAAATGGGCATGTATGAGAGATCATTGAGAGAATTAGGAAATTATATATGGTATCACCGTTAGACCCTCTGTAATGAAGCCATTTTAGGAAGTACTGAAATTATATATATGTACCTGGTCCATGTATGGATCTCTTAATGTATCTTGGCTACTGTAAACATTTTTAAAGCAATAGATAATGGAGTATTCTAATTATTTGTTTTTAAGGGCCCAAACCCTTGTATGATTTACATTGTTAATGGTTTAGATCCAATTCTCTCATGTTATTATGATGTTTAATTTCATGTTACATTGCATTTGTGTATGGTTCTAGCTTTGTTACTTTTTTTCTTGTAATGGATGCATATATTACTATTTCTACAACATTCCTCCATTAATGATGAAGAATTCTTACAAAGCTCACATAAAAGAGGGGTTCGACACCTTTATGTGCCTCAGGTGAGTGCCCAGTCTAGGCTGGTTGATATTCCAAAGTGCTTGGGGTTTCAGGAGGAGTTAGAGGTAATGTGACTACAACATTATAGATGGAAACCTCTCTGCCACATTTTCTTTCATATGTGGCCTTACCCTCGAATTTCATCTCCTATTTGTTCCACCATATGCAATACGGTATGTGCCTTTGCTTTAATTTTCTCCTTTTCCTCTATTAGGAGATTGTTCTTAGTATCTATATCTTTCCTATCTTCTAGTAGAGCCCGAATAGTTGTCGCTTTATCTATGTTTCAAAGTGTGTAACTTATGCAAATAACTTAACCAATGGATTTATCACCTTCTCATCCGACATTTGAGTAGGCTTAATCATGTCACATGGAGCGAGTTTGGTGCTTTCTTCATTCTCTATGAGAAACATGATTCTTCACACACATCAAAATCAAGCTCATCCATATGAGTCTGCATACTCCATGATAATTTCTTTCATGTATGTGTGGTCACCATTTAAGAATCCATCAACTCCTAGCCATATAGGTCATTCGGCTCAAAATTTATTTAGAACTTGGTGTGTATGATTTTGTTTTGGTCATTAAGATATCCAATTGTTAGAGTTTACTAAACTCCTTTAACATTTCCTGAGTACTTACCTTTAGGAATGTGTACGCCTAAATCCAGCATGGTCCTCCATCGGTTTGTGTATCAATATGCTCACTAGATGGCTCACCCTTATCTTCAACTAGCTCTACATCAATGACACCATTGTCTATCTCCTGCTCTTTACACTCCTCTATATCCTTTTTTAAATTGTTCATCCTAAGGTTCCTCAACATTATCGAGTATCAACTGGTTCTTTGCGTGCTTTCCTATAATTTCTCACCCTCATCATCCATGGTAGGGATGTACCTATTCCTTTTCTTCTTTTCTAGCTCTACCTTGATATGATAAGTCCTAGGTGACCTCTTGAGTGGTTATGATGGCCCAACTCCTTGAGTCCTTGTTCTTCTTAAGACTCTCCTATACTTCTATTCTTCAATTCCCTATTCTATATTTATCTCTATAACGTTTATCTCCATTCCCACTTCCTCATCTTTTTCTACAATGGAGGGGTTTCCTCAAGCCCTCTTTTGTCTCCTACAAGGGGTTGTTTTCTCCTACCATGCTCTAAGACACCACTATCATCTTTAAGTTCCTCTTATTCTTCTTCATCACCAAGGGGAAAAGTGTCCTCTTCATCCAATAGTGTTCCCATAATATGCTTCCCTTTGGATGCTCCAGGAGATTGAATTCATTTTCAACATAATTTCCATTTTCCAACTTGGGCATAAGATAAATGTATATAAGAGATACCCCATACTTCCTAATCCTCAAAATCATAGCTTTAATAGTAATATCATTTGAAATCAATTTCTTAATATATGCATACTTACTCGGGTAGACATACGTCTTCTAGAGTGTATGATAGTCATAGTCCACCTTATCTAAATTGAATAACTACCTTCACATGTTTTAAAATCTATACACCGATGCCTCAGTAAATAGTGTGTGGTGAAGGCATATGGAAGATTACACCAAGGGCTCCACTTCCCATCCTTCATTCCAAAACACCCTATGCAAAAATGTTGGTAAACTACAAATTGTACATGTTTTTCTAATACGAAGGAAGATCCTTAGGTATTCTCCATTCTTCCTCAAATGAAGTGTGTAGGTGCTCATACAAATTTTCTGTTCTCTATTTATAAGGTCTTCTCATGGATCCATCACAGGTATACTTTACAAATCTCTCTACAAGGGACCTCTTTTCATCTGGGTATTGCGACATCTTATCCTTTGGCCCATCAGACACTTCAATTTCTACAAAAATAAGAGACAGAAGGATCACGCTGAAACTTATCTTCTCACCTTGGTGTGCCTCTTCAACAATATTCTCAACAATGAAGTTGGCCAAATTATATACTACTCCTTCAGTTATCTATTTTGGAACATGTACCCATGCCTTATTCACATGTGACCAACGCTCCTGATTATTTAACTTAGTAAGGAGGTGCACCGCTTTGCTGAACAACATGCTACTTTTACAACTTGGGAATATCCATTACGTGCCATCCCTTAGCATAAGATAACACTTTTCTTTTCACCTCTATGCCTTCCTTATCTATGAGATCACTAATAATTTATGTTCCCAAACTCCGCAACTGTCAATCTCCTAATTAGGGGCATAGTAAGTCTCATTCATATCCCATCAAAGTAAAATAAGTCCTCATGGACTTTTCTCACCAACCATTGATACAACAATTTTTTCTTACCAAAGTAAGAGAGTTCATATATTACAAAACTCCTACATTTGATAATATTTTTCCCCTACATCGTCATATACAACCATATTGTTTTCTTTTCTCATAGTTGTCTTTGCTACCAGTAGCTTGTCTAATTCATCTTTGTTATCCTTAGTTCTATGGTTATAATCACTTACTTTACAGCATTGAATGTGTGACTCCCAAGCGGCCCATAAAAACCCCTTCTAGATACTACATCTTTGAAAATCAGCTTTCGGGGGTGTCTTCAACTTCTATTTTGACTTCCTTATGTTTTCTACCCCTTTTATCCACTCCAAGTTTTTTTAGGTGCCATAGTGACTATAAAAGTGTGTTCTTTCAGTCAATTCGAGCTCTACAACTCAAAACCTGATTTCCCTAGCTCAAAATCTGCGTTCCCTAGCTCAAACTTGAACCCTAACTATTGATTTTCCTCCTTGAATGCCTTATTTTCACTAGAACACCTTCTCAAATGGAGTTCTAATCCATCTTGTGCTCAAATCCATTTGGTTCAGCTTCATATCACATTCCCTCACACTTCTCATGTAACTCACTCTTCAATTTGCTCGAATGCTTCATGATCACAAGGTAAAAATGATATCACGACACCACTTTTTATAATGTTTGTAAATGTATCCACATTTATTTATCTCCATCTATTACCATACTCAACATTGAATGATGTTTCCTTATTTTTCTATGCTTATTTTACCATGCCCCATTCATAACCTTTTGGCATGCCCACTACTTCTCGAGTCACATACCTACTTTCACATGCCTTCATGCGACAAAGTACCTATCCATTTCACCTTTCACTAAATAGTTTCTCATGTTGCAGTCTACCTTGCATTACACTGTATCCATTCATTCATTCATGAGGAATATTTCGTATTTGCACCTTTACTTCAAGCACCTATACATTATTTCTCTATGCATACCCATCTTTTAGAGAATGATCAAAACTTGGCCCAATTTATCCTATATATAATCCACCCCACATTAAAAGTATGTGCAATCCTTTGTGCATGATTTCAATAGATAGTAATCATTTTATGGTGCGCAAGTGCGCTTATTACACAAAACACTAAACTAAATTGAAAAAGCATAGAAAAAATGAAAGCAAACACATATAAAGGAAAAATAATCTAATCACAACACTACCTTATTACAAAAACTAAGAAGACTTATTTATAGTAGGAATTTAACCAAATCCTATTGAAGAAACTAGGAAGTTGTGTCCCATCTAGTGCCTATAACTGACAAGCACCTAAATAGAGTATGTAAGTCACAACATACGGTCCCAACCAAAGGCACTTTGAGCTTTCCAAGGTGACACAAAAACTTGGATTCATAGAGAAGAACCATCTGTCCAAATTCAATCTTC
This sequence comes from Taxus wallichiana var. yunnanensis, assembly GCA_018340775.1. Classification (NCBI taxonomy): domain Eukaryota; kingdom Viridiplantae; phylum Streptophyta; class Pinopsida; order Cupressales; family Taxaceae; genus Taxus; species Taxus wallichiana. Next base: position 623,569,773 of record CM031240.1, read on the forward strand.
TTATCCTTAATATGCCTATCAGGCCATGCCTTTTTCGACCTATTATGTCTTTTGACTCCATATGGAAATGGTACACCTTTCATCCAACTCATCATTTTATCACTACGTTCTTCAAGTGATTTATAATCAACCAAACCTCCTACATGCATAATACACAAGGAGGGTAACATGAATTCAAAGGGAAAACAAGCTCCGCACTAAACATTGATTGAAATGGTGTGGTTTTGTTCAATCCTTTGTAATTTTTCATGTATGCCCAAAGTACAACAGAGACTTTATCATCTCATTCCTTCCTTCTAACATCACAAATATTAGTCAATGTATGTCCCAATATCTTGTTGAAAGCCTCAGTAGCTACATTTTCTTGTGGGTTTAGGGTGTTATTTTATGGTGTTCCACCATAAATTCTACTAATAATATCCTCATAGTCTCATTGATAAAATGAGTACCCCTATCACTTGTCAAACTCAATGGGCATCCATACCTACTGATAATGTTCTCCCAAAGAAACCTTTGTTCCATAGCTACCGCATAGTCATTTGTAGGTGATGCTTCTTCCCACCTTGTAAGATAGTATGTACAAGTTATAATGTAGCACAATCCAGTCCAACATGCGGTTAGGGAATAGGACCCACAAGGTCAATTTCCCATTTTTCAAAAGTTTTTACACTATAAATAAGCCTTAAAGTTATTTCATCTCTATGCACAGGCTTCCCAAGGTGTTGATAATGATCACATGCCATGGAATATTCTTTACAATCATTGTATATGGTTTCCCATCACAAGCTAGCTTAAAATATTATGCATGGTAGCATCTCCATCATAATGTCCACCTACAATCCCACCTTGAGATTCATCCATAATAGATTCATGCTCATGCTCAATCACATGCCATCGTAAAAATTAATCTCAACCTAGTTTGTGTAAATCCCCACTAATTAACATGTAAGGCATGGCATGGATTGTAAGTTGTTTCTTATCTAAACTCTTCATCCCTTCAGGTGCCACCTGCACCCGTATGAAAAAAGACAACAATATCTTCTAAGTCAGAGGTTGTGTGGTTCAATCTGAATAGTTATGCATATGAAATTATATCCTCAATGCTTTGTGTGTCCACACCTAAATTAATCCTTGATAGATGATCTAGTCCAAAATTTCTCTTTCTGGCTTAACCACTACTATAAATTCAAATTCTTGAAACAACATAATCCAACGACATATGTGCCCCTACAAAATGGGCTTGTTTACCAAGTACTTAAGTGTCATGTGATATGTATAGAATATAAATGGGGTAGCCAACAAGTATTTTCTAAAATTATGCAGTGCGTAAATCATGGACAAGGCCTCATGCTCTGTAGTTGTATAATTATGTTTAACTAGGGTCAACTTCCTACTTGCAAAATAAATAGGATGATCAATAATACCTTCTCCAAGCTAGGATAATACCATTCCCATGGCCATGCTAGAGTAATTTACATGCACATGAAGAGGTTTTTTCTATGAAGGAAAGCACGAGAATATGCGTTATAGTAAGCCTTTCCTTCAATGTTTCAAATGTGTGTTGTTGTTATTCACCCTAATAGAACTTTCCTTTACTCTTTAATAATTATTCCAAGGGTACTGAAATCCTATCATACCCTTTGATAAAATTTCTGTAATAACCTATGTGCCCAAAGAATCCGTGCACCTTGCTCTGGTTAGTAGGTTCCTCTAAGCCCAAAATAACAACCACCTTAGAACGGTCTACCAACAAGCCTTCTTTACGAGATAATATGTCCATACAAAGTTCTAAAGGGTGTAGTAAAAACACACTTCTTAATGTTTAAGGAGATGTTCAACTACCGACACCTCTCAAACATAAGTTTTAAATCATCATAATGATCTTTTACTATACCATAAAGTGTCCAATCATCCAAGTAACCCTATAAAATCTTGTGAATAAAATCTTGGAATGCTTATACAAAAATGCATGAAAATACTGCAGGAACATTATTTAATCTAAAAGGCATAATTTTGTATGAAAAGCTTCCCCACTCAGTGGTGAAATTTTTCTTCTCTTGATCCTCTTTATCAATCCTCACCTGATGATATCTAGAAAATCCATCAATGAAGGAGTATATCTCACACCCTGCAATGCCTTCAAATATTTATTCAGATAAAATGTGTGGTAAAGGGATCTATTACACAAGAAATAATCAACTCCCTATAATCCACACAAATTATTATTCTTCTATTTTTTTTATGCTTATCACCATAGGGCTAACCCACTCTGAATCCTCTATGGGCTTAATGATTCTAGATTTCAACATCTTATCAATTTCTTCCTTTACCTTGACATGTAAATTAGGATTCATCATGTAAGGCATCTTCCTAACCAGGTGTGTACCTTCCTTTAACTTGATCCTCATCTCACCCAATGAGTGATGTACCCCTTTCAATTCATGATAGCTTCTAGGAAATAAGTCATGGAAGTCACACAACAACTCAATTATTTTAGCAACATCCAAGTCAAACTAGTAAGCTTTGATGATTGCCTCCTTAGGATCAGATATCTATCCCAATATTGACCTTCTTCATTTTTATGGGCTCATGGTATGCATGTGCCTTCTCATCTGCACTTTCTAAGAACTCATGTGTACCCACAATGTGATCAAAATCCAAATTTTCCACTTCTTCATCATCAATCATGTAGACCATTTTACCTTTTTCTTTCTTAAGGAAGGCATGCCCAAGTTGTTCTTCATTTGTCTCTTCTTATTTAAAATGCACCTCTAGATCTAACTCACCTAGTAGCTCCTGAATAAGTTCTTCATCCTTTTCACTATCTCCCATAGTAAAACAATTTATAACTTGTAACACCTAATTCATTGAGGTTTAGTAGAAAAATAGTCAAATGTCTAAATCATACCTATAGTCAATTCTTGCCAATTCCATGTTTCTCTATTCAATTTTGCATAAACATACCATGCGCATGTAAAGCCTCACAATATGAAGTAAAACTTGTGTACCCACAAAGTGAAAGTGGTAAGGAATATTTCCCCTATGTCTAGAGTCTCTCACACTTTGTTGAACATGGTGTGAAGCAAAATCCTTCCTATGGAATTCACATGTCTTGGTAGGCACATTGCTCTAAAGAAATCTAGCAGAGAAGGTGATTCTCACTTCTTGCCACTCTAAAATACCATCTATTTGTACCATCCACTAGTGTGTTACTATCCCATGTAAGTTATATGCCATCATATTCCTTATTTTCACTTCATCTGTCCATCGGACTCCCATAACGCGTAGAAATAATTCAAGATTTCCATCGCCAGTATCTTGGTATCCATTTACTACTAAAATTCCTAACAAAGAATGACTTAATTACGTGTGTAATCGCACTCTTCATCTCACACCCAATCTTTTCATAAGTCCCATGTGCCTATTTGTCACAAGAAATGTTGGTAGTATAAATTATAGACTATACATCATCCCATTGAATAACTCCTTCTTTTGATGGCTTAAGCACTTCAGGATCCCTAATGGTACACATATAAATTATGTTAAAATCATCTTCGCTCAAAGGTTCTAGATAAGGTGTAGATTTTCCATCTCACAAAGGAATGATGATGCTCTCTTCCTTGTTCTTAAAACTTATATATCCCTTGTTAAAATGTAGGTCAACATTATTTGCATAACACCAAGGGCACCCAAGAAATGTTGAAACCTATCATCCTATGCTAGCGCCAAGACCTCAAATTCCACAAGTAAAATTGGCCCCTTGTATAGTAATAGTAGCATCCTTCAAGACTCCAATGGGCGTGGCTTTAGTCCTATTTGCCATAAACAACAAATTTGAAGATGGATGTAATGGTGGTCTCCCCATCTAATTCCACGCATCCAAAATGATCACATTCACTTCGCACCTATATTAATCAAAATATTACTCATCCATCCATCAATAATGAAATTTAGAGTGATCTCTTTTCAATAATCAAAGCGGTGAGGAGGTAAGTTAGGATGTAAAACCTATCTCTTGTGTTCAACTCGAGCATGTGACATTTTCCCCTAAATTTATTTTGTCGACTCAGCTTTTGCAACTACTCTTTTAAGCATTATATCTCATCCTAAAATTTATAATAACTTCCATGGTTTATTAATAAACTTCCTTCTCGGTGAGTAGGGTATGGGTACTTTGCATGCAATACCTCCTCCTTTGTAATAATAGGCTTGTTCTTTGGAGTTTCCTAGCATGCGCGCACCTCAACACATGTAGTGACTAACATAGGAAACATCTTAGGATTAGGCACCACTTTTGGTAGCCAATGATATCCCACATTGTGATGTACTCTAACCATTCCCGTGCCCTTATATTTATTGTGCTTATTGCTCGTGTGATCATACAAATCCGAGAATTCTTCATAATTGTGGTTCTTTCTGCAAAAGGAGTAAATAACAATGCGAGGGCATTCACACTTATAGTGATCAAGGAATTCACATGTGTAACATGTTCCAAAAGGGAACTCACTTCATCTACCACTGCAATCTCCGCCTCTAAATCCTCCGTGGTATCCCCGACCTCTACCTCTACCACCTCCATCAAAGCACCCTTTGTTATAACCATGATCATGATGCTCACCTTATTCCTTGGAATTTTTGCAACACACGGTCCGATGTACCCCAATATCAATGACATCATGAATATGATAAATCAACCTAATTCTTTGTATCATAAGTGGTAGATCAGAAAATCTTACAAGAATAAGACACATTCTTCCTTATCATGTGTTGTAACAATGGGTACCTACTTGAATCGTGATCCAAGTGATAGATCTTATAGTCTAACAACATGGTTCACACTAATTTATGAGGAAAAATATCCTTAGTATGTCCTTATACTTCACAATTTGTACATCAAATACCACTTTGTGCATCTCATGAGCCGAATTAGCCGACAAATTTTCAAACTATTTTGTCATAGATGTAATCTACACCTCTAAAAATGGGCTAACTCCAAAGTCTACACTCTTAACTACCTCATGGCATAGATCTATCTCAAGTACATCAAGTGGATCTATATAAGTTTTGTGTGAGAGCCCTTCCTCGAAAGGTGTGATCAAACCTCCAACGAGCCATTGCGCATGTTGGCTCGGGTGAATGTCATAAGATAACTTTGATAGAAAAGTTTTGAATCGTTCATCATACTCCCCAACACTCTTATCCATGCCCTCATTTATTTCCTTCAAAACTCGATGCTCTTCTTCTCAAACTAAGTATGTGGAACTCTAGTAATAAAGCATCACATAATGCAGTATAATATATAAAATTATAGTTCAATCATATTTCTTGTACCAAATATGAACGCACCCTTTCAAAGTAGTTGGAAAATTACTTGCATTATGATCTGGAACTATAATTTGCTTAGCGCACCATATTATCTCATACATATTCACTGCTGCTCAGCTACATCTTCAATTCCTCTATATTCTAGGAGATGAAGAGACATCTCAAAATACAATTTTTGGGGTTGGTGTGGAGCATTCCCACCAGATCTAGAACCTCTATTACCCGATGAGTTTCCTCCACCTCCAAAACCACTATATCCACTAGATTCTAAACTACCCGAGCCTCCTAATCCTCCTCCTCCTGTAGCTAGAAAAGGACTAGAGGTTGTGTTGCCTTTTTTTTTCTAAAAATTGTGCTAAACTGAACTCCCACGATTTATCAATTTGAAGTACTTTCAGAAATTATACCAACATTCTACGCACCCATGTTTTGTGTTGATGATGCGCCATAAAATATACCTCTAACCAGACCTCCAAATAACACATAAAAATATTACACGACCATATATGAATAATTTATCTAATTAACTCCTAAACATGATTGCAAATTAACTCTATCTATCACTACTCTACTACCCACACTAGCTTTCTTACTAATGAATGTTGTAGAAAATAGAAAAATGAGTGCAATGGCTAGGTCACCATGAGGGATCAAATGCATGCCCCTAGTCCTTGTAGTTTCCACTAGCGCACTCTCATCTAAGGTAGAAGAGGATTCTTTTCCATGCTTACCCAAATGGGGGATTTCTAGATGGTCCAATTGCACGTCCTCTATGTGAGCTCCAAATCCTTTACAAGTCATCTCTCTCACAATGCCATTAATTCCACAACTTCACGCTACTTTTCAAAATACCTCTTGCGTGCCTCATTAAAATTAATCCACCTTTCTTATCTCTTCCTTTCTACCGCTAGGTCTACCATATTTCACCACACCTGATCCTAACCCTATGCGTGGTGGGGTTTAGCTAGCCATAAGACGTTCTTCCGAATCTAGATTTATAATCAAGATCTTAATCTCTAGAGGGATAATGCATAGATAAGATCCTCTGGGTTCATGCAAGATTTGAAACTCAACAACCTATGGACATGAATAAGTAGAAACTAAGTACTCCAAAATGTATCAATTCAAAACACCACTCCACAAATGATCTACAATGGATGTCCAATTCAGATCAACATCATGCAGAGCCTAGAATTCTTATGTGTCCAAAAAAGTGCTCTAAAATTCCATTTTCTCTTCGATGCATATGCTATCAACCACTCGTATAACTCTATAGGAAAATAAGCAAATAAATTCTCATAAAGTTTATGGTATAGATTCTGTTCAACCCATGCGTGTGCATCAAAATTAGGTCTTGTGTTAAATCTGTGAGCATATTCTACCTCTAGATTCTCTAACCAATCCTCAATGTTGGCCAAAGTCAACCAATACGCCTTTATCATGCAACATATTGGTGAACAACTAGAAAAGAGGTCCCGACAAAAAAGCCAAAATGTAGTCTTATTATTTCACAAATAATCCCGAGGAGTATCGGCACATCACTCAAATTTAGAACCGAGTGCTTAGCTAAAGTGCGCAAGGGTATCAAGTACCTCTTTTATGGTAGCTTGTTCAAGGAGTTATAATGATCATAAAAATATTATAGATCAGTAATATCCATTCAATAATACAACATAACATGAACTAGATCTAGATCTTAACTATATGCAACATTAATCGATACAATAATAAGGATTAACTTTACCATGCAAGAACCGGTCACGCGATATGTTAACAACTAATATCTAGCCAAAAATATCCATTATATTAACTGTAGACACCGAAAAATCTACACCCTTCATCCTTTTCCAAACCATTAGAATGCACCCACCTCCCGATTAATTAAATACATCGACACTCCACATTTAATTAGTTAAACATACCTTACACCCCACACCCTTATTAGCTAATTCATACCCCAAATTATAAATTAATTAAATATATTAATTAATTTAGGACCATCATTAATTTCCATCCTATTTATCTCATTTTATTTTACATTATCCTATATAAGCTTATAATTGTACACCTAATTAATCACTAAATAACCACCTAATACTCATATTAAATTTTTTTATCCAAATTGGATAATATCTAACCTATCTTATCATTTCCCTAAATAAATTTGACACATCACTAGCCAACTAGACACTTTCAAATAAACCCAACAAACCTATCCCCAAAAAATAAAACAAGAATGTCGAATTAGCCGGTAGTTCTAAAATTTACTAAACAAATACAAAGAGAACGAAATGGCCACGAATTTGGTAAATCACCAATGATTATTTAACCCCATTTTCTAGTCTCTTTTTGGATAATATTCTCACATTTTTGGAGCCTAAGTTCTCTATCATATTTTATCATTGTTATACATCATTAACGTCAATGCATTATTATCCAATATTGTCATTCTTAATCACTGAGAAATTTCAGAACCATTTTGGAGCCTTTCGGGGCCATCAAATCACCATCTAGCTATAATTTTAATCAATTTCGTTCATTTCCAATCAAGGTTAGCTATCATTTTACACCTTCATTTATATATTCAAGTATATATATTTGTTAATTTCTTCATCTCATATTATAATCTAAAATCCTTAGAACATCATATTATCAATGATAATTGATTAGATATTACATTTTTAATACCGACATTATCCTCCGTAATTGCCAGAATTGCTAGAATCACCTGCGATTCCTTTACACTCTATTTTCCTTCAGCATTACTCAAATTTCATTTATCAATTATATTATATCTCTTTTATTGCTAACATGTTGTCCAGTATGGATTCTATTAGATGGAACTAGGTGGTCAAGGTCATGAAATAACTAGCATCAACTCATTTCCTATCATCTGTCATCCATTACACTAGGAGCAATATGACATTCTACATGACCTCAAATTGTGTGCCATCCACTCCACCCCTTTGGATAGTTTACAAAACATTTTTTAATCCACTCAACGAATCCACGAAGCTATAGATGAATTATGGGAATCCTACTTTGAGGTTCTGTATCCAAGTAGATTTGGATTTGTTTGAATATCAATATGAAGTTGAATTAGAAGAATTGAGCTCTAAGACTAAATATGAAGATCAAATTGATTCTGAACATTATAATTCGATTCGATTCCGATTCGATATAAAAGAAGAAGAGCTAGAAAAAAATTCAGATTTCTTTAAGGAATACTATATTGGAGATGAGAGTTCAGATTCCTCTGGAGAAGAAGATTCAGAATCCACTAGAGAAGAGAGTTCTCCATCCTCTGAGAATTTAGATATTGATTTGGATTCTTATTTCTAGGCATAGTTTTTATCCATCATTACTTATCATTTATCTTCTTTATATTTGTAATAACGAAACATTTATCAAAACATTTATTATTACCATTTATTGTATGTCATTTACCCACTTGATTGTAAAAGTAGATTGACACCTTTGTGAAGTATCTTGATTTCCAAGGACTGGCCTTTGCCAAGAAATCCACCTAATATTATATTAATCCTATTTTTTTAGTGGATGTGATTTGTAGGTATTCTCGCAGGAAAGGATCTTGCATTATTTTGTATATGAAGTGTAACAATCAAACACCATTCATCCACATCCACGGGTATCTCTAAACCCCGCCATACTAAGGTTAGGTGATTTTTATTCTCTTTCTTATTAGGTTAAGTTAAAGAGGTAAGATTTATTTATAACATCTTAGCATGCCCAATGGGACATTTGTCCCTTGTCTCTTTGTTTCATTTCATCAATAAAATAACATCTTTTTATTGTTCTTATTCTCTATGTGATAATCGTCTACGATTGGGTAAATCACCAGTGATTTGTCTAATTTTTTTATTACCTTATAGTTTGATTTTTACTCCTTGTTTGCTACTTTCTGATTTCTATTTCTCCTAAACTGTTTTAGGTTGTTGTTTTTGGAGAAGATTATTTGTTGGATTGTTGGATTGCTTGCTTAAAAATTGCAAAAATCAAAATAATAATAGGAGCGTTTAACGGTGAGTCCTCATACTTTCCTATTTGTTTCCAGTATTGCATTTTGGTTGATTGTATTCATTGAAATAATATTTCGATTTGGGTTTTAAAATTAACCATTCATCCTTCTTATTTCACATAAAATTAATTAGGAAGGCAATATTTTGCATTCAATTTTCTTTCCCGACACACAACTAAACCACTTAAACATAAAACACATTTTAAAAAATTCCAACCCAGGTGGATACCTACATGGATTTGATCACCAAGAGGAGAAGTTGACTCGGTGTTCTATCTGAGTATAATCATATGTGTGTCAGTATATGTTGGCTAAGCACCTAACACCCTTATCAATGCATGTCTGTGAAGTGAGGGGTAGGCCTTAATACCATGCCCGTATCGGTAGTAGTATAGAGTTGTTCCTCACATAACTTTAGGTATATCAAGGACTTCTTCCTTAAAAACACCCAAAACCATCCATAACTTTCCATTTCCTAAGATCCTTGTTAGCCATCTTACACATTTCACTTTTTTGTAATCAAATCAAGAAAATCTAAAAATCCATTTTGATTGATTTTTCTTATTGTTTGTAATTCACCCATTTAGTAATTTTCATTTTTAGGTGATTGTGTTTCTTTTGTGTGTTTTTTTACAATGGTACAAAAATTACAAGCCCACAACCAAACTTTTGAAAACATATCTCAGCCATTATCCACACCCTTGCAAGCAACAAATTCTGCTTATCTACTCCATTGACTACCCCATTATCTACTCCTCTATCTGCACTATTACAACATCACACTCCCTTATCCTCATCTTTCTCTACACCAAATACCATTTTATCAACCAATTATGTCTACTCCTCTATTTGATGCTCAAAAACCTAGAATGAAATATAAGAACAAGTTAATGAGGAAATGAGACAACGACTCTTAGATTCATCACGTCAATTTCAGAGTAAAATTTTCCATACATCTAAACAAGAAGAAACTAAACAACCATACTCCCCAACTCACAATTAGAATCTTCTAAGCCCACTTTCTTTGAAAGAGGAGACCATGTTTTTGAAGAAATTTTTGACTCAATCCCCATTTCTCTCAACACCTATCTATTAGCTATGGATTTCCAACTCCATCTGTTCACAACTAGACCATCCTCAAACATTCTGGATCCTTTGTCTAGTCCTTTACAAAAATTTGAACCCGAACCATCCTCAAACATTCCAGATCCTTTTTCTAGTCCTTTACAACAATTTAAACCCAAACCATCTTCAAACTTTTTGGATCCCTTATCTGGCTCTTCACAACAATTTTAATTTGAACCATTTTCAAGTATTCTTGATTCTTCACATCCTATCGATTCAAACCAACAATCTATACCTGAACCACTACCTTATGTCCCTGATCCTTCATCTGGGGTTTCACATCTTATTGATCCAAACTACCAACCTGTCATTCAACAAATACATTCATATCCACCTTTAAGTCAACCTGAAATGTCAGAAGTTGCATCTTCCATTCCTATTCTTAGTCTTCATATGGTTTCCTCTCAAGACACAACCACCCAACAACATACATCCTCACCTGAGCCTTCTACTGGTTCAACACCCCTACAAAAATACTAGTGCTTCATCATCTACCCCTCTAGTATCCTCGGTTACCCAAACACCTCCAATGAGTTATGTTGCTACTTCTACTATTATATCTCAACCAGTTAGTAGTATTTAGAATATCACCATGTCCATTCGACATCTAGTCCTTTAATCAATACTAGTGCTATCACCACCACTCACCCTGTTTCATAATACATACCATGACCATTAATTTACATACCATAATATTCTCCTTCTCAAAACATTCCACAACAAGAACCATCTTATGTTGCCTCTGTTATTCCCTTTCAACAACCACCTCCTTATTCACAACCACACCCTTACCAATATATACAATCTTCAAAACCTTTAACATCTCAACAAAGTATATTCCACAACAAAATGTCCCACAAAAAAACATTCCTTCACAAAAAAACATCCCTCAACAAAATATCCCACAAAAAAATGTTCCACTTACTTATAACATCCCTTAGAAAAATATTCCACAACAAAATATTCCTTCCCAACAAAACATCCCTCAACAAAACATCCCACAACAAAACATTCCACTTACTTATAACATTCCTCAGCAAAGCGTTCCACAAAAATATCCCTTCACAACAAAGCATTCCTTCTCAATAGTATGTTCCTTAGCAAAACATTCCACTCACTTATAATATCCCACAACAAAATATACCACAACAAAATGTTCCTCAATAGAACATTCCTTACCAACAGAACATCCCTTAATAGTACCAGATGTACTCACAACCTAGCTAGTTTGCATTTCAACCTAGCTCATCTTTGCAGCAACCACTTAAACCGACCCCCTTAAATCTCTCATGAATCATATATCCAATCTAGAAGCTTCCTCATCTACACCTAAAAATGTGCTCTCTTACGATCAAATATGCAATGAACCTATTCATCCCTCAGTCTCATACAAAGCATATCCACCTCATTGGGAACTTCCAAAATTTATTAAATTTTTTAGTAAGGAAGATCCTCAACAACATATTCATTCTTTTTCCATGCTTGTTATCTAATAGCCCATGATCAAGACCTCATGTTGAGGAATTTTCCCATGTCCCTCACCAGGTCTGTGTTGGACTAATATAATAGCATTCCACAATACTAGATTTTATCTTTTGCACAACTCACACAATTGTTCTTAGAACACTTCTTTATAAACATAGCCTGAAATTCACTATCAATGACCTTTATGCTATCAAAAAATTGAGGATGAATCCATTGCTGATTTTGTTTCCCATTGGAGAGGTATAATTAATAAATTATCCTTTTCATTACCACAAGCTAAGTTGATTGAATTTTTCTATTGATCATACACCAAACATATTTCATCAACATTACAAATTCAATCATTCCAGACTTTTGATGAAGATTTTACCATGGCCCGTAAATTGGAATTGTGAGCTCTAGAAGATGGTTGTGTTAAAATTCATCCTAAGAAACCATAAACTAAGTTTCCATCTAAGTCATCCTCTAGTCTTGACAAATCCAAATCAGTTGTTAATTCCATAGTAGTCAAATCCACTCCTAAGGAAAATCCCACTACCGAATGTTCTCATCCACAACGTAATTACACACCAATAGGAGAGACTTATAAAGACGGTCTTTGATAAGTTACTCATTGAAAATATGATAACTCTCCCACCTATCCAACCCATTGATACATCTATATCTAATCCCTCTTAGTATCGAGATAATGACTATTGTAAATACCATAGGTCAAAGGACATGACATTGAAAGGTGTCATATGTTTCACAATGTTCTTCAAGACCGTATTGAAAAATGTTCCTAAAATCAAAAACTTGAAATATTCAAGAATCACTTTCCAAATCATCCCCCATTCATCAAGGTCAACCAAAAATACATGTTGTTCATGCTCACCACACGATTAACACCATTACTAAAATGTTACCCATTCCCGAATCAATATCAACATCTACTGAACCAAAAACCATACCTACTAAAAAAACATCCACATCCACACAACCAACAATAATACCCAATGAACCTAAATCTATATCTACCGAATCTCCATCTACTATCAACATTACTGAAACTATCCTTCCATCCTCATCACCGGTTATTACCAAATCTATCTCCCCACCAATCATATCCTCTAGTATAGTTACACCTACAACTACACCTTCATTTACAAATATAACTATGATACCTCTCAAACATTTATGACACAAACACCTCCACCTAAGGAAATTACAAGCCACATTCATCCTCCATCTACAAAATCAATTATCTCTACATCAACCAATCCCAAAACTACAAAATCCACAAGTCATTTGGATCTCATCAATCACATTATTCAAACCCCCTTCCTTCATCAAAAAATTCCTCTACATCCATACCTAGCTCATCCAAAACCACGAAAGGACCTCACAAACAAGGTATTGTCCAAGTTTTCAAAATTCCTTCTTATACTTTTCCTAAACCATATCAATTATGCAATCCTTGGCCTTTTCTCCCACCTCCTCCTAGAAGGTTCATTTCAAATCCTAGTAATCATCCTACCATTCTAAATCCAATATATCCTTATCAATCTTCCCCACTAGGTCCTTGTCCCCCATTTACTATACTATCTAGGACTCATCAACAACAAATAACTCAACAACTTGCAATCAATGTCTTATTGCCACTAGAAGATAAAATACCTAAAAATTCATCCCCATCCACATCAGCACCTAAGGGGCATTATGCAACCATTTTAGATGACCTCCTCCAAAAATCACTCATAACATTTCCACCACCAAAATTATCAAATCCATGAGGATGGAAACCCGCTTGGTATGATTACAATGTTTATCATAGAACACGAGGATATTCCATTGAGAATTGTAAATCCTTTTAATTGATTTCAAAAAATATGATAGATTCATCTTCCCTTCCTTCCAAATCACATTTAACATCAACATCCACATCATCATCACCTTTACCTAAATCAAAGGAACCTATGTCTAAATATCCTTCTCACCAGGTCGATGCTATACATATCACTACACATTCATAAAATTATGACATAGACCCATCTGAACCTAAGAAAGGTAAAAATTTCATAGCCATACCTCCACACCTAGAAACAAATCCTTCATTAGATAAACCCAAATATTCCATCCCTTTAACTCCCAAAACATTTGGTCAAACAATGTCACCAAAAACTAGGGTTTCCATCCTCGCTACACCACCTTCACCATCCACTGTGATGAAAAAGGTTTTCATTAAACAATTACACTAAGCTCCCATTAAAATGTCATTATACGAACTGATACAAACATCACCTCTTCATAAACAAGCCATGATTGAAGCCCTCTAATCAATAATAGTACCTTCAAATGATACTTTATACTTTACAAACTTTATAGGATCCCTCAAAGCATCTACCACCATATCATTCAAACTTTCTAGAATACACTCTCTTAAAAAAATATCATGAGTTACCACTTTGTTAGAGTTGACAAGGGACTGAGAGGAGGGGTGAATCGGTCCTTTAATAAATCTTTTCACTTTTCTATTTCAAAAACATCAAACATGTACTTTTATACATTAATGTTGGATCATAATAAAATGGAACTCATCAAGTGATGTATATATATCAAAAACACAAGAAACCTTATTTATTGAAATACAAATCAGATTACAACTCATCAAATCAGATTACAACCAATAAATATATCACCAATTTTGCTTCATTCACATCCTTCTCATGAAACTCCAACCAGCTACAAACCTAGAAGAGACTTTTATGGGTTTTGGGCTATGCCCAAAGGGTTTTGCTTTGCATAAAATTTTTATTAAAATTAAGAGAAATGTTTTTTCCCAAAATTCATCTCACAAATGAGCTTACATGAATAGATATACCTCTTAGGCATGACCTTTGACCTTCCACTTGTCATAACTCTTAATATCACTCACTCTTTTGTCTTATATCTCTTAAAATTTTTCCACAAGTATATCATATTTGTATTCACATGGTGCATGGTCCCACCAAGTCAAATAATGTTCTTTTATTATTTGAAACTTGCCACATTATCCAAGATACTTACTTAGGCTCATAAGTGTGCCTAAATCAACTTCTACAAAACACTCCTGAAAAACCATCTAACTAGACAACTTGCACTCATTCTCATGACCCAATTAATATATAAAAATAAATATTATGATGTATTATTTAATTAAAATTTACCAAAAATATCCAAATAAAGGCTTAACACATTAAGAAACACCATTTTTCAAGACTTTCCTGGCTGGTTTCAGCATCTCTAAATTTGGTCTTCAAGAATTAAGCTGATACATACCTCAAATCTCTTCATCATGAGGAAAGTAACATATCAATGGAAATATCATGAATTATAATATCTCATACACCTATCATAATTCTCCAATTCATGGCATAAGTCTTACAAAAACTTGGCTCTTTCGCAACTAGTCTAGCTGGTCTTGAAAACACAAAAATAAACTAGTCTTCCATACAATGTGGTCAAACACATCCAAAGAACTTTTCAGAGCTCCCTATCACCTCCAAAACTTAAATTTGGATGTATAAAATATTTTCAGGAATTCAGACCCATAGGTCAAATGGAGAGTCTCATCTTCATACCCATTCAAACATGCTTCTCAAATAGGCCTAAAAGAGCAATTTTGGCTCAATCACCTTTAAGTAAGAAATGACTAATGCAAGATGAACACAACACTTAAAAAATCATATGAAATATTAAAGAAGTAATGGATCAAGGTAAGAAACAACATCAATTCAAATCAATTCAACATGGTTACCTTCATTCTTCTTCACTAGCTTCTCAAAACAAGCTTCTTTTGTCGGTATGCCCAAATATGCAACCATTACTCCAATTTTCTCCAAAAGAGTAACCCAAGTGACTTAATTAATTTTAATAACACATTACCAACATCATCCACCTCAAATTTGAGCATTTTTTCCTTTTACAAGATTTGTCTGTGCACTGAAATCTTCACAAAATACTTGTTTTTCAGTGGGGCCCACCATGCGCCATGAACTCAAAATAGCATGAAAATGTGCCCTAAGGAGTCCTCTTCATGTTAAAATAGTTTTCCAAATAAAAATAATTGAGTTAAGACACCTATCCAACTAAATTTTCTAAAACTGGTCCAAACTGGGGTTTGGAGGGCTACAAACATGCTCACAAAAATGGATAGAACTTCTAAAATACTTAGCAAATCACCAAAATAATTTTTCACCATAATTTTATCCAAATTTAATCCATTTTTTCACTTATGACTTATCTAAAGGATCCACAATTTATCTTGACTGCTAAGAAGTTTGGTGCTCAATTTGCATACTTTGAAAAACTGATTTTGGAAATACTTGCATACCTTGCAAAATATTCATCCTCAACTTCTAATTTTTTCTCTAAAAATTTAAGTACTCATCCCTATAATACATCCAAGTGATATTTTTCTTTGTTTCATCATGCATATTTCCATCCCATCTCATTTAGGTTCCCTTTGGTCTCTGATTCCCAGTTGTTGAATTATGTTGACCTGTAAAAGTTCCTAAAACACCTAAAAAGATACCTAATAATACTTTTACACACCATATATCATCATCCCATTCTCACACCATGTTTGGTTTTCATCATCACACCTTGGGTCAACATTTCACACCTTTCTTGCTTGTGGATTGGCTTAAGAAAGCTCCATACTAACTTGTTTCAGTCTCATGAACCTAGTTTGTCTCTTATATCTCTTTATGCACCTCATGTTCCACCTCATAGTTCTTAAAAATTTCTTTCCTTTATTTGGTTTATAGTGAATTTTCATGTTTGCTTGATTTACAACATGTACTTGCACTAGGCCAAGACCTAAAAAGACTTGACTTGACTCATACACTTCATGATTGGTCCATGTGGACAGTTACAAACTCATTGACACATATTACTTACCTCATGGACCTTTTTTACCTTCCTACCACCTTTGAAGACCCCTAGATACACTAGCCAACATGCCTAGATCACCTAGACCACTTGACATCAATGGACTTGACATCAATGACAACACAAGTGACACATAATTCCAACAAACTCCCCTTTGTCATTGATGGAAACCATCCTAGAAACATTGATGGAAACCATGACTATTTTCACACTTGTAAGACCTTATTTGCATGTTTCTTTACACACTTCTCCCCCTTTGACATCTATGACAAAGGAAGTTTGTAAACTTGACATGGAAAACAATGACAACTAAGTACAACAAACATGAGGAAGACTTAATTTTGACCTTTCTCACCCTAGAATTGTGTTTTCTCCTTTCTTGGCTCTTTTCAACAACATATGAGACCTGATTGGTTAGTGTAAACACTTAAATGCTTTCCCTTTTCAGACTTACTTCTCTCGGAAGAAAATTTACCTCATGAATCATCAATCTAGATATCCCCTAAAGCATACTCCCTATCTCTTACCAAAAAACATACAATTTTGGTTCTCACCTTGATTGCATGTCTTTGAGAGCGATCAATCATTTTATTGCATCAAAATCTTATTCTCACTCATTTCAGATCTTCTTTGTAAGAAAAACCAAATTTCATATCTTAATAGATCACTTACCTTTGTAAACACCATAACTAGCCACTTTACCTTGCTGATATGACATCATTTTTACTTTTCCCCTTAGGCACTCAATTAAGAAAAGAAGAGAGATCCCCCTAATTTCATAGTATTTCTCAAACCTATGTTACATTGTCTCAGCTTTCCATGGTCATCGTAGAAACTTCAAAACATGTATAATTGATTTTTCTTACTTGTCTCATATAATTACTATGGAATGAATTTTTCATCCCTGCAAGAGTTTTGACTAGTTCAAACAGTCTCTTCATCCTTCAATCTTGTTCCAAGTTTGCTAATCATCCTCCTATAAACCTTTACTCTAATTTTTGAGCATCATCTCTGATCTAATACTTTAAGACTAACTCAATTTACCTTATGATGGATTTACAATTCCTTATACAAGCTTATGGACCATTATTCAAAGTTCAACACTTTCATTCACAAGAAATTTGTTCATATTATGATATCAAGTATCATATAATGCTTCTTGCTCCACATTTCTTAGAATTTTCTTACTCATGGAGACTTTTTATCTCAATTAATTCCTTTGTCAAACCTTAATCTAAATGATTCTTGGACATCATTAGCTCACTATGCTCTACTGACCAACCTAAAGCATGTCTTCACTCTTCAGGTTTCTATAGCCTTCAAATCTCTATTTCGTAGATAGCATTTGATAATGAAAACTTTCAAGACCTTCATTTTCTCCTCTACCTCATACAACATCCTTCATGAATAAAATCTTGGGCATTTTGTTCTCAAGAAATATTTTGACTCATACATTGTAATGCACACACTGTTGATAACTTGATGCACACAAACAATTGTGACAATCATCATTTTGAGAAACTAGCTATCTTTTTATCATAAGAGAAAACTTTTTCTTATAGTTTCAAGACTAATTTGTACCCTTCTTTTATACATGTTCATTGTATTATGCCATTTGATAGGATTCATTCATTGTATATTATATCCTTAATTGATTGTCTCATTTTTCTAGTATTCATTGTTCTTTAATAGTCACCACTTACTCCTTTTGCACAATTTCTCATTTGATTTCATGAATCTACATATTTCTCTTATTACAACTACAATTTTTGGTCAAAAAGTAACCTCTATCTTTTTTTTTTCCAGTAAGAACTTCTCTTCATTCATATTAGACTCTTTTCAAAATCTTTGTCCACTAGATTTCACCTAAAAATTTCTCTTACAAGGTAGAGCACATTCTATTAACTCTAATATTCTAGTCTCTTATCTTCAATTTTGATGTTAGTTTCCTTCACATTAATTATTCATCACTACCTTTTCTTCTCTCTATTATATTTTTTTAGTCAATTTTCATCACTTTCATGTTTCTATGTCTCTCTCATTAATTTTTACATTTCTCACCTTCTAAACTACTTTCTCCTTTCACCTTCTCGAGCTCACATTGTATATGTAAATCTTCATCTACAACCAATAAGTTTGAAATTAGAAGTCAACTTATTTGAATTTCAAACTGGAGAATGACACTTGAAATCCTTCAAGAACTCTTCAACTACCTTGGAGAGAGCATGTGGAGCACTTCAACTTACAATTGGAATTTCAATAAACAAGCTTCAACATGAAGGTAGTTGATAGGATCTACACCTTAATCAACTGGAAAGTGGTTTGATGAGATTTGAAACCAAAGGATTCTTTCAAACTTATCTAATTTCATAGGATTGAACTCACACAAATTTTTTTTCAAGAGATTATGCCTTCAACTTAACTTCATTTTTCATGGAGTGACACCAATAATGGATCACTTTCTTAGACAATTGAAGTTTAACCTCGAGAACAATACAAACTTGTTCAACCTCATCGAATGATATTCAAAATGATAATGAAACTAATATTAAACACCGATAATGATTCAACAATGAATAAGTCTCATTTTCAAGAATTTACACCTTAAATTATGAAAAAACATAGTTGACTATCAAACATGGCCTCGAAATTTTTTGTCAAGTCATTATCAAGAAATAGGCAAAGAAATTCCTCCATTTATTTTGCAAATGAAATTTTTGGTACCTACAGAGTTTTTTCTAAAGTTTAATTTAATTTGGTTACCTCAAAATATTTATTCAATCAAATATATTTTTACAAAAACCCTAGCAGAGACTTCAAGCTAAACATTCCCAATTAAAGAAAAAAATCAATTTCTTCTTCAATACTGGATGAAATGAAAAAATTATTTCTTCCGAGGCTTCATAGAAACATTATTAATCTTTCCCAAACAATAACCAACTTTGAAGACTCTCAATCAGTTCCCATTACATGAGTTTGCAAGTACATAAATTTGCAAATGGTGACAAAATGAATATGAAAGAGAATAAGAATTCTAGATACGCAGATCTTGGGAACCTTCTCCAAATATAATTAGTGAATTGAATGCATATGAGTTAGCTCTAACAATATTCATTTGGCAAGAGCACCACCATTGAGATTAAGATGTATTTTGATAAAATTGGAAGAATTTGTATAAGTTCTTACCACTGAGACAGTCTTGGGTACACAAAAAAATATACCTAATCCTTAAATGATCCAGAGGAGTTCTATAGAAGCATTAATCTTGAGATGCATGCTTGAGGTCACTATGACATTGATCATCCTTGAATATATCTGAGTATAGAAAAATGTAAGAATAATTTACCCATTTCAACTCAAGTCACATGTAGAAGAAAATGAAGAAGACTCGACCGAACTCAACTTACCCATTTCACTCTATACATAGTCTTAAAACCTTGATGGAGAGACATTGAGAAACCTTGTCAAAATCCTTTAAGTGAATTAGTCATTGTTATAGCAAAAATAACATTTTCTTAGGCTCTCTTTTTATGATTGTTGTAGAGAAAAAATGACCATCATTCAACTATGCAATCACTAAATGAGATGAAGGAAGAAAGTTTACCCATTGATAGCTTCTTCAGGAACCAAACCATGACCAAATAATTATGAAAAAACATCAAAATATCTCTGATAAATATTTCCAAGATTCACACAAGTCATTTTAGATCAATATTTATCTTTTTATTCTTTCCATTCAAAACACAATATCCATGAGGGAGAAGAATGGCTCCACTAAAATGCTCATATCTTTTTAATACAAATCCTTTTGACAAACCAATTTTTACACCTAATTTCTAGGAAAATTTAATCCAAAAATTCCTTCAATGATTTATTTGAAGGAGTCTCCATATTTTTTTACCCTTCAAAATCCAGGCTGTTCCAAATGCACTTCTCAAAAAGAAAGTTTTAGTAAAACTTGAATAACTCAAAAATCCATTAT
This sequence comes from Taxus wallichiana var. yunnanensis, assembly GCA_018340775.1. Lineage (NCBI taxonomy): Eukaryota > Viridiplantae > Streptophyta > Pinopsida > Cupressales > Taxaceae > Taxus > Taxus wallichiana. The sequence continues at coordinate 623,590,640 of CM031240.1, forward strand.
AGAATATGATAAAATTTGACATGGAGAATTTTAAGACACCCCTCTACACCTTCCATGTGGTGATTAGCCCTAGGTTTTACTATGAATCTCTTCTCAATCTCAGGATTTCCTTTGAACATAGTTAGTTCTCAAGACCACTTCTCCATAACATAATATGAGTTCGACTCTAGAAGATGAACTAAACCTAAAATTTCTCAAACACACTGTAGAAAACTCATCAAATATTCTCCCATTCTTCTTTACCTTTTATGACCTTAACACCATAAATAAGACTCATACAGACCAAGATAGCTCCCCCTCACTCCAATGATTATTTTGCACCTAAATACCATGGAGGAGCTTGATGAGAGACCTAAAATGCCTCAAGCTCTCTTTTTTCTTATTGAATGATTTTTATTTTTCTAGTTCTTCATCTTTCATAGCAGACTTCTTTTTTTGATCAGTCACATTCTTGGAATCCTCTTTAGCACCTTGACTAGCTTCTCCCTTCTTCTTGTATGTCTGATTTTGATGCTTTATTTTTGAAACTCTTTCTTCAGCTGACCTACATCACAGAACCTTACAATGTGCCTAACCTTGTGGCACCTAAAGCATTCAACCTACCTTCCTTTGCACTCAAAATCTATGTTTCTAAATTCATTACAAGAATAACAATAGCCATTGAATTTTATTACATACCTTATTATGTTTGATGGCTCATTTTTGTAGTATTTTCCTAGATGTCCCTTCTCATGACAGTGGTAACATTCAACTCCATATCTTTGTCCTAATTTTTCTTCTTCTTCATTCTTCCCTTAAAAGTGATATTATTTAGTTTCTTCTTTAGAATCTTCTCTCTTTTCTACATTAGGATTACACATACTAGCCATATGACCATAAGCACCAAACTTGTAGAAATTTCCATGAAAATAAACATGCTTAAATGCATTTGAATGCCTAACGATATATTTTCTATGAGAAGAATTCTTTGAAATATTTCCCTTGCTTGATACACCTTCATTTTCCTTTATACTACATGAACCTTCTATGAAACCCATACCTGTTCTATCACCATATGATTTTTGTTTTCCTAACATCTTATCCAATTTTTCTAAGCTCTCTTGAAAAGATGATAACTTACTAATTATGATGTTTAAATCTTTCTTCAGTTTTTCATTCTCTTTGTTCAGTTTTTCTTTCTCTTTTAGAGCTTCCATGAATTGAGTCTGTACACATTTGATAACTTCCTCCAGTTTATATTCATAGTTCTCTACACTACTCTCCTTATCTAGTAAACATCTCCCATACTTATCATCAAATATCCCCCTTTATCTTGCTAAAGTTTCTCCCAAGGGTCTGCTTAGATACCAATTGTTAGAGTTGACAAGGGACTAAGAGGGGGTTAATTAATCCTTTAATAAATCTTTTCACTTTTATATTTCAAAACATCAAACATGTAATTTCATAACATTAATGTTGGATCATAATCAAATGGAACTCATTAAGAGATTCATATATATCAAGAACACAAGAAACCTTATTTATTGGAATACAAATCATATTATAACTCATCAAATCAGATTACAACCAACAAAGATATATCACCAATTTTTCTTCATTCACATCCTTCTCATGAAACTCCAACCAACTACAAACCTAGAAGAGACTTCCAGGGGTTTTGGGATATGCCCAAAGGGTTTTGATTTGTAGAAAAAAATTATTCAAATGAAGAGAAAGGGGTTTTTCCAAAATTCATCTCACAAATGAGCTTAAATGAATAGATATACCTCTTAGGCATGACCTTTGACCTTCCACTTGCCATGACTCTTAAAATCACTCATTATTTTGTATTATATCTCTTCAAAATTGTACACAAGTTTATCATATTTTATTAACGTGGTTCATGGTCCAAAAATTCAAATAATTTTATTTTATGCTTGGAAACTTGCCACATTATCCAAGATACTTATTTAGGCTCATAGGTGTGCCTAAATCAACTTCTACAAAATAGTCCTGAAAAACCATCTAACTAGACCACTTCCACTCATCCTCATGACCAAAGTAATATATAAAAATGAATATTATGATGTATAATTTCATTAAAATTTACCAGAAAGAGAAAAATCAAGGCTTAACACATCAAGAAACACCATTTTATAAGACTTTCCTAGCTGGTTTCAACATCTCTAAATTTGGTCTTCAAGAATTAAGCTGATACATACCTCAAATCTCTTCATCATGAGAAAATTAACCTATAAATGGAAATATCATGAATTCTAATATCTCATACACCTATTATACTTCTCCAGTTCATGCAATAAGTCTTCCAAAAACTTGGATCTTTGTAATTGGTCTAGTTGGTTCTGAAAACACAAAAAAACTAGTCTTCCATATAATGTGGTCAAACACCTATAAATAAATTTTCAGAGATCCATATCACCTCCGATAATTCATTTTGGATGTATAAAATATGTTCACGCATTCATACCCATAGGTCAAATGGAGAGAGTCTCATCTTCATACCCATTCAGACATGGTTCTCAAATAAGCTTAAAGAAGAAACTTAGGCTTAATCACCTTTAAGCAAGAAATGAATTATGCAAGATAAAAAAAAACTACACACATCATATGAAATATTAAAGATAGATCAAGGTAATAAACAACATCAATTTAAATTAATTTAGCTTGGTTACCTTCATTCTTCTTCACTAGCTTCTCAAAACAAGCTTCTTTTATCGATATGCCCAAATATGCAACCATTACTCCAATTTTATCCAAAATATAAATCTAAGTGAATTCATGAAGTTGAATAAAACCTTAAAAACATCATATAACTCAAATTTTAGCATTTTTTTCCTTCGCAAGATTTTTCTGTGCACTAGAATTTTCACCAAATACCTATTTTGCAGTGGGGCCCACCATGCGTCATGAACTCAAGATAGCATGGAAATGTTCCTTGAGGAGTAATATTCATGTTATAATAGGTTTCCAAGAAAAAAATTGAGTTAAGACACCTATCCAACTCAATTTTCCAAAACTGGTTCAAACTGGGGTTTGGAGGGCTACAATCATGTTCACAAAAATGGATAGAACTTGTAGAAAACTTAGCTAATGACCAAAATACTTTTTGAACCATAATTTTATCAAAATTTACTCAATTTTTTTTATCTTATGACTTATCATAAGAAGGATCCATGGTTTTTTTTACTGCTAAGAAATTTGGTGCTCAGTTTGCATACTTCAAAAACCCGACTTTTGAAATACTTACATACCTTGCAAAATATTCATCCTCAACTTCTAAATTTTTTTCTCATAGTTTAAGGACACATACCTCTAGCACTTCCAAGTTATTTTTTTTATCTTGTTCCTCTTGTATGTTTTGATCCCATCTCATTTAGGTTCCATTTGGTATCTCGAATCCCATCTATTGAACTATGATGACCTATAGAAATTCCTAAAACACCTCAAAAGCTTCCTGAGAATAATTTTACACACCATATATTTTCATCACATGCTTACACCATGTTTTTTTTTACATCATCACACCTTGGGTCAACATTTCACACCTTACTTGCTTGTGGATTGGCTTAAGAAAGCTCCATACTAACTTGTTTCAGTCTCATGAACCTAGTTTGTCTCTTATATATATTTCTGCACCTTCTGTGTGACCTCATAGTGCTGAATTTTTTTCCTTTATTTGGTTTGAGTGAATTCTCATGTTTTCTTGATTTACACCATGTACTTACACTAGGCCAAGACCTAGAAAGACTTGACTTGACTCATACACTTCATGACTAGACCATGTGGACAGGTTACCAATCCATTAACACATATTACTTACCTCATGGACCTTGTTTGACCTTCATACCACCTTTTAAGACCCCCATATCACATAGCTAACATACCTAGATCACCCGAACCACTTAAAATCAATGACAACACAAGTGACACACACTTCTAACAAACTTTTCATCACTACTCAAATTAATGATGTCCATATCAAAAGGGTCATGATTGATAGTGGTTCTACTATTAACATTATATCCTCCCTCACTTTTTATCAACTTAAGCTACCTAACATTGTTATCACTCAAACTCCAGTCTTACTATGATCCTTTAATGACACTATCGCACCTACATTAGGCATTGTTATCTTACCACTTAAAGTCGGTGTTAAAACCTTACCATAAATATTCTACATCATAGAAGGATAATTTCAATATAATATGTTACTAGGATGCCCATGGATACACACCATGTGTTGCATTCTGTCGACTCTCCATCGTTGCCTTAAATATGAACATGAGGGCTAGACATTCACCATTCCTATAGATCCAAATCCTTTCGTTGATTGTTACATGATGTATCGTCCAAATGATGTACTTGTTCCTAAGTCCACATCCAAATCATCTGATGAAGAATCTACTAGCACATTCATACCTTCCTCTAAACTATCGAGATGATTCCTCCCTCAGTGATGTCGTACAACACCTGACATTAGGGGAATACCATCTTCTCATGCTTAATCATATTCCTTCACCTAAGACTTATGGTCACCCTGAAAAACAACCCACATATGACCCTAATGTAGGAGATGTTATCTCCTATGGTCCCTCTTATCTCAAAAAAAATATTATCTATGGGGACTTGATTATCCTTCATCCCATATAATTGATCAACACCATGCCATGCCTTTTACATCATATTTCAAATCTTTAGATAATCCAAATTTCACTCGTATGTATCTTCACCATTGTGCATGGAGAGGTTTTGGCCTTATCCATTATGAACAAGGAATACATGATGTGGTTATCCAATGTTCCCTTAAAACTTATGAAAAATATGGTTTAGGTTATAAAAACATGGCTCCAAAACATTCGAGGCCACTACATCCAAACTTGCCACATCCATGCTCATTAATGAATTAAAATCATCGACATTCACAATCCCACAAGATCCCATGGACATGGTATATGTTGTACCCAACCTTCCTAACTTGTTTTTAGTTAATATTATATCCTTAGGACCACTCACTTATCATTCTAATCATGTCATTAAACCACTCACTTCCTCTTGTGTGGGAATAAATGGTTGAAGAAGATTCACCTGTTATAGATATCCTTCAATGTAATGATGATCAGGACATCCTTTCTCATATGGGAGTTGAGGATCACTTCTTCCAAAAATCCCTACCATCTGATACACTAACCCTCCTTAACGAATCTACCATCGACGTAAACTTAGGAACCTCTCAGGATCCTCGCATAGTTAAATTTGGTCAATCACTAAATCCACGAGAGTTGGACGAATTCACCACATTTTTATCAAAATATTATCAAGCCTTCTCTTAGTCATATAGTGATATGCTTGAAATTGACCCCAACATTTTCATACATAATATTGTCACATATCCAAATGCTAAGCCAGTTAAACAAAAACTTTGTAAGATGCATCCATGTATAGCTCTCCTTGTCAAAGAAGAGTTACAACGCCTCTTATTAGCTAATTTTATCATACCCATTGATTATCCACAATGGATCTCCAACATCGTTCTGTAGAAAAATCCTCGGTAAGTTACATATCTACACATAATTCAGGGATCTCAATCTTGCTTGTCCTAAAGATGATTTCCCTCTTCCAAACATAGATCAGCTTGTTGACCTAACAGCTGGCCATGAAATGCTTTCCCTTATGGATGTTTTTTTCTAGTTATAATAAAATTCTTATCGCCACCGATGATCAACATAAAACCTATTTCATCACCCCTTGGGAACCTTCTGCTACTGTGTCATGCCATTTTTCCTTAAAAATGTAGGAGCTACTTACCAACGTGCCATGACTTACATTTTTCATGACCTTATCCACAAAATTTTAGAATATTATGTTGATGACCTTTTAGGAAAATATAGAAAAAAAAATCATCTTGATGTCATTGAATCCATCTTCACTCATCTCATTCAATATTGTCTTCATCTCAATCCCATAAAATGTGTTTTTGGTGTCCTCACTGGAAATTTTTTAGGATTCATCATATATATCCAAGGTATTGAAGTTAACCCAACAAAAGTTAAGGCCATCATTGAAATGCCTCCGCCATCTAATATTACACAATTGTGTAGTCTTTAGGGTAAATTATAGTCCATCCAATGTTTTATATTGCAACTTTCTAATCATTTTCAACCATTTCATCATATTCTTGGTAAAGAAATATATTTTCACCGGGATTCGATTATCAAAAACTTTCAATGAAATTAAACAATATCTTTTATCACCACCTGTGCTTACACCACCTCATGAAGGGGAGCCATTTTACCTATACATATATTCTTCAGCACATGCTCTTAGAGCCATTCTTACTCACCATGATAATAAAGGTTGAGAACATGATGTATATTATAATAGTCACACACTTTATGAATATGAAACCCATTACACCGAAGTTGAAAAGCTATGTTGTGCCTTATACTTCATCACTTCCAAATTGCGTCATTATCTTCTTAATCACAAAATGTATGTTTTCACTAGCTTCAATCCCCTAAAAAATATACACTCTAAATCATATCATAGTGATCGTATCGCTCAATTTCTCATGCTTATGACTAGAATTTACCTAGATTTCATATCCCACAAATCTATTAAGGGATAGGCCATTATAGACCAGCTCATTGATGCTCCCTTTCCTGACAATCAACTTCCTCACAAATACTTTCCAAATGAATCCATTAATAGTGTTAACGAATATGAGTTCATCCCCATCAGAATGACTCTCTTCTTTGATGGTTCTAAATTTTAGGAAGGGGGAGGAGCTGGTGTTGTTATCATACCTCCTTGGGGCATTCCTATTCCATTATCATTCAAACTTAATTTTGAATGCACTAATAATATGGCAGAATATGAGGCTTTAATCATGGGTCTTCATGACCGCTATTCTCCTAGGTGTTCACATCTTAGATATCTATGGAGATTCACAACTTGTTATCAGTCAAGTCAAAGGAGAATATCAGTGTAAAAATGAAATCTTACAAAAATATAAAGCCAACATTGACTTTCTCCTCGGTGCTTTTTATCACTACACTATCCAAACCATCCCACGATCCTCTAATAAGTTTACAGATACAATGAAATCTTTAGGATCCCTCATCCCCTTAGAAATGGAAGATTCAAAATAAAACACTAAAGTATCTTTCGTTGTTCAATGATTGGATTACCCTTCACATCAAAATGAACTTCCTCCTATCAACATCATTGACGATAACCCAACTAATTTTTGGTACACTCATATTTATGACTATTTTGTTGAATCAAAAATTCCTTCCGACTTATCGTAACGCTAAACAATGATTTCTTCAACAAACATAGTTTTGATGGTATCCTATTAAGGTTCCTTAAATCACATGAGTCAACTAAATCAATTAAAGAAGTCCATGATGGATTTTGTGGAGGAAATTTCAGTGGAAATTCCATTGCCAAACATGTTATATGATTAGGGTACTACTGGCCTACTATCACCAAGGATTTTTTTGAATATGTCAAGAAATGTGTTAAATGTCAACTTCACTCAGATCTCATCCATGTCCCTAGTCAAGCATTACAACCTGCTTAGGACCTATGGCCTTTCTCTCAGTGGGGGTTAGACCTCATTGGTGCTATTAATCCTAAATCATCTCAACAACATCACTCTATTATCATAGCTACTGAGTAATTCACTAAATGGGTTGAAGTTATCCCTTTAACATCCACTAAGTCAAGACCTATTATCAATTTCATATATCAATACATTATATGTCATTTCAAAATCCCATATAAACTTATCACAGATAATGGAAAATATTTTAAAAATAAAGAAGTTAAAAAGATCTGTGATACCTTCAACATCAAACTTAGATTTTCATCACCATATTATCCCCAAGAAAATGGACAGGTTAAGGCCTCAAATAAAAAAATTAATAAAATCCTCATGAAAACAGTAAATGATGCAGGAAGGAATTGACATCTCCAAATCCCATTTTCTCTCTGGGCTTATCGAACTAACATCCGTACTCCTATAGGAGCCACACCTTATTCACTCATCTACGGCTCTGAAGTTGTCTTACCTCTTGAAATTCAAATTCCATCACTTTGTGTATCACTTAAGGATTTCATCCCCGATGAAGAATATCAACAAGACCGTCTAACACAACTTGAACTATTAGATGAAAAACATCTAATGGCCCTTGAACATCATCAATTTTATCAAGAACACATTAAATGAGCATATAAAAAACATATCAAATAACGTGACTTTAAAATTGGTGATCTTGTGCTTAAAGAAAATCAAAATGTCACTCAATTAGAACAGAGTAAACATGGAAAGTTTTCCCCTAATTGGATTGGTCCATACGTCATCACTCACAAATATGGGTTGGGAGTGTATCATCTCACTTCCCTTGATGGTGAACCTAAAAAGGAACCACTTTGAATTCCTTACACTTGCGGCCATTTTACTATTAAATGATTGATCATCATGATAGTTGTTACATTTAAAATCTTTTCACTTTGTCATATCATCCATATTGTCATAGTAATGATTTGAAAGCATGTGGTTATCCATTATTACCTTAAATATACCTTAAATATGAACACCATAGATTTATTCATTGCATATTTCACTTTGGACAAGTTCCTCTCTTATGGGAACCCCTTTAATCATTACATTCACCTATCATGTAAAAGGGGCATGAATGTGTAGATCATATATATCTTCTCCCCTCCTTGAAATGGTCTATTAGGGATTTTCCCTCAGCTAAAATTTACATATTGAAATCATTTGGATGCATTTCTCAAAATACAAAAATAAATGATAGAATGATCCCTTGAAGGAAAACTATCCATCAAAATCATATACTTGATCCTTGAAGGAAAACTATCGATAAAAATCGAAGTAAAAGTAGATTGATCCCTCAAAGGAAAGCTACTAGTCAAAAGTGTAGACCATACCCTTGAAGGATGACTACCCATAAAAAAGGCTTCCCATATTGATCAGCCTTCAAAACAAATACATCAATATCAAAAGCATCTAGGAAATCTTCCCGCATTGATCAAATTTCCCCTAAGCAAACTTCCCGCATTGATCAGTTTTCTTTAAAATAAAATATGAAAAGTTGGGGTATTTCTTCCATTCTCGACCTACACATTTTAAAACCCCTTTCATGTTCTAGAAAGAAACATTCATTTAATTCCACATTTTATTAAGTTTTGTGTAACTATCCATTGATGATCTTATTTAATAATTATTAAAGCTATAAGTGCAAAAATGTTCAAACTTTCAAAACCCATTGCATATGTATCAAATCCATCACGGGAAATAATTTCACTTTACTTAGTCATATTTCTGATACAGTTCATTTCAAATCACATTTTAAAATCATTTAATTAATTAAACAATTCAACATTTTATCAAACATATTATCACAACTAATACATTCATCAAAATCCATCTAACACTAATACATTCAAATTAAAAACATACATTAATACATGAAATTCAAACAACATAGGTAATAAAACCTCATCATCATCATATAAATAAAGTCCATATATATCATAATTTTCATACAAAAATGGGCTTCTATGATCCATATACCAAATACATCAAACATGATATCAACTAGTAAACTAAAAACCTCCTAGGACTCGACTAGGATGGGTTATACCACCATCTCCTCCCCGATCATCTCCACCCTGCATCTGCTCCTACACCACCAAAAATGATCATCGTATCCATCTCCTCTCTCAATGTTACCTACTTTCTCTAGTCTCTCGAGATGGATGACCCATACTCGTTGCACTAGTACTAGGGCCTACCACCTTAGTGGCCAAGTGATCAACATACAAAGTGGCATTAGGATAATCATCTACGTAATAACATCAACATAATAGTCACACTTTGTCCATGGTGCATCATAATGATCCCTAGAAACCATCCCATACCCCGCAGGTGGCCTCGATCCACTAACCCCTGGCATTTTCCCACTATAATACTTGTTAGCCTCTACTCTCCATTTACTAGCCTAGGCCATCTCTACTAACTCTGCACTAGAAATAGAAGGCCCAAGTAATCCCTAAGGCATTCCTCATCCCATCTCTTTGTCCCTTATACTGATCTCTATCTGCAATGGCCTAGGAAAACTGTACACTAAGTCCATCTCACTCAGTAATCAAACTATCCTACTCATAATCAATGTGTCCCGAACTCCTAGGAGATCATCCCTCTCTCTCCTAACAATATCTCTATGCTCCTCCACTACGGACTTATTTTTTTGTCACTACTACAATAGCTATAGCCAAATCATCATCACCCTCCTCCTCATTGTCATCCTTAGCACCCTCCACTCGACTCCTATTTTGGTGTTCTTCCTACCACCCGAGCATGTACCCGACTAAATCTTTGTACTCTCTATATAACTCGAGACATGTCAAAACCCTCAATTCTCGGGTTCAACATGTGTTTTATACTCAATAAGTAACTCCTACATCATCAATAGGCACAATCACACACTCAACATTAGGTCTCATGTCCCACTGCTAATCAATAATAATCTTTAGCTCTGTCACCACTACCCTAGGGTATCTGTATCTTTTTCCTCTTTCCTATCTTTGAAATGAATCCTCGGAACTTTCTATAACAACTGAAACTATCTCCCGACATGATCAAAGTCAAGCAACTCATGCTCACCTAGTCGGCAAGCCTGAACCCATATAGCCTATTGTAAACTGACCAACTCATCAGGAAACTCAAGCCAAATAGGAAAATCTAGGTATGGCCTCCATACCACATCTCCCGTAATCCAAATAGTAGCTCTTGATAATATCATGTCCACCTCCTCTTCATCCCATAACCTGCATCCTCCCTCCATCTCAAAAATTCAAGATGCCCATCACCAATCCCCCATGACAACCCCATTGGTCGAGAAAAACAATATGCTTGAAGGTCCAAGCCTGTAATAAGAACCCAATATCAATACCATATCTCTTGTGGGCCTTCTAGACCCAAAATCTCTAAATGAATATGAAAGTAGGGTCGAACCCACTCCAAAATAGTATGATGCTCCATCATCTTGGCCACAACCCCTGTCATCATCCATGGAAATTGGTCACCTCTAGAATCTAGAAAAGCATAAAAATGATGGCCATCATCATCATGGTCATCTGAGTATGACCCTCTATATCAGCTGAATATATTTTTCCATAAAAAAATCCCCTGACTCAAATCTTATATCCCCGCATCCTCTCCATACAACCTATTCATCACATCATCTCTCTCTACCTTAGTAATAATGTATACACCCTCTCCTCGGATAGGAAGTCTCAGGATGTGGTGTACATCCTCTAAAGTAATCATGATCTCCCCAGTAGGAAACTAGAAATTATTGGTGGAAGGATTCCATTACTCCAAAAAATCCAACATCAAACTCTAAAATTTATGTATCCATCGATAATGTCTCATCACACCAAAACTAATAGCCTCTACATGCTCCCAATCATTGTCAACATATCAATCCTCACCTCATCTAAAATCAATGGTATACGATCATGTATAGTCAACTGTGCATCCACCTGCAAAATAAAAATAAATCAACATTAGTATCATCATTGAAAATATATTTAAAATATTGAAACCATTCACAACATAAAGATCATCACCTGATAATACCAATAACATCTAAAACATTTAAATAACTACAATAGCACATTATTGTCAAGAATCCAAATTTTCCAATCATGAACAAAAAGTAACTACACAAAATTACTTAAGCATCAATGTTGACATCATCGAAAAATCAACATCAACTACATTGACATTAATACATTCAACTAGATTGGAACCAAAACACCATGTAAAGCTAGAAAACATCTCTTAAAAATCATGCCTACCATCTAAAATACAAATTGTCCACATTAAAGGTGAATCACTGATGATTCACTCCAATCGTAAGTGATTGCATGAATTTCCACCCATTCCTATTATTTTAACATTGAGAATTTGTATGCCCCCATAACGTCAAAAAAACTAAAAATTCAACAAAGCAGATAAAATGACTTACCTCAACCATTACGGGCTTCTGTTGCTTGCTAGAAGATGCCATTTTGTCCAAATCCTCACTCATTTTCCCAAAAACATGTTTTTCACTCACTCTTACTCACCCAAAATCATTTTTACCCATGGTAACAATGAGGAAAATGAACTCGCAATCAGCTATTTATAGCCCAATTTTTTTACCTTCAAGACATCATTGGTGTTTGCCTTAATTGTCGGTGATTCACTTCAATTTCTAGCGATTGACCCCTGTATTAGTTATTATTCCCTCCTTTTCCCTAAAAACATATCAATCATCACTTTTTAACAAAGCGTGTCTTACTTTCAATGGACCCTAGTGCTTGAAAAAATTAATTGAACAAAAAAAAACCAACATTGTGATTTGTCATTCATCAATGGGATGTGTGCCCTTTGGCCCCATCACTTTAATTTCCCAATCAATTTATCTTGCCTTCACGAATCATACATATATAGGTGTTGAACCCCTTGGTTCTCCTATCATTTGATTCTTTTATAGAACATATTTTTGGTACCCCTTGTACTAGGGAAGCTTTTATGAAACACATATAAAAACATGGGTGTTCCTGTATTGTGTTGTAGTTGGATCACCCAAACAAAAAAATCTTCATTTTTTTCTAATGTTTTGTCATTAAAACAACTAGATAAAAAGGGGAAAATGTAGACACTAAAAATCTACACCCCTCATCCTTTTCCAAACCATTACAATGCACCCACCTCCCCAATCAATTAAATACATTGACATTCCACATTTAATTAGCTAAACCTATCTTACACCCCACACCCTTATTAGTTAATTAACACCCTAAATTCTAAATTAATTAAATATATTAATTAATTTAGGACCATCATTATTTTCCATCCTATTTATCTCATTTTATCTTACATTATCGTACATTATCCTATATAATCTTATAATCATACACCTAATTAATCACTAAATAACCACCTAATACTCATCTTAAAAGAAACTTAGCCAAATTGGATAATATCTAATCTATATTATCATTTCTCTAAATAAATTCAACACATCACTAGATAACTCGACACTTTCAAACAAACCCAAAAAACCTATCCCCCAAAAATCCAAACAAGAACCTCAAATTAGCCAATAGTTCCAATAATTTACTAAACAAATACAAATAGACTGAAATCATCGGTGATTATTTAACCCCATTTTACAATCTCTATTCGGGATCATCTTCTCACATTTTTGGATCCTGAGTTCTCTATCAGAGTTTATCACTGTTATACAACATTAACGTCAATGCATTATTATCCAATATTGTCATTCTTAATCACTGAGTAATTTTGGGAACCATTTTGGAGCCTTCTGGGACCAACAAATCACCATCCAACTACAAGTTTTATCAATTTCGTTCATCATTTCCAATCAAGGTCAGTTATCATTTTACAACTTCATTTATATATTCATGCATATATATTTTCTAATTTCTTCATCTCATATTATAATCTAAAATCCTTGGAACATCATATTTTTAATGATAATTGGTTAGATATTACATTTTTAATATTGACATTATCCTCCGTAATTGTCGGCGATTCCTAGAATCACTTGTGATTCCTTTATACTATGTTTTCCTGCAACATTACTCAGATTTCATTTATCAATTGTATTGTATCTCTTTTCTTTTGCTAACATGTTGACCAATATGGATTTTTTTAAATGGCACTAGGTGGTCAAGGTCATGAAATAACTAGCATCAACTCATTTCCTATCATTTTTCATACGTTACACTCGGGAGCAATATGGAATTATACATGACCTCAAACTATGTGCTATTAAATCCACCCCTTTGGATACTTTACAAAACATTTTTGAATCCACTCAACGAATCCACGAAGCCACAGACAAATTCTTGGACGCCTACTTTGAGGTTATGTGTATCTGAGTAGATTTGTCCTAGTTTGAGTATCAATATGAAGTTGAATTACAAGAATTGCGCTGACGATCAATCTAAAGATCAAACTAATTTTAAACATTCTAATTTTAATTCTAATTCTGATTATGATAAAAAATAAGAAGATTGGGAATACATTTCATATTTCTTTAAGGCATTATATATTGGAGATGAGAGTTAAGATTCCTCTGGAGAAGAGGATGCGAGATCCAATAGAAAAGAGAGTTCTCCTTCCTCTGAGACTTTGGGTACTGATTTGGATTTTGATTTCTAAGCATAGTTTTTATCCATCATTACTTATCATTTATTTGCTTTATATTTGTAATAATGAAACATTTGTCAAAATGTTTATTATTACCATTTATCATATGTCATTTACCCACTTGATTATAAAAGTGAATTTATAGCCTTATCGGGAAGTATTTTGATTTTTGGGACCGGCCTTTACCGGAAAAATCCACCTAATATTATATTAATCCTATTTTGTTTAGTGGTTGTGATTTACGGTATTCTCGAAGGAAAGTAGCTTGCATTATTTTGTATATGAGTGCAACAATCAAAGACCATTCATCCACATCTGCATGGGTATCTCTAAACCCCACCATATTGAGGTTAGGTAAGTTGTATTCTCTTTCTTATTATGTTAATTGGAAGAGGTAATATTTATTTATAACATCTATAGAAAAACAATCAAAGAACATCTCATAAAGTTCATGGTATGCATTCTGCTCAACCCACGTGTGTGCATCAAAATCAGGTCATGTGTTAAAACTTTGAGCATACTCTTCCTCTAGATTCTCTAATAAATCCTCAATAGTGGCCAAAGTGAACTGGTATGTATTCATCATGCAACATCCTAAAAACAACTAGAAAAGAGGTCCCGTAAAAATGGAACGAAAATGTAGTCTAATTATTTGACCAATCAACTCAAGGCACACTGGAACATCACTCAACTAGAACGAGTGCTCACCCAAAGCACGCAAGGGTACTGTGTCCTTATTTTATATCATCTTATTCAAGGATTTAGCATGATCATACAAATATTCCAAATCCATAATATTAATTCAAGAATACATCATAACATGAACTAGATATAGATCTTAACCATATGCAAGACTAAATCATACAAGAACCAAGATTAAATTTACCATGTAAGAAAAATTCACATATATTTTAACAACCAATATCCAGCCATGAAGATCCATTATATTAATTAATGTAAAAAACAGAAACTAAATACATACATAGTAATATAACCATAAGTCATGCTCACACATAAACCCGCAACATAACCCTTAGATAACATGGATCCTAAACCATGAAAATAAATACATATATATAAGGGTGGGGGAATTTCCCTTCACCACCTATGCACCCTCAAAATAGGCTACATTCTAAGAATAGCCATGCATTCCTACATGATAAATACAAGATCATGCTAGCTCAAATAATAGATTATTTAATAATATAACTACAGTCTAATCTTATTAATACCTCCAAAACTATGCATGTCGTGTGATCTTCCACTTTTCTAAAATAGCCTTTGTGTTCTTTCCAATTCTTCTACAAAACATGCTACACACTCAACATCTATATTTAGTCTCATACTAAAAACGGTTAAGTCCCGAATTCATGCTTTCTCAAGCATGCCTTGTTCCACTCTACTTTTTGCACTATGTCCTCACACCCAATCCTTATGTTCCTTCAATACTTAGGTTACAATTCTTTATCCCAACACTAATGCATCTATTTCTAGAATAGGTGCTTTAAGGGGTTTGTCACAAATGGGTAATGGTTATTCACATAACCATTATGTGTTAGAGACAAGATACATAGAAAGAGTGTCACTATTTGGTATGCCATTAGTTTTACTTGCACATATTATCCTTTTCTTTATAGGTATTATATACACTTTGCATTCATAGATTCTTTCTTTCATCTCACCACTTTGCATATTTTTATCCATATCCATGATCTATAATAGATTATCTTTACTATTTACGAAAGATTACCTCATTTCAAAACCTATGGCCATTGTCATAAACCATGAGTGATGGTGTAGGTGTCACATATTCTCATGGATAATGACATCTCCTTAGGGATATTACGTCCTATATATACCCTCACCTCATTTGACACTCATAAGAAAAGTAATCCCTATCATTCGAACTTCCATTTTCTCTACTCTTTTACATCATCTTCACATCTGCTCACCTAGCTCTTGGTTCATCTTATATATTTCTTGGATTGGACTATATAATTTTGTTCTTGGATGGTTTCATGCACTATTAGGTCATTTTTACCTTGTGTTTTTGCATTGGGAAAATTCACCTGAAAATAGGACAATTATACTCTAGTGTCAATTTTTTTTTATCAGATACATTTCTAGACACCCTAGGTTAGGATATTACCTTGTATCAGTCCTATCTTGTCCTTCTAGTGATACATACGTGTGTTTCATCCTTCCCTATAGGTTATTTAGGAATAAAATGATCATTCAAGTACTTTAGGAGTAGTATCTCTAAAAGTGGGTTTTCAAGTGAGCATAAGAAGGGCTATTGTCACCCTTTCTAAGACAGTGCACAATCTATGGAGTTGTAATGAATACCAAAATTCATCAAATAATTGTATTCAGGATATAGGATCATTGTGTAACTAATTTAGGAATATTTTGGAAATATTCGGAGGTTTAGGATCCAGTTTACCAAATCTGGGTTTTGGTGCCTAAGGACCTTACTCCATAAAAGAGTTCTTGAACATCAAGAGGTGATTCTGGGATCTTTGTAAAGAGTTTTGAACTAGAACATATATCAATGGAAATTATTTTTCAGTCCTCTACATGGTGGTAAAATCATATTCATCCAAAACCCTATGCATTTTGGTAGCCAACTCACTATTTCCAAACATAATGGGCAGTCCTGAGAAAAATAAGGTTTTTGAGGTTGTTTTAGTCACAATCAAGGCATAGGACCCATCCCATCCTTATCAAAATTACTTTTCTATGTAATTTCATATAAATAAGCGTGAAAAAATCATCCGTGAGCTCAAGTTATGGTCATTTCAAGTTACCGCCCAAAGTATGCATTCAATACTTAGTCAAATATTTTGGGTGCCATGTGGCAACATGAGGCTGAGGAATTTTTTTCCTCATTGCCCCTTACCATGGGGACAATAGGGAAAAAAATTCACCCTCCCCCATTTTCGTATGTTGGTCACTCCATGTGACCCGGGCTGTATGTAAGTGAATAAATGAAGCTAAGCTAATGAAAGGAAACTAACACCAATTAGAATCCTAACTTAGTTAATATACCAAAAACACCATGGTAAATCTATGTAAGAGAAAACTTAACTAATGCATCCAATTAAACATGAAATATTAATCCCTCTCTTGTTATTTTTGATGTGCTTTCCAAATTTTAGGTGTTCCTTTTGTTGAACTGATCATGGCTACAAAACGATCAATGGAAGGCTATCTCCATAAAGAGGAAAGGATCTCACCAATATGGCTTAATTTCCATGTATGGTTCTTACTTTACTAATATTTTAAAGTATAGGATATAATGGGTGCTAGATCAATAATATTTTCAATGGTAGAAATGCTCTTATCATATCCATATAGTGTAAAAGTGAAACATTGGTGTAAGCTTATAAGGGAGGTATTATGTTCTTTATATAGATTTCCAATTTGGGAGAAGCTAGAAACCTAAAGAATGTTGGATAAAGATAAAGTAGATTTAGAAAGGTATAAACATGATTATAAGTGATTCATTAGTAATTAGAAATTCATGGGAATTGGAAATGATTTAATTAATAGGCCAAGATAAGCATAATAAGACATTTGGAGGTGATTTAGAAGAAAATAGGTAGAATTTAGAGGATTTAAAAGATGGATTTAACCAATAAGAAGTTTTATTGATTAAATAAAAGATTAAAAATACTTAATTAACTGATAAGTAGTTAATTAATTAAAAGAGGATTATAACTAACAAAGTGTCATTAATTGGTATCTAGGATGAAGGAGAGGCTAGTTAATTAATGAAGTGTCATTAATTAGTATCTCGGGATGAAGGAGAGGCTAGTTAATTAATGAAGTGTCGTTAATTTACTATAATGAAGGGTAATGTTAGATAATTAATGGGAATCACTAATTATAATGAAATGATGGGAAAGAGGATAATTAGTGCAATTTTAGTATTAAAATTGTGTGGTCCGATTTAAGTGTCTATATTTTCCCCTCTTTGGTGTGGCATAATGCAAGAGATGCCACTTCAAAGATAGTATACAATTACAGAAAATTAAATTTTAAAGGAGCATAAGAAAAATAGAAGAATTAAGGATGCCCTCCTTGAGTGTTGATGGAGTGATACAAGATTTCAATCGATGATTGAAAATAAGAATGAAAATAAGATTCAAACGATCCTGGTAGGCTAGTGTTTAAGTGGTTTGATTGGAAAAGGAATATTGAGTTTCAATGGATGGAATAAACAAGGGGCGGAGGGGGATAAATATAATCCCTATTTCTTTAGGTGTTGTGGAGAAAATGGAAATAGAAACCATCTAGTTAGCTTTGGAGCATATTTTTATCATCATATTGCAATGTAGTTAACGAATCATTTTTCTCGGGGAAAATTTTTATTTGATATAAGCATGCAAAAAGTGTAAAATGACATGAAAAGCCATAATACTGATATTTTTTCATTGTTAAAGGACTTAATCAAAGAAAAATACATAAAGTAATGTAGTACAAGAAAGCAAATAAGTATACCAATCATGAAACAAAGACACTCAAACAAACAATGTGCAAGATAGTTTCACCAATGTTTTTGTTATCCAACTTTAGTTCCCACATGTTTGAGTTATATGAAAAGGGTTAAAAATGGAACCCCAAGAAAGGATACATGCAAGGTGAATAAATGGAGGACATAGAAGTCCCATGAAAAATAATCATGTACTATAAAAATGTCCCAAACAACTAGATGTGTAAGGAATACAAACATAGTAAGAAAACTAGATTTGTTAATGAGAAAAGATCAAAATGACTCGCATGTTGTGCACGGAATAAGCAAGCACCAAAGGAATATGTTTTATAGGATAATTTTTTTATGTTCAAGGATGTTTTATCTTGTGAATGATTCAAATGTGTGAATGTTGTGTTTACCATTTTTTTGGATTTTTGATGTTTTACCAATGTTTTGGATTTTGATGTTTCACCAATGTTTTAGATTTTTGATTGTTTTACCAATGTTTTGGATTTTTAAGATTTTAAAAATTTTAGAGTTTTTGAAAGTTTTCCAAAGCTATGTATAGGAAAATGAAGATGTGTGGATGCCCCTAGCAATATATGGGAATGTACAAGGAAAAATCCACACATATGTACAAGAGTAGGACTAGTTGGATCAAGGCCACAAAGGATAAGCTCAAAATGATCTCAGACATAGGTGAAGCACTAGCTTAGGAAGAAGTGATCATGCCCCCAAGTGTGAGATACTTGCAAACAAAGAACCCTCTTATGGCACCGAAACTAGTTTTCACCAAAGGACTTGTCCAAAGTGCCACAATTGCGTGGTTTTCACACTTGGATGAATTTATTTCTCTTTACTTTTTTGTTTTTTTTTAAAATTATTTTTTAGGTTTTTATTTATTTTTTGATAGGTCTCCATTATTAGGTGTAGAAAAACTTGAGATGCATGACATTCATGGGTTCCCAAAGTTCATCACCCTCATGATAGGAAATTTTATATGCACTGAACCAAATTTAGCCACCACAACATATGGCCCTAACTAGTTAGGTTCAAACTTACCTTTCTTCTCTTGCTATTTTGTAGTGTTGAACTGATTCTCTTTCAAAACAAGGTATCCTACCTCAAATTCATGAGGTATGATGTGTTTTTGTAGCTCCTATGCAATCAGTTCTAATACACTTTAAGGTGATCCAGTGTATGGAGATGTTTTTCATCTAGCAATCCAGCTCTGTCATCCTAGCCACTCTACAGTCTTCCTCTTTATTCAGATAATCACTCAAGGTAAGATGGACTCAGTGCCAAAAACAAGGGAATATGGAGTTGGACATATAGGTGTGTAGATGGATTTTCTATAAGTCCAGAGGGTAGGATGGATTTGAAGGTGCTAATTATGACCAGTTTGTTGCAGCCTAGAATCCACCACGAACAACCTAGGCATGCTAGCACATCACTCAGCTAGAGTTGAGTGCTCACCCGAAGTGTGCAAAGTTATCAAGCCCATCTTTAGAGATGCTTATGCAGGATGTTAACATGTTAAAGATAGAGTATATTCAAAACCATAATAAGCACAAACATTCCACAGAGCACATTCCAGATCTATATATTAAAGAATCATGAATTAAACAATAATCATAATGAAATCAACCATACAAGAACTAGTTACAGTCATGTTTAACACCTTTATCTAGCCAATATACTCCATTATATTAAACACTAGTAAACATAGAATATTCTTACAATAAATAGTATCACCATAAGTCATGTGTGCATCAGATCTAACAACATAACTTTACAATAATCCACACACAGTGTCTTTATGTGTCTCTCTATAGAATAATACATACTTATAGGGGTGGGGAATTTCCCTTCACCACTTATGCACTTCCCAAAATAGGTCACATGTTGAAAATAGCCATGCACCTTTACAATAATATGCACACATGCAAGTGTGCTAATAATAGATCTCCTACAGTTAACTAGAAGTAGTAATCCTATTATTATCCCAAAATCATGCATGGTGCTTAGTAGATGTTAATCCTCAAAATAGAATTTTCATGTCACACAAGTATCCATCCTATTGTGTGCTCTGCACGGTATCTCCAAAAATAACTTGTAACCATGAAAACAGCTAAGTCTCAAATCAGCTTGTCCCGGTGTGTGTTTCCTTTCCTATCCTTCGCACCTTCAAATGAACCTTGTTCCCACATGTGAATCTTCTGTGTTCCTTCTCCTTAGTTTTATATTATGTCTACTCAACATTAGCCCGCACTAATGTACATTATTGTCTCAATAATGGGGCATCTCATGATTTTCCCTAAAAATAAAGAATAAGAATGGAAATAATGTAATGAATCATTGTAAAAAGAATAGACTTCAATTCTACAACACCCTATGCTTCAACTGGGAGAATCAACTCTAGATATTCTGTTTTAATCTCAACCTCCAATGTTTATCACCATTTAGAATGGTTCTTTTCTTTTCTCGAACGCCTATGGTTATGGATTCCAACTTGTCCTGGGTTATCTCTTCCTTTTCATTCTATAGTACTAGGACACCATTAGCCATAGCAGAAATCCTTCACTCAAGAATATCCATCTTCTATGCTATGAGATTTCCAATCTCATCCAATGTCTCCTTATATGTGTTTTTTGTTAATGTAAGGGCTTCACACTTTTGTTTTACTAATGCCAATCTTTCTACGTGCCATAAAGTCACATCCTTCATTTCCTTCAGAACTTCATTATAATCTATTATAGTCCTGATCCTGATCACTGCTTCTAATGTTGCACATATGTTTAGAGCTTGGTATTATTTCTTTAGCTCATCTAGTAAATTTATGAGTAATACCTCATAAGATGAAATCGTCCTAACCATGGAGGCCCTTTCTTTCTATCTCGATTCATGTTCAAGATCCTTTGCACTGCATTCGAATTAGTCCATATTTAAGCACCAAATTAACTAATGTATGCACATAATGCATAGCTGAAGGAAAAGTCTTAGGTACCTTAGACTCTAGATGCGGTCTTGCTTTTAGGACATAGTCCCCAATTTCTTCTACCATGATGATGAAAGCTTCATTCTTTTTCTACTCTAGATCCTTCTCTCTCCTTTTAGACACGTTATTTCTACAATTTTTTTCCTTGTTATCTTCAAGGAGCACTTTAATAGTGGCATCCTTATTGATATTCCTCTGTGCCACCTCTATAGATACCTTAACTAAGGCCTTTCCCACCTTCTCATCGACATGAGAGTGGGATTTATAGTCATGTTCTTACTCTAGGTGCCTTCTTCACTCTTCTTAATACACAAGACTCCTTCCATACATCAAAATATGGATCATCCATGTGAGTCTACATGGACCAAGACATCTATTTCCTTGCACATGTAGCGGCCATGTCTGGTTCCATCAATTCCCATGCATATAACTCCTTCATATCCATTGTTCTTTGAAAATAGGTGCGGATGATTTTTCTTATGTCCTCAACATATCCCATACTCATCATAATGAATTCTGCACTTGTTCTCTTTCTTCTTTACCCCTTAAAAACCTGAGCGCGAAGTTTTGGAGTTGACCCTTCGATGTCTTGAGTAGTGTCATGCACGTGAGGTTGCTCATGCTTTGATTCTTCTACCTCATTCACACCTTCCTCTTCATCCTTCATGTCCTCATATCTGGGCTCCTCCATATCTTCTGGCTACACTAGGGTCCTAGGTGCACTCTTTGTAGAATCCTCCACCTCCTCATTTATCTTTAGATTTCTCCTCTTCTTCTCATTTACCTATTTCTAACGAGAGAGTCATGGTGATCTTGTTACAGGATGTGGATTTACCACACCTTGGGTCCTTGTTCTTCTGAATACCCTCTTAAAGCAAAACTCTTCATGGACTGCTTCCACATCCAAGTCCTCATCTCCTTCTTGCTCCTAAGGTAGAGTATCCATGCACCTAGTCTCCACCCTATTTGTGGGCTTCCTCTAGCCTCTATGATCCAAGTCTCCACTATCTTTGTGTTCTTCTTACTCATCGTTTATCTCTATAGTCGTTGAAGGATTTGGAGCTGGCACATTCTCCATTGTATGTTTTCCCTTAGGTGGCCTTGGGAGCATGAACTCATTCTCCACATAATTTTTATTATCCAACTTAGGATTAAGATAAAGGTATATAAGTTCATCTCCATTGTCCCTAATAGCCAAGCTTACTAGATTCATACTTATGACGTCTGAAATGAGCCTCTCAATGTAGGAAGTCTAGCCTAGATACACATATGTCTTCTTGAGGGTGTGGTAGTCATAGTCTACCTTGTTTGCATTGAATTTCAAATGGAACACATCAGTAAATATATGAACTGAGGCCTAAAATTAACACACTTTGAAGGCATAGGGAAATTTTCACCATGGGCTCCATGTCCCATCCCTCATGGGGAACCACACAATGCGTAAGTGTTGGTACACCTTTAACTCGTACTTCCTTTCCTACTATTGAATGTATCTCCTTAAGATTGCATCACTCCTCCTCAAACAACATGTAAATTTGGTCATACCACATCTCTACCCTCTACTTAAATGACCCACTCATTGATCCTTCACATAAATATTTTACAAACTTCTCTATGAGTGACTTATTTTCTAAGGGTACTCCCAGATATTTTTCTTTGGCCCATCAGGCACTCCAATTTCTAAAATCATGAGAGAAAGTAGGATAGCGCCAAAACTTATCTTTTGTCCTGTTCACACTTCCTTAATAATGGTGTTTGTAATATAGCCCGATAAGTCTTATACTACTCTGAGACATTTTCTTTACAATATGAAGCCATGTGGTATTTACACGTGACCATCTCTCTTTGTCATTCAACTTGGTTAGCAAATGTATGCCTTCCTAAACCATAGGAAAATTCTTCATTTTATCAATTTCTATTCCACGCATACCCTTGGTATACCCCAAATCCTTTCTTATTTCTATGACCATTGCTTTATCAGTCATATCACTAATAAGGTCTACCCCTGTGCCCTTCAATCCTATTAGTGTCAAAACCAGGGTTGATGTGATCCTAACCCTTCGTCTAGAGAAATAAAAGAAGTCCTCATGGACTTGGCTCATAAGCCATTGGTATAAGGGTTCATATTTTCCAAAATATGGGAGCTCATACAACTGATAAACTCCTACCTGCTTCAAGTAATTTTTCCCAGTGTCGTCATACACTGGCATATCCTCCACCGTGTGCTTCTTAGTCTTCTTATCCAACAAAGCATCCAAATTTTCCTTGTTTTTGGTGGTACACTAGTTGTAGTCACTTATTTTACATCTGTGGATGTGGGAATCCCACTCTTGTCTGACTATTACTCCTTTCTGTACTACATCTCTGAAAAAATTCTCTTAGGAGAAATTTCAACTTCAACTTCTACCTTCTTCTTTCCTTTCGTGCATGTTGCAGGTGCTTTCTTTGGTGTCATCGTAAAAATCCCACCTTTTGTTGTCTGTAATGAGTAAACTCAAACCCTAGCTTGAATATGTATGCCCTAGCTTGAAACCGCGTGCCCTAGCTCCTTCTCAACACTTGTCCTTCGCTCAAACCCTTCAAAGAATAGTGATGTAAGCCTCTTACGTGCAATAGTCTGCTCTCCAAGTCTAGTTTCACAATGCTCCACCTCTCAACATGATTCACTCAGCTTGATCATAATTAGCTCATTCAAATACATTTGATCGCAAAGGTAAAAATGAACCCGTAACACGTCCTTATATATATTTTCAAAAAGTTAGTACATTTATTACTCCACCTACCAAAAATCCTCTCATTAATTAACCATTTTCATAATTTCCATGTGGTACATCTTTGTGCACTAGCTATAACCTTCTCGTGCACCTTCCTACCTTCTAGATATAGACTTATCTTCAGCGTGCTTCCATGCACCCAAGTACCTCGTAATTGCGCCTTCCCCAGGTAGTCTTCATGGCCGCTACTTACTTACTTTGCGTTATATTTTTCCCTCATTTATCTTCATCTATGGTCATATTTTAGAGAAATGTCCTTTCTATCATCTCCTTTCCATACTTAACTAGCACATGTAACCTTTTTTTTCTCATGTGTACCTAGTTGTGAATAACCATCGCATGCCAATGGTATGTGCAATCCTCTGCGCATAAAAATATTTTAGATGGTAATTAGCTTCCAATGAACAAACACACTTATTACATAAAAACCAAAATAAATTGAAAAAGCATAGCAATGAAGAAGGAAATACGAGAATAAAAACCTATTCTGATGGAAACAATTCCTTATTACAAACACCAAGAAGAATTATTTATAATAGAGCTTCACTTGCTCCCGTTGAAGTAACTGGTAACCGTATTCCATCAAGCATCTCTAAATAGAAAGAGCTTGATTTAATTATATGAGTGATAACATATAGTCCCAACCAATGCACTTTAATCTTTCCCGGATGGCGTTAAAAACTTAGAATCATAAAGAAGCACCATATGTCCCATCTCAAGCTTTTTGTCCCCAATGCATCTATCATGTCATGCCTTTTGCCTAAAATTTTCTTGCTTCTGACTCTAGCATACTATGGTGTTCCTCTCATTAAAATGTATTAATCTATTAATTCTTTATTCTAATGCTTTCTCATCGGCTAGACCTCCAACACGTGCAATACGTAAATAAGGCAACATGAACTCCATAAGAAGAACTTTTCTCGCACCAAACACCTACTGAAAGGGTGTGGCCTTGTTCAACCTCTTGTATTTTGTTCTATACACCCAAATCATGACAAAAAAATTATCATCCCTATATTTCCTTCCAACATCACAATTTTTTTTCAATGTCTGGCTCAAAATCTTGTTAAAGGCCTTAGCAGTCCCATTTTTCTGAGGATGATAGGGTGTATTCTTATGGTATGTAATCATAAATTCATCCAATAGTATCGTGATTGTATCATTAAAAAAATGTCTAAACCTATCACTTTTCAAGCTTAGTGGGAACCCATACCTTGTGAGAACATTTTCCCATAAGAACCTAGTTGTTGTAGTTTTTGTACAATCTTTGGTAGGTGTTTCTTCTACCTACCTTGTAAGATAATCTATACAAGTGATCATGTAACGTGATCCATCTCTACATGTGGCTGGTGAAATAGGACCTACAAAGTCTATATCCCATTTATCAAATGGATTTGCACTAGGAATAGGTCTTAAAGGCATTTTGCCTCTTTTCCCAGGTTTACCAAGGCATTGATAGTGATCACACACCTTACAATATGCTTTACAATATTTGTAGAGGGTCTCCCACCATAATCTAGTGAGTAGAATCTTGTACTCAGTCACATCACCTACATAGTGCCCACCTGCAATACCACCATGAGCCTCTTCCATGATATCCGTACACTCGTGCTCTAGTACACACCGGCACAAAACTTCATCTCGGCCTAACTTGTATAGGTCACCACTGATCAACATAAAAGGTTCCACATGAATTACAAGTTGTTTCTTCTCTAAGGCTTTCATTCCTTCTAGTGCCATACCTATATGTAAAAAGATAGCAATATCCTCCAATTTCGAAGGCACATGTTATAACCTATATAGCTATGCATATGACATTGTATCTTCAATTTTTGTGCATCCTCCCCGATGAATTCTTGATAAATGGTCTAGGACAAAATTACTTTTACCTGGTTTTACCACAACTGTGAAATCAAATTATTGGAATAAAATCACCCATCAACATATGTACCCTTGTAAAATAGGATTTTTACCAAGTATTTCAATTCCATGTGATCGATATAAAATAGAAATGGTGTTGCTAGCAAGTATTGTCTGAATTTATGTAGTGCGTAGATCATTGACAAGGCTTCGCACTCAGTAGTTGTATAATTCTTCTCTCTGATAAAATTTCTACTAGTAAAATAGATAGGATGATCTATAATACCTTCTCCATATTGATCTAACATTGTGCCAATGGTCATGCCAGAAGCATCCACATGTACATGAAATGGTTGGTTCCATGAGGGAAAACACAAAATATGCGTTGTAGTAAGTCTCTCCTTTAATGCCTCAAATGTGCATTGTTGTGGTTCTCCCCAATAGAATGTCCCTTTTCCCTTTAGTAACTCTTCCAAGGGTGCGACAATCTTATCATATCCTTTGATAAATTTTCTATAATACCTAGTGTGACCCAAGAATACATGCACCTCACTTTGACTGGTAGGATCTTCCAGGCCTATAATAACTACAACCTTAGCTGGATCAACTAACAAACCTTCCTTACAGATGATGTTCCTTAACAAAGTGCCAACGGTGTAGTAAACATGCACTTCTTGATGTTTAAAGAGATTTTTAATTGTCTACATATTTCAAACATTAAGTGTAAATTGTCACAATGCTCCTTAACAAGTCCATACACCTTCTAATCATCCAAGTAAACTTGTACAAATTTGTGAATAAAATCCTAGAATGCTTAAACAACTATGTGTGAAAATACAACAGGAACATTTTTTTAGACCAAAGGGCATCACAAGATATGCAGAAATTCCCCATTTAGTGGTGAAATTTGTTTTCTTTGTATCCTCCTATGTAATCTTGATTTGATGATACCCAAATAATCCATCTATAGAAGAATATATTTCACGCTACTGCAATGCCTTCTAATATCTCCTCTATGAAAGGTGTAGGAAATCGATCAATCACACATGTAACATTCAGGTTCCCCAGCAATCAACACAAATCCTAATCGACCATTTTTATTTATTCTGATAACCATAGGGCTAACCCACTTTGATTCTTCGAGGGGCTTAATGATGCCAATTTCAACATCTTGTCAATCTCTTCCTTGACTTTTATGCACAAAGTTAGGGTTCATTCTATAGGGTCTTTTCCCCGACCGGGCATGTACCTTCCTTAAGTTTAATCTTCATCAATCCTAATGATTCATGCACTCATTTTAATTCATGATAGCCCCTAGGAAATAAGTCTTGAAAATCACATAGTAACTCAATGATTTTTTCCACTTCAAATTCGAACTAATAATCCCCAATTATTGCATCCTTAGGTTCAACATCCATACCAATATTCACTTTTTTGTCTTCATGGGTTCATGATAGGTGCGTGTAGTTTTATCTACACTGTCTAACACCTCACACATACCTATTGAATGATCTATATCCAGATATTATACTTCCTCATCATCCACTATGTAGACCATCTTTCCTTTTTCTTTCTCAAAGCAAGCACGCTTAAGTAATGTGATATTTGTCTCTTCTTCTTTACCAAAGCACGTTGTTGAGTCTGTCTCACCAAATAACTCCCAAATGAGTTCTTATTCCTTTGCACTATCTCCCATAGTTAAGAACTTTATAATCCTTAATGCCTCTTCCACCGGAGGTTTAGTAGAGAAGTAGTCAAAATTCTAGACCATTCATGCAATCAAATCCTACTAATTTCCAGTCTCTCTATGTAGCTCTGCATATACATATCAAGCACATGCGTAGCCTTGTAAAGTGGAATAAATTTTTGCACCCATAGAAAAGGTGGTAAAAATTCCTACCTCTCTATCCATAGCCTCTCACAAGATTTTAATGTGTTACTGAACATGTTGATTACCATGATATGTGTAGATTTGAGTAGGTGCATTGCTCTAGAGAACTCGAGTTGTTAGAGAAATCCTCGACTTCATTGCATTCTACAAGATTATCGCTATGAGCCACCCACTAGCATGTTATTATCCCATGTAGGGTATATGATAAAATATTTCTGCTTTTAACTTGGATTTTCCACTATTCCTCCATAGCGTGCAGGAATACCGTAGGGTTTCCTTCTTCAGTTTAACAAGGTACATAGTTGTTACCTATCCTCCTAATACAATGAGGTCTACTTCTCCACATAAATGTGCTCCTTAATTCATGCCCAACCATCTCATAAGTTCTATGAGCCAAAGGATCACAAGAAATACTTGTGGTATCACTATTAGACTGTGCATCTTCCCACTGGAGGATTTCTTCCTTAGATAGCTTGAGTACTTCTAGGTCCTAAATAGTGCATACATAAATCCTGTTCAAATATTCCTCACTCAAAGGTTCAACATAAGGCACAAATTTCCCATCCAATAAAGGGATAATAACTCTTTCCTCCTTGTTCTCAAAACTTATATATCCATTTTTGAACCTGTAGATCATCATTATTTGTGTAGCACCAAGGGAACCCAAGTAGAGATGGGAAATTGTCTTCTTTTGCAAGTGTTAAAACCTCAAAGTCCCCAATGAACTTGGCCCCTTGTATAGTAATGGATGCATCTTTTAAAACTTCGATGGGAGTGGCCTTAGTTTGATTAGATATAAATAATACATTGGAAGATGGCTACAATGGAGGTATCACAATTGTACCCATGCCTCTAAAGTAAGCACATTCACCTTTGCACCTATGTCAATCAATATATTACTCAAGATCCATCCATCCACAACAACATTCAGAGTGATCTCCTTGTCATAATCTAACCTTTGGGGGAATATTTACACATAGGATCTGATGTCCAGCCTCAATACCTACACATGGAGTGTTTCCCTTTAGCCAATTCCTTAGTAATGGAATGATATTCTCCTATCAAAACATTTTACATACCTCCTTCAATTCATCAATATCTAACTAGACGGTCTCTGCTACCTTCTTTTGTTCCATCTTCCATGATTTATCCTTTAAACATTGTATTTCACCCTGAAGGTTTCGAGTACCATCATGGTATCTTGATAAACCTCTTTCTGGTGTGCAAGATCCAGATACATTGCATGAAAAATGTCCTCCTTAGTGATGGTAGGCTTATTTTATAATGCTTCTCTAGCACGTGTAACTTCAGCGCATGTAGTAATATTTACACATAATACCTTAGGTTTTGGTGCCAACTTTAGCATCCACTCGATGTTCTACGATGCATTGTATTCTAACCATACATGAACAGTTATTTTCCTATTTATGTTGTTTGCTAAGATGCTCAAATCGGTCCAGAATTCCTCGTAGCTATGAATCTTCACAAAAAAAAAAACAAGTAATATTATGATGACATTCATGCCTCGTAGTGGTCAGGAGATCCACATGTAAAGCATGTTACGTGAGGAAACTCACCTCATCATCTACCATAACCTTGACCCCGAATCCACCATGGTATCATCGACCTCCGCCATGTCCTCCTTCATAGCACCCCTCATTCCGATCATAGCACACTTGATTTTGATCTTGATCCTAGTGCTCAACTTTAACCTTAGAGCTATTTGATACTCTGTCATTTGCACACTAATATATATAGCAGGCATGGATTTGACCAATCAACCTGCAGTCTTTTGTATCATGATTCGTGGAGTAGAAAATTTTAAAATAACAAGATACATTCTTCCTTATAGTGCATTGTAATTATGGGAAGCAGTTGGCATCATGTTTCAGATGACATATCTCATAGTCTAGCAATAACGAACACACTGACCTATGGGGAAAACTATCCTTGGTGTGCCCTTCCACTTCATAGTGTGTACACCAAATCCCAAAGCCTATCTCATGTGTTGAATTCACCAATAGTTTCTCCAAATTCTTTTCCATAGATGTAATCTATGCTTCTATAAATGGGTTAACTCCGGTGTTTATACTTCCAATTACCTCATCATGCAAAGATGCTTCAAGTGCTTCACGCATATTATTTTTTTGTCTTATGTGATAGCACCCTTCTAAAAGGTGTCATTAATTCTCCAAAAAACCATTGTGCATGTTGGCTTCCATAAATATCCTAAGAAATCTTAGAAAAAGTGTTTTCAAATGGGAATCATACTCTCGGACACTCTCATAGTTCCCTACTTAATATCCTTAAGCGTTCTTATACTCTTCTACTTAAATTCGGGATATAGACCTCTTTAGTGAATTCATATTTCAATGCTACGTAATATATGAAAGTTTGATTAGGGTAAAACTTCCTATACCAACTATGTGCATGTTCCTATAACGTAGTTACAAATTGACTTGCCTTGTGCTCAGAAGTTATAACTCCTTTTGTTTGCCACAATATCTCACACATGTTCTCATGTTCAACAACATCTTATATGCCCCTATACTCTGGAAGACAAAGAGACATATCCATGTAAATATTTTGGGGTTGGTGCAGACCCTGCCCACCTAATCCAAAACCTCTTGTGTTACCTCTTCCTCCAAAACCACTAGATCCACCAAAACTAGAGCCACCTATACCCCCTGATCCTCCACCAGCCAAAAGTGGACTAGAAGATGTACTTCATTATATCATAATAGTAGTCTTGACTAAAATCCTACGAGTCTATGTGGTGGTACTAATCCCATAAGTGAATCCAAAATTATGAGCATTCAAATTCTATGCTAATGATGTTCCCTACCATAGATGTAATAGCTATGTGACTTACTCCTGCTTCCCTACTGCCCAAATTAGCTTGCTAGGTATTAGATATACTAGATACTGGAAAACCAAATGCAAGGGCTAGGTTACCAGGTAGATCAAGATTCTCTCCCGCAGCCCAAGTCATCTCTGCTAGCACAATCCCTTATGAGGTTGAGGGGGATTCCCTATCATGATTTCCCAAATGGGATTTCCAGATCCTTTGGCTCCATTCTTTTGTGTGAGTCCCAAATCCTTCACTAGCCATCTCTATCCACAACTCCATCCACTCGCAATATCCCGCTTCTTCTCCATCTCCCTTTCATGTACCTCATTGTAATTGATCCCCCTTTCTTCTCTCTATATTTTTTTTCGCTAGGTCCGACATCTTTAACTAAACCTTCTCCTTCCCACGCATGTGGTGGGGCTTAGCTAGCCATTGGTTTTTCTTCCAAGTTCAGGGTCACCATCAAGATCTTGATCACTATTGGAATGCCTTGCAAGTAAGTTCCCTTGGGATAATGTAAAAATTGGAACTCATCTACCTATAGGTAATAATAAGTGGAAATTGAGTACTCCATAATATAGTTGTTCAAAACACCATGAAAAAAATTATCCACAACAAGTGTCCAAATTAGATTAGCATCATACAAGGCCTGGAATTATTCCTGCATCTAGAAAATTATGTGATACCTCTAATTTCATTTAGATGCATAAGCAACCAGCCACTCGTATAGTTCTACCGAGAAGATAGAAAAGAAGCTCTCATACAAACAATCATACAAATTCTGTTCCACCCATGCACATGTGTAAAACTCAGATCTAGTGTTGAACCTCTATGCATACTCTTCTTCTAGATATTTTATCCACTCCTCAAAACTTTCTAGGTTCAACCGGTATATCTTCATCGTGAACCATCCTGAAAACAAATGAAAAAGAGGTCCCTACAATGGAAATAATGATACAGCCTAGAATCCACCATAAACAACCCATGCGTGCTTGCACATCACTCAGCCTGAGATGAGAACTCTCTTGTAGTGCGCAAAGGTGTTAGGCCCCTCTTTATAGCTGCTTACACATGATGTTAACGTGTTGAAGATAAAGCATATTCATAACCATAATAAGTATAAACATTCAACAAAGAACATTCTAGATCTAGATCTTAAAGAGTCGTGAATTAAACAATAATCATAATGAAATCAACCATACAAGAACTAGTTACAGTCATTTTTAACACCTTTATCCATCCAATATACTCCATTATATTCAAAACTACAAAACAAAGAAGCTTCTTATAGTAAATAGTATCACCACAACTCATGTGCACATCAGATCCAATGTCATAACTTTATAGTAATCCACACACAATGTCTCTTTGTGTCTCTCTAAATAATAATACATACTTATAGGGGTGGGTAATTTCCTTCACCACTTACGCACTTCCCAAAATATGTCACATGCTAAAAACATCCATGTACCTTTACAATAATATGCACACATGTAAGAGTGCTAATAATAGATCTCCTACGCTTAATCGGTAGTCATCCTATTATTATCTCAAACTCATGCATGGTGCTTAGTATATGATCATCCTTAAAATAGCATTTGTGTGTTTTGTAATTCTCCATCCCATTGTGTGCTCCACACGCTATCTCCAAAAATATCCCATAACCATGAAAACAGCTAAGTCCTAAATCAGCTTGTCATGACGCACGTTTTCTTTCTTATCCTTCCATGCCTTCAAATATGTCTTGTTCCTACACGCCAATATTTTGTGTGCCCTCTCCTTAATGTCATACTCTTTCTACTCAAAACATTTTTCTAACCATTTTCTCCATGATACAAACAAGAGTCTTGTTCAAGGCTTCTTCATGTCCATTACCTTGAGGGTAATAGGGGGTTGACCATTTATAGAGGATTTGGAAGCATTGGAATAGTTCCTTCACTTGTTTTTTCTTGAAATATTTACCATTGTTAGATATAATGGAAAAGGGGATGTTGTAATGGTAGATGATGTGATTCATGATAAATTTGGCAATTTGTGCACCAGTGACATAAGTAAGAGGAACAACCTCTACCCATTTGTTAAAATATTCGGTGGTAGTTATAATGTGATTTTGGCCATATGAGGAAATTGGCATGATATTCCCTATGAGATCAAGTCCAAATTTTGAGAATTTCCATGTTGTCATGATAGGTTGCAAATATTACGTTGGAGCATGTATTAGGTTACAATATTTTTGACATAGCAGACATTTTTACATATTGAAAACAATCCATTTCCATAGTAGGCTAGTAATAACCTACTGTTAAGATTTTTTTGGCAAGAACCATTCCACTTGTATAGGCCTCTTGCAGATTCCTTCGTACACCTCTTTGACCACTAATATTGATTCTTCTAATTTTAGATAATATAAAATATTTCCATCGTAGCCTCGACGATAGAGAGTGCCCCCAAGTAGGGTATAATGGGCTATGCATTGGATGAGGTTACATTTTTCAGAATGGGTGATATTGGGAGGAAAGGTTCCATCATGTAGGTAATTAAATATATCAAGGTACCAGGGGGAAAAGGGACCAACAACTTCACATACCAAGAAAGATTCGACATGTCATATGTAGGTACTATCAAATGTTCCACAAAGAAAGGCATGTCATTGTTACTTGGTGGAATACATAACAAAGAACCAATTGTAGCCATGGCATCCGTCGAACGGTTATGTGATCTTGGTATCCATTCAAAGGTTATTTTCATAAATATTTATTTTAAAGAATCCACCATATTCTTGTAAGGGATGAGATTCTCATCTTTGACCTTATATTCATCATTGACTTGCTTAATGATTAATTGCAAGAATCCTATAACATTTACTTGTCCGATATCCCACCGTATAGAAATTTTCAATCTTGCAATAAGGGTTGTTTGGCCCCATAATATTGGCTAAGTACAAGAAGGCACGTGGTCATACATGACCAGCATGAAGAAGGGAGTGTGGGGTTGAAGGCATATGGGAAATGGTTCTAATAGGGTTTTGAGAACACACGGTGCATGTAAAGCAAGATGGGTTTTGGAATTATCCATATTCGGCATCCTAAGAAAAACACAAGAAATTCATGACCCCTCCAACATGTAGAATAGATAAGGTGTCATCTTGGTGGTTGAAGGAAAAAAAGGAATATTCTATGCATGCGATGGAAGGTTCCGAATAACATTTTTGCACAAATTAGAGAACTCAAATCAAAGGAGGTATTCTCCATTGGAGGACTACTTGGACACTTGGCAGCCAATCTATTACCTCAAAAGGCATGGCTGTGAAGGTAGGAAAGATATATAATGAGGTGCGCGGATGGTAGAAAAGAGTAATGGGTAAGGATGTGAAGATAAAATAGATAGACATGGAGTCATCTTGAGAAAGGGAGGTACTAAAAAGAAGGAAAATATCTACAGAGATCTTATGGAGGATTTTATGGGTTGGGATTAGGGAAAATAAGAGTGATGGCACATTTAGAGGGATGGGTCTATACTCATCTTTGTAATATGAGGGACATAATATAGCTCTGATGCATGACTTTTCTCTACAATGTTTATATGGGTCTGTTATGACTTCAAGGGATGTAATGTGGTTATAGAACATGTTAAATATGAATATAAGACTCTTTTCAATCATATATGTGTTCATAAGTATAATCCTCATGCATTTTCTTTTTGTATGAACCATTTCCATATGTTGTTGGTTATTTTTCTTCTATGGATGCATTGATGTAATAACTCACCATAGGTTCTCAGAATGTTGTACAGATATTTTCTATTAATTTTCACTTGAATATATTTCATAAGATGATGTATTCTCACAAGACTTATATAAAGGAGAGGCTTAGCACCCACACATTCCTAGGGTGAGCACCCAACACCCGTTGGGTGATAGGTCGGTGCGCATGGGATTAGACTATTGATCTAAGGGTATAAAAATGACTACATTTTGGTTCTATTGCCAAGATCTATTTTCAAAGTTGTTATGAGAAATGACATACCTCTTTGTCCCCGTTATGTGTGATGATAGAACTTCCGACCTTGGAAAGTTTTGAAACATGGTTCAAGAGCACGAGAGGATGAGTATACTCAAAGATTCAACACTAGACCTAAGTTTAATGTGTGCATATGGGTACCATAAGCTATATGAGACTTTTTCTTTTGTTTCCCAAAGTAGAACTATATGAATAGCTTTCAGTATATGCATCTAGATCTAGATGGTACTATAAAATGCGTGTGTGGACCCAAGATGACTATCAGAGGCTGTAGGATGTAGATCTAACTTGGACATGTGTTGTTGATCATTGGTGCAAGAGATTGCTGACCAGTTTACTCTTGAATACACCATTTATACGTATTATTTCCTAGAATTCATTGAGATCAAGTTTTTGAGGGATCAAGAGGGTCATTTTTGTGTGTTATTCCTTTATCTATGAAGATCTTGATCATTACCTTGACTTTAGAGGCATTTCTAATGGCCGACTATACTTCTCTAAGCATTGGGAGAGGAAGCTAGGGTGGAGGAAGATGGTAGACATTACGGAGGGAAGGAAAGGGAGGAGAGACGACTCAAGTATAGTGAAGCTTATGAAAGGGAGATGAATAGACAATGTGAGGTTGCAAGTGTGATGGATCTATGGAGGCAGACGTTGCGGGAAGGAGTTAAGGTTCATGCGGATGTGTGGAACCTAATTATTTTTGTTATTCCATATTGGAAAGCGTGGGAGAGAAGCCCCTTGACTTATGATGAGAGTTTGAGATATTTCAGAAATTAAGGATATCCTTCAACATTAAGAAATGTGTCTTTTGTACTCCATTTGGAACCCTGTTAGGACATATTATATTCAAATAAGGCTTACTAGTGGATCCCAACAAAGTTATAATTATTGTGGGACTAGGGGAGCCTACTAGTCTAAGCACAGTGCACATATTCCTTGGGAATACGGGTATTACAGAAAATTCATCAAAGGATATGCCAAGATCGCCACACCCTTAGAGGAATTGCTAAAACACAAGAGTGTATTTCATTAGGGGAGGTGCGGTAGAAGGCATTTAACACTTTGAAGTATAGGCTTGTCACGTCACCCATACTACATTTTCCTTCTTGGGATAAGCCTTTCCATGTGCATGTTGATTCCTCGAGAAGCATTTGGCAAAGCATTACTAACACAACCTAGTGATGGAATTGTTGATCATCTCTTGTGTTTTACAACTAGAAAGTTGACACCAACGAAAAAAATTACACAACTATTGAGTGCAAAAGCATTGTCTATGATCTATGCACTTCGTAATTTTAGGAAGTATCTGTTAGCAACACCATTTATATTCTACACAGACCACATGACATTGAATTACTTAGTTAACAAGCCCTTTACAGTAAGGGCACATATG
Source organism: Taxus wallichiana var. yunnanensis (assembly GCA_018340775.1). Lineage (NCBI taxonomy): Eukaryota > Viridiplantae > Streptophyta > Pinopsida > Cupressales > Taxaceae > Taxus > Taxus wallichiana. The sequence goes on from CM031240.1 coordinate 623,627,163, forward strand.
CCATTAGGGTCCTATTATTTCAAGAGTTTGAGTTCACAATGGTCAGTTTGTAAAACCGGAAAATGTAATTCAAGACTTGACCACTTATCAAGGATCACCTTAGGGACAACACATAAAGAATTGAGGATACCATGTCAGACACGCAACTAACTATTTAGGTTGTGGCAGCGGTGCCATTAGACTTGGAAGATATTACAGTGTTCTTAAAAATAGGTGTGTCATAGGAAGGAATGAAGGCTCTGGAGAGGAAGCTTGATTAGCAATATGTGCCACACCCTACATATTGATTAGTGTAGACCTATATAAGTTAGGTCATGGTGAGGTTCTATACCAATGCATATAAGAACATGAGCACATAGCCATTATGGAGGAAGCACATGGTGGAATTACAGGAGGACACTATATAGGAAATGCTACTGCATGGGAGATTTTACTTACATGGATTTGGTGGGAAACCATCTACCAGGATTGTATTGAGTTTTGCAAGGCCTGTGATCATTTCCAACATCTTGGAAAACCTAGGAAGAGGGATGAAATTCCATTGTGACCAATAGCCAGCGCTAAACCATTTGAAAAATGGGAAATTGACTTTGTAGGGATAATTTCCCCATCCACGCAAAGGACTAGTTCGCGGTATATCATTACTCACACTAATTACTTAACATGTTGGGAAAAGGTAGTGCCCATGAAGGATTGCACCGTAACGACAAATCGCTAGATTTTTATGGGAGAATATAATCGGCATGTATGTTTGTCCTTTAATTTTAATAAGTGATAGAGGTACACACTTTCTTAATGAAATGGTCGATTCTATTAGCGAGAATTTATGGTGGCCCATAAAAATACTACCCTTTATCACCCTCAAGAAAATGAAAATTTTGAGGCATTTAACAAAATACTAAGTCACACGTTGACTAAGATCTCGTGACATTGGAAGACAAGATTGGGATGAAAAATTATCATTCGTTCTATGGGTATACAAGATAAACTACAAGAGATTGAATAAGGCTACACCGTTTTAATTGGTGTTTGGTGTAAATAATATTTTACTAGTTTAATTCATGTTACCATCGCTATGTATAATGCACATAGGAGGGTTAGCTGATGAGAAAGCATTTTAAGAAAGGATTGATAAGTTGATTTAGTTAAACGAAAGGTGATCACTTGCTAGATGAAGTCAAAAGGAAGAAAAAGAAAGAAAAAAGGCATGGCATGATCGTCATATGAAAAATAAGAAATTTGTGGTTGGAAAAATGGTGTTGTTTTATGATTCCAAGTATCTGCGCCATCCTGGGAAGTTAAAATTGCATTGGTTGGGACCCTACTTCATCTCATACATTCTTGATTCGGTGCTTTCCGATTACAAACACTTTGGATGGGACAAGACTACTAGGTCATTTCAATGGGAGTATCTTTGAAGCCCTACTATAAATAAGTCTTCTTGGTGTTTGCAATAATTTAGTATTGCCAAATACCTTAGAATTTCCTTTTATGCTTTTCTTTTCTTGTGTTTCCCTTTCTCATTTCTTATTCCTTTCTATTTGTTTCATTTTGTGCCTTGTGCACCAAGAACCACTTTTTTTTTTTGAGGTTGTGTATACACGAGAGGACCGTGCATCTATTTTATTATGGGGTGGAGTAATGCAAAGAAAAGTATAGGCCTATAATACAAGTTGAGTGGCCCAATAGAAGGAATCGCGTAAGGTTGAAAAAATGCATAGGGAAACGGTGGATGATAAATTATTTTGTCAAGAAGGTTGTAACAAATACCACATAAAAAGGATGAAGTGTGTAGGAGCAACATGAGGTAGGTGAGGGAAAAAATTGGGTAAAGGATAGAAGAAGTTCCTTTGGTGCTATAAACCCACATGTAAGAGTCTTGATCGATTGGATTTTTGCATGCCGAATGTTGTAAAGAATTTTTCATGTAGGATGTGGCACGTGGGTAAGGTTGCTTAAATTTGGATTAGTGGAAAAATCCACTTTTAATGTTAATTATGTTGGTAGGTGGAATAAAATTTATTGCTTGAGGGAGGAAAAACTATAAATACATGGTTGGGAAAGTCATTATTCTTTCTTACTATTATGAAGTTGAAGCACTCTTGCAAACTAGGGTATCTAGAGAGAAATTTATGCGAAGTAAGAAGAATCCTAACAATTTAAGAGTGAATAGAGTGGATCGAGAACTAGGAGGAAGGATTACATGGGTGTGAGGAAAGGTGGAATACAAGTGCGTCATCTTGTGGAAAGTCTTCCTAGTTAGGGTTTGGCAGCTAGGGCACGAAGATATAAGGATTTATTCTAGGATTTGAGCTTTGGAGTTTAGTTTGGAGAGAAAAGTAACAGAGAATAGTAAGGAGTTTGAAGTTTATCTGATAGGAATCATGGCACCCAAAAGGTAACCATTTCACCAAGGAAATCAAGGGCAAGGGTTAATGAAATCAAATCGCTGCCATTGTGAGCTCCATCGAAGAATGGTATGCAAAAATACAATACCCAAATAGAGTATTACTAGGAAAGGAATGGGCGTTGCATCTAAGCCAAATGATCAGTGAGTGATTATAACCATCACAAAAGCACAACTGAGAAGGAAATGGCACTAGAGTTGGTCCAACTAGCTAACAAAAGGACACCATATGGGATGCCTATTTATAGTGATGAAGTGAAGGTAAAATTTGAGAAGGCGGGATTATTACAACTATATGAGTTTCCTTATTTTTCAAGCTTGAGTGCCTTTATCAATGGTTGGTGTCACGCGTACATGAGGATCACTTTTATTTTTCAGGGCATAAGATACACATAATACCACATTTTATATCCAAGTTCACATGCCTTATTTGTGAAGGAGAAAGTATATATGATGACCTAAGTGACAAGAAGGCTATCAAGGAGATAGTGGCAACATATGACTATAAAAAGGGTTCATAATACTTTGACATTGTAGAGATTCCAGACCCTGTTATGAGGATGGACACGCTTTTGGTGACCAAGATTAATGATCAGGAAAGATAGACATAAGTAAACAAGGCATGGCTAAATGTATGCCAGAAGATATCAAAGGGAACATCTATAACTTGTTTGCTTTCATAGGAGATGAGATCATAAGTAGTGCACAGGAGGGAGAAAATATATTATTCGGTAATGTCCTCCTCACCATTGTCTTTTTAGTGATTGGAGTGCCATATGGACCAAAAAAATTGTTTGGAGTATTTAGATGAGGATCCCTTTCCCATAAAGAGATTTGAAAAATACACTTGTGAAACCATGACGGCTACTCACAAGGCATGCTTGGAGAAGTGGTATAAATGAATGCATGACACATTTAGGGTAGAGTGGAGGATCCCAAAAAATTCTTGTGATTTTCGTTGGAGAAGCAAAATTCTTAGTGTACCAACATTTCTACATTGGCAGATTTACTTTAACAAATGGGACTAAGGGTCCATGGTGCAAGTTGCCCTTCTCCTTCACTGCGCAATACTTCTAGGTAGGGGTCAATAGGTTCAAAGAAGCCAAAATACTAAGGTTTGACCTTAGTGAGGTGGACCAAGACCACCACAAGCTGCGCAAAAATCTCGTGTACCCTAAAAGTGCATGTACGTGGAGAAGTATGTCTCCCACGAGGTTCAAATGATGAAACCAATAACACTTTGCCAATTGTTGGAAGGGATATAACAATGATATTTATTCACATAAGACAAAATTTTGAGCAAGGCACATATCTAGAGAATGATTTCTCCATTCTAGAAGACCTCACAGGAAGAAATAAGGTTGAGCTAAAGAAGAGAGAAAGAGAATAGGGGTAGGAGAAGAAAGAACCAAGTGTGCAAACCACACAATTGGTGGGCACGCCTAAAGTAGTCACAAAGCCTAACACTTATGAACCCGAAAGAAGTCCCTTATCAAGGAAAAACCCCGAGAATAAGAGGCACCAGAGCATGAAGAGCACCTCACCCATGAGGGATCACCAAGGAAGATGTCACTTAGGGAAGAAAGGGAAAAGGCAGAATATCATGTACTGTAATCCCTAGTAATGAAGAAGCATAAGGTGACATATGAGGCGGACTCGGAAGAAATAGAGAGTCTAGATGCCGACATCAATGGCAAGGATGATGAAGATCCTGAAGGAGGTAAAGACCATCTAGTCTAAGATGTACATGATTCTGAGGAGGAAGGAGATGAAGAGGAGTATAAAAAGGAAGATGAGGAGAAGAATGACGAAGAAGAAGTTGAGGCTTAAGGCCGGGGGTGAGAGAAGAAGTAAGCACCAAGAGCCAAAGAACCCCAAGCTTCACGAGGAGCAAGTGGAGATAGCCACTGAGAGAGAACTAGTTGGCATCATGAAGAAGTTGGTAGAATAGGAGTTGGAGTAGAACACAGATGAGATTATAAAGGAGATAGAAGAAGAGAGCATTGGGAAGGAGTATGGCAACATGGGTGGAGATCCCAAATTGGTAGTGAGCTTCCCAAATGTTTCACAAACATGTGGGAAAGACATAGTGTTGGCACAAGGGTAGGGAATGGGATACATTGATGATATTAGCAAGGTTTTATGCACGTATCTCCAGAGCACCATACCAAAAGAGAAAATCCTAGTTATGTCATCATTTGATGAAGAAGGCATGTACCCACAGATAAGAAAGATGTTATCTTGTGTGTTTGAGTCCCATGTAGATGAACCAGAATTTGAGGTAAGTCAGAGAAAACTAATGAAGGTGTTAGAAACTAAAGGAATAAATCCTTTGGTGAATACTTAGTAACTATCAAATGAATGGGTTTGTAACGCACTTAAAAAAGTTTCAGTTGAGATTTAGGCCATACTCTTTGTGAGAAATGATAGAGTGAAATTCTTGGAGGAGGAATTAGAGAAGAAAAATAAGGAGCTCATGGAGAAGAGAAAATACCTAAAGCAAGAGGAGTTGATCAGCACTCAACTGAGGCATGAGTTGAAGGAAGAAAAATATAAGGTGTACGAAGTCTCCAAGAAGGTGGAGATGATTATAGATGAATTTTCTTGAAGAACCCTTACTTAGTGCCACCCGATAAGAAGTATGAATCAACCTTGTAATGTCAGGAGGATCTAACTTGCATTCTCACAATTGAAAGGAAACCATTTTCTTTAGAGTCTACGAGAAGATGCACGAGGCATGCCAAGAAAAGGATAACAAGATGAAGTTTTTTGAGATTATGGCTTAATACACTAATCTTCTTGTAGAGGTTAAGGTCTTCGCAAAATTCGTTGAAGTTGAGTATGATAACTACATGGATAGGGATAGAGTGGCAAGCATCTTGGTTGTCACCAATGATATGGAACACAAGGAGTTCCAAGAGAAAAATAAGGGGAATAGAGTGGAAAGAGATAAGATCCTCGTCTCGAGGTGGAGAAGAAGTCGAAGCAATTGAGACCTTGCGGGTTCAATCAAAAGTCGGTTGAAGGAACTATACCCATAGATCACACATAAAAGGATGCCCTTGAAGTATTGGGGAAGCAATTGGAGGGTGTTTTCGACACCATAAGGGCAAAAGGAGAGGATATAAGTTTTGAGGAAGTGAGTTCCTGGTGGATGATCTTTGTCAAAGAAGCTCAAAATGAGGTCGATGCTTGGGGAAAGTTAGTAGCATAACTAGGAAAGGATTTATCTCTCCTCCAAAGAATAAACAAGTTCCCCATTTCTTTCATTCTTTCTCCTAATTCTTCATTCCCTTATTATTTCTCTCTAACCATTGTAAGAACCCACCATTATTTATTCTGTGAATATTGTTTCCAGAATGGAGAACATGCATAGTGTGGAGTGACTTTGGGCCCTAGACTATTGGCTAAGTAAAAGAAGGCATGTGGGTGCGTGGGACCGGTTATGACGAAGGGTGCGCAGGTTTGAAGGCATGTAATGAAGGTTTCTAGTAGGGTTTTACATAACCCATGGCGTACACACAAGGAAAGATGGGTTTTGGACTTAGCCATATTTGGCATCCCAAGCAACACATGACAAAAACGTGAGCCTTCCAAAGCATGTAGAGTTGATAAGGTGCCATCTTGGTGGTGAAGGAACAAAAATAGAATATTTTATGCATGCGATGGAAGGTTCCAAAATAAAATCATTGCACAAATTGGAGAGCTCATATCAAAGGAGGCATGCTCCATTGGAGGACCTGTTAGTGCAAATCTGCAGCACCCCCTGGATGCACATTAGGCTTCTAGGTTGATGTTTCTAAGCATCCAGTGTGATTGCACAACATTGAAACCTCTCTCCAAGTGTTGGACTTGTAAGATGAGAGAGGAATCTCCAAAGAAAGCTGGTTCTTGCTCCTAAACTACCTACCACAATCTACTCTAATGTAAGAGAAACTAACTATGCTAATCTAAATTTCCAAGGGACCAGGGAGAGAGAATGCATAAAATCAAAGCCTACACTAAAGCGGTGATACACCAGGAAAGGAGTGGTGAACATCTATCAAAACTACTATGAACACAGCTCCAACCTTGCAATGAACATTTAAACATGCACAAATACCTGCAATGAAGAGAGGTAAGAAGAAAACAAGCAAAAATATGAGCAAGGATGGACAGATGCATCACAAAACATGTTTTTGTTGCTCCAGAAGTTTGCACAAAACATCATTTTAATGGTAAAAGGAAAAAAATTCCATTACAGAGTAGGGGAGGAGGTTCAAACTCCATTTTCAACCCTGGGGAAGAAAATAAAGGAGAGAAGAGCAGAAAAGATGAACCACCTTTGAAAAATGAGCCAAATCTGGCTTTTTACAATGCATGGGTCGAGCCCAGGAGAGAAAAAATGTGTAAAAACATGCGAACCATTCCTCATTGAATGTAGATGCATTAAAACAGCATGGGCATCCTTACAGACCCATGCCTTGACATTTTTAACCGTCTTTGAAGAATAATGCGACCCATCTCCGCATTAAAAGCGGTCGTTGTTGAAACGTCGATTACGCCATTACCATGTGCCGAGAGACATTTCTTGATTTTATCTCTCCAAACTGAACCAAAATGGAATATTGACCATAGAATCATATAGAGAATTTCACCATCTTTCCATTGATATAAAGAACACGAAAATCTGAGCTCTGGATCGAAAGTTATGGCGATCTAAAGATTTAGGGCAAAAACAGGCCAAAACGGATCGGCGGGAAAACATTTGAATTTTTCCCGTGCTCTGACACTTGGATGACACGTGTTAGGCTCTGATTCATCCACGGGTTCATCCTCTGAAAATTCCTTTCGGGCCCTTAAACTTGGACATGTGGCACTATTTTATTGGTTCGGGCCTGAGGGGCGCATTTTTACCTTGCGCCAAACACTTACCAAATTTTCAACCTTCTGACATGTGGCACGTTCTGATTTGTCCATGGGCCTCCTTGTCTCTTTTCAGGCATTTTTCCTTTTCACATCCTACGCACGTCCCACGTGTACTCTTTGTCCCAGTGTCCCAGATGAAAACCTCCGAACCGCCCGAAATGGACCTTCTTGCGGAAAACTAGCCGATTCACGCCACATGCGTACCTCACGTACCTTTGTCCCAACTTTCCCAAACTACCTGGCACAAATATCTCCGAACCACCCAAATTGATTGACTTGTGCGAAACCGGCTGATCTGCGTCCCACACATACCTTTTTCCTAGCTATCCCAAACCGCGTGAAACAAAAGACTTAGGCAATTTTTCCCTCTTTCGGTCGATTCGGCTTTTCGCGTCCCACACGTCCCGACGTCCCAACTGTCCCGCAGACCGCCTAGACTAGGACTTAGCTGATTTTCTTCATTTTTTCAGCCCCAAACTTGGTACAATGAACCTCAGTATGACTCGAACCCTTCAGACCTGAAATGCCTTAACACAGTCCTGCAACCTTATTTTTTGTATTTCTTCCATTTTCTCAACCTGTTGGGATTTCTTCTTGGGTGGGAGAGTTAGAAAAGGCCGAGGGGACCCCAAAAACATGATTTTGGGCCTCGAATCAATCTTACTTGCTCAGGACTGAATAATCTGATGCATGTTATCAAAATTACCCTGGGGGGTGAATTTTGGATAACAATTTGGTGACTCAGAGGGGTCATCTGCCTGCTAGATGAAGTTACCAGTTGCCTGAAGCATCCATTGGGCATGGAGTCATGAGTTGTAGCCTGCAAACTGATCTAAACTTTGAAAACCTCCTCTCTGAGCCACTTGGAAACCCACTGAAATGGACTGTGCAAGAGCAAAACCAGCACCACAAAAACTATGTACAAAATTGAAAATCATACATGCTCCAAATGGAACATGCAGAGTGTGCACAAGCACTTCTTTTACTGAAAGCAAACCTACCTACTCTATTCTAACTGAAGCAAAGGTAAGCTAAACAAACCCCACAACTGGTTGTGCAAAATAGCTTCCTTTCTTCAAAATTGGCAACCATGCAACTGATTTGGCACTGAACATGGCTGATTGGATGAATGGAAAATCAACAAGAAGCTGGTCTTCCACCCAAATCATCAAGGTATCAGCTGAAGGAAAATTCAATACCTCTTTTAGTTGTTCTGCATTTGGATTGGAGAGGTATGACAGCTGATCTTTGGTTCTTTGTAGCTCATCCTCATGCTCAGAAGCAAGCATGACTGGTTGTGACTTCTCCTTTGGCTCCAATAAAGCCAAATACCTGATTGGGCAAGGTATGGTCCGTTTGATATGCCCATAGCTCTGATTTTCAACTCCAAAAATGGAGTCTTCTTGTAGACCTTCTTGGGTGGGTGATGTGGAAGCAATGGTAGGACTTTTCTACCCTTTCTCTTCCTCCAATGAAGAACATGAAAGATTAAAATCTTCCAATCTTAGTTCCAAAGAGCTGCTATAAGATGCAGGCTGCTGCAAATGAATGTTCTCCTTCATGACCGCAGGCTCAAGTATTTGGAACGTGGATGATGAAAGAGAGAATGGTGGAAACTCAACCGGTTCTTCTTCATCAAAACAGTCCTCCAAATCTGACAGATAAACTACCTTATTGTTGTCCTGCTGCAAATGCTCAACTTCCTCCATGGTGTCCTCTTGATCTGTAACTTGATCATCATGGTTTCTTTCATCCTCCAACATTGAGTTTGAGAGGTCAAACTCTTCTTCAGCACTAGAACTTGAGAGAGATGAAGTAGAAAGAAGAACTGAAGGTTCTCCTGCTAGCCTCGCTTTGTGCTTAAAGCCCTTGGATTTGTAATTTTATCCTCCATAACTAGAATGTGCTCCTATTCTTTTGGATTTGGATCAGCTTCTCCCTCTTCTACTACTTGAAGACAATCCTGCTCTTGATAGAACTCTTCCTCTAGCATGAAGTTCATTAAGTCAAACTCTTCGATCTACTACTCTAGAGGACAAGTTGGGACTGTAGGATCTTCTTCAGAGCTTTCTTCCTCTATGGCTGATTGTGCAACTTGAATTGAATCAACATTCCCTTCAAATAGAGTGCCAACATGGACACTACTTTCTGAGAAAACTGATTGCTGATCTGCTTCTTCTTTTTGCTCTTCTTCTGCTGTCACAAAATCAGTCCTAACCACTACTTGTTCTCCAACTCCAACCTCTTCTGAAGGCTTAACCATCAAGGGGATCTTTGTCATCCCAAATTTAAGAGCCCAACTCTTCAGACTTTGAATTTCTTTATCTTTGTTTGGCTCTTCTTTCTGCTACTATTTTCCTTGACTGGCATTCTGATTTTTATCCTCCCAACATGGATTTGGGAATGCAAGAGGAGAAGTGGATTGTAACTCAATTGATTTGGCAATTTTTCGTGGTGGTGGAGGAGGTAGAAACTCTTGTTTCTTTGGAGGGAATGGCTGTTTGGAAGGGAAAAGGACAGAAGAATCGAGATGTGGTGGAAGACTAGGGAATGGAGAAATGGAATTAACTCCTGGGGCAGCATTGACTGGATTTAGAATTTGAAATTCCAAATGAGATGATGTTGCTTGAGTAATGGGAAGAGAAAAACCAGATGATGGTGTAGAACTTACCCATTGACAAGGTTGTTCAACACCAAGTGTATAGGCCTCTATTTCTGCTGTCCATTGTGCAAGTTGGGGCAGCATCTTCATCATAAAGTCTAGCTTCTCCTGAGGGCTGAAGTGTCTTGGAAAAGGGCCTCCCCATGGACAAGGAGTCTGGAAACCAATTCTGAAAGCCTTCATTTGAGCTGCTGCTCTTGATTGCACCATCTTTGCCTCCATCTTTTGGATTTTTTCCACAAAATCTACATCTTCCATTTGATTGTCTTCATTGCATGCGTACCCTTGTTCTTGATGTGCTTCACAACCAAACTGACTTTGGCACTGCTGCTCATATGGGTAGATATGCTGATTTTGAATTTGATCAAAATGCTGATTTGGAGGATTTGTAAAACATGTTGGAGGTGTGATATACTGCTGTTGTAAATGTGAATTCCATGATGGAAATGAAGTCATGATTACACAACTTCATGGAATGGAAAAGGATGAAAGAGATGGAAAGAAGGATGGATGGAAATGGATGAAAAAGTGGTCTGCAACTCAGAGAATGAGTTATTTACCAGATGGAGTCGCCAGATGTGCTTTTGAAAGTGCCTCCAAAAGGCTGAATCTTTAACAGGAACACACCAACCTATCAAAGATAAAGTGAAAGACCTCTAAGGTCCCACCAGGCATGCCAAAACTGTTAGTGCAAATCAGCAGCACCCCCTGGATGTTGATCAGATTTCTAGTTTGATCATTCTAAGCATCCAGTGTGATTGCACAACATTGAAACCTCTCTCCAAGTGTGGGACTTGTAAGATGAGAGAGGAATCTCCAGAGAAAGTTGGTTCTTGCTCCTAAACTACCTGCCACAATCTACTCTAATGCAAGGGAAACTAACTATGCTAATCTAAATTTCCAAGGACCAGGGAGAGAGAATGCATAAAATGAAAGCCTACACTAAAGTGGTGATACACCAGAAAAGGAGTGGTGAACATCTATCAAAACTACTATGAACACAGCTCCAACCTTGCAATGAACATTTAAACATGCACAAATACCTGCAATGAAGAGAGGCAATAAGAAAACAAACAAAAATACAAGCAAGGATGGACAGATGCATCACAAAACACATTTTTTGTTGCTCCAAAAGTTTGCACAGAACATCATTTTAATGGTAAAAGGAAAAAAACACCATTACAGAGTAGGGGAGGAGGTTTAAACTCCATTTTTAACCCTGGGGAAGAAAAGAAAGGAGAGCAGAGTAGAAAAGATGAACCGCCTTTGAAAAAAGAGCCAAATCTAGCTTTTTACAATGCATGGGTCGAACCTAGAGAGAGAAAATGTGAAAAAACGTGGGAGCCATTCCTCATTGAATGCAGATGCATTAAAACAGCATGGGCATCCTTACAGACCCATGCCTTGACATTTTTAACCGTGCTGAAGAAGAATGCGACCCATTCTGCATTAAAACTGGTTGTTGAAACGTCAGTTCTGGCCATTACCACGTGCCAGAGATGTTTCTTGATTTTCTCTCTCCAAACTGAACCAAAATGCAAGATTGACCCTGGAATCATGTAGATAATTTCACCAGCTTTCCATTGATATAAAGAACGCAAAAATCTGAGCTCTGGATCGAAAGTTATGGCGATCTGAAGATTTAGGGAAAAAATAGGCCAAAACGGATCGGTGGGAAAATATTTGAATTTTTCCCATGCTTTGCCACTTGGATGACACGTGTTAGGCTTTGATTCATCCGTGGGTTCATCCTCTAAAAATTCCTTTTGGGCCCTTAAAATTGGACACGTCACACTATTTTATTGGTTTGGGTCTGAGGGGCACATTTTTACCTTGTGCTAAACACTTAACAACTTTTCAACCTTCTGACACGTGGCACGTTCTGATTCATCCGTGGGCCTCCTTGTCTCTTTTTGGCCATTTTGCCTTTTCGCATCCCACACGTACTCTTTGTCCTGGCTATCCCAGACGAAAACCTCTCGAACCGCTCGAAATGGACCTTCTTGCGGCAAACCGGCCGATTCGCGCCCCACGCGTACCTCGCGTACCTTTGTCCCAACTGTCCCGGACTGCCCGGGACAAATATCTCTGAACCACCTGAAATGGACCGACTTGCGCCAAACCGGCTGATCCGCATCCCACATGTACCTTTGTCCCAACTGTCCCAAACCACGTAAAACAAAAGACTTAGGCAATTTTTCCCTCTTTCAGCCGATTCGGATTTTCGCGTCCCACGCGTCCCGACGTCCCAACTATCCCCGCAAATGCTAGACTAGGACTTAGCTGATTTTCTTCATTTTTTCAGCCCCAAGCTTGGTACAATGAACCTCAGTATGACCCGAACCCTTCAGACCCGAAATGCCTTAACACAGTCCTGCAACCTTATTTTTTGCATTTCTTCCATTTTCTCAACCTGTTGGGATTTCTTCTTGGGTGGGGGAGTTAGAAAAAGGCCGAGGGGACCCCGAAAAACATGATTTTGGGCCTCGAATCAATCTTACTTGCTCGGGACTGAATAATCTGATGCATGTTATCAAAATTACCCTAGGGGGTGAATTTTGGATAACATGACCACTTAGACACTTGCAAAGTGGATCTATTACCTCGAAGGCATGGCGGTGAAGGAAGGAAAGCTATATAATGAGGTGCATAGATGGTAGAAAAGAGTAATGGGTAAGGGTGCGAAGAGAAAAGAGATAGACATGGAGTCACTGAGAGAGTGGAGGTACTGGAAATAAGGAAAAGCTCTATAGAGATCTTATGAAGGATTCTATGGGTTGGTATTAGGGAAAATAGGAGTGATGACACATTTAGAGGGATGGGTCTGTACTCATCTTTGTAATATGAGGGACATAATATAGCTCTGATGCATGACTTTGCTTTGCAATTTTTATATGGGTCCATTATGACTTCAAGTGATTTAATGAGGTTATAGAACATGTTAAATATGAATATAAGACTCTGTTCTGAATCATATATGTGTTCATAAGTATAATCCTCGTGCATTTTCTTTATGTATGAGCCATTTCCATGTGTTGTTGGTTATTTTTCTTCTATGGATGCATTGATGTAATAACTCACTATAGGTTCTCGAGAATGTTGTGTAGATCTTTTCTATTCATTTTCACTTGAATATCTATCGTAAGCTGATTTATCCTCACAAGAATCACATAAAGGAGAGGCTCGGTGGCCGCACGTGCCTCGTAAGTGCCCAACGCCCGCTGGGTGATAGGATGGTGCACATGGGATTAGACTGTTGGTCTAAGGGTATAAAAATAACTACAAGGGCTTCATACTCAACTATATTATTGGTACATGGGAAACTAAGTTTGAAATCCTAAGGAATCAAATCAATCTGTAGGATTGATAAAAAAACTCCTCCTAAGCCATTAAAGGTAAATGTTCAATAAAAGTATATCTACCGGTGGTAGCTTCCTCAATATATAACATGGAATTTTTTGGAATATCCATACTCAATGGTTCGAGTTCTGGTAAAGGAACATCTACTATCTGATCCATGAGAACTTGTCCTTTGATTGATTTCTAGATGACATACTCAATATCAAATTCAATAAGAAATATGATTCAATTATCCACCCTCCTAGTAAACATGAGTTTAGATAAAAGATACTTGATTGGGTAAAATCTAGATATAAGATTAGCTTTTAACTCAAAATATAATGATAAATTTTTTGAAATGCGAAAAAAACAAACAAGCAAGCCTTTTCAATTTGCAGATAGTTGACATCATAAAATATCAATGTATGACTAAGGTAATAGATGGATTTAATTTTTGATTTGAATCATTTTAGGATAAAAGTGTGCCAATAGAAAATCAAGTAGTTGAGATATATAGAAAAAGGGGTTCACCTGGAGTATGCGAACGGAAGAACATGTGGTTTAGCCAAATACTCTTTGAGTAAGGAAAACACTTGTTGGAATTCAGGACCCCAATGAAAATCAACATCTTTCTTGAGAATATGGGTGAATGAATAATTTATCTGCAAGTTGAGAAATGAATCTGTGGATGGCTTGGATTTTACCTTGAAAACGTGTAATTGTTTGATATTTTTTGGAGGCATGTCCGGAATAGTCGTGATATTTGTTGGGTCCACTTCTATTACTCTTCTAGAAATAATGAATCCTATTAGATTCCCTAAAATCACACCAAAGAAACACTTCTTTTAGTTGATTCTAACCTTATAATCTCTTAGATGTTGAAATATACGTAATAGGATTTTTGGATGTTCTACTCTAGTCCTAGACTTACCCAAGATATCATCAACATAGTCTTCCATAATATCATTCAACATGTCATGGAAGATGACAGTCATGGCTCTTTGATAAGTTGCACCTACATTATTGAGGTTGAAAGGCATGACTTGGTAACATAATGTACCCCAAGGGGTAGTAAAATAAGTCTTATGTTGATCCTCTTCTACAATTTTTATTTGATGATGTCCTAAAAATTCATCCAGGAGGGATAACATTTCATAGCCTGCAGTTGAATCAACAATCATGTTGATGTTGGGAAGAGGAAATTCATCTTTTGAACTTGACTTCTTTATGTCTCTAAAATCCATGCAAATTTGGATACCAATGGGCTTCTTCGAACAACTACTATGTTGAAATACATTACGAGTAGTCAATAGGCTTAATGAATCCTAGTGCCAATAAATTTTGAAGCTCCTTGACCAAAAGAGCCATAAGAGGATGAATTTTCTATAGTTTTTGTTTGATTGATTTGGAATATTCATGCACAACCAAGTTATGTTCTACTAAAGAAGGTTCCAAACTAGGTATGTCCGCATAAGACCAAGTAAATATATCTAAAAATTCCCAAAGAAGCATGAATTTTTTTATGTTTTTGCTTTGAGAGAGAAGATCTTAGCTTAATTATTTTAGGCTCATCTTCATTTCTAATTTTAACATCAATAGTCTCCTCCATATGCATAGGATCGAGGGAAATTTAGATGTTTTTCTAAGTGTGTCTCAATAATATTTTCACCATTAGAATAGTCACTTTTTATATCCTTTGTTTTTTTATTTGTTCATCTGATAGTTCGTCAAAGAGGTTCTCACTACGAGACTTGGATTTCTTCTTTTGACGAGGATTTTTAGAATTTATTTTTCCCTCATTTTCTATTTTATTTTTCTAACCACGAACTCACCCTCCTCCTGAAGTACATGTATGCATCAATATAGATAGAGAAACCCTTTATGTGATCACCAATAGGAATGTCATCCCGTAGACCCATAAATTCTCCAATTTCATCCTCATTTAATAAAAAATTAATTGGTATGTGATTTTTGGTCCCATTTTACAAGGGATGGGTGAACAAGATTCAATTCAGGAGTGGAATGGGATACAATTAAAATATCCATGTTGGGAAATAGGTTTGTGGAGGAAATATCTTTGTAGAGACTACATTGGGACTTTTTTTCACTATCATAACCAGAAGAATTGTTGTCATGTTCAAAAGAGGTGGCTTTGACCTCCGGAGGATGGGACCCATACATTTAAATACCAATACCATATTTTTTCATCTTGTTATGTGGTGTCAAAAGAGGGTCTTGTACACCTTGCTCATCTATGCCACATCCATATCCTTGGTAACCCATGGCATACATCATATTGTTAGAGATGACATATTTACAAGATTGATAGCATGAATCCATCACATAATTAGGAGATTAGGATTTAGAAGTGTCAAGCATTTTCTCATTTTCCAAATGGTCACCAAGAAGGAAGGTGTCAATATTACAATGTTCTTGGGACCATTTATGTTGATCAATGGGCCTACCACGCATCTTGGGTGATAGAAGGAGATTGTAAATTAGGAAGGCATGTTGGAGGTTTTATTCTCTCAAACTAGCAGAAATGACCTTCATCTCCCATGAAGAAAAGGGAGATACATAAGTACAAACATCATTTTCATGGTAATGTAGTGTACTAGGAACAATTTGGGATACGATAGCCTCAAATAGAATATGAAAAAACTATTTCGTGGAAGGACATTCATATGTAATGGGAAATACCACGATAATTCTCGGATGTGCAAAGGGTTGGGGTTCACTAAGAATGGTGATTTTTTTCCTTCATGGTACAGTTTGATATATCTATTGAAATTTAAGGGCATGATCTTCATGGTATGAATTCATTGGAAACTTAGGAGCATATTGTATGGTAGTTCCAATTCTAAGACATGGAACCAGGTATGATGAGTAGTGGTCCAAACTTCCATAGGAAAAGTTATTGTTTTAGCTGACTATCACTCCACATTATCATAAGCCTTAATGGTGATTACATTAGGCTCCAATTCTATGTTAGTGCATCCCAACTGTTTGATGAGTTTCAAAGTACAAATTTTCAAGCTAGATTCATTGTCCACAAGCACCCTTTTAATATTTTTTATGAGTAATGATCACTTCAATGTACAAAGGGAGATTTTGCGTGTGATCATCCATTGGAATCTCATGTTGGCTAAAGTTAATATGTTCGAAGGATCAAGCTACAAACATTCTCATTCTAGCTTCCTTTTTCAATGACTTCTTCAAAATTTCTTACACAATGCATTTTTAATTGAAAGGCTATTTCAGGATGTAATTTTAGCACAAAGATACTAACAAGGTATTTCTATGGAATAGAGAAAGGGAAGTGACTAGATAACCCTCACCATTATTGTAAGAAACTAGTGAAGTTATTGTTGTTATAGTTGTTAGTGCTACATAATTCTAACATAGCGATGTGGCTTTCCATATTGAATGAAAAGTAGTGCACTAAATTCTCACTAATTCAAAAAATGTGAAGATAAAACTTTTGGGTATATGAAGAAACCATTCAAGTTCTTGGCCTACAGGACTTTGTGGGAATAAGCAAATAAGATAATTATCACTATATGCAACTTCCTAGAAATCCATGAAGAATTATTTGACATGATCGTGTGGATCACCTTTACCCCTATATTTTTCAAATTTAGGGCAATTGAATATAGGAGGAAATTCCTTATGTAAAATTTCCCAATTAAAAGGATATGGACACAATTCTTCAAATTGATATTTCTTTCTGTAACTAGCATTATTTTCTTGAAGGATTGTAAGGGAATTCTTCATAGATTTCCACTCTTGGTCAAATATTTGGCCACGTGACTGTGTGGCAGGGACTTACATGTGGTTATATTTTTATGTCTCACCACCATGGTTTTCAATGTAAAGTTCATTATATGTGACCTTAGGTTTCTCATTACGTGTAACTCTACCTATGTCTCTATGGACATGGGAAGCTAAGTTTTCCATTTGATGACTAAGGGATCATAATTTTTATTGTATAGTGACCTCATAGTTTTGGGGTTTTTTTCTTGATTTTCACATGGAGGAGGTTGTTCATGATCTTCATTCTCACCCTTGGTTCATGATTAATCTAAATTAGTGGTATGTGATAACCACTTGTGTTTTTAGGAGATGTCTCTTCTTCATTGTTATTTCTTTGACCAAAAGTAAAATCATGTCCCAGATTTAATATGTCTTTAACAGATCAAAGGTGAAGTTCTTCTTCTTCTCTATCAACCATGTTTGTAAAAAGATTATGGTCAAATTTAGGTGGCAATTCATCCTCTAATTCTACAACTTGTACTAGAACTTGATCTCTATTATGGAAGAGAAATTTATCCATGTGAGAAGGGCCAAATTCTAAGTTATCTCAAGGGGATCCCCTCATCTCTAATATGGTCAACCAAGTTTTCGCGTCTTTAAGTAATGGGCCTAAATTTTCACCAATGACAAGATTTGATCCTAGTATTTTTGTAACATTATTGTGATAGGAAGCATAATAGGAATTTTTTTCTAAGGTTTGGAAGAATGTGTACAAGAACAAAAATGAACCTAGGAAAAATTGAGTAAGCGTGACAACCGTAATTATTACAAATAATCACAAATAAATCCAAAGAATCACAAATAATCCCTAATAATAAAAAAGAATCAAGGAAAAATGAAACAACGTAACATCCGTAAATGACAAAAAGAAATTTACAAGGTGATGAGATATATGACATGAAAGGTACCAAGGAAAATATAGAAAGTTCTAAACAAGGGATCAATCATAAAAGAACCTACTCCCTATGTCTAAATTGTCTCAAATATTGTTTTATTCAAGATGACAACACAATTTCAATATTTAAATCGAGTTTTTGGACAAACAAGATTTAAATATTAAAAATGGGTTGAAGTGATTTCGATACAAGGTATACTTAAAATAAGTTTAATAAAAACAAATTCCAAGTTTTGAAAATGGAGGCTACAAATGCGAGCAGCGTAACAATACAATTTGGATACTTTAATCAAGTTTTAAGAAAAAACAAGATGTTAGTATAAAAAGGTATTGATACAATGCAAGCAATGTAACTACAATACATTCCAAAAATCAAGCCAATGTTTGAACAAAAACAATTTCTAAGTATAACAAGGAGTCAACACAATGTGAGTAGCATAACAATATAATTTGGACACTTAGATGAAGTTTAAGAAAACAAAATGTAAGTATCAAATATGTATTGATATAATGTGAGTAGCGTAAGCGACACAAAGGGAAATAAAGATAGGATAACATAACTACAAAAAGATGTATCAATATGGATATCAAGAAAATGATACCAAAATATGAATACATACCAACACACTTTCAATGTTTACTATCATAGTCATAATAAGGAAGGATGTAAGTGTGTGCAAAAGTGGACACAATTTTGGTAGCACTTCATGATGCTTTATTTTGACCAAAAATGTCAACAAGATAATAAGGGAGATAGTATAAGTGGTGATGAAAACTACATAGCCTAACTTTGGAAGAGTTTCACCTTGTTCAATAACAAGGTAGAAAATAGGTAAAAAAATTCTTTGTAATTTTCGTGATGAATAATACATGGCTTAAACTTCAATGAACTCTCTCCTTGTTTGAACAACAAGGTTTATACTCCAAGGAAGTTTTTACTTTGTGAAAGATATTTTAGAACTCGATTAGATAATGGTGAAGTTGGCCCCAATTCCAAATGGTAACCTAGTATTTTTTTCTCAATACTCACCAATACTTATCTAAGAGAGATACGCTTCCCTAGAAAACTTGAAGCATTCCTCATGGGTATTTCTAGTCAATTAGGTAGTGGGGAACTTCCCATTTCTTCCACTAATTCCCTCAAGGTGTGTAATGCTTTGGGGTTCATGGGGTAATCCTCATAATGAGTTTTATGGTTTATGCCAAGATACTTCCCATAGTTTAAAGTAGAAGGGTTTTGACCCTTATCTGAACTTGCAATTATTATTTTTTGAATAAATGGTGTGTTTTTAATCTTTGATTAAAAATGTGTTTCAGTGCACCTTTGGAAACCTACACACAATTTCATTAGTATTGGTTTTAATTCAATTCTTTTACAAGTGTATGGTCCTACACACAAAAGTTTCAATATTTTTCCATGAAACCCACAATATTTTGAAAGAGGATCAAGATCACTTTTGGTTCTCAAGATTGCCAAAAGGTGCAAGAGAAGAGTATACACAATGTTTGATCCAACTATTTAAATAATGGAAAACTTTAACCAATGATAATTAAGTGCATTTTTAAAGATTGATTCCTTTAAACAACTAAAATGATGAAATTTCCAAATGAACCAAAATGTTAGAAAAGAAGACCAAAGTTTCTTTTGATTCTCAAGATCACCAAAAGGCGTAAGAGAAGAGCATACAAAAACTTTGATCTAACTTAAGTAAAATGGAAAAACAACATTCATCAATACATTTAAACACGGTAGAATTAATTGTTTTAAATGTAAAAACCTACAAAACAGAGTTAGAAAAACTATAAAACAATGTTAAAAATTAAAAAAATAGATTATGGAAATCTTGAAATCCAATCAAAAAATCAAAGAGAGAGCTAGCGCACAGAAATAACATAGATTCGGGAGGATAAAATCTAGCGTACAAATGCTAATGTAGACATAGGGGATCAACATTAGTGCACACATGCTAACATAGATGTAGGGGGTTAATGTTAGCACATAGATTCTAATGCAAATGTAAAGTAATGCTGACGCATGAATATCCTCTACATAGACAAAGGAAAAATTCCAAAAATAGTAGTGCACAAAGAAGCAATGGTAGCGTCATGAGACAGAACGCTTGGTGCGAGAGAGGGTTGATGTTGATGCATAGACAATGAAGTTAGCACACAAATAGAAAAAAAAATGCAAAGGGATCAACGCTAGCACAAAGAGCCCGTGTCTCTTCAAAAATGTGAAAATTTGACCCAAAAATGTCAAAAATATCGATTTTTTGTTGATTAGCTTCAAAATTGGCAGCAACTTACCTCCTTATTACCTACAAGGAACACATAACACATGCAAACTCACAATTTTTTTTAATAAATCCAAGTTATTTCAACATTTGTAAAATGAGTTTAGTATGTAATAATGAAACTAAACTCCAAAAAATCAATAAAAATGTGCATGAAACAAAGAAGTATCCCATCGAGCATGTCATATGTATGCAAGTGAAAAATAAATCTAAGATAACGAATGGAAACTAACACCAAGTAGAATCCTAACCTAGTTAATCTACCAAAAACACCATGATAAAGCTATGTAAGAGAAAAACTTAACTAATGCATCTAATTAAACATGAAATACTAATCCATCTCTTGTTATTTTTTATGTGCTTTCTAAATTGCGTTTCTCCTTTTTTTTGAGCTGATTGTGGTTACAATGCAATCAAAGGAAGGCTATATATATATAGAGGAAAGTATCTCACCAATATGGCTTAATTTCCATGTATGGTTCTTCCTTAATTTTAATGGGTGTTAGATCCATAATTTTTTCAATGGTGGAAATTGTCTTATCATATGCATATAGTGTAAAATTGAAACACTGGTGTAAGATTGGAAGGGAGGTACTAGGTCCTTTATATATATTTATAATTTGGGAGAATCTAGAAACCTAGAGAATGTGGGATAAAGATAAAGTAGAATTAGAAAGGGATAAACATGATTAGAAGGGATTAATTAATAATTAGCAACTCATGGGAGTTAGAGAGGATTTAATTAATCCACTAGGATGACTTAATAGACCAAGGTAAGCTTAATAAGCCATTTGGAGGTGATTTAGAAGGAAATTGGTAGAATTTATAGGATTTTAAAGGGGTATTTAACCAATAATAAGGTTTATTGATTAAATACAAGATTAAAAAGGCTTGATTAACTAATAATTTGGTAATTAATCAAGAGAGGATTATAACTAATAAAGTGTCTTTAATTGACTAGAATGAAGAGGAATGTTAGATAATTAATGGGAATCACTAATTATAATGAAATGATAGGAATGAGGATAATTAGTGTAATTTTAGTATTCAAAATACGTAGTCAAATTTAGGTGTCTACACTAGCGACCATATTTAGCCCTTTTGACCAACTTGAATAGCCTCCTCCTCATCACACACATGAGTGACAAGTGGAAATCCTAGTATAAGGCACCTTTCTGTGCACCTATTGTCCCATCCCAAGGGGAAAATGGGGACAAAGAAAGCTCCCTCCCCTTGGTTTCCCTCTAGTTTCACATATGACCCAATACTAGCCTCCAGTGCTTATCTCCAACCCCCTCTATTTCTCTTAACTATTGAATGAGTGACACATAAAAGCTAAGGATAAGGCACATTTTTGTTCACCTATTTTCCTATTCCAAATGGGAATATGGGGAAAAAAATGGCCCCACCCCCTAAGGTATGTCAAAGCTTATAAATACCATGACTTAGCCATTTTTTTATCATTGCCCCACATTCTTCCACTCGTTGCTAAAAATATACCAAATGTTTTCTAGAATTATCCCTTTTTGTTTTCATCCTTTATTCATTTCCTTCATGTTTCTATTATATAAGAAAGATAAAAGAATCAAAAATCCATATTTTTGAAGACTCCAAGTGAGATTTTTGCCGAAAAACTTTGTAACTTGCAAAGAGGAAATGTTCGTATCTTGAAAACCATTACACGGATCAACGCATGAATTTTTGCATTCATCCTCATTTCCAAGTGCCTTGGGAATCCAAGTGAAATATTTTGTATGCACTTCCCGTATTTTTAAAGAAAATAAACCCCGCTTTCCTGTGAAATGTTTTTGAATTTTAAAATCTTTTATTACGAGAGATTGGGTTGAGCTGAAACTTCAAAGGTGCAATAAAAATGAAAATCCCATATCATAAAATTGATTTAATAAAAAACCAAGGTTCACAAAGGCAATTTATAAAAATAGTAAGCCTCCTACACAGAACCTACTTGTTTTCGTAAGTATTCACAAAGATAAGTTTTGAAAAAGGTAGTGTACACAGAGAACATACAAAAGAAGAATCAAAGTGATCAAAGTCGAAAGGATGAAAATAGTAATTTACAAAAAAATATAAATTAATTTTCTAAGTGTGGAGAAGTGCTTGTGTCGACCGTAAAGTCCAAATTTGTAGGCCTCGACTACCATAGTTGTGTATAAGATAAAATAATAACCTCTAAGTGTCTGAGCATGTCTTCTAGAAAGTTAGAGATTTCCCATGACAATAGAGAACTGACTTCACCACAAATGCTTGAGAACACTCCAAAGAGAAATCACCATGTTAACACCCAATGAGCCATTCCCATGGATTTTGGAAATGATCAATAGTGAGCCAAGAACAAATGAACATGTGTTCATACCAAGTCTTGAATAAATCTTATAGATATGGAATCCCCAAAAAAAAGAAATCTTAGACAACATCTTGTTTCTTTAGTGCAACCTCAGGTAATCAATATGTTGAAGTGGCCAAAACAATAGTTTAAAATCCTATTGAGGAAATTTCTTTGTCGGATTATGAAATGATCCACATCTCATTAGGCCAAGCTTCACATGAGGGTTAATCTCATCTATTCAAATAATCCACCTCTCTCCTCCTCACTCGAAATGAAGAATATAGGCAAATCATTATGTAATTGGAGAAACAGGTAGAAGTTATAAGTTCCTACATTTGACCCTTCTTAGGACCTGAATCAACTACTTCCCTTCCAATCGGTGACATTCCTCTAATTGTTTATTATTTACCCCAAGAAAATTGAGAAAGAACAAAGCTATATGGTGTGAGGGAAGGCCAATGAGATATGGATTGAGAAAATCATTGATCAAGCTAAGGAATTGTTCCTAGAAGTCATCTCTCTCATCAAATATGCTTTAGCAATATTGTCATAAATAAATAAAGAAAAGGAAGAGTTTGAAAAATAAGCCAATCACTTAGATGAAATGTTCCCACTAGTTTTTGAGATGATTTCCTTTGATTCTCACACCCTCATGAGAAAGAGATGTTTACATCCATCAATGAGAACTTGTCTCAAATTTGGATCTGCATCATGGATATGAGATATGTGAAACCCAAGAATTCCATATTCAAATTGGAATCACATGAGAAACATGCTATTGTGATTTTGGATGAGTTATACCACTATTTTCAAATTTTTGAGTTCCCTCTGCTCACTTAAGACTCATCATTTCATTCTAGGAGCTAGTCAAGAAGCACAAAGGTGACCCTCTTTCCTTCAATAAAAACAATTTAGAGTGTGTGTCTAGTATTATAATTTGCTTTGACGTGATTGCAATGGATCATGAAGTATAGATCAGTCAAGATAAAAATATTAGTGATGTTCTAAGAACATGGATCAAGATGTTGGGCTATGTGTACATTTGAGAGGAGGATAAGTTGACAGCTGCGATAGCTCAGTTTAGAAAATAATTCAAGGAATAGGTGCCCATTCAAGATACCCACCATCATGAGGTATGATTCACAAAGTTCTTCAATGAGGAAGTTTCTTCATCATTAATGGCACTCCCTTCCCTCTTCCTCTCTTTGTCCCTCTTTCTTTCTCTATCCTTTCTAATTCTTTTTGGGCGTAATAATTGTATTTTGTCATATTCACTTAACTCGACATATTTTGAAAATGTAAAAGTATTTTCTAAAAGTTATAAGAGAAATACTTAACTTATCTTTTCTAGAGTAAAACAAAATGTCACAAGTGGAATAGGAATAAAAAGAGTCATTTGAGGGGATATGAGAGGCCAACCCACATTGCTATAAATTGGGATGGCCTCTTCATTCCAAAGGATCCTAGATTTTTAAATTTCCACTCTATAGCAATTATGGATTGTAGTTGTTGAATTTTGTATCAATATACATGAAATAAAGAAACATTTATTCCATTCTCCTTATTTGGTGTTTCCTCTATCTCTCTCTTTTATATAATTTGTAAGCATATTTGATCTTGTATAGAGTTGGAGAGGAAATTTTCTTCCTTGATAGATGAATCCAAATAATTTTTGTTTTAATTCATTGGTCCCACTAGCTTAATTTTTTCTTTCTTCTATATTGAATGTTGAACTACTCTAGTTATTGTGTGTGAACTCTTCATTTGGCCTATTCATGGAAATAAATTTCCTTTCCTAATTTCTCTCTCCCCCTCATCATTGTGATTTCCTTCCTTGTACCCCATACAAGTACTTTTACACCGGTTCAATGGAGTATCCTTATGTGATCCCTAGCCTATTTTGCCAACCCATAACATTTAGTTTAGGTTTATATTAGTTACATTAAATAATGGGAGATGCACCATTCAATGCAGAAGGGTGTAGCACCGTGAACATTGGTGAAGACACCTAATTTTCCCAACTCACAAATTTTCTTACCAATGATTTTGGTGACTCCACTAGGGATATATTTTCCCAAGTGCACTTAAAAATTATCTTTACCCAAAAAATACAAAAAGTATATATTCAAAATAAAATCATTTTTTAAGGTGAATCCGTTAAGAAAAAAATCCCTATCACATTTGTTTCCCGTGCATAATGAAGAATTTTCTAGATTAGAGTGAAATACTAATGAGTGGAAATGAAGAATAAAATGAAGATGGTTTCCAATAAATTGATATTATTCATCATCCATGGTTCTCAACCATTATTGTAGGAAGGAGAACTTGAGAATGACATAAGGGTCTCTTTCTTCAAGTAGTTACATGTCTCTAAAAATCAAGGAAAGATGGGGTAGAATAAGGAAAATTTCTTCTTGTGAAGAACCTGTCATCAAATCCTGGTGGCTACAATTCAAGAGGATATTCATTAAAGGAAAGAAAATGGGAATTACTACAGCTAATGATCAAGAATATAAAAATTAGATGAAAAAGATGCAAAGGAGGTACAAGATGTTGTATGAAGTCCATGAAGATGAAGGATTTTCTAAAGGTAATACTTTCAATCTTATATAAATAAATGAAAATCTTGGAGCCATGTCTTTCATCAACCTCCCTTGGGATGATTTCCTTGTGTATAGAAATTATGAGATGACATCCTTAAAAATTGAGTATGTGTAAAGAGTCATAATCATTGCACAAAAATATTTTTATCCCCAAACTTTCCTAGAAATTCTAAAATATGCCGAAGCCTTGTAAGAGAGGTATAAACAAATTGAAGCACTCCATAGAAAGGAAGAATAAGAAGATATTTTTCCTATGGAGGAAGACCCCAATGAGAATCAAATAATTCCTATGGAAGATGATGAAGGAAAAATGGTATAGTATCCACTAAATAATACTTTTGCAATTCTACACGGTTCACTATAAAATGAATACCATTGTCTTTCTTCTTCCGCTCTCTAGATGACTTCCTTACATATGGTGATGAATAAATGTACATTTTTAAAATAGAATACGTTCAAAGGCTCCAAAGCATAGTGGAAAGAAATTATGACCCTGAAGCCTATCATGAAATTTGGAGGTATGCTTTATCTCTAGAAAGAAGGTATGAACACCTTGAATCACTTTGTGTTGTCAACAATGAAGAAACTCAAGAATATCCTGATGATTTTCCACACTACAAGGTGTTCATCCTTGGAATATTCTTGGATTCTTATGAGGAATGTATTATTCTTGAACCCTCCATTTAAAATCAAAGAAACACCTTCGAAGATGATGAAAAATACATGGAGGTGGAACCACCATTCATCAACTCATTCTGGCTTGAGGCACAACCCATTAGAGGAGAAATAGATTCATGAGAGTAAGATTATTATTTCACAATAGAATACCTAATTCTTATCAAAGACTCCATTAACCATTAAGAAGCACCAAAATCAACCATGTATCATGGACCAAAGATAATGAATTCAAGATGATCATGGATAATCTTCCTTCCTATTTCAGTTCTTCAAGTGATATAGAAATGTTACATGATGAGATGGAGATAAGTGAAGAATTAAATTCTCCTCATTATTCTATCATGGATGAAAAAATAGAAGAAGCCAATTTCCTCTTCAAATCCAATGAGGATTAACAAGTTGAGCATATCCTTTTCAAGGAGTTTACTCCAAGATTCTCACCCATAGGGCATAACATTGATCACCACAAAGAGCATTAAATATTTCATTTTCTATATGAGCAAGAATATTCAATAATGGATGATCAAGAAAAAGTTGAAAATTATTCCCATATTGTTTACCCAATATGGGCTTGTGCTTTACATCAAGAGGATGATATGTATCTTGAACTTGAAGGAGTTCCCTTCCCATGAAGCATGAACCTCTTCTCCTTGTCGAAGGTGTTGTGAATCAAGTATGCTCATGATCGCAAGAAAGGGGATATTGGGAAAAAAAATGAAGGAAGTGAATGAGTATGTTTCAAATGAATCATGTGCATAGATGGATCAGGTTTTCAACCATCTCCTGGATCCAAAAAGCAAATATTTTTTCCATGAGGATGAAGATGAGTATATGGAAAGCTCGGAAGAATTATCTGCGTAAGACACTTTTTTTTGGAAAGTGGTAAAAGTTGAGGGTTTTGGTAAGACCCACATCCTAGTACAACAAGCCCTTAAGGCTGAATAAAACATTTAAGCATAACAGAGAGGAAAACCCCAACAACAAAGGGGGAAAAGAAGGAGAAAAGAAGAAGCCCACGAGTAGAACACAACAAGCAGAAGCATCCAAAGCACAAAATACAACCAGATTATCTAGAAGAGTCCCTTACATGGGATCTTAGATGCATAGAAAAGGTATTCTTTTTATGTTTAACAACTATCCATTTATCACTCCTATTAGGATATGTGTTTTCATCTGAGGGAGTTGGAAGTCAAAACATTGAGGAATCCAAGACACCATCAATGGATTTATCAGTAGTGAAACTAGTTTTAGCGCATTCCGTAACTGTAGCTAGAATCAATGTCATCTCATGATCCACCTTAAAAACTCCAAAAACTGAAGGGTCAGCCTTGATGGGGTTAGACTTGAAACCATGTCTTCACTGACCCGTATCAGCAACAGACATAGTTTCCTCCTCAACAACTAAAATATTTTGGTGGGCATCCTTCCACCAAGAGACCTTATCAATTTTAGATTTCTACTTGACCATGTGACAAGCAGAACTAGATGCCCAATGTTAAAACATTTTCTACATCTAAAGGGTAGTCCTTCATAATTGAGCAATTGAGACCAAACCCTATCTCACACTTTGAGATATATAGAAGCTATAAGATTAAACAAAGTGTCTAGATCCACCAATATCCTTGTGTAGGTGGTATGAGTGAAGGAATTCGTATTGGAATCAATGGATAAAAAAGTACCCAAAGCATCACCAATAGTAGCTAAACTATCATTTCCCCAAAACTACAAAGGTAGATGGGGCAAACGGATCTAGACCAGCTTAACATTGAAAGAGGCTGAAAGTGGATTAAACATTGGGAACCAAGGTTTCATCATAAATGATGATTCTGTAGTTCCCAGAGCTTAGAAATAACTATATCTCTAGCATCGTTAGAGCTAAAGGCCACAATAAAAAAACCCTTGCACAGGGGTAAATATCAATCCTACCAGAAATGAGGGGGTACCAGTTCGATGTGATCCATGAATGAAGGAGTGGAAGACCAGGCCAGAGACCATTAAAATGGTAGATTAGACCATTGGAGGAAAAAAATCCTCAAAGAAACCAAGCATTTAAAGCCCCAAGGGAGACCGTGGGAGTAGTTTTAGCAGTAGAAAATGGCCTGGAGATTGAAGCAGAAGCATATGTTTGTTTCCTCTTAGGTTTTCCCTTACCACCATCATGGAATATCGGGCCCATAATACCATTAGTGAAAACACCTGGTTGAAGAGGAGGAAAAGGGGAAGGGCCACCACTAGCAATAGCACTACCACCCACACCAGATCCATAGCCACCCAAAATGGAAGAAGAAGGAGAACCACCCTTGCCACTACACTTAGAAACATTTACATCACCAACTCTAGGGTTTGTAGAAAACAATTTAGGGGAGAAAGACATGAAGAAACCATTTCTCTTCACAAAAGGAATTCTCGTAAGATATATTGAAGGCCATAGAAGATACTAAATACCCTCAACTTAGTATCAAGCTTCTAACTCAAGATATGGAAATGCAAGATAAGTATGAATCAATTTGTGCTTCTCATTTTGATACAAAAATGTTTGACATCCTCCCTAATGCCTTAGTTGGCGATAAAATATGTGGAATGTAGTCATTTTTACTCCTATCACAAAAGGAAGAAATCCCATGTGCACTTTGAGCTATCACGCAGCAGGCCGAGCGCTCACCCAAGGCATGTGCAGTGCCGAGCCTCTCTTTTATGTGAGTTTAGTAGGAAGCATCATCTATGATTAGTGTAAGAGTTTTTAGGAGAGAAGTTAAGACAAACAAGAACCATAGGGCTTAGAACAGCCTCTAGATCCTTGTAGTCACTTCAGACCGAGTGCTTTAACAGAGTCCATAACATATAATATAACAGAAATAATTATACAAGCATTCATACATAGCATGAAAGGAAAGAGAGCTCATATGAGAGAAGTATGCACTAAATCCATTGATATCCATGTCTATTTATAATAGGTAACCTCATTATATTCATTGATTCATTACAGAGTGTCACAGAGTGTAGACCATAGTCATGCATATCACTGGACTTGTATAACTAAGCCAAAAGAAAAATAAATTACAACTCTATTCCTAGTACATTCTCTCCTTAATGCAAATATCCACTCGCAGTAATTCTACAAAGCTTCACCCATGTTATCTCTCAAGCTTGCATTGCATAACAAGCTCCTTCTCTCACGGGTTCTCTGATGAATATCCTCTATATTACTCTTTGTGTGTCTCTTCTTTTTTCGTGGTAGGAAATTGTATTTATAAATTTCCCGGATGCCAACTCACCTTCCAGCGCCCTCAAATCGATGCCAAGTGTCGATTGTGGTCCTTCATGTGCGCATGCTCCTCTAGGCCTGAGCTTTCCACTTTATCTCCCGATGATCTTCTAGAAGATTCCATCCAAGGCATGCTATTTCTTGGGCTAGCCTATCACTAGACTGGAATCTTAGCCACGCACAACCGATCACACTTTTCACATGTTATACCCTAGGTGCTCAAATTGGCTAAGTCCCAAACCTCCTTTCATGCGTCGTCTACACTATGTGATTTCTTTAACCTTTCTCCCGTGTGATTTGTCCTTGCATGCCATTCTATAGCTCTCGATCCCGCACGCCTACACACCTTCGTAATTGGTCAATATTCCAAGGGCCCAACATCACCCCCCACTATGCTTGTTCTCCATACTTAGAAACACTCTACTTAACCAAGATGCATGCTGCCTTAAAGAATTTTAGCATTAGCCTTACATTTTGTAAAAGAATAAGGGAATGAAAGAATGAGGAGAGAAGAAATAATGGGGGAGAATTATCTTAGTAGGCTAGGGAAATTTTTCTGCAAGTCAACCTCCAATTTTCTCCATGCATCGACCTCATTCTATGCCTTTTGACAGAGGTCATCGACCAGGATGTTTACCTCATCAAAAGTTAGGCCAATCCCCTGGGTTCCCAAAGTGTCGACAATATTTTCCATCTCCTTGCCTAGGTCTTCAAGTGTGTCCATCCTTCTAGTGATTTGAGGGTACAACTCCTTCACTCATGTTTTGATTGAACCTCTTAGTGCTTCAATCTCCTCAGATCTTCTTTCTACTTCTGCCAGACTTTATCCCTCTCCACCTTGTTTCCTTTATTCTTCTCCTAGAATTATTTTAGCTCTGCTTTGTGGGTAGTGACCAAGGTGCTTGCTACCTTATCCCTATCCATGCATTTGTCATATGCGGCCTCAGTAGATTGGGAAGCAATCTTTACATCTGTGAGCACCTTGCTATACTCAACAATGAGTGCTACCACCTTTAGCTTGTCTTCTTCCTTCAAGCATGCTACTACTTCCTCTGCAGATTCCAAGGCCAATGGTCATCTCTCCATGGTGAGGACACGCGTTAAGTCTTCTAAACATTCCAAAGTTGATGCATACCTCTGAGGGATTGGTGCTAGGTCTGGGTGCTTCAATATGATGGCACTCTTGATCGACTCCACCTTCTTGTAGACTTCTTACACCTTTGTCTTCTCATCTTTGAGCTCGTGCCTCAGCTACATGCTAATCAACTCCTCTTGCTTCAAGTTCCTAGCCATCTCAGCCAGCTCCTCTTCTTTCTTGGCTAACTTCCCCTCTAGAGCCCTTATGCTATCATTTCGTGCAAATAGCCTTACCTCTATCTCAACCGCAACCTTATTAAGAGCATTACATACTTGCTCGTCTGAAAGCTCCTGAGCATTCACTAAGGGGTTGTCTCCCTTAGATTCTAGCAACGTGATGAGTGCTTTCTAGCAGACTTCAAAGTCCTGGATTGTCAACATGGGAATAAAACACCCACGAAAGAATCTTCTTGGTCCTGGGGTGCGCACCCTCATTTTCAAATGACCCCATGGCTATAAGCCTTTTAGTGGGTATAGTGCTCTAGAACCATGTGCACAACACCTTCCTTGAGTCATCAATGTAGCTCATTACTGGCCTTTTCTCTGTGTCAAGATCCCTTCTCCCCGAGCATGCTCCTTTTGGAAAACTTACAATTAGGCTAGGACATCCTCCCATACTAGCCTACTTCCTCTCACTGTCTTCCTCTTTTCCTTGTTCCCAAAGACTCGTATCAACATTGCGCTCCAATTCTTGATCAACTAAGGCCTTGAGAATTTTCTTTTCCGCTCTCTCTGCCACCTCGGTGATCTTCTCCTTTGTGAATCTTATGGGTTCCTACTTTTCTGTGCTATCCTTAGTCTTTCCCATGTCTTGGGCACCTTCCTCACCCTGTGTACTCTTTCACCGCGCAAAAAAATTCTTGTTTCTCCTCCCCACTCTCTTCTCCAGATTTGTATACTTCCAAGACATGTGGCTCTTGGTCCCTTTCAGGTTTTCCTCCCCATTGTCACCTTCTCTACTCTCATCCTCTCTTTCACTAGGTTTTTCTCTAAGTTTTCATTCTCCTCCGAGTCAACTTCTTCTTCTATCCTCTAATTTTTCATGAGAGGTGGCTTCTTGAAAGGGGATTCAAATTATTCTTCTTCCTCTGGGGACTTCTCCTTGGTGAGGGGTTGCTCTGGTTCCTATTTCTCTAGTGTCTTATATTTTTCTAGTGACTTCTTTCTACGCACGTAAGTACTAGGCTTGGCACTTGTCGATGGCATGCTCACCGTCCGAGCGAGCCGCACACTTGGAGCTTCTCCTTCTCTTCCCCTCTTCTTAGGTGTGGGCCTCTTCCTACCCATGGGATCTTTAGGTATGGATACCTCCTTCTCCGTACATGCCCTTCTCAAAATTTAGTCTTATTCGCAAGTACATGCGCATCGGTGATCCTCCGGTGATGGGTAATGTTATCACCTTGTCATCTAAATCTCGTGCAATACATATCTTTCTATGTATGTGCGTTTGCCTCAGTAGTTCAAATTCTTGTGCATTTCTATATGCTTCCAGTCTAGACTATCCAGCTCCAGCCTTATCTTTTTGGACTCCATGAATCTATTTAATCCCGCTTGGAAGTATTGAGCTGTGAACGTGAAGGGAAGCTTACACCATGGGCTCCAAGACTCATCTACTAGTCTAAACCTCCCCAAACAGAAGTGTTGGTACACCGTAAATTTGGATTCTCCTTCAGTGACTACTAGAAGTTTCTTGGGAATCCTCCATTCTACCCTAAATGCATTCCTCAGGTGCATGTACCACTTCTCTAGGTGCACCTTGTGGGGTACTGACATTATGTCGCATGCATACTTCTCAAACCTCTTCACGAGCAAAGGGTCGCATATTCCCATAAAAATTGTCCGATGCATCTCTACTCTAATCTCCAAAAACACTATAGTTAACAAAATGTTTCAAGAGGATTCTGTCCCCCTCCTTTGTGTAACTAACAATTTCCTCCGTGATGTATGCAGGTAGGTTATAGATGGTTCCTTTTGTAATTTTCCTGTAGACATGTAACCAAGGCTTATTGACCTGAGTCCATATCTCCTAGACATTTAGCTTTATCACTAGATGTGTGGCCATCCTCATCACTAGGTCCTTGATGTTAGAGATGTCATAGTATCTTGACCCTTTCTTGTAGGTGTATTCAGTAATGGTTTCCTAGATTGCCTCCTTGTTGCTCAGGTCATCATCTAGGCTGACTCTTTGGAATTTGAGACCCATGAACTGTGAGATGAGTTGAGGAGTAATGCACATCTTGCGCCTTGCAAAATGGAAGTAATCCTCATGTACTCACGACATCAGCCATTGATATAGGCGCTCTGGCTTTCCAAAATAGGGCAACTCATAGAGTTGCAGCAATCCCGCCTTCTCCATCTTGACCTTTACATCATCATTGTAAATGGGCAACCCTTCTGGTGTCTGTTTATTTGTGGGGTGCACTAACTCTAGTGCCATCTTCTTCTCGATCATGCTCATTTAATGGTTGTCATAGCTCACAAGCATTTTCCTCGGGCAAGACTCCCATTCCTTACCCATCATTACCCCGTTGGGGTACTGCATCTCTACATACCACTCTTCATTCGTACTTGTCTCAAGCTCTTGCTGCTTGGCCTTGCCCTTGCCCTTTCCTTTCTTTGGTGCCATGGTCGGGGTATTTTTATCACTCCAATTCTCTCCTTGTTATTCTATTTTACTTCCTCCAATCCTCTGATCTCAAATCTATGATATAACTCTTCTAAACTCATGCCCTAGTTTTTCGAACCCTAACTTGGATAAACTCTTCACAAGACAAAGTGCCTCTTCAATTCCTTCCACACTCATGTAATCCCTTCCTTCTAGTTCACAATCTCAAACTAGCTGCTTCAATCTCACAGATCTTCTTCCACTCGATCGAATCTGAAAACCCTAGCTTATAGAACTTGCTTATATCTCCAACTCTTCATTTTCGCAAAGTAAGAAATGAGAGTGCCCCAACCCTTTATTTATAGTTTTTTCCTTTTTTGATCATTAAATGCTACTTCACCTACCACCATACCTTTCTCATTTAATGCATCTTTTTCAAGCAAATCTCATCTTCAGCACCTTCACTTGCACGCCTAACCTTGCATGAAAACTCTTTCAACCTTCGGCTCATAACCATCCAACCTGATAGGAGACTCTTGTACATGCGTAACCCACACCGAAGGCACTTCTTCTATCCTAATCCTTGCTTTCACCTACCTCATGTTGTTTTTAAATGTTCTTTCTCCTTCTCGGTACATGGCATCTACAAGTAGCTTTACCCTGGCACAAACCATTTTATCTTTTCTCTTCATATACCTCTTTCAACTCGGCTACTCTACAAGGCTTTTCAACACAGCTTTCTTAGTACTTAAATCATGTGCTTCTTCACTTTTCTCCACCCCACACTTAAAGCAATGTGTGGTCCTCTACGCACTCATGGATTCTCCAAAAATAGGAATAAGGTTACCGCACCCAAGGCGCAAAAAAAAAAAAAACGTGAAAGAGAAACACAAAAAGGGGAAAATGCATAAAGGAAACTTCTAAACTAATTGGAAAAACTACCTTATTTACAAACACCAAGAAGAATTATTTATAGTAGGGATTTAGCCTACTCCCATTGAAGTTTCCAGGCAGCTTCATCCCATCCAGTGCTTGTAACTAGCACGCACTTGAATTGAGGATGTACGAGATTGTGTAAGGACCCAACCAATGGACTTTCAACTTTCCAGGATGGTGCAGAAACTTGGAATCATATAATAACACCATTTTCCCAACCTCAAACTTCTTATTTCTAATGTGGCAATCATGCCAAGCCTTTTCTTTGCCTTTTTGATGTCTGGCTCCATTGGGCAAGTGATTGTCTCTCATCCAGCCATTAGCTCATCAGTCCTTTCTTCCAATGCTTTTTCATTAGCTAATCCTCATGTGCGTGTTATTCATAGAGAAGGTAACATAAATTCAACCGGAAAAATAGCTTCCATGCCAAACACCAATTGAAAAGGTGTGGCTTTGTTTAGTCTTTTATACGTTGTCCTGTAAGCCCATAATACTGCCAGATACTTTGTCATCCCAATCAAGTCTTCCGACATCACAAATCTTGGTCAAGGTATGACTCAATATCTTGTTGAATGCTTCCACGGTGCCATTTTCTTATGGGTGATAGGGTGTAGTCTTGTGATGAGCCACCATGAACTCTGATAACAAGATCCTCATGGTATCATTCAAAAAATGTGTACCCCTATCACTAGTCAAACTCAACGGGCATCCATACCTCGTGATAATGTTCTCCCATAAGAACCTTGCTACTATTGCTACCATGAAATCTTTAGTTGGGGATGCCTCTACCCACCTTGTGAGATAATCCATGTAAGTGATGACATAATGTGACCCACCCTATGTGCTTTGTTGGTGTAATAGGTCCCACAAAATCTATCACCCATTTTTCAAAAGGCTCTGCACTAGGGATAGGGTACAAAGGAATTTCATCTCTCCTTCTTGGTTTTCCAATGCACTGACAATGGTCACACACTTTACAATAATCTCTATAATCCCTATACAAGGTTTCCCACCATAATCCTTCCATTAATATCTTATGTGCGGTGGCATCACTTGTGTAATGCCCACCCACACTTCCTCTGTGTGCTTCCTCCATGATGGCCAGTGCTCATGCTCTAATACACACCTACGTAAAACTTCATCTCATCCCAACTTGTATAAGTCTCCACTAATCAACATGTAGGGCGCAGTGCGTATGGCCAACTGCTTCTTCTCCAATGCCTTCATTCCATCTCGATGCCACACCTTCTTTTAAGAATACTGCAATCTCCTCCAAATCGAGGGCATGCACCACAATCTAAATAGTTGGGCATCTAGCATTGCTTCCTTAATACTTTACGCATCCTCTCCTGAATCAATCCTTGACAGATGATCAGGCCCACATAGTTGCTTTTTCTAGGCTTCACTATAATGGTGAATTCAAACTCTTGAAACAACAACACCCATCAACATATGCACCCTTGAAGAATGGGCTTGTTTACTAAATAATTTAATGTCATGTGGTCGGTGTAGAATACAAAGGGTGTTTCCAGCAGATACTGTCTAAACTTGAAGAGTGTGTAGATCATCGACAATGCCTCGTGCTCGGTTGTGGTATAATTCGATCTACTGGTGTCAACTTCCTACTTGCAAAACTGAGAGGATGATCAACAATCCCTTCACCTAGTTGTGCAAGTACTACTCCAATGGCAGTCCCTGAGGCATCTACATGGACATGGAAGGGCTTGTCCTAAGAGGGAAAATGTAAAATAGGCATGGTAATAAGCCTATCTTTTAATGTATCAAACACCCTCTGTTGCACCTCTCCCTAATGGAAGGCACTTTTGTGTCTAAGCAGCTCCTCTAAAGGCATAATGATCTTGGCATATCCCTTAATGAATTTTCTATAATACCCGTATGCCCAAGGAATCCACACACTACGCTCTGGCTAGTAGGCTCCCTTAACCCCACAATAATTACAACCTTAGTGGGATCTACCAGTAAGCCCTCCTTACATATGATATGCCCTAAAAGGTGGCAAAGGGTGTAGTAAACACACACTCACGTAAATTTCAACAAGGTGTTCGGGATCCGTAAAAGCTCTCCAAGTTTTTCATCACGCATGCCCCATTAGCCCCCGCTGCTTTGCATTAATGATTACGGTTCCTGGAATAGTGTTTTGCCATTGTTTATAGTTTAAGAGATCAATTTGGTTTTTACCTTGGGTAAATGCAAATGCTATAAATAGTTGGCTTGTGCTCAAGCAAATGGCCCCTCAAATTTTCCTCTGAATTTCTCATTGCAATAGATTAGTCTTTCATTTTACTTAGAATTCTTAGTTTCTTTCATTGCATGCTTAGTTAGTGTTGTTTTTTTGTTAGGAAGCCACATATCCATCTTGTGCAAGTGTTGTTGATATTTTATCCAATCCATTGGAGTAGAATAGTTTGTTTTCAATAGGAAGCCATTAAAGTTGTAGGTTTTGTTCTTCAATACAAGATAGTTTCAGGTTCTAGATGTTTTATGTTGCATGACTCATAATAAATCCAACTAGGAATTACATAAGCCAAGCTCTATACTCTTGCGCTATCTCTCTCCTACTCGCATTGTATTCAATCTGTATCCTAAGCTGCCTTTGTCCCAATATCTACTTCTATTGATGCTAGCATTACATGCTTTTCTAGATCCACGTGAACACGAAGGAATGAGGAGATCACACTGAGGGGACAAGATCACACACACCATCGGATTCGCCACTGTTCTATAGAATCCAGGTTCTAGCTTTCAAAGTTCTAATTAGAATCATATCAAATAGAGTAGTTAATTACTTTATTTCAGTCAATCTTACTTTCGATATTGCCAGGGAAGCTGTGGGGATTGATAGTTTATGAGACTATGATTCTTTCCTCACTTCTGAGGTAGGATCGAGAGTCTTTCAAATAGATTAGATCAGTTATTTCATTACTTAGAATAGATTTACAACTACACAGGAAAGTAGCTATACTCGGTTACTTTGTTTGTTTTAAAATTTGACACTAGGTTAATTGTCAATTTCTAGATATATTAAAATAGCTGCTCTTTCAAATTCATTTAAAAATTCATCAGAAAATAACAAAAATATAGAAGTTATATATGTTATAGACATACTTCATAGTTAATTTTATTTTGCTGCATTTAGTTTACATTATTGCTTTTGTATGACAATCACGGGACCTAGAGAGCCCAGGGAATACGTATTCGAGCCAATCATGCCCCAACCCAATCTCATCACAACCATAACTGATATAGATCAGAATCTCAGGATCCAAGTCTTCCAAACAATGGTAAACTTACAACAAATCAGTTTCCAACTGCACGGGTTAAACATAGAAGACGACCAAGCACACACATTTTGGTCAAATCAACCAAACTACAGATTACCCTAGATTCATATCCACATGACTGTAGAAGGGTTTGAAAGAGAGCAGACCTTTGGTTGTGATCCTTTGGTCCCACAGCTAGACGTAGGAGACACTCTCACAGATATAGATACCAGCTTGAGAATTCAGGTTGCACAAATGCCTGTAAGATATTCTGAGAAGATCACACAATTATTAATTCTAAATATAGAAGCTGAAAGGCATATGACTATTGGATATTAGGGATTAGGGATTGATTCCACACATGACCATAGTAGGACCACAACAAATATGAATCTACGGTTGTGACCCACAAATCCCACAACCCAACGAGCCCATAGGTGAATCAGACATAGATGTTGGCCTACGTACACTAGTATTCAGATCTACTCCACTTCCACCTATCATCATCGAACAATTATCCTTATTAGACATAGCAGCTAACAAAGCTAAGGAGTTACGACTAGGCCAGAGAATCACCCATAGAGTCAATTATATTTACCATCCGCCCTATGACCTTATCTGGAGATATACACGAAACTATCCCAGGACATTTTCCACGTATTCCACAACCTATAGACCGAATCACGCCAGAGCTCGATATTGATTGGAGCCTTCGAGCAGTCATCCTTGCTGATCGATCTATCACACCAGTTCAAGTTAGGAGGGCCTTCTTTTCCTTAGATTCACAATTTCCACTAGTGCGCGTCGAAGACATCAGATTGCCCAATTAGCTTGTCTGCATCCCACACATATTTAATCCCCACCGGCTGTCTCGGCATGACCTCGGGAGGTCGGGTGCGAGGAAAAGTTACTTGTAGATTCCTATGCTCGCTTGTCACTTTTCCATCGTACAAAATTGGTGAACCCAACGTGAAACTTTCTACTTTCTAGTCTAGAGTCAGATTTCTACTGGTTCTTTCAAATTAAAATGACTCTTTCATCTTTACTACCTCATTAGCTTTCACCATCACCTTCACTCCTTCCCATTATTCTACGGGTATTCATATACCCCCCGAATATGTCGGGATTCGATGCATATGGTAGGCCTCTCTTAGGTCTTGAGGCATACTACGCTCAACTGAATGGACAATCATCACCCTCGCTCTCAGTATGGGGTGACAACTACTCAAATAACCAATTATCAACACAAACTCCATCTCCAAGGATCAGATATAGCTCATCTTTCCAAACAGAGGAGTTGGATCAGCTCGCTCAAACACAACAAACAGAGCCTTCAGGCTCGAACAATATGACACTCACAGGAGAATCTAGTTCATCTCCTCAGGTACTACTTAGACCACAAATTAGTAGACAATCAGACTCATACCTAGGTTTAGATGATGAACATTCGGTACGTTATGCCAGGAATGAACAACGTTCTCGAAGTATGTACCCACCTATAGGAGGTTTACAAACACAACCCGAGGTCTCTTTTCAAGGAAATACCTCCATGCCACTACATATAGGAAATGCCCTCGGGGAAACTTGGCAGGGCAGCGATCAATTCATAGCAGGATATCACATGCCTATACAACACCATGATATACAACAAATGCCGCTAAGGAAAAACACCGTGACTTCACCAAATGAAGTCATTTCAACGTTAGTAGAAAAAGTGAGAGGGTTAGAACTTGCCCAGGCAAATCACCATTCTCAACTCATGCAGGCAGGAAATTCCAAACCTAGCCAAATAGACCTCCTCACAGGAATAGGTACGTTAGGCGTGACCCCTCAGTATTCACAACAAACGCCGATTAGAACCACCATTTCTAACACCATTCCAATACCTCCCGGTCTAGTACAAAATAATCCATTCTTGGACAATACCCCTTCATACTTAAACATGTACTCCAAATCACCACAAGGGGATATGTTCTCCTCTCCCGGTATTTTTACTCAACCACAGGGGTTCCCTTATGCTCCTACCAATGCATATGCAATGCCATATCAACAACCCATTCCACCTCCACTCCCTCAGCAGGCACCATCAATGGTCGAAACCTATGCGATAGGGACATATTCAGAATACTTGAAAGAGCCCTTAGATTTCACCATACGAAGCGTCATGCTTCCAAGACCTCTTCCCGATTTTCCCAAATACAAAGGTGAGGGAGATCCGAATGCACATATCAAAGCTTACGCTATAGCCATTCGAGAACTACTCCCATGGGATGGGGTTGTTGCTAAAATATTTCCCAAAACTTTGGAAGGTATCACTCTCGATTGGTATTATAGAATACCTGAGGCTTCCATCCATTCATTCAAACAACTCGTTTCAGAGTTCATCAAGGCCTTTGACATGAACAAACTATTAAGAACAGGAATCAGGGAATTCTTGCACATTAAGCAAGAACACAATGAATCTGTCACCCATTTCATCCAGAGGTGGCGTACAGTTCTCTATTCTTCGGCAAGTGCTCCAAACATGGATCAAATGGAACTATGTGATCTATTCCTTCATTCTCTCGGAGAGAGGAAGGAAGAAGTCCAGAAGTTCCCACTAAGAACTTACGATGAAGTACTTGAGTGCTCTCTCGAATAGATCAAGCGGAAATTGATAGTGGTCATAAGACATATGGAGCAAACGGGAGGTTAATCACCTCCAACCAAAACACTACAACTTATCCTACTATCACGAATGTCAATCAAGGACCTAAAATCCTTAACAAAAATCATGGAGTGACAACGGATGGAGTAACCGATCAGGCTAGAAAGGTAAATGTTGTGAATACTCCACCACAAATAAACAATCAACGAAACAATAACTTTACTCCAACAATCAATACAGTGGATTTTAATCATCCACAACAACAACAACAACAACAACAACAACAAAAGCCCTACACGGGATCCAAATCAAAATTCAACTAGGTATCAAAACCAGAATTCAAACCAAAAACAACAAACACAAAACTTTAATAGGCAACGGTTTGATCAAAGTTTTAGGCCACAATATACACCGAAGCCAACAAACTAGGAATTACAATCCTAACTCCTATTGTGGTTTTCACAAAATCCGAGGCCATGACACTAGAACATGTATGTGACTACAATAAATTCATGCAACGTTTTCCAGATGAACAAAGACAACTTTTCATAGATATGTTCTTGGCAGATCCTACGTCACCAGCACCAAATACTTTTACAGGGGCAGTTTCCCCTCAAAATGCACCCCTCAAGATCTTTAATGATCCTCCCAAATCACAACAATAACAAGTTAAATCCAAGTGGGACAAACAAGGGTGTAATTGCAGGAAACAATGATCATGAAGCTTCAACTTCACTAAATCCATTAGTTGCGCCACAATTAGGAAGTCAGCCACGACCTAAGATAGTCGGTTTAGTGGAGTTAGATGCCGAACTACCCATAGAAGCTGTAACAAGGACACGAGAGTATTCCTCTCAGCTAAGTCCAAGCTACCCACTAGAAACAGACAATATCCAACAAGTATTAATAAAACCCGTAGGTGCTTATGATTTAATTAATGATCTAACAAAAACCTTCTCACACATCTCCTTTTTGGATTTATTAAAGAACTCCCCTACTCACAGGGCTGCTCTTTTAGAAGCATTGGGTTTAGGTCATCTAATTAGCATCACTCCACCTCCCAAAACACAGGTAAATCATATAGACTTTGATATCCATCCTCCGGGGCAGCCGGATAGGGACACCAAATTCATATTCG
This sequence comes from Taxus wallichiana var. yunnanensis, assembly GCA_018340775.1. NCBI lineage: Eukaryota > Viridiplantae > Streptophyta > Pinopsida > Cupressales > Taxaceae > Taxus > Taxus wallichiana. The sequence goes on from CM031240.1 coordinate 623,668,118, forward strand.
AAATAAACAAAATGCCCACAGATGCTGAGATTGCACGCAGGTGATCCGGCCTTACACTTGCAAGTGTGGGTTTATAACAATTATGTGAAATGCGCGATGGTTGTGATGGGGCAGCAGTTAACATAGTCCCTTTTTCTTTCCTTCAAAAGCTAGGGTATGGAGAAACCAATTGTTCCATGACTCGAAATACGCTAAGAGGCTATGACAGCCTTAAAGCCACTTCAATTGGAACTATAATACTACCGGTCACCTTAGGACCCAAAACAATCCTGACTGAGTTTTATATTATAGATCGGGAAACTAACTATAATATGATCCTCGGCCGACCATGGATACACCATATGAAGGCAATCCCTTCTACGCTATTTCAAGAAGTAAGATTCTTGCATTTAGGAAAGGTGTTCATAGCCAAAGGTGATCCAAAACCATTCGATGTACACCTGGCTGACCTAAAGAAAAGACCAGGCATGCACTCGGAGTTTGAACTCCCAACAAACCAACTTAATAAACCTACCGACGTGAAACCAGAAGAAAAGTTGGTACCTACGACAGATCTTGAAACTATGAGCCTAGCCAAGGCAACCCCAGCCCCCAAAGATGAGGCTAACACTATAGAAATAGTATCATTAGGAACTACTGCAAAAATTGTTGAATTACTAGAACAGATCTACCAATGTTCCTACCATTTGATTCTGTAGGCATGGGGTGCACCCTAGGTGTTGGCTCTCTTCCAGTAGTGGATCTCTGCATGATAGAAGTAGAGAGATTAACAACACAACAAGTGTCCCAGCATCCATGTTCCCAGCTAAGTATTGGACTCTCCATTTCGATGGAGCTAGATGTCATTACGGAGCTGGGGCAGGTGTAATCCTTACTTCTCCCAAGGGAAAAGTCCTACCATTTTCCTTTAAGCTAAAATTTGAATGCACTAACAATGGCGCCGAGTATGAAGCCCTTCTCCTTGGCCTCATCCTAGCTAAGAGAATCGGTGTTGATAACATCAGAGTGTTAGGAGACTCACAATTGGTAGCAAACCAAGTCTCTGAAGTATATGAAACCAGAGCTGAGCACTTACAGCTCTACAAAATGGCTGTATTGAATTTAAGCAAGGAATTTGACTTCATATCAATTGAAGCAATCCCATGAAACAAAATCTTCTCGCCGATTCAATAGCAACCTCAGCATCACGCTTTACTCCAAATAGTAAGTTAGAGGATACCCATTTCATGGTATCCCTTCGTGATGAACCATTGATAAAAACAATGTCAAATCCTCTTTTAAATGGAAATGAAAACAAATCTACTATCCTAGACCACATCGATAGTGATACAACCACTCTTGATTTCTTAAACACCTATGCGGCATTACATCTCACCCATCACGTAGTAGATTTATCTTTGATCCCACATTCATCTTCCTATTACGGGAATCCCATGACAGAGCTTCCCCCACAAAAGGAACTCAACATATACACAGTCGAGAATGGAGATGAGCTGGAACTACCTCCAGCCCTGCCTGAGTTTGAAGAAGGTAACACTTCTCTAATCGAAGAAACAATTGATATTAACATCGGAATGGAAGATGAACCAAGGATATTGAAGTTAGGATCCTCGTTAACTCCATTAGAAGTAGAAATACACACTCGGATCCTCAAGGAACATCAGAAGGCATTTGCATTTAATTATAAGGAAATGACAGGAGTTGCACCCCACATTGCGGTACACAACCTCGTCACTAAATCAGATGCAAAACCGGTTAAGCAAAAATCGAGACCAATGAAACCCAAGGTAGCTCTCATGGTAAAAGAGGAGGTAATAAAGCTCCTCCAAGTAGGATTCATCAAACCAGTCGATTACTCTCAGTGGGTATCTAATATCATTCCGGTTCTCAAAAAGAATGGAAAGATACGCATCTGCATAGACTTTCGAGACATTAACAAAGCATGTCCTAAAGATGACTTCCCATTACCATCCATAGATGTCATCATTGATGCAACAAGCTGGATTTGAGCTTTTGTCTCTCATGGATGGATTCTCGGGATACAATCAAATCAGAATATCTAACAAGACCAAGCTAAAACCACATTTATAACTCCTTGGGGAACCTATTGCTATGTTGTTATGCCATTCGGTCTCAAGAACACTGGCGCTACATACCAGCGGGCTATGACGTATATATTTCATGATCTTATTCATAAAATTGTGGAATCCTACGTAGATGACTTGTTGGCCAAGGCCAAGAAGCGTTGTGACCATCCGGAAGTGCTTCGCATCATTCTTTCACGTCTGATAGAATACGAGTCACGCTAAATCTAGAAAAATGTGTCTTTGGTGTGACAGGAGGGAAGCTCCTAGGTTACATTATATCATCACGCGGGATCGATGTTGACCCAACCAAAATTAAGGTTGTTCTCGAAATGGTCCCACCTTCGGATGAATCTGGAATCAGATCATTTCTCGGAAAACTTGGTGCGATCCGGAGATTCATCCGGACTTAAGTTTCGCCATTCATCCAATCAACAATCTACTCAAGAAAGATTATAGCATTGATTGGACCGAAGACTGCAATGAAGCTTTCAACACAGTTAAGCGTTTCTTGTTATCACCACCTACGCTAATGCCACCTAAGCCAGATCACCCATTAATTTTATATTCGCGAGCCACCATGTCTCACTGCTTTGTATGCTTTGGCTCAAGATGATGACAATAGAGAACGTGTGATCTATTTCATTAGCCGGACATTGCTCGACTATGAAACATGCTACACACAAGTGGAATGAGAATGCCTCACCATAGTCTTTGCAACAAAACACTTAAGACATTACATGTTAAATCAAGAAACAAAGGTCATTGTAAAAATAGACCATTTACAAACTTTCCTCATGCAAGGGTCCTTGTCTAAAAAGGTTGGGCACTTTATAACCTTAATGGGTGAATTTGAATTAACATTCGTAAATCAGAAGTCGGTTAAAGGACAAATCATCATGGATTGGTTAGCTGATAATCCATTAGATGGAGGTGATCTAGTAGATCTGGACTTTCCAGATGAGTGCGTATACTACGTCGAAACCCGACCTTCTATCTCTGAGTGTCCTTGGTACACTGATATCATTAATTATATCATGGACCATACATATCCAGAAGGTGCTACACCACAACAAAGAAGGTGGTTACGCATTATCGTAGCTAAATACGTCATCATAGAACAAGTCCTCTATCGAAAGCGTTCGATGGAATGCTTCTAAGATGTGTCGACACAGAAGAATCCAAGAAGATTCTCCATGAATCTCACAGTGGAATGTGTGGAGGCCACTTCGGTGGCCATGCCACCACTCGTAAAATACATCGAATGGGCTATTTCTGGCCCACTCTAGAACACGACGTAGTAGAGTTTGTATGAAGGTGTCATAAATGCCAAGAATTCTCTCATGAGATTCACATGCCGGCACAAGCTCTACAACCAATCGCTACTCCATGGCCCTTTTCTACGTGGGGCCTAGATTTAATAGGGAAATTCTCTCCCTCATCTATAGATGGCCATAATTTTATAATCACGGCCACCGAATATTTTACCAAGTGGGTAGAGGCTATGCCTCTTACTCTGTACCGGGTTCTGTAATCACCAAGTTCATTTTGAACCAAATCATTTGCAGGTACGGTGTCCCATGCAAGTCATTATCTCAGATAATGGGACTTCTTTTAAGAATGACAAAGTTCACGAATTATGCAATAAATTTAAAATAAGCCATCATACAGCCTCCTTGTATTACCCTCAAGCCAATGGACAGGCTGAGGCGACAAACAAAACATTAAAATCCATTCTCCTTAAAATGGTGAAAGAAAACAAATGAGATTGGCATTTGAAGTTATATCCGGCCTTATGGGCCCACCGAACCTCAATAAGGACACCAACAGGAGTGACTCCTTTCTCGCTAGTATTCGGGGTAGAAGCAGTTCTCCCGCTTGAGGTTGAAATACCCAGTCTCCGCATTTCATTACAAGGGATTCTAGATGAAGACGCTTATAGAGAAGCACGTCTCTCCCAACTAGAAAGCCTAGATGAAGCTAGGTTAGATGTTGAATAGCGGCACAGAGTCTATGCTGACCGGATGTGTCGGCAGTATAACAAGAAGGTCTATGAATGTGACATATATGAAGGTGATCTAGTTCTAAGGCTAGACAGCCGGATCGATAAAAAGACCGGCGAAGGAAGGAAGTTCCGGCCCAAATGGTTGGGCCCATACCGAGTCATGAAGGACTATGGAAATGGTGCATATCTCCTATGTATGCTGGAAGGTGAGGAATTTGGTGAAACAGTCAATTCCCTACACCTCAAATGATTCTACGCGTAAGCAACTAGCACTACTTGTATAATTATATCTACATTGCATCTTCATATAGATTAGGATCATTTTGTCCACTTGTTTCATACAAAAATTGTGATCAAGGAATTTGTTCTCAAAGCAATTCATTACAAACTCATGATGTTGTTGGCATAAACACTCTAATCATACTTCTCTATTTCCATGATATCATCAAACTATTTGGAATCATTTCATCAAATAAAGCTAGATATGACAAGGTCTTAACGGTAACCATGCCAAGATCTGCGGGTTTATTCTCACTTTTGGTTTCTTCTTAGGATGGGTGTCTTGCCTATGGTCTATTCTTGAAGCTTCATGGTGTCACATCTATCCCATGTATATCTCTTTGGAAATAAGAACACACTGACATTTTGCTCAAGTAAACAAGTCAAATATAGATCAAACAGAAAATTTTAAATTTACACATTTCCTTGCCCCACCAACCTTTGGTGATGAGCTTGCGTCTCTTACTAGTGACGTAGGGTTGGGAAAGGATGGAAATGCCCTTACTCACCTATGCCTTGCCTATGGTGATAAACCCACACTTCTTACTAGTAGCATGGGGCAAGGTGTAGGGGGTCCTCTTGACAAACAAATGTAAAAGGTCATAGACAAACAATTCAAATCTTGAAGTCTTGAGTCAAAAACAAATGAATCAGATGTCCAAAATTCCAAGAGAATTAAAAATCCTAAAAACCCAGATTTTGTCTACCATGTGGCCATCTACGGATCTAAGTCTAGATAAACCACAAAGCAAGTTGCATCCCAAAACTATGAAGTCACTCGAGTGGAGTAAGCTTGTAGCATCCTAATTTGGTTCCATCAAAGCTTTGTCTATCTTTCATCAATATCATTTCAACACATTTCATAACTTGTGCCCTTTCTAGCTCTCGGTGATGAGCCCTCACATCTTACTAGTTGTGTGGAGTTAGGAGAGGGGCAAGTCTATCTACTCATCATACCGGTTTGTCTTCACCACTTTGCCAAAACAAATATGAAGTATCCAAAATTGCTTACAGAAACTAAGATTCAAAATCACATTGTATCTACATTATCATATATCAGCATCATGAAATACAAAAAGAAAGTAAACACTTGCATCATTTGTTCTCCATTGCATACATTCTAAAGAGCATACATGCATAACATCATAATTTACATGAGGAAACTGGAAAGGAAACAAAGCCATAAATGCCAAAAGTCTGATCCAAAAATAATATATATATATAAATATATCAAAGTTTGTACTGATGCCATCATGCGCTAAGCATGGTCAAAACGCTCAAAGAGCCGGGATATACAAAAATATATCATACAAAATCTAGGAGAGCCAGTGGCTTCTCAATCCCTATGAGACCCCTCTGAAGGTGCACACCCATGCCTAGGACTCCAGCTACTGCCGGCGCTCTGAGTGCACGGAGGGCTCAGGATCCCGAGGGCAGCCGCAGTCTCGCCACGAGAATGACTCCTCATCAGGCGCTCGGCTGTCCTATACCCCGCTAGCTCCGTGCGGAGAGTCGATACCATCCTGGCCACATGCCAGACTAGGGAAAAGATGTCAGTGTGTCTACCAACTGCTTGAGGGCTCCCCAGCATCCACAGACAACTCTGCTGTGGGTCCTCTCCATGGGGATCATCAGGGTATCCGTGCATACCTGCGAATCAAGTCTCGCCACTCATCGGCGGTCTCTGCAAACAAAGGAGAAAAACAAATTAGAAATAAAACAAGAGATAAAATACAAGAGCAAACAAAAGGAGAGATAGCAACTAAGGAAATCCTAATTAAAAACAAACATTAAAAGGAAGGATGGTAACTTACTCGGATCACCAGGCCTCCAGGATGGATCTCTAGGGTCAGCACCTGCCACAGATGCCGCCGCTGGCTGAGGTGCTCCCCCCGTGGCTGGAGCAACATATAGCATCCTACAATGGACTCATCCTCCCCACCATGGCCCTGGGAGAGTGGCTCCTCTGAAACTAGAGTAACTCTCTCTGCACTCTGCTCGGCCCTCTCTGCCTGCATGATATCCTGAGTGTCATGCCACTCAGGATCACTTGTCCTCCTCAGTCTCCTCCTCTGTCTCTCCCCCTATAAACTCCTCGGACTCGGAGTCTATGTCGATGGGGTCATCGCTGCTATGGGCAGGACCCACGGAAATCCAAGCAAGGGTGCCTGAGGCGCACCGGCTCTCCCTCGAGGCACGTCTTACCCTCCAGCCATGATAGGAATGCACCGGGAGTAACAACTGTCCAACCCCGGCCTCTAGGACCCCCTCTGGCCTCTCGAACTGACTTGTATACTGGCTACTGGGGGAAGCATGCCCATGTAGGGTAGGCCAAACTGCTGAGGAACTCGGCCAAAGGGGTGTATCTCCACTCGCCCCACTCTGTCAATAAGCTGCCCTGTGGTGGAGCAGGAGATCAAAGTAAGAGCCTCCTCGCCCCATATACCTGCCATGGTCTGATATGGTGTGGCCTCCATGTCATCGGTGGTCAGAGAAGCAACTGGCTGATGAGGTGCTCTGAGCACCGACATATCTATCCATCTGGCTGCCCTCACAGCTCCGGGATCTGTCACCTCTACACCTCTACCATAAGGAATGAAGTGCTCATAAACCCAACTCATGACCAGGGTCGGGTGGCTCAAAGACTGCCCCTGTAAATGGACTACCCTGTACAAGTCATGGTAGGTAGTCCCAAGTATGTCTACTCCCCAGGCGTAAATCCGGCCATGGCCCTCGATCTGTGCAATGATGGGGGACCAGCAGTATAGTAATGTGTCTCCTCCCTTGTCCCCGATCAATCTCGAGGCAAGGATCCCCATAATAGCCTGGTGAAGCAAGGGGATGGGAAAACTAGGAATAGATCGAACTCTGACCCCCTTCTTCGAACCCATGGAGATGACTGCATCTCCCATATAGGAAGCCCATTGTGCTATCTGGGCCCGTGAACCTGCTGTCTCGAGGGTGAGTCATCTCCCGATGATCGGGACCCCCAGGATACGGTAAACATCCTCTAGTGTGATGGTCCACTCACCTCGGACCCCTGGTAATCGGAAGGTGTTCCGATCAGCATCCCAATAGGAGAATAAGTCACAAAGAATGTGACTAGATGGTGCAACATGTGGAACACGTGAGATACGTAGTATCCCGGCCCTCTGAAGAGTGTCCTCCTCATCCTGTGAAAGTGCATCTAGTACTGCTGGGAGCCAGTCACACTCTCTCTCTCTCGGCTCCACCAAATGTACTCCTCTCTCACCTGCATACACCCAAAAACACACAAAACAAAGCAAGTTAGCATCCGAGTGATATTAGAAAAATCATGAAAACACATAGAAATGCTAAAAATGCAAAAACAATCTCAAACAGGTGTTCTTTTGGCATTCTGTTCAAAACCACCACCCTGAGCAGGGAGGTGGTTTCGTAACCACCACCTTAAGGGCGGTGGTCTTGTAACCACCACCCTGAATAGGGCGGCGGTCGTGTAACCGCCACCCTGGGCAGGGCGGCGGTCGTGTCCCAAAAACCCACGTGGGTTTTATAACTAAAAAAGCCTAAAAACACCAAAAGGACCATTTTAACTAAAAACAAGGCCTACCCAGTAGGCGCCCCCCCTAGATGGACCTTTTGAACCTAACATTTTCAAAAATAACCCCCCCATGACAAAGATTTTAGCATTTTAAAATTGAGGGGTAAAAATGATAAATTGAGGAAAACTAACCTGTGATCTCGCGGGTCGATGATCTGCACTGTGGAGCATGATCACTATCTCTACCATGAAACGTTTTGACTCTACTCTCGTAAAACCCATCACCATGTGGTCCCAGAGCTCAGAATCAATCAAATCAACACGCGCAAATGAATAGGAAAATGGGCCCACTTTCATATATATAGCAACTTGACTTGTTTTAAAATGTTTTTTTTTTAGGGTTTGGAGCGCCGACGGAGGTAAGTTCTTACCCCGCACAAATGGTACGTCCTCATTTCCCATTATTTTAGCGTTTATTTTCCGATCTATCTTGTCTATCTGCACTTGAGTTCTCTTTTCATTTTGCAGGAAGCGGGAATTTTGGATGGCATCATTTCGACACACGGACGTACAGTATGACTTCCAACTTCCCATTTCGGGACCACCATACTCGGACCCACCATTTTACGCCTCTTCATGGCTAAAACACTTCTCCGAGGGGGCAATATGTATGTACCCAAAATTGTAGGGTACTGCACCATCGGAACAACGTAACACGTACCCCAATGATGATACAAGTCTCCTCGCAAGGTGTTCGGGATCCGAAAAAGCTCTCCAAGTGTGCGTTAACATCCCATGCCCGCTTAGCCCCCGTGTGCTTTGTTTTTCTCTTTTCCCCTCTTTTCTTGGCCTTTTTCTCTTGATTCTGAAACCCACCGCCTTGCACTGGCGGCGGTCTCGTGACCGCCACCCCCTAAGTAGGGGTGGCGGTCTGTAACCACCACCTGCTGCTCGGGGGCGGCGGTCCTTTACGCATTTTCCAGAATGCTCTTTTAACATGACTCACGTAAATTTCAATGTTTACCAGCTTTTTTTCACCGCCATAAGCTTGCATTAATGATTCTGGTTCCCTGGAATAGTGTTTTGCCATTGTTTATAGTTTAAGAGATCAATTTGGTTTTTACCTTGGGTAAATGCAAATGCTATAAATAGTTGGCTTGTGCTCAAGCAAATGGCCCCTCAAATTTGCCTCTGAATTTCTCATTGCAATAGATTAGTCTTTCATTTTACTTAGAATTCTTAGTTTCTTTCATTGCATGCTTAGTTAGTGTTGTTTTGCTGTTAGGAAGCCACATATCCATCTTGTGCAAGTGTTGTTGATATTTTATCCAATCCATTGGAGTAGAATAGTTTGTTTTCAATAGGAAGCCATTAAAGTTGCAGGTTTTGTTCTTCAAACAGGATAGTTTCAGGTTCTGGACATTTTATGTTGCATGACTCACAATAAATCCCACTAGGAATTACATAAGCCAAGCTCTGTACTCTTGCGCTATCTCTCTCCTACTCGCATTGTATTCAGTCTGTATCTTAAGCTGCCTTTGTCCCAATATCTACTTCTGTTGATGCTAGCATTACATGCTTTTCTGGATCCACGTGAACACGAAGGAATGAGGAGATCACACTGAGGGGACAAGATCACACACACCATCGGATTCACCACTGTTCTGCAGAATCCAGGTTCTAGCTTTCAAAGTTCTAATTAGAATCATATCAAATAGAGTAGTTAATTACTTTATTTCAGTCAATCTTACTTTCGATATTGCCAGGGAAGCTGTGGGGATTGATAGTTTCTGAGAGACTATGATTCTTTCCTCACTTCTGAGGTAGGATCGAGAGTCTTTCAAATAGATTAGATCAGTTATTTCATTGTTTAGAATAGATTTACAACTGCACAGGCAAGTAGCTATACTCGGTTACTTTGTTTGTTTTAAAATTCGACACTAGGTTAATTGTCAATTTCTAGATATATTAAAATAGCTGCTCTTTCAAATTCATTTATAAAATTCATCAGAAAATAACAAAAATATAGAAGTTATATATGTTATAGACATACTTCGCATAGTTAATTTTATTTTTCTGCATTTAGTTTACATTATTGCTTTTGTATGACAATCACGGGACCTAGAGAGCCCAGGGAATACGTATTCGAGCCAATCGTGCCCCAACCCAATCTCATCACAGCCATAACTGATATAGATCAGAATCTCAGGATCCAAGTCTTCCAAACAATGGTAAACTTACAACAAATCAGTTTCCAACTTACACGGGTTAAACATAGAAGACGACCAAGCACACACATTTTGGTCAAATCAACCAAACTACAGATTACCCTAGATTCATATCCACATGACTGTAGAAGGGTTTGAAAGAGAGCAGACCTTTGGTTGTGATCCTTTGGTCCCACAGCCAGATGCAGGAGACACTCTCACAGATATAGATACCAGCTTGAGAATTCAGGTTGCACAAACACCTGTAAGATATTATGAGAAGATCACACAATTATTAATTCTGAATATAGAAGCTGAAAAGGCATATGACTATTGGATACTAGGGATTAGGGATTGATTCCACACATGACCATAGCAGGACCACAACAAATATGAATCTACGGTTGTGACCCACAAATCCCACAGCCCAACGAGCCCATAGGTGAATCAGACATAGATGTTGGCCTACGTACACTAGTATTCAGATCTACTCCACTTCCACCTATCATCATCGAACAGTTATCCTTATTAGACATAGCAGCTAACAAAGCTAAGGAGTTCTAGACTAGGCCAGAGAATCACCCATAGAGTCAATTATATTTACCATCCGCCCTATGACCTTATCTGGAGATATACACGAAACTATCCCAGGACATTTTCCATGTATTCCACAACCTATAGACCGAATCACGCCAGAGCTCGATATTGATTGGAGCCTTTGAGCAGTCATCCTTGCTGATCGATCTATCACACCAGTTCAGGTTAGGAGGGCCTTCTTTGCCTTAGATTCACAATTTCCACTAGTGCGCGTCGAAGACATCAGATTGCCCAATTAGCTTGTCTGCATCCCACACATATTTAAGGTTAACCAGCACACCGTCCTTCAATTTTATCTTCATCTCCCCAAGGGATGGTGAATGCCTTTGAGCTCATGGTACTGCATGAGAATAAATCATCAAATTCACATAGTAGATCAATGATATTTGATACTTCCTCTTTGTCCAAAGAATCCCCAATAATAGCTTCCTTAGGTTCTTCTTTTGAAACAATGTTAACTTTCTTTGTCTTTAAAGGCTCATGGTAGGCACGTGCGTAAGCATCTACACTATCCACTACCTCGCGCATCCTTATAGAATGGATAACATCTAACCTTTTTTATTCCTCTCCATCAATCACATATACCAACTTTCCCTTCTCATTTTCCAAACACTCGCACTCAAGTCAGAACTCTTTTGTTTCCTCAACTTTTTCAAAGTGTACCCCTATACCGGTTGACCTAATAATTCTAATAGCCTATCTTCCATTCTCACTATCCCCCATGGTAAGGCGCTTGATACCCTACAAGGTGTTATCAATTGATGTCTTGGTACTGATACTCAAAGGTTTTAATAAGGTCACCGCAACCTCCTTCCAATTCCTTGTCCGGGAGGCATGTCTCCGAATGAATGTACCATGCACGCGCACAACCCTGCAGTGTAGAATACAACTTGTGCACCCAGAGGGATGGTGGAAAAGCTTTTGTGCCTTCTCTCTAGACTTGTTCACACTCCTGAGACATGGAAAGAGGTGGGCTCCTTCCCATGGTAGTCCTTGATGATGGTGGGTACATTACTCCTAGAAAATATGACAAGAGAGAAATTCTTACCTCATGCCACTCTAAAAGGCTCTCCTAATGTGTGGCCCACCAATGAGTTGTTGTGCCAAGCAAGACATAACTTAACATCTCCCTCCATTCCTTCTCATTCTTCCACTGAGCTTCTACCTCCTGCAAAAATATCTCAGGGAAGGCTCCTCCTGAATACTTGGGTAGTTCTTTTCCTCCAAGGTGCCTAACAGTGCATGTCTTTATTACCTTGGTCACCGACCCTCTCAACTATCATCCCAATAATTTGTAAGTTCCACACACCCAATTGTCACAAGCTAGACTAGTTGTATCACTTACTGACTGAGCATCTTCAAACTAGATAACTCTGTTAATAGGGTGTACCATCTCAGGGTCTCTAATTAAGCGCACATAAATCTTGTCCAGAACTTCTTCTCCCAATGGTTCAATATAGGGCATCAACTTCCCATCAACCAGGGGTATAATGACCCATTCCTCTTTGTTCTCAAAGCTAATGTACCCTTTGTTGAATCAAGATTTTCATTATTCTTGTAATACCAAGGGTGCCTAAGTAGTGCTAGGAAATTTTCTGCCTCGGTGAGTGCCAAGACTTCAAGTCCCCAATAAACTTGGCTCCCTAGATAGTAATAGTTGCATCCTTCAAGACACCAATGGGCATTGCCTTAGTTTTGTTTGCCATATATAACACATTCGAAGATGGCTGTAATGTAGGTCTCCCCATCTGATGCCATGCATCTAAAGTCAAAACATTAACCTCCGCATTAGTGTCAATGAGTATATTGCTGAGGAGCCATCCATCTACAAATACATTCATTGTAATGTCCTTGTCATAGTTGATCATATGAGGGGGAAGGTTCACGTGTAAAACCTATCACTCACACTCTTCTCCGGCATGTGGTACCTTCTCTCTCAATTAGGATCCTAGCAAAGGAATGATGTTCTCCTGCCTTAGCATTTTACACACCTCCTTGACCTCATCCAGGTCATCCTTTTACACCTCAACTCTCCTTCCTTGTTCCTCCCTTCTAGATTGCTCCTTTAGACATTGGATCTCCCCTTATAAGATTCAAATAACATCCATGGTGTCCTGATATATCTCCTTCTGATGTGTAGGGTCTAGATATTTTCCATGAACGACCTCCTCCCTCATAACCAGGGTCTTTTGTCTTGGTACCTCTCTTGTGCACGTGGCTTTTGCCCTTATTACCAAGACAGGCTCCAAACCTTCATCCCGTGTTACCTAAGGCATTAACTGTATGTCTACCTTCTTGATGCTGACCATCACATCACCCTTGTCTTTCTAGTGTTGTTGATTCATATGCTCAAATAACTCTAGGCACTCCTCATACTTATGCTTCTTTCTACACCACGAGCACTGTAATAGGTCCGGCACTCACGCTTATAATGTTATGTAGATCCACAGTTGAAACATGTTCCACGTGGGAACTCACTCCTTCCTCCTCCCTGATTACCTAAACCATGGAATTCTCCTCAAAACCTCTCCCACACGTGCCTCCATTTGTGCACTCCTCATAACATGATCATCATTTTTAGAACCACTAGCAATGCTAGTTTGGCATACCCCATGATCAATGGCCTCATGGATCTAATCAATGAGCCTACAGTCCTTAGTATCATGGGTTGTGGAGGTGAAAATTTTGCAATAACAAGATACATTCTTCTTGATCATGCACTGTAGCAAGGGACATCTACTTGCATCATGGTCCCCATGATAGATCTCATAATCTACCATCATAATGCATATTGTCCTCTGGGAAAAAATTATCCTTAATGTGCCCCTCTATCTCACAATCTGCACCATAAACCACTGCGAGTCTCATGGACTGAGTTCATAGACAATTTTTCCAACTGTTTGGCCATAACAACAATCTAAGCCTCCAAGAATGGGCTAACACTAGTATCAATACTACCAACAGCCTCAATGCGCAAGGTAGCTTCCAATGCTTCATGTGGATCTGTAAACATTTTATGAGACAAGGCCCTTCTAAAAGGGGTGATCAATCCTCCAAAAAACCATTGTGCATGGTGTGAAGGGTGGATGTCACATGACAATTTAGACAAGAGAGTTTTAAAATGTGCATCATACTCCCACACTCTCTCTAAGTTTCCTTGTTGAATCTCCTTCAAAGTGCTGATGCTCTTCCACTCGAACTCAAGAATGTGGAACTCTATCAAGAATTCATTATTTAAAGTAGTGCGATCCACGCCACCGTTTGATGAGGGTCATACATTCTATACCATCTATACGTGTTCCTCTTGCGGTGGTCACAAATTGACTAGGGTTTCATTCTAGTGTTGTGATACCCTTCACGCGCCATAGTAGTTCACACTTGTGAACATGTTCCATAACATCCTCAATGCCCTTGTAATTTGGAAAATGCAGAGAAATTTCAAAGAATACTTGAGGTGGTGGTGGGTCCTTGTCCCGAACCGAGCCTTGGTTCCCTTCAAGATTTCCTCCACCACCTCGATCCACCAGTGTCCACCGATTCCTATACCTCTAGAGTGACCAGGATCCACCGTAATCACTAGGTCCCATAGGGCCTATAGGAGTTATGCCGAGTGCCCCCACACTCCCACCGAACCGTGCACGATGGTCTATGATAGCACCCCACTACCACTATGTCCCACACCACTCCCTAATGCGAGCTCAAAATCTTATACATTTTCCCCTTGTCCAAAAAAATCCTCTCGAATACTAGAATATGTGTAGCCATAGAAGAAGGAACTAAAAATTATACCTCCTAGGTGCGAGATATGTCTCTTCCACTTATATCAATTGGGTCAATAACACTTCTTCCCCGGTTCGGAAAACCAAGCATCGTGGCTTAGTCACTAGGTGGGTTTAGATATGCACCAATGAATCTTCTCTCTCTGTGTGATGAACTCTCACTAAAAGCCGAAAGGGTTTCCCTTACGTGCTTACCAAGATGGGGTAGCATAGAATGCTCAGGTTCCACGTCCTCCACATGAACCTCAACTCCTTACCACAATATCTACCTCCATAGATCCATCACACTAGCAGCCTCGCGTTGTCTAACAAACCCCCTTTCACCTCGCTTCACTATACTTGATTCATCTTTCTTCCCTCTCCTTCTCTATCATGAAATCTACCATCTTCTTCCACCCAAGTTCCCTTACCCAACACTCAGAATGGTTTATCCAACCATTGGGAGTGCCTTTAAACTCATGGTAAACATTAATATCTTCATAGCTAGTGGAATAACATGTAGAAACATTCCTCTAGGTTCTCGTAGAAATTCAAACTCAGTAACCTCTAGACAAGAATATGTAGAGATGGCATACTCCAAAGTGTAGCTAGCTAGTACTCCTCTCCACCAATGATCGACAACATGGGTCCACATCAGATCTACATCCTACAACCTTTGGTAGTCTTCTTTGGCCCATACATGCGATCCATAATGCCAACTTGATCTAGACGTATAGGCTGAAATCCATTCATATAACTCTACTAGGAAGCAATAGAAGAATGTCTCATACAAATCATGGTAGAGGTTATCTTCTACCCATCTACGTGCATTAAATTCAGGTCTAGGGTTGTATCTCCAAGAAAATTCATCCTCCATGCTCTTGAACCACGATTCAACATTTTCCAATGTCAACCGCTCTGTCATTACTCATTAAATAGATCATGATGTATGTTATATCCCACTACAAATTCGAAAAGAGGTCCCGGAAATGGAAACAATATGTAGTCATTTTTACTCCTATCACAAAAGAAAGAAACCCCATGCGCGTCCAACCTATCACCTAGTAGAAGTTGAGCACTCACCTAAGGCATGCGCAGTACCGAGCCTCTCTTTTATGTGAGTTTAGCAGAAGCATCATCTATTATTAGTGTTAGAGTTTTTAGGAGATAATTTAAAAGAAACAAGAACCATGGGGCTCAACGGCCTCTAGATCCTTGTAGTCACTTCGCACCGAGTA
Source organism: Taxus wallichiana var. yunnanensis (assembly GCA_018340775.1). Classification (NCBI taxonomy): domain Eukaryota; kingdom Viridiplantae; phylum Streptophyta; class Pinopsida; order Cupressales; family Taxaceae; genus Taxus; species Taxus wallichiana. The sequence continues at coordinate 623,683,809 of CM031240.1, forward strand.
ATTTAATAGAGTCCATAACATAGAATATAACATAAATAATTATACAAGCATTCATACATAACATGAAAGGAAATATAGCTCATATGAGAGAAGCATGCACTAAATCCATTGATATCCATGTCTATTTATAACCGGTAACCTCATTATATTCATTGTTTCATTCCAGAGTGTCACAGAGTGTAGACCGCATGAATGCATATCACCTGGACTTGTATAACTAAGCCAAAAAAAATTACAACTCTATGCCTAGTACATTCTATTATTAATGCAAATATTCACTCATAGTAATTTTGCGAGCTTCACCTATGCTTTCTCTCAAGCTTGTGTTGCATAACAAGCTCCTCTCATAGGTTCTCCTAATGAATATCCTCTACATTACTCTTTGTGTGTCTCTTCTTTTTCCATGGTAGGTACTTGTATTTATAACTTTCTCGAGCTGCCAACTTGCCTTCCAAAGGCCCTCAGTTGGATTGGATGCTAAGTGTTGGTTGTGGTCCTTCATGTGAGCATGCTCCTCCAGGCCTGAGATTTCCACTTTATCTCATGATGATCTTCTAGAAGATTCCATCTGGGCATGCTCTTTCTTGGGCCAGCCTATCTCTAGGCTAGCATCTTATCCGTGCACAAGTGATCATGATTTTCACGTGTTCTACCCTGGGTGCTCAAATTGGCTAAGTCCTAAACCTCCTTTCGTGTGTCGCGTGCGCTATGTTCTTTCTTAAACCTTTCTCTTGCACACTTTTTCCTTACACGCCATTCTATAACTGGGATCCCGTGCACCTACGCACCTTCATATTTGGTCAATATTCCAGGGGCCCAACATGGAAACATGTATTTTTATTTCACATTATGTAAATAGGTTCATGATTAAAAATTAAGGAAGGTTCTTGAATATTATTTGATGTCCCCAATCTTGAAAACAACATCTCTACCATGGAGGAAGATGGTAGGGAAAATTTTGAGTTGACTTGCATCAAGAGAGTCATTTGGAACAAATTGAAAAGTCTCGAGAGTATTGGGAGTGTGTTCAAAATAAACTTTTGTCACTAATTTAGAATTCTCCACCAATGCAAAACAAGAGTTCATATGGAAAAATAAACTTAAGGGTAAAGAATGCCTCTATGTATAAATTGAGGGTTGCAAAGAAGAAACCCTAGTTTCCCCTAGAATTTTTTTTGAATTTTAAACTATTTCATTCTAGAGATCGGGTTGAGCCAAAAATTAAGAAGTGTAATAAAAATTTAAAACCCATATAAAAAAATGATTTCGTCAAAAACCGATGTCCAAAAATATGGTTTCTAAAAATAGTTATCCTCCTACATAGGGACCTTCTATTTTTAGGAATTCTTCACAAAGAGTAGTTTTCACATAGGCAAAGTGTACACATGAAACATCTAGAAGAAGAATCAAATTGATTAAAGTTAGAAAGGATGAAAATGGTAATTTTTAAAAAATAGTAAATTCACTTTCTAACTGTGGAGAAGTGCATGTATCGGCCGTAAAGTCCAAATTTGTAGGCCTCAACTTAGTCACACTTGTATACAAGAGAAAAGCAAAACCTCCAAGTGTATGGGCATGTCTTCTCGAAAGTCAGAGCTTTCCCATGAAAATAGATAACTTACTTCGAGAGAAATCTCTTGAGAACACTCCAGTAGAAAGTGTCATGTTAGCACCTGATGAGCTATTCCCATGGATTCTATAAATGATCAATAATGAACCAAGAACATTCATCTATCTCTTAGGATGGGTTTACTAATCCCACCCTTCATATCAAATCCCTTGGAAATAATTACAAAGAATGGATCAGACCAATTCATATGCTCCCACAAAGCTCCTACTAAATACACTTAAAGGATATGCTTTATATTGGTACGATACTTTACCTCCTAATTCTACAATTGAGATAGAGTCCCTAGTGATAGCCCTAGTAAAAAAATTCCAATATCACAATCTACCTAAAAACATCAACACTTTCATCAATTTTCAATAATCTAAAAATGAATTAACACAAGCCTTCATCAAGCGATGAAATACCCTATCCATGTGGGTAGATCATACCATGTCCAATGATATCCTCTTTCAAATTTTCTTGAGCCCTAAAGCCTTGCCTTCGATACAAGGTGAGGAACTTTTCTCATACTTCTTTGAATAGGCCTTTCAACAATCCAAAAATAAAGACTACCTCATGAGGGAATTTTATAAGGATCCTTGTAAGACACAAACTAACAAACAATTCTAAATCCTTTAACATTCTAAAACTAAGAACGAAAAAAGATGATGACAGAGTCTTAGATAATATTCCTCTTATCGCTTCTTCAAATAGGACTATTTTTAACATTGAAAAACAACCCAAAAAAAAAAAAAATCCAATCTAACTATCATTAACCATTGATTAAGGAAGACTTAAAGCATCGCTTCCTAATCCATTTACCGTGATCCTAGATCTTTCTCGCTTTGTTCCTCATTGGCATGATGAGAGCAATTTTATTTATGGCATGCTAAGGTTGTTCAACCACATGAGAATTTTTGCACATACTCTAAATGGATTCCATAAAATTCTTATTAGGAACCAAATTTTATTATAACACATGTTAGGAAATTAAAATTAATGTGAACAATAATTATATGTGTGGAATTATATTATCTAAATGATAATATAATATTATAGTAATTAATTAGGTTTGTTTGTATATTTCACAAACTATAATAACAACTCATAATGTGAGTTGTTTATTGTTGGAAGAGCAATGGACTTAGAGGGGGTTGAATCAATCCTAAAAATTTCTCATTCAATTAACCATTAATATCAGCAACCATTAACATTTAACCATTCACATACATTCAACCATTATTTGTTTAGTGTGCACAAAACATCAAAACAACCATAACACATGAGAAGAGGCACATAGACACAATAGATAAATGGGAAAACCTCATGGGGAAGAATAAACACTGAAAAATTACTTATATTATACAAATAAAATTGATATATTGAAGCACCAACTTCACAAGGAGCACCAACCCCTAACCCAAAAATATGACCAAGAACCAACTCGAAACCTAAATATTTTTTCTCTTATATTTCTAGTGCCACAACCGATAGATATCACTATTTTATCTCACAAACCCTAGGTCATAGGTCTTCAATCTTGCTCTATCTTCTTCCTTCTCACCTATTCTTTCCTATAAACTCTTTCACTCATGATTTCATACATTACTCAATATTAAAAAAATCTTATTTGACCTCAAATCATGCCTTTTACCTATAATTAACTCTCCTCTAGGTCGCCTTATTCCTCGTGTAAGACTAGCTCACCAAATGAGCTCAAACTTCACTTCTATAGAACTTTATTCTTATAAACCCAAACGCGGTCGGTCCCTCATGATAAATTTGACCCATACATATTTATAAAATTAAATTAAATTCATTACAATAGTCACATATGACCCAAATAGGTTTACCTAGCTAAAAACCTCATTACATGTGCCAAAAATGGCTCAAAACCCCATGGGCACAAAGATAAAAATTCCCTTACATAAAAACCATACTTATTCATGACCCATAAACCATTAAAAATTATTAAAATATCATTTAACATTCATAAATGGTCATAATTTATCTCAACCAATCAAATTATTTCATTTAATGGGCCTAGTACTCTTTGTACTTGTCAAAATTGTTGTTTCCTACACCCTTCAACACCCTAGAAACTTTATTATGCCACCAAATGAATTAAAATCAACCAAAAATTTCATGTGACCACTAAATTAAAATGAAATAACTCGTAGATAACTTCTAAGAAAGTTAAAATCCTTGAAACAATCACCTACTCAAACTATAGCCACTTTTGTTTTCATCAAATTATCCAGCCAAAAAAATGGTTTCCAAAGGTTAGCTCGTAAAAATTATTAAATCATTCATGACCTCAAGAATGATTAATTGGATGCCAAATTAATCCTCATTACTTTCCATATGATATAAATCATTACCCAACCCATCACATTCTTCAAACAACTCAAACTTACACAAGAACATATCCTATTGTGCATTGGTAGAAATATTTTTGTCCAAAAAATGACCTAGGAACCATACCAAATCAACTTAAAATGAGGAAAAATTATATAAATGGAAATATATCTAAATCATATTTCCAAATAAATTTTACTCAACTCAAAATTCAATCAGTAGCTCAAGATATATCTATTTCACTAAACTCTTCTTTTTAAGGCCTCAAAACCATCCTTTGACTAGTCAACTTGAATGGACCTCAAATTACATGTACCTTCATGAACATGTCATTAAACATCCATGGACATAAATATAATCTCACATATATTCCTTAACATTGATTTAGCACATACCTCTTTTGTAAAACCTTGTCCCAAAACCTTCTTCTTTAGAAACTTACATTTTTAGGTGGGCCCTACATATGACCACATAATATAACATACCTTTCTAGAAATCTAGAAGAGTACTCTACAACATCCAATAATAAATTTTGAGGAATAAATAAAAAATGGGGTGATATTGTAACATCCTCAATTTAAGACTTCATTAACATAGGAATTTTTTTATTAATCTTACTTTATGATTTTGATTTAAATACCCATATATTTAAATCCAACATAAACCTTAGCGAAATTTGTAGAGTTTTATTTTGTGTGAGGATATTTTACCGGCTACGTATTTTTTCAATTTGGCCCTAGTTATTTTTTTTTTGTTTGTTTGAGCCCAAATTTGGCTAAGTATGGATTTGAATGCAGAAGATATCCAAGTGTCCCTTTGGCGCACTCGGGAACAATGTGGAGAAAGGAATGTTCTCAAACTTGCGTCATACTTCCCATGTGTATCAAGCACAATAAAGCTACCCAGTGGATTAAAAATTCAAAGATATAGTAAAAATACACAGGGTCTCCACATGTTACCCAAACGTAATTTCAAATAAAGAGAGAAAAGGAATGTTCTCAAACTTGTGCAAGATATCCACGCGTCACCTAGGTGCAAGTTTGGAGATAAGACCCCAGAAAGACCATCAAACTAAGAATTTCACCTCCACGTGGTAGGGAATAATCATCACCAAAAAAAGGAGTGCAATGCTTGGGAGTTGGACGAATTAAAGGCGGTCATAAATATCACGGACATGTAGTTGATATTTTTCCTAAAAAATGGAATATTTTGTAGGAAAATTGAATGCTAGCAGTGGAAGATCTTATTTTGGAAATTGAAACGAGAGCCAAAGGGGTCTATAAATGAATGTTCTAATCTAGAAATAAAGGAGGGGAGGAATAGAAAAAATAAATACACTAGAACTATGAAAGATAATTTTAGGCTTGGTTATTGTGCTTGTTAGCCTTAAAGCAAGGATCTGTTGTAGAAGAAAGTTGTAATTTGTGTCATATTGACATTATGTATTATTTTCTCTATGAATAAAGGGGATTTTTGTGTATTTTATCTCTCAATAGTCTACGTCCTTCATCCATTATTGCTGGTATTTTTTAGATAAATGTTGAATATCTATCATGTTATATGCTCTTGGGTTTTCTATATGCATCTATCATCTACATATAATTATGTTTTAAATCTTCTCGAAATTTGATAATTTAAGATACTTCTAAAAATAGTATACCATGCTAAAATCTCTTCAACAATTCTAACAATTTTTTAGAATCTATCTCTGTGCTTTTTAAAATAAGTTTCAACATATCGCCTGAGTTAGTTTTGCACTTTGTTGTATTTTTTACTCTAACCCTTAGCTTACACCAACATAGAAGAGCCAACTTCTATAAAACCTAGAGGTTATCTTAGGGGGAAAATCCCACATCCCTAAGGTATCCCACAACTTTTATGGTTCATCCGTAAAGATAATCGTTAACAAAATCAATTTCCTATAATTGTCATAAACCATCTCATGTAATGCATGAGAGTATATAGATCCTAATCGACCCCCTCAATGCTCTTTATGAGCCAATACATCAAATGTATCATTTGGTCTTCCTTTTTTAGGATATGATAATTAAGTGAAGATATCTAAGTGTTTACCTAGGTTCCACCAAGGAAACCCCAAGCATCTCACAACTTAGATCTTGGTGAAACCACAATAGTGTAATCAACAACTTACACTACTTCCAACAAAGTTTCAGATTCATGTATTTCATTCTCATTTCTGAGATGGAACACTTTCCATTGGTAACTTTTCATCTCACCTTAATCACTTATTCAATTATATAGATATGCAATCAATGGTGTTATAAACAGCTACAAGTATTGTAAAAGGTACAAATCCAGATTAACCTGCAAGAAGATATATCACTATGTCATCCTATGATGCCTATGGGAAAGTAAGGATCTTTATAATGATTTACATCACTCCTAGACCACTTCCATTTCCATATCCATCACAAGTAGACATTGGGGTGTGTGTTTGTGAGGTTCAATCCACCTTTGTAACTCTAACAAAGCTTGTACTTAATGCAATACCATGTCACAATTTAGGGTCTTGATGAGACAACTCAGTACATCTCTAAGCTAGAAGCAGTATCCAAATAGTGACTACCATCATTATAGGGATATGGCTATGTAGCGGACATAGTGAGTTGACCCACCAAGGGTCCTAAATTGGAACATTATATCTTAATGTTTCAAAGTGTTAATTAAATCATGACAGTTAGCCTAGGTCTCACGACACTTTCACCTCAAATGAGTCATACCTAAGGTCCTATCTTAAGTTGATCCAAGGATATTTAATTTCCCAAATTTGATTAATTATCTTATTAAATCTCATGCCAATAATATCCTTTAAGTAGGGATCAAAATGATATTTTATTTGAATACAAAATTATAGATTTAATTATGTCTTAAGCTTAATCAATTAAGCAAATGTTTATCTTTAATACAGTTAAGTACCATGCCACTAATTTAGTTATATCATTATAGGGCAGCACTAATTCAATGTCTCTATATTTCACATTAATAGATATGGTGCATTTATACATAGCTAAATTTTTAGGTATGTATCATACTTTTATCAAGTATCATATACTATTAATGCAAGTCAACACTTCAGCATAAGCACACAACTTTTCCTTAGTTACAACTTAATTAAAAGTGTTCATTTTTATTATATTCATCAAGTAAGTATAACATTGATTTGTATAACTGATATGTTAGATTGAGTGACTTACTTGTCAATTCATCTCATCCTAACATAACCTTTATAACACTCCATTTACATATGATTTTAATCACATTTTATTATGTTCACTTACTTGTCAACTTTATAGATAATAATGTTGACGTAGGTTTAGGATTCAATTACCAAGTCCTTTCCAACTTAATAAGTATGTTTCCCTTTTCTTCCATTAAGGGCCTAATATCTTATTTATAAGTTCATATTGACACATTATGGAATAACCCTTATTAAGAATACAATATCAACCCATATCACATATTATTACATTACTGTAACTCTCGATTAAGGTTTACCATTCTTCTTTATATCTTCATATCAGATCAACATAAGCTCATTTGATTAATGGGATTTATGTATAGTCCTTTAACTAATTATCACATCAAGTCACATAATATTTATTACATTATATCCATGTTGGCATAGGACTATATAGTAAATCAGCCTTGATCATAATGAGACAAAAGACTATCTTTCTAATATCTTCATTCAATATATCAATAAGACAAATGCAAAATTAAATTTATTCCAACAGCCATAAATATTTGGTAAATATTTTGTTCATGAAAATCATATCATTTTTTCAACTATTACAGAGTACAATGACACTAGGCCTTCATAGTGCTTAAACAGAACCATTTCAAAACTTTAACACTTTCAAGTATTTGAATTAAACAAACATCATTAGAAAAAAACAAACGTAACTTTCTGTAAGTCTTTCTTCTTTCACCTTTCATGAAATCCATCTGCAAAATTGTTAGCATGTGTCAGTTCACAAGAATTGAGCATGATAAGTACTAAACCATTAAAACAATATGCTTCTATCTAACAATTTCGTGAAAGGAACACTACTATATAATGGAATTGCTTTAAGTTCCAAAATATCACATTGAATGATTGAGAAAGGAAATAAATTAAAATTTCATCCAAGAATACAATATTTATATACTATAATATAGATTCAGTAATTGAATTAAGTTAAGTTCCTTGACACTTAAAGTCAAAAATGGAAAATCACATATGTCAGGATTTCATCCATATAATCTAATAGATTATAAGTCTAAAATCTAAAATCTTAAACAAATTTACTATTTATTAACTTTCGTAATAACTTCAACACATTCATGTACTTTATTGTTTGCAAATTAACAAACAAAGTAAGTCATTATAAATCAATTGTAAATAGCTTTGTATAATCTCCTTATATCTCTTACAATCGCATCGAGTAATTAAGAATAACACATATCCAGATTATCTATACAACATATAAATTTAACTTAATGTAATAGTCAAGATAAAGTTTCATCATCGTTTTTCAACTAAGTTTTATCACAAAACACATAAATGATACTATTATCAAATCAAGGTGGTTCCATATGAACCAATTACAACCCAATGAAGATCAACTGAAAGATTCAACCTTCTACGACTTCATAAGGACATAGAAAGAAGTTAATAAAAACTCTAAAGGAAATTTGTCACCTATTTTTGAAACAAAGAGTTAATATTAATCTCTTACAGTAATTTATCAACCAAAATGGTCATGAAAATTCATCTTCTCCACATCAAAAAGACATGTCCATTTACAAATGGTTGATACTAAGGATAAACTTAATATCAAATTCTTATAGAAGACCAAATAAGCAATCGTAGTTAATGATAATTGAATTAAGCATGATAAACAAAACAAGATCACGGGTATGAGCATGCGGGGTTAAGGAATTCCCATTTCCTTCTCGATAAACCTACCACGACTTGTTCAAAAGTATACATGCAAAGTCAACAAACCTGTTTGGCCATAATCCTAAGGAATCGACTTGGTGCCCATGGTTTGAGTGAATAACCATATGGTAATAACAAATGAACCCAGAAGAATAACTCAAATAATTGACATCACAGTCTTCTTTAAAAGAATAAAAATCTAGAACAATAACAATATAAAACCGAAGAATAATACTCGAATACATATACATTTAGAGTTTGATTCAAAATAAAGTTACAAGAACTCATAATACCATTAAAGAGAGATCATAATGAAACCCAACTCATATGAATCCCTAAATGACAAAGGTGAACAACACATGAAAAATATCAAAACATACCAAGGACAAGCATCAACTCATTTGATCATGATTTGTGCCATCTTTGAAAGGGTGGTTTGAAAAAGTATAAATACTCAAACTCAGAATAAGATGTCTAGAGATCCATTCTAGTAAACCATTTATCATCTCCTTAAGGAGAGATTGAAAATATTCCAAAAACCATGAACACCCAGAATGGGTTAATACTCATTTTTGAGCCCTTACAAAGTCTCAAACAAAGGTTCAAAAACTAATACAACATGGTTAAAACCTAAACCCATTAATCTTTGCATTTAATACAACAAGAATATACGTAACTGTAGTAAATGGTTTTATTGTATCTACTCACGTAAAAATTGTAGATTTCGTTAAAAAAATAAAATTGTTCTAATCGACTTAGAACCAAATATATATATATATATATATATATATATATATATATCATAATCGAGATTAAAAAAGATAATAGTAAAGACAATAATCACTCACAAAAACCCAAAACTCATAATGCAATCCAAAATATGAGTAGAGATATTTTCATGAAACTATTAAGTAGAGCAGGTTATCATAATGGGTTAGGGCCTATCATGCTTGTTAAAGCTCCTGTGAAACCTCTTCAAGCTTCTAAAATCTTCCTTCAAACTTTCAAAATAGATTCCAAGAAAACTTAGCAAAATAATCCATAGAGAACCCACATTATTTCCTTCCATCTTCCTTTTATAAACTCAACAATAAATTTCCTCCATTATCTTCACCATGTAATGAAAAGTTTGTAAATGCAACTAAAATGAACTAGTAGTTTGAAAAATATGAAATCCACATGCAGAGCTATTGTACTTAAAAATCCAAATGAAGAGTGAAACCAAACCTATTTCCTTTCCACCATTCCATCTTGGTGGTGCACAAGGTAGTTTCCCCGCATAGTTTAAGGTCAAATAATAACATAATAGATGCTTGGAAGTCCTTAGAAACCAACCAACCACTCATTTGAATTTATATTTAACTAGTAGTTTAAAAATAACAATGTCATAACTTTAGTGATAATCAAAATAATGGGAATTCCAAATAGACCGAGTTACACGCCAAAAATGAGTGTAAAACATTAATTACCATATTAAATTTTCCAAGTACTCCTTGGAATGGCACCACCACCCTTCTCTAACTCGACATTATCTAATTATTCCATCTCTAGTTTTCTATAAGTTAGGATCATAGTTAGGTTTAGTTCCTTTTTAAATAATGCTAACCTTAGCATAGATTAGGATATCAATGAATTACTTTAGGTAGTTTAGGGATTAGGACACCATTACAAAAATACATCCCACTTAGCTTAGGCTAAAATGTATCTAACATAGTTCGGTTATCACACTAATCTAACTATCACCTTAGTGTAATTTTAGTTAGGTCCTTTACTAACATATCTTATCTTAAAATATTTAACATGAACATTACTAACATATGCTAACATCTCAAAGTAATCAGATCTCACTGAAAGAGTGCATTCACTGGATGCTACCAGGTGCTCTAATGGCATCACTTCATTTAAGCCTAGATGAGATGACATGTTTGCAATAAGACGAAGTCAATTAGACTAAAAATGATTGTACAACATATCAATCAAAGGCATGCCTTGGATCACTGAAATTGATCCAAGGTATGACTATCCCTTTAATAGCAATGAATAAACCATAGTTCACGTTAAATAATGTAACTTAAGTATCTTACCAAAGATAGTCCATAGGACTGCATTTACCTAATATCACCTGGATTCATATATTGTACTTCAAAACTACATTTAGTGAGTACATTATAATCATTCCATGTTAGTATAATTTTTCAAAGTATGATTTACATCAGATTCATAAGGTAAATCATATCATCTACAAAAAACATGATCAATCAGTTCAAAATATTATACTATCTTAGAACAATAATCACATATCAATGTTTACAAAATTTAGTTACATAAGCAAGTACATATATTAACATAATAGGGGTATTACAAACATTATCACTTTTTTTGCAAGTTGTTCCTAGCTAGGGTTTAGCTACAGCTTTCAAACCAATATAGATTATTGACAATTATTCATAAAAAGGTGATGATAAAACCACCTCATTATTTTTGTGAAAGTTGAATAACTTACCCAAGAAGCTATGCCTAAGATATTAGGTCCCCATTCAAATCACACACTCACAAGAAAAACACACAACTTAGCCGTTTTGCCAAAACTTGCATAACTTCATATTTCTTCAGCACTTTGACCTGAAACATGATATGAAGCATCATCAAAGAATCCTCTAAATGATAAAACTCACCACATATCCAAAATATGCTTCAAACTCTCCAACCAATCTCATTTACACATGCTAAAATGCATGTTTCTCACCCGTAGCTTCCTAAGGACCTCATACAAGAAAAAAAAACTAATTGCAGACCTAAAACTCACCATACATTCCCTATATACCATCACCAATCTGCTATCATTCTTGGAAAATATTTATTTGGTCCAAAACTCACATCTTTACCTCATATACATGCTCTAGGGAAAGAAATAAGATTGAAATGACTTGACTCAACCATGACAACTCATGTGCTAACCATGTTGACCTTATACATACTCATATACAATCATGACACATAATATGTGCCATGTATGACCTCATGACACACTCCAACCAGCTTGGGAGACCTCATACTATGACTCAACATACTCAACCATGCACTAGGACACTGTTGAACTCACCAAAACTTGACACTACCAATCAACCTTCATGTTTGACCACTGAATAACATCACATGGAGACTCATACAACATCATGAAACCATTTTCCATCAATGGGGGTTGACATCAATGACAACAAAAACACACAATGGCCAACAATCTCCCCTTTGTCATTGATGACAACCATCATTCAAAACATTGATGGCAACCATATGACAAACACACCTACATGACCTCAATTCATGTTTCTGATGTTTCTCTCCCCCTTTTCCATCTATGAAAAAGGCTACACTGACTCCTAGACATGAGAAATGACAACACAAGACTATAAACAATGACAACAATGCTTAAAATTGACTTACTTTCCCAAATTGCTCCCCCGAGACTGAATTCTCTCTCCTCATATCCAATAGCAACAAAAATATCCCATGGACCTAGAATTATCTCCCCTAATATGATACATCTCATACTTTCCTTCAATCTTACTTCAAGATCACTTTCTAGGCCTATTTCATACTCAAAACATTGTTTTTATGTTCTTTAATCTTTGATTTTGACCTTTTCAAGGGTTAAGAACACTATAACAGTCCTTGAAAAAGGTATACACATCTCAAATAAACTTTATTTTGATAATGAAAGTCATAAAAACATCATACTTACCTCATCATTGGACTATCTTCCCTTGAGAATTTTCAATATAGTATTAAATTTTCCTTTCATGACTTCATACCTTCTTGAGGACTAATATCCCCGAATATTCCATTTAGAGCAATTTGATCAAACTTTACCGCACTCCAATTTCATCCACATAATGAAAAATTCCTTACAACACCCCTAGACTTAGAATATCCTTTTATTTCTCATGGACTCCATTACTTTTCAAAGAAACCACACTCATAATCACTGAGAGCTATCACGGACCTTAATACCTATAGATGAGCTTCATCTTCTTGACAATTGACATGACACAAACCCTCACATCCTTACTAAGATGATTTCCATTTTCTAGGACCTTCTTAGCTTTCTCAAACTTAATTTTTAGGACTTCATGATTTGAATAGCTCTATGTAACTTCTTATGAAGTGTGAACATGTTTTTCTACCACATTTCTCTTCTTGGTATCTGCATTTAACTAGGGTTTTATTATTAAAACCCTCACTATGGTTGAGAAACTTGATAAGGACTCATAGCTTGATATTTCCTTTACAATAACTTAACTAATCAAATCTCATACATTGACATGGATTTCAATATCCTTCTAATTGTAAAACCTTTCATAAAACTCAAATGACAAGTTATATATCAAAGAACCAATCTTCAAATACTTGAATTCAACACTAGAAACCTACTGAGGTATGTTGTGAAACCTTAATCATATCAAAACATATTTTTCTTTTTCATGGACTACAACCACTTGATATTTAACTTTAGCATTAGTTTTATTCTTGCAATCCATGGTTGAGCTTGTAATTTAAGGTTTACACACATATAAATAACTTGTAAAACTTGTTATAGTCACTTGAAAACTTTCCATATAGAGATCATTCACAATAAAAGATAATCTTGAGACTTGTAGCATGCTTATTCACCATACTATCCTTGATATAGCCATCAAGATATCATTTTTAAGCACATTAAATAAGGAACCTTTCAGTCCTATCTAATGCCCTAAGCATACAAAAATTTAGCACATCACATATCATACCAATAAAAACTAAGAACAAGTACCTTCATACCACATGTTTTAGTAAAACCAAACTCAATGCATACCTCTATACCGAGAATCACATGATCGTATGTAATACTCGAAAAATCTGTTTGCCACTTTGGAACACAACTAGTTTTCATCCTAGCCTATAGAGAACATTTTTGATAGAGACCTTATCTCAACCTTCTTAACATATAAACTTCATTTCAATCCATTGAGCACCTTGAAGAACATCCAAAACTCTAATATCCCCACTAGAGAGTGCATATTTCTTGAACACTTTGTATCTTCAAGGATTTGTTTAATGTATCATGGTCAATCGAGATTATTCTTGGAACATTCAATAAAGCTTATTTATAAGAAATGATCTCAACCCTTTAGCACTCTTTAGGATTGTAGGATGAAAATTTCATGCTTGAATACAATGATGTAGGACATATCACATTCAACATTAACTATGGAACACCATCAACATTCTCTTGGGAATTCTTAGACATTGCACTTAGTATAAGCTCATTTTCTTGATACAAACCAAGAATATTCCTTGATGCATACACATGCTTTTCTTACTCACAAACTAATAAATAACACTTAGTAGGACTTGTTGTCAATTTTTACCCCCTCAAAAAATTGGAAAACTAGGAAAAATTACACTTGGGCAAATGATAGGACTTCAATGGAAAATCTAGAGATTTCAGGTAATTTTCATGTTTTGAAGGACTTTGAACCATTTTTAGTGCATTTCCCTTCTTCTATAGGTTTCAGGATCTAAAACTTAGCCAATTTTGGTCAAATATGGGAAAACTGGAGAAATATTTATTTGGGAACATTTCACTTCATTTCCCTAACTCCCCTGATCTAAGAAAAATTCAAAACAGTTATGTGCTGTGGATCTGAGGGATGTGGATGGAAAAAAGGTTCCTCGCCCTTAACTTAGGTCTAAAATGAAAAGAAAATAATGTTTTACGGGTACTTCAACTTTTAGAGGCCCAGACAGAACAAGTTCCCCGATTCCTTCGGTTCCCTGAAATCATGAAATGGCCAATTTGTTAAGGAGTTAGGTGGATATAGTGTTATGTAGTGAAATAAATATTTAGAGGCCCCAACATAAAAGTTTCCATCATTTCATGTGTTCCCCAATCGGCTGAAGTTCCTATAATTCAAAGGGCTAGGAACGATGTGAATGGAGAGCAGGTAGATTGATGGTTGCGCAGGCTTGGGTGGAATAAAGGCTACGGGGACATGTGTTCCCCATGGGAGTGGAACCTCTGTAATACACAAAGCTAGTGTTGTGCATATCAGGATAGGATTCAAAGCACAAGGATTTACAAAGAACAATGTTCCTTATGGAACATTGTTCCACACGAAACAATGAAGCCTCGAAAAACAAAGGGGTGGGGTAAAGAGTATGTAGTGTGGTGAATGCGGAGGTTGGAGATCTAAGTGACCCATGTACCCTAGTTCTTCATGTACCCCACATACCCGCAATATCCAATTTATAAAGGATTTGGGGGTAAAAATATAAAATATAAAGGGTAAGAGATTAAAGTATAAAGGAGAAATATTTTTATAAATGTGGATTGTGTATTAAATCTAGAACCCATGTTCCACATGACTCCCATGGATCCAAATAACTATATCTCAACCCCTAGTGCACCAAATCTCACAAACAAGATATTTTTGGATTTTTTTCTCAATCCCCACACTCATAAATCATTAAAAATAGATATTAGGTGGAGTATGTGGACAAAAAGGGGTAAAAATAGTCCAACTTCAAAAGAACACTTCTAGTTTCCAACACCCAAAATTTAATGTTGTATGATCATTTTCTTCTTCCACAAGGAAAAGTACATTGGGGATGAGTTTTCATAGGTTCCCATGCCTTTTTCATAAAAAATAATGAATATTGTTGGTGGGTAAAGGGGGAATTTCGAGTTTCTCTTCTCTCTCTCTCTCATCACTTCTATATATATTGTAACTTCTCATTTTTAAGAAGGGGGGATATTCATTGTAATGGAACTCTGACCAAATGGTTCCAGTAATATAGTGAGTTACAAGCCTCATGTTTAGACATCTTGCATGGTGATCCTTACCTCTTCTCATCTCTTGTAATGGATTATGCATTCCTGAAGCAATAAAATATTTTTGTGTGGCTTTATTATGCCCTTTCTCTATTTTATTGCATTTTTCTTTCCTTCCATTGCATCTGTAGGTATTTTTTCCATCTCTTATCATCCTTGTAGGTTTTTCAAGTGTGTTATGCTATATGTAATTGGTATTTTGAATGTTGTTTAGACTATGATACTCTATTCTTCCCTCTCCTTCATCATTTTCTCCCATTTCCACTCACCTGAGAGTGTCTCCACCCCTCTTTCTAGTGCTATCACCTCTCTAGTTTAGGTTTTAATTTGATGCATCTCCTTCTCACCTTGGTCCCTTGGAGTTTTAGAGTAGAGTTAGATAGTTACATTTCAATTCCTAGGAATAGTTTTATCAGTAGGAATAGGTAGAGGAAATAGGCATTCTCCAAAGGTCTGTCTAAGTTCGTAGGTCCCACAACTGAGAGATAGTCCCATGTTGCCTCAAAATTCATGATCCTCAATGATCATATCTAGGGTGCAATTTTGAGCTCCAACAGTTTTGGCATGCCTGGTGAAACAACAAAAAAATTCATACCTTTCATAGGTGTGCATCCTAGTAACCTTGGTTCCCTTCACCGACAAACACTTTTCGCATGCCCGGTGGAACAACAATAGAAGTCATATATTTCACAAGTGTGCATCCTAGCCACCTTGGTGCCTTCACTGTCCAAAAATTTTGGCATGCATTTTGGGACAATAGCATAATTCATATCTTTAATAGGTATGAATCCTAGCCACCTTGGTTCCTTCACTTTCCAACGTTTTTGGCATGCCCCCGATGGGACTGGTTTGAAGCACCTTACCACTTCATTTTAACAAGTTGATGTTTTCTTGTTGAAATCTCAACATTTAGAGGCATGTTTCAAACACATTTGGTAACTCCACTGATCTAACCAACCCATTTTCTCATTTACAGACCTTTCCTTTCATTCATTTCTTCCTTTCCTTTTACCCTTTCATTCAATGTTTCCACTTCATTCATGGATCTTCATGGAGCTCTCTCATTCCCTCATTTTAGTTATTCTCCTCCATTTACATAAATGTAATGATTTCCCCAAAACATGTCGATAAACTTTCCTCTCTTTCATGGAAATGGAGATCAATCTCCTATTGATCATATCCAAGACTAGCTAACCATTGTGCCATTCATAATGTCATTTAAGAAAAAAATTTCCTCATACTTATTGCTCTATCATTAAGAGGAAAAGAAAAATATTGGTACAAGAGTTTTTCCCCACAATCCATATCTACTTGGAATCAGTTGGGAGAACAATTTTGTAATCGGTTCAAGGAGAATGCAAATTTCATTTTCCTCATAGAACATCTCAGCACAATAAAATGGGATTTAATAGAGTATATCTTAGATTTCAACATAATATTTGAGAGGACTTAGCACAAAATTCCTAAAGAATTCATACCCTCACAAGGTATGGCATTCTTATATTATTTGAAGGCCCTTGATTCTGATTTTTCTGTATTGATACAAGTTTTAGGAGGCAACAATATTCCTTAGGAATTTCACATTGCTATAATGGCTAAGAGGAGTCACATTCAATCTAGGAAAAGGAAATCTATTCCCATTTCTCACATTCTTCCATATTATTCCACATCTTTTGTGTCTAATGAAAGTGTAACAAATTAATAACCCCTCATATATGTTTCATTCCCAACTAGTCCCATCATGTTTGATGATTATAGAACCATTGAAGAGTGGTACAAATATAATTAGGAATATGAAATTGCAAAAGTGAACAAGGGTGGGAAACCACTTTAAAAGGAAGTTAGTAAGACTCGTAGGATGCTATTTTGAAGGAGGCATAGTTGTTTGAAGAGGTAGAATAGAGAAAAAACTAGCCTACAAATAACCACCTTCTCCAAGAAATTTTTCAAGATGATCCCACTTATGGGGTGGAGCTTTAAAATAATTGATAAATCTAGAGTATCATATCATGTCCAATAAAATTCTTGGCTTCATTTGAGAAAAATAAGGATTCAAAATTGGTCATGTTCACTTCCGAGCATAAGGATGAGATACAAAACACCAAAGCCTCCAAGATCCAAATGTAAAGTAGCTTGAGGAGGTATTATCTTGGTTTGTTGTTGATACTTTAGCAAATTTTGTGGGATATTGGATCCATGTTATTTTTTCACTCTCATTTTAGACTATGGTCACTACAAAATCAAATACGTGGCCTAAATTTGTGAGGAGGGAAGCTACTTCTCTCTCGCCAATTGCAGGATTTGTTTGAGTTTTCCTTTCCTCTCGGCTATAGTAAGATAGGAGTATATTTACTTTCAACATAAGAATTTATTGTGCACAATCTGCATGTTTCCACTTGGATCATGTATGATTTTCCTCTTTGTATATAGTTTGTGTCTTGTTATTTCTCTTGCATATTCCATCTAGAGGTAGTAGTTTTAATGGGGGAAATCAGCTTTAACAATAGTTCCAAGTGTATCCAAATCAGAATATGTTCCACAAACTCGTAGTTCTTCAACCTTTCCAAGGAATCATCAATTTCAGTCCTTCATACTTGGAAAGAAATCAGATTTTGGGGTAGTTTCACGCTTTCACACTTCATCCCATCGATAATATTGTAGAGAAAAGATAATTTCAGGTTCAAAACAATTTTTCCACTTGATCTAATTTTCAAGATTTTCTTATAAAAATTATAAAATTCAAGCAATATGATATCAGCTTTGGGTTCAGAGTGCTTCAAGCGTGACCTGTGGATGGGATTTCGAGTTTTAGATCAGATTTTTAGAGTAGCAGTGACTCCATGCCTAATATATTCTTCAAGGCCACCGATTAGCTCATCTAGCAAGAAACATTCCCATATGATTCACCAAAATGTTGTCCATTTTTACCCTGGAAAAAATGGATAACTTGGAAAAATTGGACTTAGGAAGTCGATAGGACTTCAATGGAGAATATGGATATTTCGTAATTTTCATGTTTTAGAGAACTTGGACCATTTTAATGCATTTCCCTTCTTCTATAGGTTTTAGGATCCAAAATTAGCCAATTTTGGTCAAAGATGGACAAAATTAAGAAATATTGATTTTGGATCACTTTACTTCATTTCCTAACTCCCCGATCCAAGAATAATTCAAAACAGGTTAGTGGAAAATTGGAAAATTGAGAAAGTGGCCTATTACAATGTATTGTGGGTCCGAGGCTGCAGATGGAATAGTTACAGATAGAACTAATGTTCCCCGCCCTTAACTTAGGTCCGAAATGAAAATAATTTTTTTTTTTATGGGTACTTCAGATTTTGGAGGCCTGTGTGGAATAAGTTCCTTAGTTCATTTGGTTCCTTGAAATCTTGAAATGGATGATTTGTTAAGGAGTTGGATAGATATAATGTTATGTGGAAAAATCAAGATTTGGAGGCCTTGACGAGAACATGTTCCATTGGATCATGTGTTCCTTGATCCGTTGAAGTGATCACAATTAAAAGGGAAGGTGGAAGTGTGAATGGAGTGCATGTGGATTGGTGGTTGTGGGCCTAGGTGACCCAAGTGGAACTAGGGCTTTGCGGGGACGTGTGTTTGCCATTAGTGTGAAAACTTTTTAATAGAAAAAACCAATATTATATGGGCCAAGGAAGGATTCGAGCATAAGACGACGTCAAGAAAAATGTTCCCCATATAAATTATTTCCCCATGAATTGATGAAGCAAAAACACAAAGGAGCGGGGTAGAGAGTATGTAGTGCAGTGAATGCGAAGGTTGGAGACCTAAGTGACCTATGTACCCTAGTTCCTCATGTATCCCGAACAACTGTAATATATGATTTAAAAAGGATTTTGGGGGTAAAAATATAAACTATAAATGGTAAGAGATTAACGCATAAAGGAGAAATGTTTTTACAAATGTGAAATTCATATTAAATATGGAACATGTGTTCCACATGACTCTCATGGATCTGCATGGCCATATATCAACCTCCAAAGTGCACCAAATCTCACAAATAAGATATCATTGAATTTTTTTCAATATCCACACTCAAAAATCATTTAAAATGGATATTTGGTATAGTACGTGGAAAAATGGGTAAAAAATAGTCCATCTTCAAAAGAACACTTCTAGTTTCCAATAGCCAAAATTTAATGTTGTATGATCATTTTCTTCTTCCATAAGGCTAAGTACATTGGGGATGATTTTCAGAGGTTCCCATGCATTTTCCAGATAAATTAATGAATTATTTTAGTGGACAAAGGGGGATTTTTATTTTCTATTCTCTCTCTCTTCTCTCATCACTTCTATATATTAACTTATCATTTTTGAGAAGGGGATATTCATTGTAATGGAACTCTATCCAAGTGGTTCCAGAACTGTTTTGAGTTGTAGGCCTCATTTTTGGATATATTGCATGTGATACTTTCCTCTTCTCTTCTCTTTTAATGAATTGTGAATTCTTGAAGTAATAAAATATTTGTTTTATCGCTCTATTCTGCCATTTCTCTATTTTATTTCATTTTTTTCCTTCCATTACATCTGTACATATTTTGTACATATCTTATTCTTGTTATAGGTTTTAAAGTGTGTTATGCTCGATGGAATTGGTATTTTGAATGTTTTTGTACTCTTAAAATATATTTTTCCCTCTCCTTTATCATTCTCTCCCATTTCCAACTCACTTGAGAGTGTCTCCACCCCTCTTTCTAGTGCATCACCTCTCTATTTTAGGTTTTTATTTGTGCATCTCCTTCTCACCCTAGCCCCTTAGAGTTTTAGAGTAGAGTTAGATAGTTGCAATTCAATTCCTAAGATTATTTTTAGTGGTAGGAAGAGGTAGAGGAATTTGGCCTTCTTCGAGGGTCTATCTCAGCCTCATGAAGTCCCACAACTAAGAGACAATCCCATGTTGCCTCAAAATTCATGATCCTCAATGATTATATCCAGGGTGCAATTTTGAGCTCTAATAGGACCATTTTGACATGATCATGAATTATTTACATGAATCTTAAACTTGATTATGATATTTTGGAGGACACTTCACTAACATTTTCTCAAGATATAACAATATAGACTAGGTTTTGACCAAGTAGTTTAGAACATAAGACACCATCACATGAAAATGTTACATCCATTTAGATCTATATTTCAACAAATACACATAGACTTTACTCATGATATATTGAAAGAGATATCAACTAAACAATTACCTTATAGCACACTCTAACACACACCATGATAGATATTGATGAAAATACACCACACTTTTGAGGAGAACATATGACTCTG
Source organism: Taxus wallichiana var. yunnanensis (assembly GCA_018340775.1). Taxonomy (NCBI): domain Eukaryota; kingdom Viridiplantae; phylum Streptophyta; class Pinopsida; order Cupressales; family Taxaceae; genus Taxus; species Taxus wallichiana. The sequence continues at coordinate 623,704,899 of CM031240.1, forward strand.
AGCTATACCTTCACAACTTTGCAACATTAACGACATTTATAACATACTTGAATATATGACATATCAAAAAAAAAAAAATTGTGCTAATGACTTGTGAAACAAGAATACTTAAATAGACACTTTTGACTCAATCTTGCAAGATCAACATTACTTATTTTTATACTTGACAGTTAAGCATATACCATGAAACCATAAAATAACATCACCCCATTCTCATATTTATGATAGAAATTATAATGCATACACAACTCTAACACTTTTTATTCACACATTGACTTGGAACAGTTTAGATAAGCCATCTAGACTCTTACACTAGACCATTCTAAAAACTATGACAAATGACTCGATAAGGAAAACTAAACAAAAACACCTAACAAAGGATAATAACTTCGAATCAACATGAGTAGGTCATTTGACATACCTTATTACTCTTGATTTGTCCCATATACGTAATTTTTCAATTTTTCATGACTCAAGGATGGAGACATAGGTGATCTTCTTCAACTACAGAAAACATACCTCCTTGACATGGCTTGAGCTTGATAAACTTATTTTCCATATTGATTGAGCTAGAATTTTCCTTGGCAAAATCCATATGATCAATTTTCCTATTGATTTACTCTGATTTTACAGCATCCTTATTAGCTTAATATTCATGATTTTGTCTTTTTTTCTACTTTAGAATATGATCTTTGAATGAATCTCCTTTTTCTAGGACAAAAACTTACAATATGGCCTGATTGTTGAAAATTGAAACAAACTACACTTCTCTTCCTTTTTGGCTCAAACATACTAAGGTTCCATCCACAATCCTTTTCTCTATGCCCATACTCACAACATGAAAAAAATTCACCTTTAAAGAGAGCTACATCATTCTTATAAGACCTCATTTTGCAATCTCTAGATCTATGACCAAAATCACAATATCCATGAAATGAAGAACCACACCTCATAGTATTAGGTTGTCTAACTGATTTAGACCATCTCAAATCATTCCTCTTATTCATTTTCATATATTATTTGGAACTAGGAACAACTTCATGATCATGCTTACCTTGAAACCCTAGGATTGTTTTTCATCTGAATATCTTTGACCTTCTAAACACTCATTAAGAGCCTTGGAGCTCTTCTCAAATATCTCATACATCTTCAACTCACTCGTTGCATCCTTCAAATTTGAATCAAGGGCTTTCAACTTGTATTTATACCTGAACAAGCATCTTCTTTCTCTTTTGGGAATTAGAAAAACTTTCCACTTGAGATTTCAAATCCTTGATATCTAGGTCATGATCTTTCTCAATTTCATCCATTTTCTCTTACAATCCAAAAACCAAAAAGTCAACAATCTTATACTTTCTTCTCCAAATATCAGTTGCCTTACCCATTTTTGCTTCAAAGGATCTCTTTCAAGTTGCTAAAATTGCTTCACAAGTACCTAATCTGATACCATTTGTTGGAAGCACAATGGACTGAGAGGGGTGTGAATTGGTCCTAAAAATCCTCATTCCATTAACCATTAACATTTAACCATTCACATACACTCGACCATTATTTTCTTAGTGTGTAAAAACATCAAAATAATTATAACATGTGAGAACAGGAACATAGAAACATTATATAAGTGGGAAACCATCATCAAGAATTAAACCCACTGAATTTTTTCTTATATTACCCAAAGCAAAGTAATTTAGTGAAGCACCAACTTCACAAGGAGCACCAACCCTTAATTTAGTGAATTACCAACTCTACAAGGAGGATAAAACCCCCAAATATGACCAAGTAAAACATCATCCACATGAATATGTTTTATCTCTTATATTTTGCTGCCACAGCTAATGGAAATCACTTATTTAGCTCACAAACCCCTGGTCTTAAATCTTACTCTATCTTCTTCCTTCCCACCTTGTCTTTCCTCTAAAATATTGCTCTCGTTCTGTAATATATTCCTCAATATGAAACACATATGATCTTCCCTCAAATCATTCATTTGTACCTATAATTAACTCTCCTCTAGGTCACACTATTCCCCCATGCAACACTAGCTCACCTAATGAGCTCAAACTTCACTTTTATAGCACTTTCTTATTATAAAACCAAAGGAGGTTGGTACCTGATGATAAATTTGACCCATACATATTTATAAAATTCAATTAAATTCATTACAATTGTCACATATGACCCAAATAAGGCTTCCTACCCAAAAAACTCATTACATGTGCCAAAAATGGATCAAAACTCCATGGGCACAAAGATAAAAATTCCTTCCATAAAAATGATATTTATTCATGACCCATAAACCCTTAAACATGATTAAAATATAATTTAAAATTCATATATGGTTTCAATTTATCTCAAACAATCAAATTATTTCATTTAATGGGCCCAATACTCTTTGTACTTGTCAAAACTATTGTTTCCTACACCCTTCAGCACCCTAGAAACTTTATTATGCCACCAAATAACTTATAATAAAATAAAACATGTCATGTAACCACTAAATTAAAATTTCATAAATTTAAGATAATTTCTAAGCAATTTGTAATCCTCTAAACTATCACTCCGCTCTCAAACCACAACCACTTTTGTCTTCATTAAATCAACCTACCAAAAATGTTGTTTCCAAAGGTTAGCTCATAAAAAAACTATGTAATCATTAAAGACCTAAAATTAATTCATTTGATGAAAAATTCATCCCTAAACACATTACATGTGATATCAAACATCACCCAATCCATCTCATGCTTCAAACAACTCCAAAATTACACCAAAACACATCTTGTTCTGCATTAGAAAAAATATTCCTATCCAAAAATGACCTATAAAACATATCAAATGAAATTTTAATGATTAAAAACTCATATAAATTTAAATATATCTGAATCCTCTTTCCAAACCATTTTGAATCACCTTGAAATTCATCCTGTAGATCAAGATATAGTCATTTCAATGAACCATGCTTTTTAAGGCCTCAAAATTACCCTTTGATCAGTCAACCTGAATTGACCTCAAATGACCATGTACCTACATGAAAATTTATTTAAACCTCCATTTACATCAATATAATATCACATACATTCGATAACATCAATTTAGCATATACCTATTTTGGACAACCTTGTCCCAAAACCTTCTTCTTTAGAAACTGACATTTTTAAGTGGGGCTCACATATGGCCACATGCTCTAACATACCTTTTTAGGAATATGGAAGAGTCCTATACAACATAAAATCATAAAATTTGAGGAAAAAATCAAAATTTGGAAGATATAATCACTTTTATCTAAGCTACTCATAGCTAGGGTTTAACTAGGGTTTCAAACCGCTTTAGTTTGTTAACGATCATTCATAAAAACGTGAAGGTCAAACCACCTCATTATTTTTTTTAAAGATCCATAACTGACCTAATAATTTATTCCTAAGATATCAGGTCCCCATACAAAGCACACAACCCACAATGAGCATTATAAGGTCAACTTTTGCTAGAAAAACTCACTACAACTTACCCAGGTTTGCCAAAACTTGTATAAGTTCATATTTATTTAGAAATTTGACCTAAAACTTGGCATAAATAATCATGAAAACATCCTCTAAATTTGAAAACTCATCACATATCCCAAATATTTCTCAAACTCTCTAGCTAATCTCATTTACACATGCTAAACTACATGTTTCTCCCCGTAGCTTCCTAAGGACCTCATACAAGCACAAAACAACTTAATGCAGACATGAAAATCACCATAAATGACATATATACCATAATAATTCTACTACCATTCTTGGAAAATGCTTATTTGGTCCAAAAATCACATCTCTACCTCATTCTGCATGCTCTAGGGCAAGAAACAAGCATAGAATGAATTGATTAAACCATGAAAACTCATGTACTGACCATGTTGACCTTATACATACTTATATAAACTCATGAAACATAATATAGACCATGTATGACCTCATGATACACTCCAACCAGCTTGAGACCACACACTATGACTCAACACTCAATCGCATGCAAAGACACTACCAACTCACCAAAACTTGACACTACCAATCAACCTTCAAGTTTGACAACCGAATAACATCACATGGAAAATAATACAACACCATAAAACCCTATGTCATAAATGGGAGTTGAAATCAATGAAAACACAAATACACAAAGGCCAATGTTTATAATATTTTTATGTGTGATAATTGGTTGTTAAACCAAACTCACGTAAATAAGTATATAGGGAGTGTTTTTAAAACAACCTCCTTGAATATAGGTATTATTTATCATATATATATGTATGATTTTTCAATTAAATAAAATGAAGAATATTATTTTTTTAAGCTCGTCATTTGGTACCAAAGAGATATTTAATATCATTTTTTTGATGGAGGAATAATCGTTCTCACAAGGTAACTTGGTTATCATTTATTTTCTAAGATATGAGATATGCGTATGTACAAGTGTTCGAGAGGTTAGAATGATTATTGTGTGTTAATTTGTTGATCGGTGATAGTTTGAGTCATTGGAAATAATAGTTCACAGTCCATTAATGATCTCCTATCATACATTTGGGAAATAATTTAGTCATATCTCTTATGTTCATTGGACCCATATTGCACTTGTATTCCTCTAAATTTGTGTGTTATCTAGGTAAAAGGAAAATTTTGTACAAACCATTCAATCCATCATGATTATATTTTAGAATCACCCATGACCTTAGAAATTCCATTTTTTCATACGTATATCATTTCTAATAGTAGTCACCTTAGATTCGTAATAAACTCGGATCAATAATTATTCACTTCTTATTCTCGGTATGGTCCGATCATGACATGTGCATCCTCAAATCTCATAAAATTATTTCATGTAATTTTAATACTCTATAACATTCCCCATTTCAATTGTTCCATCACATCAGTAGCAGGATTCTCAAAAAAATCTTAGCATCAACAATTCTTTTCCCACACACCATGTGTATCACCCTTTCAAATCTGATCTTGAATCATCCATATACCTATTCAAATATTGTATGAAGATATGGTCAATGGTGAATGAGAATTTGGAATCATTTTGATATTTGTTGATGCACTTCAACAAAATTCCTTAGCTATTAGTTTATCTTAATTTTTTTGTCAAAATAGTGTTCATAGGATTTTTGTTTTGTCTAGTGGATTAGTTACTAATTCCAATATTTAATTGAATTTGTTATTTATTGTTCTAATTATTTTTATTTCTTTTTCAAGTCAAATAGAGTCAGTATTATATTTTTTTATTTATGTTTTCAAGCAATAAGTGTTCATGTTATAGGTTTCATATTAAAAAAAGTGTCAATTGCGAGTCATTGTTAAAGTTTGGGAAATAAATAAAAATTTCCTTACGAATGCATTTTTGGTGGTATTCGACGTCCAAAAAATAAAAGAATTCACATTATTGGGGTTGTTTCACCTGATTCTTAGATCATTTCTTTTAATCGTTGATGAAATAGATAGGTAACAGAGTAGGAGGAATACCTGCTCAAATGTTGGTTGATGGGTTGTTGCATGTGTATGACTTCCGAATCCATAGTTGATTGTGAGAACTTCCTTTTAGCTAGGAGGAACTACCTGTAATGAAAACAAGACCACCAGAAGGAATTAAACAATATGGGAAGTGAACTACCTAGCGTATGCTAGATCCGGGAAGTGTGATACTTCCTAGATGGTTGTCAGTCCACTATTTTAAACAATTTAATGATGTAAACAAAGTAAATCCTATTGTTATTTAAAATTATTTAGGTATCTCACTTAAAACATAATAAGAAATAGATTTAATATAACAAGCTAAGCTAGAATAGAATCCAAAGGTCAAATGATTGGTTCTAGGTTCTGTAGGTTTGACAGAGGTCATGGATAGATTGCAGGTGAATGAGGGTAAGATGAAATTTGGTGGGTAGGTCTCTATTCTAGGCTATGTGGGAAAATACAGAGACCGGTGTTAGTCAGGGGTGACCAACGATGGTTAGGTGTATGTGGTGCCACTTACTGTGAGATTTGGAAATATCACAGAACAAGTTGTGGTCTCCTTTGTGATTGCACAAAGGACTTTGGTGAGTTGAGATGAGGTATTGGGTGACTGGAGTAGGCTTTGGCAAGGTTTTAATGGGTATATGGAGGTGAAAACATTAGAGAAGGTCAATAGGGGGAAAAGTAAACAATATATGATAAAATGATGATAAAATGAAATAAACCAGAAAGTATGGTGTTATACTTACTTGGATTCCATTCCTGAATGACTATGTGTGACAGATGGGGGTGCTGATGAGGGGTTTGAAGGCTGCAAGTGATCACCAATTGAAAGAAGGCTTTTGCATGGGTTGCATGTACACTCCTCTTTGCTTGGATAGATCAGATCATGGATGGGATGGTTGTGTAAGGGAAGATGTTCAATCTCCTTCCTTGCATGTGAGTTTTCACTGGAATTTTCTCTCTGAAGATGTGTTATCTCTCCGAAATGTGTTCTTTCTCGTCAACCTTTCCTCCCAATTTTTTCCAACCTTTTGCCAACCTTTAGAATAAGATATTTTAGGGGTTAAAAGGGGTAATCGACGGCAGCTAGATTAACCGGTGACGGTTAGGAGTAACCGACGTTGGTCAAGGTGGGATTTCCTACATTCACTAAACTAGGTATATCCTCCCGATTTCCTTGGATCTCATGTCATTATTCCATGGATTATATTGAAAGCCTCTTGTGAGCATGCGTGAATGTGGTTAGAGGGAATTTAGGCATTAATTTTTAGGGTTTGGGTAAGTCTTAGTTAGATATGACAACTTGCTAAGAATAGGTCTTAGGTTGAGTTGGCGTGGTGAGGTGTCTAGGTGAACTATATGTGTGGATATTATTTAAATAAGATATTTAAATAATAAATATAGTGGCGATAATAAATTAATTTAATTAGAGTAATTAAATTAATATTAATGGGGTGAAGGGGGTCATGGCTAGGTAAATGTAATAAAGGGTGCTTATTGGTCGAGGTACGAAAGGGGAGTGTAACCTAATTTTAGTGTTTACAGGGGGATAATAAAAAATTTGGATATCATTTTGGATCATCATGATTACATTTTGATGAGGTTACAGGTGATACACTGGAGGTCGAGGAAATGGAGGATGGAGAGTGATTAATGCCTCTTGTTAGTCACCAATGAAGGGGTCATGTACAACAAAGGTGGAATATTTTTGTATTATTTTAGTTAGTTTGTTTGAGTGGTGTGTGAAAAATAATACAATTTACTCATTCCCGCCAAATATTGAAATGAGGAGAATGTGCATTGTAGATGCTGAAAAAAGTTGTATAGGAGGGAAGCTAACTGTGGTGATCCTCTGAATGTTATGAATCTTTGACTATCGTACTTCTTCACTAATCATTTGGTGGAAGTGTGATCATCTATTGAGGGATTCATTTTGGTGAAGAGGGTGGTCATGTGCAGCAAGATCTAGATCATAAGGTCTAGATGGAATTATTTAGACCTAAAAGTAAGCAGAGGCATACGATTCTATTTCTAGTTCTTGAGATTTGATTTCTTCCCATGTTCACACTAAGGGGGAGAATGTTAGGAAATTAATATTAGTGTGAACAATAATTATATGTGTGGAATTATATTATCTAAATGATAATATAATATTGTAGTAATTAATTAGGTTTGTTTATATATTTGGTGAACTATAATAACAACTCATAATGTGAGTTGTTTAGAATATTGTTATGTGTGAGTTTTGGTTGTTAAACCAAACTCACATAAATAAGTATATAGGGAGTGTTGTTAAAACAACCTCCTTGAATATAGGAATTGTTTATCCTATATATTTATGAGTTTTTGAGTGAATATAGTGAAGTGTATTATTTGGTTAAGATCATGAACACCATCACTCATGATTGTTTGACATAAGCGCTCAAAGCTTGTGACCCAAATCAAGAGAAGGATTGTCATGAAGCCAACAACTAGGATAATAAATAGATAAATATTTTCTCTAATTCTATCCCTAATCATGATGTCGCTGAAATTTCTAAGAAATAAGAGAATATTAAAACCAATATAGCTGACATGGATTGCCCCGCTGAAAATATGGTTATAATTAACAATGTAAAACTTGGCATAGTTTGTGTAAAACCAAAATATCTTGTAGCATTCCAACCTTGGACTCAGTCATATATCCTTCTATACCTCATAATCAAGCTCCTCAAATTAAAAACATGCATCATCCAGATGTCATCATCCCCTATGAAAATTCTCCTTCATGGTCGATTGTGTCAGGATATGTATCTCTATTTACAACACACCAATGGATGTATACACATCCAAATTGTAGGGTTGATTACTTAGAAAATAAGTGAAAATTAATTTCAGAATTCTCTCTAATTACCCCTGCTCCTTTTAGATCCGTTTCTAAGGAATCCCAACACTCTCAACCTACTGCAAAGTTAATTCATGATGAGTGGGATCCTCTCAAAGAACTTTCCAAAATTCCTAGCCTAGTTCCCTTCTTGGAACTTATGCATACATTGTCTCACCATCATGAATATTTCATGAAAATACTATTTGACATGAACATTCATTTTCCACCCTCTTTAGGGTAGAGTTGTGTACATGTTAGTGTGAATCAATTGAGCACCCCCTAAATGACCTTTAGATCTGCAAGTGAGAATTGGGTCATTTAGTGTGATTACACAACATGGAATATTTTCCCCAAGTGTGGGACTTGCAAAAATGGGAAAAAATATCTAGATTGAAGGCTAGTTCCTCTACTCCTCTGATCAGATGTATGCATGAAATTTGTAGAGGTTTAACTCAAAATTCTACTCTAATTCTACCAAGGAGACAAGGATAGAAAGAAAAGAAGATAAAACTAAACTGACAAGGTGATACACCAAAGGAGTGGTGAACATCTATTTCTACAAATTGACACAGATTATAAAAATACAACACAAATCATGCACAAATTGCTAAAATTGTAATGAAGGATCAGGATAGAGCAAACAACACAAGAAAGGATTGAAAATTCATTCATAGAGCTTACATTGTCATTTCCATTTTTAAATACAGTGCATTACAATAGCAAGGAGGTAAAAACATGTTACAATCCTAAAAATGGTATGATATCTTACAAATTTACTTGCCAGGTGAAGAAGGAGCTTGTAGAACATAAAAACTTCCAACCCCGTACAAAATGACCCAAATCTAGTTTTTAACAATGAAAACCCAAGTTCAGGAAGGAGAAACATGAGAAAATTGAAATGAATGATTCAACCACCAACCAGATCCATCAAAATAGCATGGGTACCCTTAAAAGTTCATTCCCCAAGATTTTTGACCATGTTGGAGAAGAATGGAAGCCATACTTGCATTAAAAATGGTGGTTGAATGTCGGTTCGCTCTTTTCCCCATGCCAAAGGCGTTTTTCATTTTCTCTCTCACTAAACTCCATTAAAAACAAAATTGAAGATTCCATCATGTAGAGGACTTCAATATATTTCTAATGACACCAAAATTTGAGAAAAACCAAGCTCTTGATCAAAAGATATGCCCCTCTGAAGATTTAGGGAAAAACTGGGGTAAAAATCGGGTCGACAGGCCAAAACCTAAAATTTTTCCCCTTTTTTGGGAAAAATTCCCCAAAAATGTCCACACCCCACCACTCCACTGCCACGTGGCACTTTCTCATTCGTCCCACGCTTCAAATGACCATTTTACCCTTTTTTGAATTTTGAAAAATTGCCAAATTCTCCTGCACCCCGACCTCTGCCGAAAGTAGGACACGTGTCGTACTCCGGTTGGTCCATGGGTCTTCACAAATTTATTTTCCTCCGCCGCAGGATTTCGAGCCAAGATTTTCCCTTGCATGATTTTGGAAATTTTTTCAACTTACACCCACCGGTCCAAACTCTGCGCCCTACATGGCACTTCCTCATGGGTGCGGGCCTTTACAAAATTCTTTTCCTTCTCTTTGGTGGGCTTGTAAGCTTGTTTTTTCTTTTCACCCTTTGCTATATTGGTAAAAACCCAAAATTTCTCTTCCCCTCCAACTTCGCCTCTAAATGGACACGTGGCACATTCCTATTGGTTGCAGACCTTCCCAGGAAAATTTCCCTCAAAAACTCCACCGAGCCATAACTTGCAAAATACAAGGAGTTAGAAGGAAAATTTTACCTTTCTAGAAAGGTGAGAAAATTCTCTATCTAATGAAGCCATTTCCAGATAATTTTGAGTGCCTAAAAATTGAAAACTTTGACTGAGGCACATAGAAGGAAGGAATGAAAGAAAGTCAAAAATAAGCAAGAGGCTTATTTTGGAAAACAATTTTAGCGGCTCGGAGGGTCATCTCGCTTGTTGGATGAAGTGGCCACCGCTGCACAGAGAGAAGCAATCCATTGGGCAATGGAGTCATCAACTTAACTGCTTGGTACTCTCTACTCATTCGAAAATTTCTAAAAAGAATATTGTGGGAGTAGAACATTACTTGATATGGGACATGGCCTGCAAAGATGCCTCCTTGGGACAACAAAGCTTGTGCCAAAGCACTTAGGGAAATGTAAAACTAAGCTACAAAAAAACAATGTGCACAAGCACTTAGAGGAATGAAAATCTAAGCTAATATGTACAAGGTGAGGAGTTTCCTTCTAGTAGCAATGCTTTAGATGGATTCCATTAACTGGAATCTATAGTTCTTCACCATCCAATGTAGACAATTGGAAGGCATTGTTGTTCTTACATTTTGTGACCATGTAGGGGCCACTCCAAATGACATCAAACTTTGAATGTCTTCCTGGCTTTGCTTGGTCTGCATCCCATTTCAACACTAAATCTCCAACTTGGAATGTTCTATCCTTATCTTTCCTATCAAAGGTTCTCTTGATCAAGGCCTGGTCCTTCTCCATTATTTGGGCTGCATGCTCTCTAATTTCTTAGAGTTCCATCAATTCTACATATCTGACCTCCATGGGTTCAAACTCCAACAATTCCAATTACTTCATGAGTTCCAATGTTGGCAACTCAAGTGACATAGGCAAGATTGCATCTCTTCCATAAAAAAGTCTAAATGGAGAGTTACCGGTGGATCTCTTGGGAGTTATCCTATCAGCCCATAAGGCTGATTTAATTTTAGTGTGTCAAGTCCTCTGATTTTCATCAAGAGTCCTCTTGATGATCTTTAATATGTTTTTTTGGTAGACTCAACTTGGCCATTATCTTGAGGGTAATAATTTTATGAAGTGCTTAGATAGATCCCATTCTTAACAACCCATTTAGTTACGTTTGATCCTATGAATGTAAAAGCATTATCTAATATTATAGTGGCAAGTATACCAAATCTGGTTACTATCCCCTCATAAAAGTCTAGAATACTAGATTCATTTACCTCTTTGAGTGCCACTACCTCACCCATTTGGTGAAGTAGTCTCATTCTGCTATTAGAATCCACTTATGTCCTTAGCTTGATTTTGGGTTGATGACCCCAATGAATTCCAAACCTCATTACATGAATGGCTGGTCAACTGAAATTGGGTGCAATGGAAGGGTTGCTAATCTTTCTTTTCCCGTGAAGAATGCAGAATTTTTACACCTCTTGATCCATACATAACAATCACTAAACACCTTGGGCCAATAATATACATCCTTCATAATCTTGATGGCTATCACTCTTGGAGAAAAATTACCTCCAGTTGAACCACCATGGAACTATTCTAACATTCTCTTAATTTTATTTGTCCCAATGCATCTTAGCAAAGATTCCATTTATATCCTTTTTGAACAAGACACCATCAACAAGTGCATATGGAATAACATGTAATTTGAAGTGTCTTCTCTTGGTTTTTTTCATCTTTGGAGGGCATAGGCCTGTTTGTAAGAAGTGCATTATTTTTGGGTCCAAAAAGAGTGAGAATACCACCATTCTCTTCTTGAACACCTCTTTGTTCTTGGTTGACTTGCAACACCAAAACAAGATCCTTCCCATTTCTTTCCTCCATCGATTTTCTCAATACCAGCTACTCACACAATCCCTTTCCTCGACCAGATTGGTGACTTGGATCTCAATTTCATACTCCATGACACGATTAATCCACCTGCATATTTTTCATTTATGTCTTTGTTGAGGAGGAAGTCCTTAACTCGCAACATGAGAAACCAATAGTTGAACCTTGTTGTTTGAAACTAGATGCTTAAATTTCTTCAAGCTCTTAATCACTATAAGAACATGCTTCTGAATGAAGGAATAACTCACCTCATAGTCCTCCAAGATTTGGCTAAAGAAGGCAATTGGATTCTCTACATTTTCTTTGTTCTGATTGTACTAAAATTGCAGAAATTGTATCATCACCGCCAAATGCATAAAGGATAAAATATTTAGAGAAATGGGTTGATGAGAGTTGGACCTTGTGAGATAGCCTATTTGATTGCCTCAAAACTTGCCTTACCTTTAGCTGTCCATTTGAAATCCATACTTTTCTTCAACATCATAGTTATTGGCTTGATAAGGGCTGCAAAGTCTAGAACAAACCTTCAAACAAAATTGATTCTTCCCAAGAAAATTTGAAGGGCCTTCTTGTGACTTGGTAATGGCAGTTATTTTATTACTTCAACCCTCTATAGATAAATTTCTAATCCCTCTTTGGAAACAATGTGGCCTAGGATATTTCCTTCATGAGCTAGGAAAATACATTTTTGGGATTCAAGGATACCCCAAATTCCCTACATCTTTGGAACACTTGTCTCAAATAAAAGAGATGATCTCACGTGCACTTTTAGAAAATATAGTAATATCATCTAGGTATATCAAGTACTATTTTTTTGATCAATCCCTTGAATGCCATATCCATTTCCCTTTGGAAGGTAGCTCGATGTTAGACAGGTCAAATGGCATTTTACTATATGCATAGATTCCCCATTTGATGGTGAAGGCTGTTTTGAACTGATCATCCTCCTTTACCATGATATAACTATACCCTAAATAACCATCTAGTAATGAAAACCTTTCAGAGCCAGCAACAACTTTCAAAATCTACTCCATAGATGGAAGTGGGTATTGATCCTTGAGGGATGCTCTATTTAAATCTCTAAAGTCTACACACAATATAATTTCTCCACTCTTATTTCTAATGGAACCAATTTTATAACCCATCTTGAATGCTTGATGGGAAATATGATACGTTCCTCTAAATTAACTTATTCAATTCCTTCTTCATGAGAGGCTCCATGTGTGGATTGACCGGTCTTTGTTTTTACCTGATGGGTTTAGCACTTGGATCTAATTCAAGTGTGTGTTGAGATAGCTTTGGATTGAAGCCTCTCAAATCTTTATAGCTCCAATAAAATATATCTGGGAACTCTTGGAAAAGTTGCATGAACTTATAACTTTCTTGCTTGGTTGTCACTTTACCAATTTGAAGTGATTTGCCTTCTCCCACCGAGATGGGCACTAATCTTCTCCCTTGACTTGCATGTTTGCTTTCTCCTTCCTAAATTAATCATTAGGATTAAATATGGACTCCAAAGTGAAAATTCCTTTTGGTAGTTTGTTGGTTCTTAGCTGTACCACTTGATCACCATACTGTTGTTCTAACTTTTCCTAATTTTTGGCTGAGAACTCAGCTTCTTCTTGCAAGAAATTGATGATTTGTTGGTCACTTTCAAACACTTGCCAACTTACATTATTGTCTGGCACTGATGGCCTTACAATCACATGAATGTTTGGCTACACTTTATCTTCCTTGATACTCTCCACAACATCAAAGGCTGCTCCAACTGCTGCAAGCCTATCAGCAGCTTGGTTTTCTTTCCTAGGGATGGAGTTGATGCCAAAGCCTTCAAAATCCTCAATGAGGTCCCACACCCTATTCTTATAGATTTTGATGAGATCATTCTTGGAAATGTGCTACCCTTTAACTTGATTAACAATCAGCTCACTATCACCAAAGACTTGTAACTTTTTGATACCTCTCTTTCTTGACCAATGTAATCCCTATATCAAAGGTTCATATTCAGCGGTGTTGTTAGAAAATGTAAAATGAAATCTAAAATCTGAATAATACTTAATTCCATGAGGTGAAATAAGTATAGCTCCCCCTCCTACACCTTGTCTACTTCTTGATCCATCCAAGAACAATGGCCATACCTCATTGTCATCTTTATGGTCCAGGCTTGATGATGCTAAGAATAGGCTGATTTTCTCCATGCATGTAATAAACTCCTAGCTCATATTCCTCTATTTCCTTATAAGGATCAAAAGCATGTACCTTGATTTCCCATTCATCTAGAGTCAAATCTGGGATGCTTCCAAATTTGGTGTCGACTTCATCTGTTCTGCATAATCCTCTTGATCAAATCTTGAATAGTTGGCATTGATTGGGCTTGGAGTATGAGGCTAAATGTGAAAGTCTGTAATAGGTTCAGACCTGATTGTGGCCTTAGCCCCATATTGGTCCTAAACAACATGTGTGACCAATCAACCGATAAATAGTCTCCAATTCTAGTTGTGAAATCCCTTAACAAACATAGGGCAAAAAGTGGTGGTAAATCTATCACTGACACATCTTGAAAAACAGTGACATTGGGGCATGCATGCAAAGTGAGGCTCAAATATTTAATTACCCCAACTGTTGTTACTACTGTCCCATCTAATTACACCACCCCTTTGGATATGACTTCATATTGGAGGCCCAGTTGATCAGCTATTTGCTTGGGCATCACTAAAATATTTGCCTCAGAATCAATCATACAATTATGTACTAGTTTATCCCTAATGATAAATGAAACATAGAATGGAGGGGGCTTCAAAACTTTACCTTGCTGTCCTCCAAGCTTCCCCTCAGGCTGAGTAGCATTTGTGAGTACCTTCTCTTGCATATGAGCTTACTGATTTGAAGTTGACCAATTCTTCATGGTAGCTTGTAGTAGATCCCTTTGGCCTGGGATGGATAGTGATTCCCACATAGATATATTCACATTTGTCTTCTTCATTTGTTCAATGATGTTAAATGGGGATGAAATATCTCTTTGTTTACTGCCCCTTAGCCTGCACATTCTTTTCTTGTACATGGGCTGCAACAGCTGGCATTTGAACTGGTCTAGAAGGTGGCTTGGGTTGTCCTTGCACATTTGGAACTGCATTTTGCTTGCCAACACTTTGTGGAGTGATGGAAGGTTGTGGATCACCTGGAACTAATGACTTCCCTTCACCAATATTCCTCTTTTTGACCATGTGTTGGCTGCTTTACATTACGAGAAATTGTTTGATTCATACCACAAAAATCTTCAGCCTGCCAATTCACAAGTGTAGTCTCATTTGGAGTTGTATTTTGCTGAGGTGTCCCTTGTTGTTGGTTTGTTTCTTGACTCACCTCACTCTCTACACCAGTTGTTGTCACCATCAAAGCTTGGTTCAAAGCACCATTGAAGTACATAGACTAGTTGTGAGGTTCATTACATGGGAAACACCAATCATAATCTTGATCTATATTATTTTACACTGGCACTAAGGCCTTAGAGGTATATGTAACATTGGGGTTATATGGCAGAAATGATCTATTGGTAGGAGGCCTTACTTGATTTTGATTTGCAGCTAGATTGGGTGGCCTATTAGGCTGAGTTTGAGACTGATAAGAAGGTCTAAAACTTTGGGCTTGCTACCTCTTAAGTGTAACTAGCTCATTGCCTAAATTTTGTAATTGTTTCATGACTTCTTGAAGTTCATTTGAGGCACTAGAAGATGAAGTATAAGTTTCATTTGAACTCTAATTTCTAGGAGTGGGAATAGGAGCTAAATTAGGTGCTTGACTAGTGCTTGGGATTTCCAAGTTTGGATATAAGGGCATAGGAGGCCTAGGCGCTAGTTTACCAGCTTGGATCAAACAATTCTCATCCCTAATGGTGATGTTATAAGCTGCAGGTATATTTTCACCTCCCATGGATTGGATTAACATAGAAATATCAGAATTTAAAGCTTTGAGATAGTATAAGAAAGCACCTTTAGTTATTGGCCTTATTGTCACTGGGATTCTATCCGATGTCCTTTGAAATATGAAATTGAAGTTTGTTAGCTACTCATTGGGAGCTCTCTTGATAGTTTTCAGTTATTCTAATAGAGATAAATTATCTCCCTTTTCTCCAAACTGATCATGGAGAGCTATGCATAACTGGTTCCAATTTTTGATAGAGCCTACCCCAAGGCTCCTGAACCATTGCAAGGATTTCCCTTTGAATGAAGATGCCAACAATTTGACAGTAATTTACATCTCAACAATATCATGGATTGCACACACATTAGCAATGTCTTTTACGTGATCACCGAGGAGTGGTCTTATTTTCCCCGAAGAAAGTATGGGATGTTCTTAAATGCTACAACCGGAACTGGATTTTGTGCATTGAGAGTAAGTGGGATGTTTCAAAGAATTTGACATAAGGATTACGTTGTACCATTTATTTGGCCTAATAACCCTTGTTGATTGGGTGAAAGGTCCACCAAGTGGAGGAGTTGATAGAGTTTTGTTTGGTGGAGATGGAGACCTTTGAATTCTTCATCCCCTCTCTCTTATTCCTAGGGATAATTGCAGATACTCAGATAATCCCTCTTCTCTGGCCCTTGACCTTGTTTGGATCCTTCTCATGAATCTTCGAGACTTGACTCGCTAAAACTAGTTTATTTTATCGCTTTGGAGTCGCAAAATGTGCAAATCAGGGCTCTTTTTAAGCAAGTAACTTACAACAAATGCACATCAAATTTGTTGTAATGAAGATGAAGACCTCTAAGGTCCCACTTGGCATGCCAAAACTATTAGTGCAAATCTGCAGCACCCCCTAAATGACCTTCAGATATGCAAGTGAGTGTTGGGTCATTTAGTGTGATTGCACAACATGGAATATTTTCCCCAAGTGTGGAACTTGAAAAAATGGGAAAAAACTCTCTAGATTGAAGGTTGGTTCCTCTACTCCTCTGATTAGATGTATACATGAAATTTTTTGAGGTTTAACTCAAAATTCTACTCTAATTCTGCCAGGAGACAAGGATAGAAAGAGAAGAAGATAAAACTAAATCATATAAGGTGATACACCAAAGGAGTGGTGAACATCTATTTTTGCAGATTGACACAAATTATAAATAATGCAACACAAATCATGTACAAATTGCTAAAATTTTAATGAAGGATCAGGATAGAGAAAACAACACAAGAAATGATTAAAAATTCATTCATAGAGCTTGCATTGTCATTTCCATTTTTAAATACAGTGCATTACAATAATAAGGAGGTAAAAAACATGTGAGCCGGTCCTAAAAAGGGTCTGATATTCCACAAACTTGCTAGGGTGAAGGAGGGAGCCTGCAGAACATAAAAACATCCAACCCTTTACAAAATGAGCCAAATCTAGCTTTTAACAATGAAAAATCGAGTTTAGGAAGGAGAAATGTGGGAAAATTGAAATGAGTGATTCAACCACTGACCAGATCCATAAAAATAGCATGGGTGCCCTTAAAAGTTCATTCCCAAATATTTTTGACCATGTTGAAGAAGAATGGAAGCCATACTACATTAAAAATTATGGTTGAATGTCGGTTCTGCTCTTTTCCCCATGTAAAAGGCATTTTTTTAATTTTTTCTCTCACTAAAATCCATTAAAAAAAATTGAAGATTCCATCAAGTAGAGGAATTCAATAGCTTTCCAATCACACCAAAATCAAGAAAACCAAGCTTTGGATTAAAAGATATGCCCCTCTAAATATTTAGGGCAAAGCGGTGCAAAATTGGGTTGGTGGGCTAAAACATAAAATTTTCCCCTTTTTTGGGAAAAATTCACCAAAAAGCTCTGCACCTCACCGCTCCATTACCACGTGGTGCTTTCCTATTTTCCATGGGTTCAAATGGCCATTTTACCCTTTTTGAATTTTGGAAAAATTTCCAAAATTCCTCCACGTCCCACCACTACTGCTGCCACATGGCACACTTCAATTTAGTACGGGCCTAAATCAATTTTCTTTCCCTTCGTGGGCCCGTAGACAAAATTTTCCTTTGTGCTCTTTTGAACACTTTAGAAAAATTGCCAAATTCTCCCTACGCCCCTGACCTCCGCCGAAAGCGGACACGTGCCATACTCTAGTTGGTGTGCGGGTCTTCGCAAATTTAATTTCCTTCACCGCAAGCTTTAGGGCTGAGATTTTCCCTTGTAACATTTTGGAAATTTTTTCAACTTACCCCCCACTGGTCTGACCTTCATCACCACGTGGCGCTTCGTTATTAGGCACGGGCCTTTGGAAATTTCTTTTCCTTCTCTTTAGTGGGCCTGCAGGGCTGGTTTTTTCCTTTTCGCCCTTTGCTATTTTGGAAAAAACCCAAAATTTTCTCCGCCTCGACTTCCAAGTCTCACTAGACACATGGCACATTCCTATTGGTTACGGGCCTTCCCAGGGAAAATTTCCCTCAAAAACTCTGTCAAGCCATAACTTGCAAAATACAAGGAGTTAGAAGGAAAATTTTACCTTTCTAGAAAGGTGAGAAAATTCTCTATCTGATGAAGCCATTTCCAGATAATTTTGAGTGCTTGAAAAGTGGAAAAATTTGACTAAGGCACAAGGAAGGAAGGAATGAAAGAAAGTTAGTCAAAAATAAGTAAGGGGCTTATTTTGGATAACAATTTTGGTGACTTAGAGGGGTCATCTACCTGCTGGATGAAGTGACCAACTGCTTGAAGCAATCCATTGGGAAATGGAGTCATCAACTTAACTTCTTGGTACTCTCAACTCATTAGAAAATTTCTAGAAAGAAGATTGTGAGAGTAGAACATTACTTGATCTCGGGACATGGCCTATAAATATGCCTCCTTGGGATGATAAATCTTGTGCCAAAGCACTTAGGAAATGTAAAACTAAGCTACAAAAAAACAATGTACACAAGCACTTCGAGGAATGAAAATATAAGCTAATATATACAAGGTGAGGAGTTTCCCTTCTAGTAGCAATGCTTTAGATGGATTCCATTAATTGGAATCTATAGTTCTTCACCATCCAATGTAGACAATTAGAAGGCATTGTTGTTCTTACATTTTGTGACCATGTAGGGGCCACTTCAAATGGCTTCCCTCTCTCGGATCAATTGCTAATCCCTCTTTAGAAACAATGTGGCCTAGGATCTTTCCTTCATGAGCTAGGAAAATACATTGTTTGGGATTCAAGGATACCCCAAATTCTCTACATCTTTTGAACACTTGTCTCAAATGAAAGAGATGATTTGCTGTACTTTTAGAAAATACAGTAATATCATCTAGGTATATCAACACTATTTTGTTAATCAATCCCTTGAACGCTATATTCATTTCCCTTTGGAAGGTAGCTCCGGTGTTAGACAACCCAAATGGAATTTTCCTATATGCATAGGTTCCCCATTTGGTGGTGAAGGCTATTTTGAACTGATCATCCTCCTTTACCATGATATTATTATACCACTGAATAACCATCTAGAAATGAAAACCTCTCGAGCTAGCAATAAATTGCAAAATATGCTCCATATAAGGAAGTGAGTAATGATCCTTGAGGATGCTCTATTCAAATCTCTAAATTCTACACACAATCTAATTTCTCCACTCTTATTTCTAACTAGAACCAAGTTTGAAATCTAGCTTAAATGCTTGATGGGAAATATGATACTTGCCTCTATTAACTTATTCAATTCCTTTTTCATGAGAGTCTCCATGTGTGGATTGACTAGTCTTTGTTTTTTCCTGATGGGTTTAGAACTTGGATCTAATTCAATTGTGAGTTGAGCTAGCTTGGGATTGAAACCTCTCAAGTCTTCATAGCTCCAAGAAAATATATGTGGGAACTCTTGGAAAAGTTACATGAACTCATAGCTTTATTGCTTGGTTGTCACTTTACCAGTTTGAAGTGATTTTCCTTCTCCCACTGAGATGGGCACTGAATCTTCTCCCTTGACTTGGATGTTTTCTTTCTCCTTCCTAAATTTATCATTAGGATTAAATATGGACTCCAAAGTGACAATTCCTTTTGGTAGTTTGTTGGTTCTCAACTATACCACTTGATCACCATATTGTTGTTCTAAAGTTTCTTGATTTTTTGATGAGAACTCAACTTCTTCTTTAAAGAAATTGATGATTTGTTGGTCACTTTCGAACACTTTCCAACTTACATTATTATCTGGCACTGATGGCCTTATAATCACATGAATGTTTGGCTACACTTTATCTTCCTTGATACTCTCCACAACATCAAAGGCTGCTCCAACTACTGCAATCCTATCAACATCTTGGTTTTCTTTCCTAATGATGCAGTTGATGCCAAAGCCTTCAAAATCCTCAATGAGGTCCCACACCCTATTCTTATAAATTTTGAGGAGATCATTCTTGGCAGCGTGTTGCCCTTTAACTTGATTAACAATCAACTCACTGTCACCAAGGACTTGTAAGTTTTGATACCTCTCTTTATTGACCAATGCAATCAGTGTATCAAAGCTTCATATTCAGCAATGTTGTTAGAACATGCAAAATAAAATCTAAAAGATGAATAATACTTAATTCCCTAAGGTGAAATAAGCATAGCTCCCCCATCCTGCACCTTGTCTACTTCTTGATCCATCAAAGAACATCTGCCATACCTCATTGTCATCTTTATGGTTTGGCTTGGTGATGCTAGGAATAGGCTGATTTTCTCCATGCATGTAATAAACTCCTAGTTTAGATTCCTCTATTTCCTTGTAGGTATCAAAATCACGTACCTTGCTTTCCCATTCATCCAGAGTCAAATGGGATGCTTCTAGCTTTGGTGTCGAGGTTCATGTACTGCCTACATAATCCTCTTGATCAAATGTTGAACATTTGGCATTGATTGGGCTTGGAGTATGAAGCTCAATGTGAAAGTTTGTAATAGATTCAGACCTGATTGTGGCCTTAGCCCCATATCTGGTCCTAAACAACATGTGTCACCAATCAGCCAATAAATAGCCTCTAATTATAGTTTTGAAATCCCTTGACAAACATAGGGTAAAAAGTGGTGGTAAATCTATCATGACACATCTTTCAAAATAGTGACATTGGGAATGCATGCAAAGTGAGGCTCAAATATTTAATTACCCCAAGCTGTTTTTTGTTGTCCCATCCAATTACACCACTCCTTTAGATATGACTTCATATTGGAGGCCCAGCTGATCAGCTATTTCCTTGGGCATCATAGAACTACTTGCCCCATAATCAATCATACAATTGTGTACTAGTTTATCCAAAATGATCAATGAAACATAGAATGGAGGGGGCTTCAAAACTTTACCTTGCTTCCCCTCGAGCCGAGTAGCATTTGTGAGTACCTTCTTTTGCATATGAGCTTGCTGATTTGAAATTGACAAATTCTTGATGGCATCTTGTAGTAGATCCCTTTGGCTTGGGATGGATAGTTATTTCCACATAGATATATTCACATTTGTCTTCTTAATTTGTTCAATGATGTTAAATGGGGATGAAACATCTCTTTGTTGGCCCTTAGCATGCATATTATTTTCTTCTACATGGGCTGCAATAGCTAACATTTGAACTGGTCTAGAAGGTGGCTTGGTTTGTCCTTGCACATTTGGAACTGCATTTTCTTGCCAACACTTTGTGGAGAGATGGAAGGTTGTGGATCACCTGGAGCTAATGATTGCCCTCACTAATATTCCTCTTTTTTGATCATGTGTTAGCTGCTACATTCTAAGAAGTTGTTTGATTCATACCACAAAAATCTCCATCCTGCCAATTCACAAGTGTAGTCTCATTTGGAGTTTTATTTTGATGAGGTTTCCTTTGTTATTGGTTTGTTTCTTGACTCACCTCACTCTCTACACTAGCTGTTGTCACCATCAAAGCTTGGTTCAAAGCACCATTGAAGCACATAAACTAGTTGTGAGGTTCATTACATGGGAAACACCAATCATACTCTTGAGCTATATTAATTTGCCGGCACTAAGGACGTAGAGGTAGATGCAACATTATGGTTATAGGGAAAAAAGGTTTTGTTGGTAGGAGGCCTTACTTGATTTTTATTTGTAGATGGATTGGGTGGCCTTTTAGGTTGATATGGTGTCCTATTAGGCTAAGCTTAAGACTTAAGGTCTAAAACTTTGGGCTTACTACCTCTTGAGTGTAACTAGCTCATTTCCTAAATTTTGTAATTGTTTCATGACTTCTTGAAGTTCATTTGAGGCACTTAGAGGATGAAGTAGAAGTTTCATTTGAACTTTGATTTCTAGGAGTGGGAATAAAAGCTAAAGTAAGTGCTTGACTAGTGCTTGGGATTTCCAAGTGTGGATATGAGGGCATAGGAGGCCTAGGAGCCATTTTTCCAGCTTGGATAAAACAATTCTCATCCTTATTGGTGATGTTATAAGTGCGGGTATATTTTTAGCTCTCATTGATTGGATTAACATAGAAATATCAGAATTTAAAGCTTTGAGATAGTATAAGAAAGCACCTTCAGCTGTTGGCCTTACTGTCACTGGGATTTTATCCCATGTCCTTTGAAATCTGAAATTGAAGTTTGTTAGCTACTCATTGGGAGCTCTCTTGATAGTTTTTAGTTGTTCCAATAGAGATAAATTATCTCCCTTTTCTCCAAACTGATCATGGAGAGCTATGCACAACTGGTTCCAATTTTGGATAGATCCTGCCGCAAGACTCCTAAACCATTGCAAGGATTTCCCTTTGAATGAAGATGCCAATAATTTGAAAACAATTTGCATCTCAACAATCTATTGGATTTCACAAACATTAGCAATGTCTTTGACATGATCACGTGGTGGTCTAATTTTCCCAAAGATAAAGTATGCGATGTTCTTCAATAATGTAATTGCAACTGGGTTTTGTGCATTGAGAGAAAGTGGGCTGCTACCAGTGAAGTTGACATAAGGATTGGGTTGTGCCATTCTAATTGGCCTGAGAACCCTTGTTGATTGGGTGAAAGGTCTACCAGGTGGAGGAGTTGATAGAGTTCTGTTTGGTGGAGATGGAGACCTTTGAATTCTTCTTCCCCTCTCTCTTCTTCTTGGGGATAATTGTAGATACTCAGAAAATCCCTCTTCTCTGGCCCTTGACCTTGTTTGGATCCTTCTCATGAATCTTTAGACTTGGACTGCTGAAACTAGTTGATTTTATCCCTTTGAGTCACCAAATGTGTAAATCATGGCTATTTTTAAGCAAGAAATTATAAAAAATGCACATCAACTTTTTTTTAATGAAGATGAACACCTCTAAGGTCCCACTTGGAATGCCAAAACTATTATTGCAAATCAGCAGCACCCCTAAATGACCTTCAGATCTGCAAGTGAGAATTGGGTCATTTAGTGTGATTGCACAACATGGAATATTTTCCCCAAGTGTGGGACTTGCAAAAATGGGAAAAAACTCTCCAAATTGAAGGTTGGTTCCTCTACTCCTCTGATTAGATGTATGCATGAAATTTGTAGAGGTTTAACTCAAAATTCTACTCTAATTCTGCCAAGGAGACAAGGATAGAAAGAAAAGAAGATAAAACTAAATTGACAAGGTGATACACCAAAGGAGTGGTGAACATATATTTTTGTAGATTGACATAGATTATAAAAATGCAACACAAATCATGCACAAATTTCTAAAATTTTAATGAAGGATCAGGATAGAGAAAACAACACAAGAAAGGATTGAAAATTCATTCATAGAGCTTGCATTGTCATTTCCATTTATAAATACAGTGCATTACAACATCAAGCAGGTAAAAAACATATTACATTCCTAAAAAAGGGTATGATATTACACAAATTCACTTGCCAAGGTGAAGGAGGAGCTGCGAGAACATAAACCAACCCTTTACAAAATTAGCCAAATCTAGCTTTTAACAATGAAAACCGAGTTCAGCAAGGAGAAATGCAGGAAAATTGAAATGAATGGTTCAACCACTAACCAGATCCATGAAAATAGCATGAGTACCCTTAAAAGTTCATTCCCCAAGATTTTTGACCATGCTGGAGAATAATGGAAGCCATATTGCATTAAAAATGGTGGTTGAATGTCGGTTCTGCTCTTTTCCCCATGCCAAAGGCATTTTTCATTTTTTTCTCTCACTAAAATCCATCAAAAACAAAATTGAAGATTCCATCATGTAGAGGACTTCAATAGATTTCCAATGACACCAAAATTGAGAAAAAAAAATGAGCTCTGGATCGAAAGATATGCCCCTCTGAAGATTTAGGGAAAATTGGGGCAAAAATCGGGTTGGCGGGCCGAAACCTAAAATTTTTCCCCTTTTTTTGGGAAAAATTCCCCAAAAATATCTGCACCCCATTGCTCCACTACCACATGGCACTTTCCCATTCATCCACGGGTTCAAATGGCCATTTTACCCTTTTTTGAATTTTGGAAAAAATTCCAAAATTCCTCTACGCCCACCACTCCACTGCCATGTGGCACACTTCATTGCACGGGACTCGAATCAATTTTCTTTCCCTTCACGGGCCCATAGAAAAAAAATTTCCTTTGCGCCCTTTTGAACATTTTGGAAAAATTGCCAAATTCTCTCCACACCCCTGACCTCTGCCGAATGTAGGACACATGTCTCACTTTAGTTATTCCATGAGTCTTCACAAATTTAATTTCCTCTACCGCGGGCTTTCAGGCCGATATTTTCCCTTGCGCCATTTTGGAAAAAATTTCAATTTACCCCCGCCTTGATTCGACCTCCGCCGCCATGTGGCACTTCCTCATTGTGAATGGGCCTTTGCAAAAAAAAATTCCTTCTCTTTGTGAAACTGCGGGCCATTTTTTTCCTTTTCACCCTTTTCTATTTCTGAAAAAACCCAAAATTTTCTCCACCCCTCTGACTTCCGCCTCCAAATGGACATGTGGCGCATTCCTATTTGTTGCGGGCCTTCTCAGGGAAAATTTTCCTTGAAAACTTTGTCTAGCCATAACTTGCAAAATACAAGGAGTTAGAAGGAAAATTTTACCTTTATGGAAAGGTGAGAAAATTCTCTATCTGATAAAGCCATTTCTAGATAATTTTGAGTGCCTAAAAGTGGAAAAATTTGACTGAGGCACACGGAAGGAAGGAATGAAAGAAATTTAGTCAAAAATAAGCAAGGGATTATTTTTATAATAGTACATTTCATGGATTGTGAGAAAGTATCTTCCACTAATGTGAGGAGCTCTCCATTCATACCGATCTCACTACGAATTCTCATTCATGCATTCATTTCCCTATCACTTATATGGTTCCAGATGATCTCTTTATTTGTGTAGATGATTTTCCACTTTTCATTTAAGTTCAAATCAGTCACACTTTGGTTAATAATGATCTCATTGATGATGAAATATTTATATGTGTGGCCTCATTAGACTTCATCAATGCCCTCGGTTATTCTATCAATAACTTAAAATCCACATGAACCAATTTTCAAGGATACAATTTTTGATAAATGCCTCCGATGGGATGTATTTGGTTACCCATCACCATTCCCCCTAGTTCTATCCACATCAAAGTTATGGTATAAATGCCATCACTTTTCCCACATGTTAGTGTGTGAATTTCACCCACCAGGGAGCTATTTATAAGATTCAAGGGGACACTAACCCTTAGAGCTACAATACACTTCGAAAAAGGAGACATTCAAGCTCCCCACACTTGATGAAATATAACCTACCCCCTTTTGGGAATATCAATACTTTAGCTACCCTATAGATACTCTTCACATAAATTCCAATCATCACGAGTTGGTTAGGTGCATGCCTTCCAAGATCTTGGAGTTAGATGATGACAAGCCTAATGAAGTCAGGGCTTAGAATTAATACCTATAATCTTCATGAAATCATCATATCTCACCCGCATCCTTCCATAAGGACTCAAAACAAGGGTTCTTTGATTCCAACAATTATCCCACTACGCATAATCTCCACGGCAGTGTATGGTAACCATCACACTAGTCGGTAGTGGAAAGATTTGAGGTTTTGTGAGTGAATATCATCCTAATACAAGAGGATCCTCCAAATAAAATTAAAAATTCTTCCACACTAGTGCCTCGGCCTCAAATCTTTCCACTAGTCACACTCCCACATACCAACATCAAATTAGCTGACTCATTTTCCTTAGTATAAGTGGATGAAGGGGTTTCCAATTTTGACTACAAATCCATTGATCTCATGGCTGATGATCCTATTTATTGTTACTCAATGAATGAGAGCCACACAACTCCATCAATACCATCCTCACCCATTACATCAATTCCCTCATCAAATACTCTCACTATTCCTCTGCAACCTATGCAACCTCTCCCTACCTCTTTTCTTATAGATCCTCGGTCTTCTATTACTGATCTATATTACACATGGCACAAGACTCTGGAGCATGATATTTATGATTGTAGATCCTATCGATGCCACATGAAGAAGCTTGAAGATGAGTCAAACATGACCAAACCAAAAGGATTCACATACTTCCAGTTCATTTATCTTCTTTTAGTCCCATCATGGGTATTGCGTGCACATTGATGTCAATTTTCAGGTTCTATGTAGAAATCAAATTATTCCCAATACTTCCTATCACAATCGAAGTGTGGATTCAATCCGTCTTGGAACCAACCATCTTCCCCTCAACCAACTAGACCACAACCTACCTATGGACCACCACCTCACTATGATCCTCATCCCACTATGGATGTTATTCGACATGATGTTCTCAAACATCTCAACAATCGAGATAGATGAAACCTTATTTTTCACGTGGTATGAATTTCATCTTTAAGTCACTATTACTTAACATGATATTAGGACCTCATGACCCGTGTTATAAGCCACATTTTGAATCAAGTTGACAATTTAATCACTAACACATTGTGATATTTTGCCCCTTGTGGCTAATTACCTACAAATACCTTGACTACATCTTATTTTATTATTTTTTCCTGATCCCTCACATTTTCTTGGGCTCTTGGCCCCCACTTGGGTTTTACACAACACCTTCTTCCCTCATTTGGGCTCTTGACCCCACTTGGGTTTCTCACACAATCCAAAATATCTCATTACATCCTTTCTTGGGTTGTTTTCTCCACTTGGATTCATCACCATTTTAACCGTGGTTTATCATACCGTTGGAGTACATTGTGCCCAGCTCCACCTATTATGGCTCTAATTTACCTCATTTTTCTCTATTGGATTTCCATGGTATTCAATACATTCTTGTTTAGGCCTATGGATTTTCTTCGATTTATATACCACAATCATGCCCCGACATCCTATCATTGGATGTCTTGGCCTTGTTCCACCTCTTGGCTTCCTCACATCATGTGAGTTGGGATATCATACCGATCCCCTTCTCATCATATTTACTTATGTATCCCATTATCATTATTGTTAAGTACCATTCAATTATCGTATACATACATTTAGAAAGTGAGAAAATAATAAGCAAATAATCACATACATCACAAAATACCCAAATGCCATAAAAATAATCATTTATATATATATATATATATATATATATATCAAATCAAGTTTTGTACATCGATTAAAATCATAAAAATGGATTTGTCCCATCTACAAAATGGATCAATCACCCTTACCCTCCATGGGGGTCTCTAGATGCTTTGGACCAATGGGGTCTTGATGGCCGCTCTCGTTATGTGAGTTAGGGATGTCATCCTAGATTAAGCTCTAGAGGAATCTCCCTATGCTCTCACTAGTTGGATCTCTAATGAATTAATCTGCATCACATCTATCTATGAATTTTTAGGTAAGTTGCCTACTCTCCCATACCGGGGCTATATGCTCCTATAATATAATCTACATCATCAAATATATACTTCCAAAGTAGCCTCCCGTGTCTATGAATCCCAATTTCTCCTCAATGTCCTAGATTACTCGCACACTAGATGAAATGACCACACTAAATCCCTTACCAACAATATTACTAGATCCACCATCACTGCATGCAATATCCTAGACATCTAACATGAAGTCTAGGATCTTTAAGAAGAGATACTAGCATGAAAACAATGTAAAATAGGTGAATGATATCTAATTATTCTTTGATCCTCCTTGAAGGTTATAATAATGGTTTTTGGATGAATTTAAGTAGGTAAATTGATTGTAGCCCTTGATTCTTTACGATTAAATACTTTTGGTATTGTATATTTATGAAGTTCTTGATATTTTGGTGTGATTAGATGAACTCGTCTCAAAACTAAGATTTTTGTTTAATTATAGTTCACCACCATTAAGATCCATTCTATTCATGGAATATTCCAGAGCCATCAACAAGATTACCGGTAAGTATAGGTTTCCATTACCTAAGATGGATAATCTAGTGGATATCCTTAGTGGTGCACGATATTTTTCCAAGATCGATTTGAAGAGTGGCTATCGCGAGATCTACATTAGGGAAGGAGATGAGTGAAAGACCATATTAAAAAAGGAAGTATTATTTGAGTGGTTATTCATACCATTCGAGTTAACAAATGCCCCGATTACTTTCATGAGATGGATAAATGAGGTTTTGAAGACATTTTGGGAAAACTTGTGTTAGTGTATTTAGATTACATATTTTTGTTTAGTAAGACCAAGGAAGAACACATTGAACATGTTGATTCTTGTTTTGAGCTTGCCTTTAGTTTTAAATGTTCCTCCAAAATTTCCATGTCTTGTTTTTTAGGACTCTAAAATATGTGTATTCGAAGGATAAACCCGGAAAAATCATGTGTTAGTGTAATAAATCTTGTGTGAGTATTATTTCCCAGTCAAAGTATTCATAAATACGTTTTTACAATAATATTTTTCATGCAAAACCTGTTAATATAATCGGATCAACCCTTGCAAAAAAATTTGTGTATCATCCTTTGTAATCCTTATGAAAAATGCATTTTGTTTCCTGACGCGCTTTGAAGGCACGTGCAATGATTCGATTTGTTCCACCATTTCAAGATTTAATTGAATATTTACAAACTTTACATAACATGCAAAGTACAAATAAAACCCCGAGACCCAATCAAATATTCCAACGAATATTTGAAGTCATATGGAGCAAACTATAAATATGCCCCCGCTTAGCAAGTTAAACACTTGTACAAATATTATTGGAGTGAGGAGACAAATTTTTATGTATTCTTGCATCATGCATATGATGAATTAAAAATTGTAAATATATTCCCAAAACCCAAAGGAGAACACATGTCATCATTTCAAGAAAAGTCAATAAGCGTATGTTTGGGTCAAACTTGCGGTTTTGTACTTATTTGAAAAGCTGGACAAACATGCAAATAAACTATGCGAGACCTTTCACTCTTTAAAATAAAAAAACACATGGATGAATTATATTCAAATAATAAGGGAAAATTGAATGGACATGATTTGATTCATTTATCACTAATGCCATTAATGTGATTTGCATAGATCAAGGTAATATTTTTAAATGTTTTTCAATCATTTCAAATCATTACCTTCTATGCGAGAAATTTTAAGCCCTACCTCTTCTAAATTTACAAATTAGAGAGAAAAATATGATTATGGAGAAGTGCATTTGAGCCAGAGGATTTGGAGCCATGAATGCATATAATAATTTCAAAAATCTTACAAGGAAAGAGTGAGCTTTTTGCATTGCGATTATATTATTTTTATTTGATCTCGTGATTTACAAGGAATTAAGAGGGGAAGTTGAAACACTTAAGATGAATCCCATGGAGTCATGATTTCATGTTGCTACTAGTATCACCAGAAATTGGGACACTATTATAGATACAAATATATTAAATTATGACTTGGGTGATTTTTTACAAAGAATCCATTCTCCCAATAAAAGTGAATTCATGGTAGCCATTGGTGCTAGCCACATTTCCCTAGCCACTGCTTTCCCTCACTCTGTGCATTTTCTAGAGCTAGTAAGGATTTGTGCTAAGAACTATGATCCAGTAAAAAGGGAAGTCTTAGATGGAAGTGGTGAGGGAGTATTGACCCTAACACCCAGAGCATTTAGATTAATGCTAGGGATACCCAAAATTGTGAAACTAGTAACCATAGACACAAAGTAATCTCTAGCTGATTTTGATGCCAAGAAGAAATATTATGTCAGGATCATGAATAGTAAGTGCTTGTTTACAAATAGAAAGTCTATCATAATAATCCCTAAGAATTTAGTCGAGATCACGGTTTGTGGCAGAGGGTGAAGACATAATTATATTGTTAAGTAGAATGTCTTGCTTGGATATAGCTTATGAATTTAAAGAATTGACGTGTCCATACATTGTGGTTATCTTAGAAAATAAAGGAAGCATTTGTTGGGAAACACTCATAGCTACATTAATTCACACACAAATTTTTGAATTATCCACAAAAATCAACATGGGAACCACTTCTAATCTTGAGTTTTATATGATGTCATACTTGATTTACAATATTACAGGACACAAACTTTTTGTGGCCTCCCACAACAAGAAAATTTCAAAGATCATAGAGTATATGATGTTTATCCCCAGCTAAATCTTAACAATTGGAAAATAAATATAAGACAAGTAAATGATGTATTTTTTCCAACTATGATATGTATTTTCAAACCAGAATTGGAGCAGTATAGAATATTTGAAGAAGACAATAATGTAATATTAGAGTATGGTTGCTTTTTTATTCAAAATAGGTTTTTAACTTATATCAGAGCTAGTGGATTTGATGCACACCCATACAAATTTCCTAGATATGTGGATGACAAGTGGACCATGTGTGAACTTTCTAGATAATTGGCATCGATGCACAAAATGATTTCAAGCAAGCACAAAACCAATATTAAATTTCCTATCAGGATTGGAGGATATTCTTGCCCCACTATTGCAAAGGTTAGGTTAATGGAAGAATAAATTGAATGGTTTGAGATGGAAAAATTTGAATCTAGGTACCAATATGATATCGGATGGGTTGTTAGTTCTACTTTTGGAATCTTATATGAGCACGAGCCTCTTTTCAAGGATTATTAGATGAACTGCAGAGATGAAGAGGAAGTCAAACTCAGATATTTTTCTCAAATGACCCTTAGATAGATCATTGATCTTAAAATTTTTGTAGTACCTCAAGGAATAACAGATGATCAATAGATAGCGAGTCAATACTATATTGACCAAAATATTGAGGGATAGCCAATTACTCCCATAATTTGGGTTGAAGAAGAATCGAGACAATCAAGATAAGATAATTGCTAATGTAATGAGAAGGAATTTGAATTGGTTGCAATGGAAATATATAGACTTGTCCAAACATAATACAAAAGTGTTGAATGAATTCAGATACTTAGGAATATTGAAGGAAGATCTTCCTCCTTTAAAAGAAGGAGATGATAAGATTGATCCATTAGGAGGAAGATCTCCTCAATTTCCTACCAAGAAACCCACTTTAGGTATTATTGATGAATGGATTGCTACTGCCAGTGAGACTGGAACCTCTATGTTTGTTTTGAAACAAAAATATAATAAATGCTCTTAAAATATATGCAAAATGCCCCCATCACCCAAGCAGTGCCTATAAAAGCTAAAGGGGTAGGCATAACCAAACCAAGGACTCCCACAATAATACTACTAGGATCATCTAGCACTGGAAAGAAAATTAGGAGAGCCCTAGTAAGTGTTTATCCACAATCCAAAGTAAAAGTGCCAAAGAAAGAGAAGCACCAGACCTCAAGCACTTTGAGAGAGCTAAAAATAAATTCAAGATAATAAAACCTTTGGTAAGGGATACTAGAATTTCAATGAAGGAAAGTGGCCATGATTCAAAGAAACACAAAAATAAAGAAACTAAAGTGATTGATCATGTTCCCCTCACTAAGGCTCAGAAAAAATAGGTTGCCACATTAGTAGAGAAAATAATACCACCACAAATTCAGGAAAAGATTCATGATACTCCACATGTATCACCAATGGTTGCAACTGCAATTTTATTTCCAACAGGAGTAGTGGAAGAGTTTTCCCAAGAGAAAATAACTCATAATATTCCCATATCTAATCATCCTAGCAACATTATGACAAAACAAGGGAAAAGGGAATCAAGTGCAATATAGTCTGAGAGTCAAAATTTACCTTAGTTTAGTCAATCACATAAAAAAGTGAAAAATCCAATTGAAATAATAGATATATATGTACTTGAATAAATTCCTCCAATTGAAATTATTGATGTAATAGTTGAAATATAGAAAGTGGGGGATAAAAGTGTTCCTCGGGTAGAAGGGTGGATGGAAGAAGTGTCTAAACCATCAAATGTTGAATTAGAGACTCAACCTCAAAATTTTCTAATTAAGAGTAAAACATCTTTAATGGGAGAAAAAATGGTGACTCAAACAATTATGGGAGCATCAGTTGTATCGATGGTACCTCTACTGAAGATCATCCACCAAAGGACTCAAAAATGGCAAAAGAGGGTGAAGTTTCTCAAAGCACATGTGCCACAAAGGATATTGTGAGTGAAGCGCAAAAGAGACTCGTGAACCAACTAAAACCGGTGTTAAAGGAGAC
The DNA here is from genome assembly GCA_018340775.1 of Taxus wallichiana var. yunnanensis. Classification (NCBI taxonomy): domain Eukaryota; kingdom Viridiplantae; phylum Streptophyta; class Pinopsida; order Cupressales; family Taxaceae; genus Taxus; species Taxus wallichiana. Next base: position 623,737,393 of record CM031240.1, read on the forward strand.
AACCAATTTGATGATAAAGGTAAATATCAAGAATCAATCATTCAATCCCAACCTATGAAGCAACAAGGAGAGAACCTGGTTGAATAATGGATTTTTGATAATTAACCCTAGGAAGATTTATCCATAAAATAACAACCTTTGAAGGAAGGAGATGTCTCAAAGAACAAGGAACCCCTTAAGGTTCCAAGTCCATATAAATAATTCCCAAAGGTAGTTAAAGACGCATGTACCACTTCATAATAGAAATTGAAAGAAGATATAGGTACAATAGATACTCCAATGGAAAGTATAAAAGAAGTTGTAAGGATGCCTACTACTTCTATAGAGGAAATGATCAAGATAAGAAATTAGTGGGTCAAAAATTTTTCAGAGGATATTAGCCACCTCGGACTCAAGATCAAGAAAAGGAGCATCCAAAGATAGTGGCACTTCACGGTGAAAAACAAGTAATGGAAGTGGAAGAAAAACATAAAGAGATGTCAATACTTTAAGATGTGAAAGATGCATCCAAAAAATTGATATTTTCCCTAAAAATCCACAACCCACATCACGAGGAGTGAGTACAGGAAGTACTCTCAAAATTGGGTGGTTAGGATCACTCTTTCCAAGAAAAGAGAAGGAGAAAATTTGAATGGAAACATTGGATATAAGAAGTATTGTATTCCCAAAACCCACAAGAGCTCCTAAGAAGGCCAAAATCCTAACTAAAACACATGTAGATCAGAAAGGATTAAGGACTTTGGAAATATCCACTCCACATGGTGATAAATTGAAATGTGAAATCACAATGAGTGATTATAATGTTACACATATCCCCTAGGAAAACCTACCAGAGAAATCTTGAACTAGGATGCTACAATGGTTTTTGGTGGTTTGTTGCAAAAGATGGATGAAGATAAAGAAACCAAGAAACAATTGAAAGAAAAGGTTAAATTATTGTCCTCATATGTTCAGAAATGGATAGGATGAAGGAAATAACTACTTCCATAACCCCAAAAGTCTTAAGTGAAGTAGATAAGTCCAAGGAAAAATTTGATGTTGTGGATAAATGGAAGGAGGATTTATCTGAAAAAGGAAATAAGATTATAGAGGACACAGTGAAATGTTATGATCAATTAATAGAAAGAGCCAATGATGCCAAAGAAAAGATAGAAAAATGCACTGATGAATTGTATTATTGGGAGGGTATTTTACCCAAATTTGAGGCAGTAGTTGAGTTAGGTGATCAATTGATAGAAGAAGAAGATATTATTTCACCTAGAAGAAATTGGAATGCAACATACTTACCTAGATGCAATTCAACTAAGAATTGAGATTTTGAAAGAGGTCAAAGAAAAATTGTGTACAGGAAGGGTCTTAATTGTAGAGTGCATTGATTATCTGGATTGTAGATTTGAAAAAGTGTACCTGATGAGAATAGAATTTCCTATGGAAAATTATGGACAATTTCCTTAACACATGTTTTTGATCAAAGAATTTCTAAAATCCCTTTCAACTACAATATTACTCATAGGTTTGTTACCATGGAAAAATAGATAACCAAATTAGCAAAAGGGCTAAGAAAGAGTAAGAATGCAATGAGATAATTTGATCAATTGATGAAAATATAATGTACACTACTTATGTTCCATGTTGGGCTAGATGAAGAAGACATCTCCACAATATTTCATAAATTCGATGCATATAATGAAAGAATGTCATAACGACATGAGAAAAATGTCAAAGAACTTGAATTTGATCTAAGTATACCATGAACAAGCTTAGGTTGGTGTCCTAAAAAATTATCTCATCATTTTGTATATCTTTGTTCTCGATAATTGTATGTTTGCTTGAATATGAAAATTTTGAGTATGCATTAGAAAAATGTAATGCAATATGATTTCATTTTGTTTTGATAGAGACTTGAATCTATTATGAACATGAAAATCATTATAACGATTTGAATTTTATGCATTAGTGAAGAAAAAGGAAAAAATAGGGTTCTATAAGAGCCCCACCTAGAAAATATTTACATACATTCTTTATGTTGTATCAAAAAGGGAAAAAGGAAAATATACTTAGTCATTCTACTCCTAAGATATCCTCTTTGAAAAGAGGAATCTTCTTCAAAAGCCTATTTTTCCTAACTACAAATTCTTCCATCCTAACACCCATTTGTACAAATAAAACATCCCCTTCAAAAATGTGAGACATGTCCATAGCCATAAGATCATCAATACTCATCTTAGGACCATACAAAATTTCAGTCAACTCTAATTTATTCTTGAAGGAATAAACCCATTATTTAAGGTCTAAACCACCCTTGGAAAGATCTTTTTTCCCTGATGCTTTGAAGGTAGAATATGGAATGGAGGTGTGTGCAAAATCTAGGAGTGTAATCATGGTAGTGTCTAGATAAAATTGAGGAGGAGGTTTGGAGTTGGATTCACCCCTACATTTCTTCATTAATAATGGTGACCCCTAGGAGGTTGTGAAGGCAAATATTTTTTTCCTCTTCTCCAAAGTAGAAACACGTTGCTCCAACTTAGTCACCTTGTGAAAAGTGCATACACGATTTCTATGGAAGTCTTTTCATAAAACACATAAGATGCCACAGAATCTATTTTAATTAAAATCCTCATTACAAATAAAGGGACATGTGTTATCAACTGCACCCTTCACAACCAGCCTACACTTAAGCCAAAATTTCTTCAATCCCTCAGGAGTATTTTTATTTTCCCACCTAACATATGAAAGTACATCATTTGGAAAGAGGATAAAAAGGACTAATCTTGATTAGTCTTTGAATTAGAGCTACCCAAACTTGAGCTATCAACATCACATTATAGTCTTCCAAATAAAAAAACTCAAATAGAATCCTCACGAATGCTTCATATGGGCTCGACAAGTCAAAAATTGAATTCAGGTCTTTAGATGAAAGTTATTTCAAACTGGATGCTAATGCTACTCCTACCATATTGCAGAAAAATAATTTCACTAAGCTTCTCACACTTGAACCTAAAAGAAGGGATGTAAATTTGTAGAATAAATGGTGGGAATTTATAGTAAAGATGAGGTTGACAAGTTAAATTAAGCAAAATCATGGTGAGTTAATTGCTAAGATTGTATATGATATCCACACATGGGAGATAAAAGTGAAATAGACTGATATCACTCAAAAAAGAAGGTAATTGAATTGATGTAACATAACACATGTGGAAATACTCAGCTCAGAAATATATGGCAATAATTGTGTGTGTTTTGAGGTGAATTCCCAAAAGGCAGGAATGATTAACATCAAATAAAACTATTTGGGGGCACTCAAAAATAATTTCTCAACCTAAGAAAAATACGAATGATCAAGTTGATGATTTCAAATGAATGGCATGGCACCCTAGTCATCATAAAGGAATGAAATATACACCTGAGTCATTTGTAAAGATCTATCCACATAGCACAATGGGGAATGAGATATTTTCAAAGCGGTAGAATTCGATATTGTTCCTTAGGAATATTCATTGAAAATATTCAAAGTTTTTGGGAGAAAAAATCAAGAAAATAAGGAATTAAGGATTGTATAGATATGATAGGCATGCTCTCATATCAATGGGGGGTAACAATTTTCCAAATTTTAGAAGAGATAGATATTTTGACGTGCTTTCTTGAAATCTAATTTTGATGAGATGCCCGTGAGTTGTTTTACTTCTTTAAATATTCCTATTTCAATATGGTTGCAAGTGTATAGTCATTGATAAACATTGATATCATAGGTTTTGTGTTCCCTTGTTAAATAAATTGAGTATCTGAAAATGAACTATGTGCATGTTCATTAAGATTTGTTACATTTTGTTCTTAATACAATATAATTTAAATCGGTCAACTATTTTTTTGTTACAATTTTATGTTTATGGCTCCTCTAAGTTACACTAGATCTGGTCTCAATGATGATATTTTGATAATTGAATTTGTATTGTAATCAAAGCCATATTTTCACAGTATCAAACATAATTTTAAATTAATAATGCTTCTCTTCTATTGCTAAGATTTTTGTAAGCCTTTGAGTGTATCTGAGGCATAATAAGTAGTGAGTTGTGAATATTTTGTTAAGATATTTATATGAACTTTCATGTGATATTTCTTGAAGATTGTATTAAATCATGCATTCTTGGGATTCCATGAGTGTGTACCTTCTCTCGAGGGACTGATTTTGACCAATTTAGTGTCCTTTTACCTAGAATTATCTTAACAGTGTTGCATTTTCTAAGAAACTTGTCATAGTAAATTCCATCTTGTTTTAATCTCCCATTCATATAAAATATAAACCTACTACTTCTCAAATCCTACAATTCACTTATGTTTTCTTTGCCTATAAGCATTTGTCAAGGGAATTTGTAAATTTTACTTCCCTTTCCAGAAATATGCAAGAGAAGATGGAATCTCATGTTGTCTAGAGTAACCTAAGTCTAATTGGAGTGACATATGCACTTTTTAGTGTGACAACTTATAAGAGTTAAATAGTGCATTCATTGGCCATGATCATCCAAGACTAAATTATATGTTTTCAAAAGGAAGTTAAGAGACTGAAGATTTCAATTATCCCTTTACATTTTTAGGTTACATAAAGGGTTCTCTCACCCAGGTCAAAGGCATGGCCTAAAGCAATAGGGAAGGTCATATCCTTTGTACATGTCACCCAATCCTTCCAAATCTAGGTTCAAATAATTATGCCGGACATATTTATCAGCTACCAAATGAGATAAACAAATTTTTTCATCCTCAAGCATATCACTTCACTCACTAATCTTGTCTGACCCTAAAGGAGGTGTAAATTTTGGTACCAACATGTTTTTGGCATCGTTCTCAGGACTATTTCCTAGAATTAAGAAAAATTATGTCTCTGGTAATATTTTCAGTATATCTGATAGAAATTCATGTTTAGAACCAAGTCATTTGTTAAGCTTTGGTAAAATAAATCCCTATCTGAATTTGTTTGCTCTATATTGTCCCAGTACATGCAAGATTTCCATTAAAATTAACTTTTCTGCAGGAGAATCCTAACAAAATACAGTGAATTTTTTTAAATATTTTCTCATTTGCTTGTAAAATTGTCATCCATCAAGTTATTTTAAGTGATCAACACATCTAAGGTGCAAAACCTTAGTGGCGGCTTCGTCTTCTGTGAGAAATCAGTGAGAACTAGTGTAAAATATTTAAATATTTGTTGATTAACTTTTCAATTTCACAAAGATGGAAGGAAGGAGATCCTTCTTCAAATCATATCCTACCAAAATATTGTTCCCAAAGTTGGGAAAGACTAATCCAGGAGAAAACAAGTCTGAAAGCCTTGGGTGATCATAGATCAGAAGAAAAGAGTTGTACCCATTACTAAAAATGATCAACCTTTAGTGGAAGACTACACCAACACTTCAGATAGTTGTAGATCAAGTAGTACCTATGCAAATTTATATACTCTAGCTCGATAAGATCCTTCATTTGCAAGTAGTCAAGGGGTATTCTTTAATTCCCTCCTTTATTAATTATAAATAATAGATTTTTTATGAAATTGATTCATTAAAGGATCAATAATTTGAAGATCACACTCCATTTCCTCAGACACCTCCAGTTCCCCACCATTTTAATCCTTCTATTAGAACACCTCCTTGAAATAATATGACACAACCTCCACCCAGACCTCCTTTTGTAGTAAATACTTATAAACCTATATATTTTCATGGGATGGTTGGTTACCCAAATGAGGTCCCATATGAAGTAAGAAATAGATTATCTAGATTTTAAGAGAATAATGCAATAAGTGGAGACTAACATCTTAGAATCTTCCTAAATACTATGGAAGATTTTGAAATACAACATGAGAATTTATACGTAAAATTATTTATACGTAAAATTATTTATACATACTCTAGATGAATATGTTAGGGAATATTACAAGTCATTACCTGATAATTCAATTGATTCCTGGATAGAAATGAAGAATGCCTTCAAGTTACAATATGGTGATAAAAATGACCCTAGCTTTTTTCTTACTAAAATTGAAAATATAAAGAAAAATCTAAATGAACCTATTTAGGATTTAAATACCAGATTTAATAAAACCTTGACAATACTACCTATAAATCTGAGACCTAGTGATGAATCTTGTTTGATCAAATATTCAGATGCCTTTGACAAAAAATTAGCCTATTACCTGAGAGATAAAAATCCTCAAACATTGAGGCAAGATTTTTCTATGGTTGTTCAAATCGAGAATAATATCAAGGCAGCTAAGAAGCCTCAAAAAGGGAGGGTGTCAAATTGATTAACCCAAAAAAACTCAAATAAACAAGGAACTAGATCTAGAGGAAGTAGTAAAGACCTTAGTAAAGGAAGTTAAGGAGATTTATTACAAACTTTCTAGAGCTGAGAAAGGAATAGGGAAAATCTTCAAGCTCAACATCAACCTCAAGGACATAATAGATTTGGAAATCATCCCAGAGGTGACCATAGAGCAGATGATAGAGGAAAAGGACCAATGGGGTTAGGAAATAAGCAACCAAACCCTATTGAAAACAAAATAGTATGATCGGTTGATTTGACTACTAGGGTATTTATGGTTGAAGAAGATCATGTCATTGATTGGTGTGATAATTTTTCTTGCCATATTATCCTTATGACCCAAATGTTGATGATGATACCACTAATGAAGTTTTTTTAGTGATGTTTGTATGTTGGAATGTGTTGATACTGCACCATAAGGGGCTACTTCTACTGAATTATTGGGTGCAAGAACTATTGAGTCCTTTTGGAACTGTTTAGAATGGATATCTTCTCTTCCTCCTATTACTAATGTTGATATAGATATTTTCTAGTATTCTTTTAAATTACCTAACCATGATTTTAAGTATCTAAGGGATTTGATGATTAAAAATATGATGGGGGTATTCCTTCTGAGGAAGATAGGTAGCTACTTGATGAATGTTGTTGTGGCTCAAGAAAATAACTATAACCTTCAAAGCAGAGTGGTTAAAGGGTCTATCCCACCTTCAAAAATAAAACACCCATGTTGACTAATATCCCCAAGAATGTTCCCAAGAAATATATGCCAAATAAAGGCCCAAATTATTACTACCAAGCCTAGTACACATATGATGTTGCTCAAGCGAAAGAAAGACCTTATCCCATCATAACAAGTAATTACTTTTCTCCCAACACAACTCTTCCCAAGTATGTCACTTATGATATGGCTCATATTTTGAGCCAAATTAAAGTCATTGTGCCCATTGTTGAGTTTCTCATAATCCTTGAGCATAGAAGAAGAGAATTTGAATATTTGGGATTCAAAGAGGAGATAATTGTTATAAGTAAAGAGGTAAATAATGTGGATGTCTTTCCTACTATAGATGAAGTGGAAGTTCCTCAAGAATAAGAAAGTATGGGGAATCCCCAGAGATATATTTAGGCACTTCCTTGGTTGAATCTCAATTGGATGTTGATCCATTCTTTACCTCCTTGATTATTAGTGACAAATTGGTTCATAACTATATGTTCAACTCGGGAGCCTCATGTAACATAATGCCCTTGGAGGTGATAAATGAGTTAAATATAAAGATAACAACTTTTGGAAAATTTCATGTCATGGGTTCTAGGAGGTACCGGTTATTGGATATGTGAAAGGACTAGGGGTCCATCTTATTGCTTATCCTGGTAAATATTTGACCATGAATATGGTTTTTGTTGATTTCCCTGTTAAGTGGGGTATGTTCCTATCTAGAAAATGGGTTACAAGTGTGGGAGGTAGTGTACAGACGGACATATATTATACCACCATACATGTTGAAGGAAAGTTGGTGGAATTGCATGGAGACAAAAATATGCTCCACATTATTGAAGACCCCATGAATGTCTCTTATGAGGTATTATTTATTGACAATGATTTGGATAATTTTATATGATATGCTAATTTTCAATACCAATGCATAAATAGTGTTACTCATTTACAATATTTTGGTATTCCTTGGACCATGATATTTGATGGAGCATGCTTTACTATGGGAAGTGGAGCTGGAATAGTCCTCACATCCCTAGAACAAGAATCTTTTAATTTTTCATTCAAATTAAATTTTTAATGCACTAATAACATTGAAGAGTATGAGACATAACTCTTGGGTTCAAGAGTTACTTGGAAACATGGAATCAAGGATATCATTGTTAAGGGATATTCTGAGTTGATTGTGAAACAAGTAAGAAAACTATATGCAACTAAAAATCAACGAATGAAACAATACAAGCATGCAATCTAGGACCTTATTGAAAGGTTTTATTGGTGAAATATTCTATATCATGAAAGGACTTAGAAAGCAAAGAAATGATAAATTGGATGTCATTACATCACATTTTTCTAACTGTACAATATCTCTATTTTGTAATTATGATGTTGAAGTATTGGCTAGACCTTTTGTTCTGATAATGTCAAACATTGGCAAGTATTTGAGGATGATGCTCAAATACAAATATTTATGAAGAGCAAAGATGAATTTTCTAATCAACATATTGACTTAGAACCAATGGTTGAACTCTGTGATGGGAAATAGACTCTTTTTGGGAAGGAGGTGATCCAACTGAAAAAAACACAATTCCGAGAGGATTAATTTCCTTTAAATCCAGTTTTGATAGTGTTGAAAGAGTAATTAATAGGCCTATTTTTGCTTCTAGATATGTTAAAGAATACAACCTGGGGACTCAATAAAATTCAAGAAAGGTGTGGTTGGGCTGCAATTTCAACAAAGAAGAAAAGTAGGATTATACTAAGCTTCTACGAGAGTATCATGATTTCTTGTCTTGGTCATACTCTGAGCTCAAAGCTTATAGAGAAGAACTATTTCAACATGAGATACCCTAGAACCCCATTCCAAACCATTTAGGCAAAAATATTGGCCCATCAATCCCTCCTCTCTCTCAAGATGCAAGAAGAGTTGATAAAGTTGAGAGATGGAGGAATCATACAACCTACCAGGTATTCTTCATGGGTGGAAAACCTTATACCAGTTAGGAAGAAGAATGGAGACATAAGGCTTTGTGTGGATTTTAGGAATCTTAACAAAGAATCAATCAAAGATAATTATCCATTTCCAAATATGGATAACATGTTGTAACTAGTTACAGGATTTGAATTATTATCAACATTGGATGGTTTCTCAGGGTATAATTAGGTAGTGGTGAAGAAATCAATGAACAGTTTAAAACTTCCTTTACTACTCCATGGGGAACTTATGTTTATGTCGGGATGCCCTTTGGACTCATGAATGTAGGATTAACTTTCCATAGAGCCATGGATGTGGCTTTTGCAAGACTTATTAATGCCTTCATAGTTGTATATCAAGATGATATAACCATCTTCTCAAAGAAAATATGTGACTATTTGGGCCACCGAGAAAATATGTTGCTCAAATATAGGGAGTATGTGATTTCACGAATGCCAAAAGTGTCATTTTGGAGTCAAAAAGGAAAAACTATTAGGGAATATTTTATATAAGGAATGGGTCATGATAGATCCCAAGAGAGTGGAATCAATTGGTAAGGTTCCTATCCCCAAATCTAAAAAGGGTATTCAATATTTTTTTGGTCAAATAAATTTTATTAGGAGGTTCATCTCCAAATTTGCTGAGATAACCATTCCTATAACAAATATGTTGAAGAAAGACCAAGTCATTAAATGGGAAGAAGGAGTTATTCAAGATTTTACTGGAATAAAGGAAGCACTAAAAAATTCCCCAGTCTTAGCAAGTCCTGACTACAAGAAAGCATTTCAAATATTTTCTTTTGCCTCTGAGAATACCATTACATTAGTGTTGTTACAAAGGATGAAGAAGGAAATGAGAGGCCTATTACTTTTTCAACAAATACCCTGTAAGGTGTTGAGTTAAAGTACACTATCATGGAAAAGAAGGATTTTTATTTGGTAAGAGCTACCAAAATATTTAGGCCCTACATCTTAAGTTCCAAGATTGTAGCCTATGTTCCTTACACGATTTTTAAGGACATTTTATCATAAATGGAAATATCTAGCAAGAGATGCCATTGGGTGAAAAAATTATCGGAATATGATATGGAAATACAAACTACTAAGTTGGTTAGAGGTTTGGGACTAGCTAAGTTGATGGCTGAAAGCAATTTACAAGTGATGGAGATAAATGTCATTGAAGAAAGTAGTATGGACCCCTAAGAAAAGGTGAGTAATTATATCTGGTATAAATATGTAATCTATTACTTAAAAAATTTGTAATTTCCTGGACATCTAGACAAGAATCGGAGGAGAAAAAACTTAAATTAGAATCCTAAAAATATGTCATGACTGATTTTGTTTTAACATGGAAGAATCCATAAGGGATATTACTTAGATGTGTCGCTGAAGAAGAAGCTCCCAAAGTGTGTGGAGGACATTTTACTAGAAGATTTACTAATCACAAGATCTTAAGGGAAGGATATTGGTGGCCATCATTATTCAAGCATACTTTGCAGTATTAATAAGAAAATGTGAAAGTTTTCAACATTTCTCTAGAATTTTGAAAGCTTCAGGTTCCTTTCCTTTGTAACCAGTGTCAATTGAATCCCCTTTCAAACAATGGGGAATGGATTTCATTGGAGAAATATCATATTCTTCAAGTGCTGGACATAAGTGGATTTTAGTTGTTATTGATTACTTCACCAAATGAATTGAGGCCATTCCCACTAGGAAGGAAACTCACCAAGTGGTCATGGATTTTCTTTTGAATAATATCATTTGTAGATTTGGAGTACCTGCTAAAATAGTTGTTGATAATGCTATGATCTTCAGGGCTAAACCATTAACAACTATGTGTAAAGAATATGGTATCAACTTGGCCTATGCATCAAATTACAATCCTCAAGGAAATGGCCAAGATGAGTCAAGTAATAAGAATTTTCTTAAGATACTTTGAAGGACATTGGAAACCAATAAAATAAAATGGGGTGAACAACTTAAGTTTTCTTTATGGGCAGATCGAGTTACTACAAAAAGAGCTACTAGAAAAATTCCTTTTGAACTTGTTTATGGAGTCCAAGATCTTTTTCCTTTACACATGCAGTTGTATTCTTATCAATTCATGCAACAAATTGAGATTGAAGGAGAAGTAAGTCCCTATGAGGAAAGAATAAACCAAATCTTGGAGTTAGATGAAGAAAGAAGAGAGTCTCACCAAAAGCATCTAAAGTTTAGGGAGAAACTCAAGAAGATATTTGACAAGAAAGTGACTCCTAGGGAATTCAATGTTGGAGATTTGGTTTTACTCTAGGACAATAGGCATGAGGAAAAGGGAAAACATGGAAATTTTGATGCCCTATGGATGGGACCATATTCAATTGACATCAGAATTGGTGAACACACATTTTCTTAAAAGATATTGAAGGAAACTTATTTGAATTAGTTGTCGATGGCGAGGCATCTCAAGCACTTTTTGGATTAATCCCACACAATCAGGTGTGAATTGTTGTCTGATGTACATTTTTGTTGTTCATTGTTTTTATTTCCCTTTTTTGTTTTGGTCTACATTGACCAATTGTTTTGGTATCTCGATTTTTGTTGTGCATATTTTCTCATGAGGCCAAGTGTGTGTTACAAATGACTTTGTTTCCCAATGGATTAAGGAACTTGTTATGTATGCCAAATTATTTTTTTTGGTTCTTTTGGCACCCATAGGAGGTGCCCATCTTTGATTCAAAGTTGATGTTGGTGCTCATTTTGAGCTCACCCCTTAGTCATAAATATGCCTCCAAAACTTTCTATGTCTTGTTTTCTAGGACTCTGAAATACATGTATTCGAAGGATAAACCCATGTTGAACCTAGAAAAATCATGTGTTAGTGTAATAAATCTAGTGTGAATATTATTTCCTAGTTAAAGTAGTCATAACTACGTTGTTACAAGAATATTTTCATGTAAACCTTGTTAAAATGGTTGGATCAACCCTTACAAAAATCTCCATGTATCATCCTTTGTAATCCTTATACAAACTACATTTTTTTCCCAATGCCCGAGAGGTAAGTGACATGTTTCGATTGGTTTCACCATTTTGGGATTTACTTGCATATTTAAAAACTTTACATAACATGAAAAGTGCAAATAAAACCCTGAGACCCAATTGAATATTCTAGGGAATATCTGAAGTCATATGGTGTAAAGTGAAAATACACCCCCACTCAGTGAAGGTAAACATGTGTACAAATATTATTGGAGCAGGGAGATAGAATTTTATGCACTCTTGCATCATGCATCCAATGAAGTGCAAAGTGAAAATATATTCCTGAAACCCGAAGGAGAACACGTGTCAGCATTTCAAGTAAATTCAATAAGTGGGTGTTTGGGTCAAACTTGCAATTTTGCACTCATTTGAAAAAATGGACAAAAATGCAAATAAACTCCACATACATGCTACTCTTTAAAAGGAAAACACATGGATGTATTATATTCAAATAAGAAGGAAAATTGAATATACATGATTTGATGCATTTATGGCTACCACCATTAATGTGATTTGCACGTATCAAGGTAATATTTAAAAAAATCGATCATTTTGAATTACTACCTTGCATGCAAGAAATTGGAAGCCCTAACTTTGCTAAATTTACAACATAGAGAGAAAATATAATTGTGGAAAAGCGTATTTGAGCCGGAGGATTTGGAGCCATGAGTACAAAGAAGAATTTCAAAAAAATCTTACAAGGAATGGGTGAGTTTTTGTATTACACTTGTATTCTTTTTGTTTGATCTGTGATTTGAAAGGAATTAAGAGGGGAAGTTAAAACACATAAGATGAAGGCCATGGAGTTATAATTTCATGTTTCTTCCAGTATCACCGATGGTTGGGACACTATTACATATACAAATCTATTAAATGCCGACTTGGGTGTTTTTTTACAAAGACTTTGTGCTCCCGATAAATGTGAATTAATGGTAGTCATTGGTTCCAGCCACATTTACCTAGTTGTTTCTTTCCATCCCTATGTGTATTTTACATAGATACTAAGGATTTTTATGAGAAATATGATATGGTAAAAGGAAAGTTTTAGATGGAAGTGGTGAGGTAGTATTGACCTAACACCTAGACAATTTAGATTAACTCTAGGGATACCTAAAATTGTGAAACCAAGAACCATATAAAAAGATTCAACTTTAGTTAATTTTAAATCCAAGAAGAAATATTATGCCAATATCATAAATTCTAAGTGGTTGTTGACAGATAGAAATTCTACCACAATAATCCCTAATAATTTATTCAGATCATAGTTTGTGGTTGAGGTGGAAGACATAATTGTATTGTTAAGTAGAATGGTTGGCTTGGATATGGATTATGAATTTAAAGAATGGATGTGTCCATACATTGCAGTTATCTTATAAAATAAAATAAGTATTCACTGGGAAACACTCATAGCTACATCAATTCACACACATATCTTCGAATTAGCCACAAAAATCAACATGGGCACCACTTTTAATATTAAGTTCTATATGATGTCATACTTGATTTACAATATTGTAGGAAACAATATTTTCCTAGCCTCCCACAACAGGAAAATTTCAAATATCATAGAGTATATGATGTTTATCCCTAGCTAAATCTAGACAATTGGAAAATAAATTTCAGACAAGTAAATGATGCATTTGTTCACCTGTAATATGTCTTTTCAAACTAGAATGGGAACAGTATAGAATATCTAAAGAAGCTAGGAATGTAATATGTGAGTATGGTTACTTTTTTATTTAACTTAGATTTTTTACCTATAGTAGAGTTAGTGGATTTGATGGGAACCCATAAAAATTTCTTAGATATGTGGATAACAAGTGGGCCTGTGTGAGAACTTTCTAGAAAATTGGAATGAGTGCAAAAATTGATTACGAGGCTAACACAAGACCAATATTAAATTTCCTATTATGATTGTAGGATATTCTTTCCCCAGTATTGCAAAGGATAAGTTAATGGAAGAAGAAATGGAAAGGTTTGAGATGGAAAAATTTGAACCTAGGTCCTAGTATGATATCAGATGGGTTATTAGTTCTGATTTAGGAATCTCATATGAGAATGAGCCTCATTTTGAGGATTATTGGATGAACTGCAAAGATGAAGAGGAATTCAGATTCATATATTTTTCATGAATGACCCTCAAAAAAATCATTTATTTTAAGATTGTTGTAGTACCTCAAGGAATAATAGATGACCAACAGATAGTGAGTCAATACTATATTGACCAAAATATTTAGGGACAACCAATTACTCCCATAGTTTGGGGTGAAGAAGAATCAGACAATCCACATAAGAGAATTGCTAATGTAATGAGAAGGACTTTGAATTAGTTACAAGGGAAAGGTATGGACTTATCCATCCAAAATACAAAAGTGTTGAATGAATTCAGAGACTTAGGAATCTTGAAGGAATATCTTCCTCCTTTAAAACAAGGAGCTAATAAGATTAATCCATTAGGAGGAAGATCTCATCAATTTCCTAACAAGAAACCCACTTCAGGTATTATTGATGAATGGACTCTGCAGCCAGTGAGACTGGAACCTCTATGTCTATTTTGAAACAAAAAATAGAATAAATGCTCTTAAAATCTATGCAAAATTCCCCCATCACCCAAGTAGTGCCTATACAAGCTAAAGGGGTAGGCATAACCAAACCAAGGACTCACAATAATATCTGCCAGGGAACATCTAGCACTGGAAACAAGATGACAGGAGCCCTAGCAATTCTTGATCCATAATCCATAGTACATAGTGCCAAATAAAGAGAGGCACTAGACCTTAAGCACTTTGAGAGAGCTAAAAATAAAGTCAAGATAATACTACCTTTGGTAAGGGATATTGGAATTTCAATGAAGGAAAGTGGCCATGATTCAAAGAAACATAAAAGTAGAGAGCCTGAAGTGATTGATCATGTTCCCCTCACCGAGGCTTAGAAAAAACTAGTTGCTACATTAGCAGAGAAAAAATACCACCACAGATTCAAGAAAAGATTCATGATACTCCACTTGTACCACCAGGAGTTACAACTGCATCTTTATTTCCAACAGGAGTAGTGGAAGAGTTGGCCCAAGAGAAAATAACTCATAATATTCCCATATCTAATCAGACCAGCAACATTATGACAAAATAAGGGCAAAGGGAATCAAGTGAAATACAGTTTGAGAGTTAAAATTTACCTCATTTTAGTCAATCACATAAACAAGTGAAAAATCTAATTGAAATAATAGATACATATGCACTTGAAGAAATTCCTCCACTTAAAATTACTGATGTAACAATTGAAATATATACATTGGGGGATAAAAGTGTTCCTCAAGTATAAGGGAAGATGATAAAAGTTTCCAAACCGTCAAATGTTGAATCGAGGCTCAACCACAAAATTTTTAAATTGAGAATACATCATCTTTAATGGGATAAAATAAAATGACTCAAACAATTTTGGGTGCATCAATTATATTAGATGTTAATTCTACTAACTGTCATCCACCAAAAGACTTAGAAATGCAAAAGAGGGTGAATTTTCTCAAAGTACATGTGTCACAAAGGATATTGTGAATGAAACTATAGAAGAGGCAAGTGAACCAATTGAAATCAATGTTAAAGGAGACACCCATGTTAATGATACGAGTTCAAGATCAAGAATCAATAATTGGATCCCAACCTTTGGACTAGAAAGGAGACAACCTAGTTTAAAAATGGTTATTTATAAACAACCCTAGGAAGGTTCATCCACAAAACAACAACCTTTGAAGGAAGGATATGTTTCAAATAATAAGGATCCCCTAAGGTTCCAAGTCCAAATAAAGAAGTCCTAAAGCTAGTTATAGAAACAATGGCCACTTTAGTAGAGAAATTGAAAGAAGATACATGTACAATAGATACTCTAGTGGAAAGTCTAAAGGAAGTTGTAAGTATGCCTACTACTTCTACAGAGAGTAAGGATCAAGATAATAAATTAGTGGGTGATAAATTTTCAGAAGATATTATCCATCCTCAAACTTAGGATCAAGAAAAAGTGTAGCCAAAGATATCGACACGGTGAAAAAAATAATAGAAGTGTAAGAAACACATAAAGAGATGTCAATACTTCAAGATGTGCAAGATGCA
The DNA here is from genome assembly GCA_018340775.1 of Taxus wallichiana var. yunnanensis. Lineage (NCBI taxonomy): Eukaryota > Viridiplantae > Streptophyta > Pinopsida > Cupressales > Taxaceae > Taxus > Taxus wallichiana. The sequence continues at coordinate 623,753,512 of CM031240.1, forward strand.
CCCAAAAAATTGATATTTTTCCTAAAACTCCACAAACCACATTGAAAGGAGTGAGTTTGGGAGGTAATCTCAAAATTGGGTGGTTAGGAGCACTCCTTCCAAGCAAAGAGAAGGAGACAATTCAAGAGGAAACATTAGATATAAGAAGTATTGTATTCCCAAAACCCACAAGAGCTCCTAAGAAGGCTATAATCCTAACTAAAACCCATGTAGATTAGCAAGGATTTAGGACTTTAGAAATAGCCACTCCACATGGTGACAAGCTAAAAGGTGAAATCACAATGAGTGATTATAACGTTACACATATCCCCCTATGAAAACCTACTAGAGAAATCTTGAAGCGGGATGCTATTGTGGTTGTTTATGGTTTGTTTCAAAAGATGGATAGAGATGAAGAAACCAAGAAATAATTGAAATAAAGGTTAAATTATTGTCCTCATATGTGTAGAAATGGATACAACCTATAGATGAAGGGTAGGAAATAACTACTTCCATAACCCCAAAATTCTTAAGTGAAGTAGACAAGTCCAAGGAAAAACTTCATGTTGTGGATACATAGAAGGAGGAGTTATCTGAAAAATAATATAATATTCTAGAGGACATGGTAAAATTTTATGATCAATTAACAGAAAGAGCCGGTGATGCTAGAGAACAAATAGAAAAAGGCACGATGAATTGTATTATTAAGAGGGTATTTCACCCAAATTTGAGGCAGTAATTGAGTTAGGTGATCAATTAATAGAAGAAGAAGAGATTATTTCACTTGAAGAAATTGGCATTCAACATACTTACCTAGATGCAATTTAATTAAGAATTCAAATTCTAAAAGACATCAAAGAAAAATTGTGTACAGGAAGGGTCTCAATTGCAGAGTGTATTGATTATCTAGATTTTATATTTGAAAAAAATGTACCTTATGAGAATAGAATTTCCGATGGTAACTTAGGGACAATTTCCTTAACACCTATTTTTGATCAAAGAATTTCTAAAATCCCTTTCAACTACAGTATCATTCAGAGGTTTGTTACCATGGAACAATAGATAACTAAATTATCAAAAGGGCTAAGAAAGAGTAAGAGTGCAATGAGAGAATTTGATCAAATGATGAAAAGACAATGTACAATACTCATGTTCCATGTTGGGCTAGATGAAGAAGAGATCTTCACAATATTTCATAAATTTGATGCATCAATGAAATAATGTCGAAGCATGGGAGAATAATGTCAAAAACTTAAAGTGATCCCACTATACCATGAACAAGCTCAGGCTTGTGTCCTCAAAAATTTCTTTCATCATTTTGTTTATCTTTGTTCATGATAATCATATATTTTCTTGAATATGAAAATTTCAATTATGCATGAGAAACAATGTAATGCAATATGATTTCATTTTGTTTTGATAGAGACTTAAATCTATTACGAACATTAAATTCATTATAACCCTTTGATTTTTTTGTATTTATGAAGAAAACACAAAAATGGGGTTCTATAGGGGCCCCAACCTAGGAAAATATTTACATACATTCTTGATGTTGTATCAAAAATGTAAAAAGGAAAATATAATTAGTCATTCTACTATTAAGAGATCCTCTCTAAAAGAGGAAACTTCTTCAAAAGCTTGTTTTCCTAATTACAAATTCTTGATGCTAGTAGCCATTTGTACAAATAAAAAAATCTGCTACCAAACTACAAGACATGTCCAGAGCCATAAGCTCATCAATAATCACCCTAAGACCATCCAAAAAGTCAATCAACTATAATTTATTCTTGTAGGAAGAAAATGATTCTTTAGGTTCTAAACCACCATTGGAAAAAGCTTTTTTCCCTAATGCTTTGATGGTAGAAGCTAGAATGGAGATGTGTGCAAAATATAGGAGTGTAATCAAAGAAGTTTCTATAGCAGATTGAGCAGGACGTTTGGAGCAAGATTCCCCCCTCCATTTATTCATTAAGAATGGTGATGCCCTAAGAGGTTGTGAAGGAAAATATTTTGTTGGCCTCTTCTCCAAAGTAGAAACATGTTGCTCCAACTTAGTCACCTTAAAAGAAAGAGCATGTACAATGTTTATGGAGGTTATTTCATAAAGAACATAAGATTCTATAGAAATTTATGTTACAATAAATTCCTCATTATAAATATGTGGACATGTGTTATCAACTACACCCTTCACATTTGGCCTGCACATAAGCCAAAATTACTTCAATTACTCAGGATTTTTTCTATTTTTTCACCCGTACGGATGAAAGTACATCATATAGAAAGAAGAGAAAATGGGACTAATCTTGATTATTCTTCAAATTAGAGCTACTTGAACAACTTGAGATGTCAACGACCCATTGTATTCTTTTGAATCCACAATATCAAATAGCATCCTCATGAATGGTTAAATGCGTCTAGGCCCAATAAGTCAAAAAGTGAATTCAGTCTTCATATGAAGTTTCTTTCAAATTGGATGCTAATGCTACTACCGTCATATTGTAGAAAAATAATTTCACTAAGATTATCATACTTGAACATAAAATAAGGGATGAAAAATTGTAGAAGAAATGGTGGGAGTTTATAGTAAAGATGAGGATGACAAGTTAAACTGAGAAAAATCATGGTGATTTAATTTTATGATATTGTCTATGATATCCGCATGGGGGAGATAAAAGTGAAATAGAATGATATCACTCAAAAAGGAGATAATTGGCCTGATGTAACATAACACATGTGGAAATACTCATCTCAGAAAGATATGACAATAATTGTGTGTGTTTTGAGGTGGATTCCTAAAAGGTGGGAATGATTAACATCAAATCAAACTATTTGGGGTGCTCAAAAATCATTTCTCAACCTACCTAAAATAGGAATGATCAAGTTGATGATGTCAAATGAATGACATGGCACCCCAGTCATCATAAAAGAATGAAATATACACCTAGAAACATTTGTAAAGATCTCTCCACATGGCATGATAGGGAATGGGATATTTTCAAAGAAGTATAATTAGATACTATTCCTTAGGAATATTCCTTGAAAATATTCAAAGTTTTGGGGGAAATATCAAACAAAGAAGGAATAAAAGATTGTATAGATATGAGAGGCATGTTCTCATATCAAAGGGGGGGTTAAAATTTTCTAAATTTTAGAAGAGATAGATATTTTGATGTGCTTTCTTGAAATCTGAATTTTAATGAGATGCATGTGAGTTGTTTTACTTCTTCAAATTTTCCTGTGTCAAGATGGTTACAAGTGTACAACCATTGATAAACATTGAGATCATAGGTTTTATGTTCCCTTGTTAAGGAAATTGAATATCTAAAAATGAATTGTGTGCATGCTCATTAAGCTTTGTTACATTTTTTCTTAATATAGTATACTTTAAATTGGTCGGCTATTTTTCTATTGCAATCTTATGTTTATGGCTCCTCTGAGTTACACTAGATCTGGTCTCAATGGTGGTATTTTGGTAATTGAATTTTTATTATAATCAGAGCCTTCTTTTCACAGTACCAAACACAATTTTAAATTCATAATGCTTCCCTTCTATTGCTAAGATTTTTGTAATCCTTTGAGTGTATCTTAGGCATAATAAGTAGTGAGTTGTGAATATTTTGTCAAGATATTTACATGAGATTTCATGTGCAATTTCTTGAAGATTGTATGAAATCATGCATTCTTGGGCTTCCATGAGTGTGTACCTTCTCTCCAAGGGATTGTTTTTGACCAATTGAGTGTCCTTTTACCTAGAATGATTTCGACATTGTTGGAGTTCTAAGAAACCATCATACAAAATATAAACCTACTACTACTCAAATCCTCCATTTCATTTCTGTTAGCTTTTCCTATAAGAATTTGTCAAGGTACTCATCAAATTTTACTTTCCTTTCTAGAAAAATGCAAGAGTAGATGGAATCCCATGTTATCTAGAGTAACCTGAGTCTAATTGGAGTGACATATGCACTATTTAGTGTGACAACTTATAAGATTTAAATAGTGGATTCAATGGGTATGGTCATCCAAGACTGAATTATATGTTTTCAAAATAAATTTAAGAGACTAAAGATTTCAAACTATCCCTTTACATTTTCAGGTTACACTAAGGGTTCTCTCACCTAGGTCAAAATAAAAATTAAATCAAATTCATATGAAATGGGTAGAGTTCTTGCAAATTTATTAATTTGTGTTGAGGCACCACATTGGAAGATCCAACAAGATCATGGATGCATTGACTAAAAGAGTGTTTGCATTGATAGAAATGTGTAATTAAGTCATGGGATTTGAGGCCATGAAGTATTTATATTTATAAGAAAATGATTTCAAAGAAGCATGGGAGGCATGTCAGAACCAATGTGCATCGATAGGATGCCTTAGTTAGAATATTTTACCCAAGAGGGGATGATGTTCCAAAGAGCATCGTTTTCATACCACAAAAATCAATGCACTATAATATGATAAGAAAATCATAGTGGAGGATTAGGAGGTCACTTTGGGAATTAAAAACCTTAGTAAAGCTAAAGGAATGATATAGATGAGTATGAATGTGTGTAAGTATGTGAAAATATGTAGGATTTGTTAGTTTTCTAAAGGGAAAAAATAAAACATAGGGTTATATCAACCTTTACCTATACAATGAAGACCATGGAAAGACATTACAATGGATTTTGTTCTAGGATTTCGAGGACACGAGAGAGGAATGAATCCATATTTATGGTAGTCGATATATTTTCAAAGATGACGTATTTTAATGCATGCAAGAAGAAGATAAGTGATGTGATAGGGATCACACATCTATTTTCAAAGGAGTAGTGTGGTTGCATGGGATACTAATGAGAATAGTGTCGATAGGGATACCAATTTCATAGGGTAGAGACTCCTTCCATGTACATTACAATTCCATCCTTTGAGACAATGTGACCCAATAATTTACCCTATGGAACTGCAAAAATACATTTCTTAGAGTTCAATGATATTCCAAACTCTTTATATTTCTTGAATACTTTCTTCAAATGTACCATGTGATATCAGCCTAGTTTTGAGAAGAACTTGATCTTGTCTAGATATATAAGGGAAAAATAATTAACAATTCTGCGGAAATCAATATCCATTAATTTTTAAAAAGTGGCAAACATGTTTGAAAAAACAAAAGGAATATTTTATATGCATATGTTCCCCATTTGGTTGTGAAAGAAGTTTTATACTAGTCCTCCTCTCTAATGTTTATCGATTGAAGGCTGGAATAACCATAAATCATGGATAACCTTTTTGATCTAGCCATTGTTTGAATAATTTGTTCTATGGAAGTAAAAGGATGATGATACTTTAGTGAAGCCTTATTCAAGTCCTTGAAATCCACATAGATCCCGATTTATTGATTCTTTTTCTTGACAAGAACCAAATTCACCACCTAGGATGAGTACTTGATATGAAATATTATTTTCAACTTAATGAATTTGGATAATGCAGTCCTCACAAGTGGTTTGATCCTTGGGTTGACATGCATTTAATTTTTTTAACCGAAATTAGCCGAGAGGATCAAGATCAACATATTGTTGAGAAATATTGCGGTCAAATCCTTTAATATCCTCATAATTCCATGAGAATACATCACAATATCTCTGCCAAATGGAAATAAAATCTTATTATATTGTAGCCCTAAATACCTTTCCCAACCAAATATATTTTTCTTATACAACGATGATTAGATTTCAATCTTCTTGACTGCATATATGTCTTTGTTTTCCTTTTGTTCTCATCATCAAAATTAAAATAGCCTTCAAGGGTGACTAATCCATTAGGTAGCTTTTTTTTCCATAGTTGAATGATTTTATTTCCATAAGAGTCTTGTAAACTAGATTGCAAACTAGAAGAAAACTCGCCTCATTTTTAATTAATCGCACAATTTTCTTATCATTCTCAAAAATTTGCCAATTTGCATCATTATCCAGAATGAATTATGTCTACCTTGAAATGTTGTTTTTCTTGGATAAGGTATTCCATAGGGGATAACTAAGATCCAACATTTGATATTCATTTAGTTATCTTATTCTATTTTTGTGATACCACTTGAAGGTTAATAGCTTGAAAACTCTCAAAGAGATCCCAAAATTGGTGCTTGTAAGATCTCAAAATCTTATTCTTAGTTGAACATCTTCTTCTAACTTAGTGAATGATTAATTTACTATCTTATTAAAGACTTACAGAGATTTGATTTGTTTCTTTTCTACAATCATCAAAATATGGACTAATGCCTCATATTCCTCCACATTTTTGGAGCATGAAAATTATAGTACGTAAGAAAAGAAGAATTTTTACCCATAGGAGAAATATGGACTACACCCACCCCAAATCCATTTCTACTTATTGAACATTAAAAATAAATTTCTTATAAATCATAAATATCATTTTCTTCTTCTTTATGCGGCATGGGGATAGTGAAGTTATCCTCGTGGATGTAATAAGTTCCTAGGCCACGTTTTACAACAATATCATAACGATCAAATTTTTAATACTCCTTGGCCCATTAATCTAACATAATATTGGAAATTATAATAGATGAATGCACTATTGTAGCTTATTTAGGATCATAGTTTGTTTCTTATTGGATTATACAATTGGGCTGATAGGAATACACTCATAAATTTCCACATGACGGGATGAAATAGGTTCAACATTAATTGTAAATTTATTCTCATACCTTGTTCTAAGCAGCATATGAGACAAATCCAAAGAAATATATGCATCCACCTTAGTTTTCTAGAGAGAAAAAGAGTGAATAATTGAGGTAAACCATTCACATAAATGTCATGTGTTATGGTTATGCTTGGAAAATAATATAAGGTTAATTCAAGATCCTTAACTACACCCAAGACTTGCACTATTGATCCATCAAGTTGTAGAACACCCTATGTAGTTGATTGTACTCAATCCCCAAGATATCTATAATTTTATTTGGCATTAAAAATTACTAACACTAGATTCTATCATGTAATTATAAATGATGTTTTTTTCAATTATGAGAGAAATATAGAAAGGAGGAGGCTTGATAATTAAACTTACTTGTTCCTCCTTGGGCTGACATATGTTTACCATGGTATCTAATTTATGCATGGAGGGTTCTAGAGGAGTAAGTTACTTAAATTCTTCTTGCAACAAATTCATTTGAGATGGGATAGACAAGGAATCCCACATTGTAATATTGAGATTTGTTATTTTCATTTTTTCCACGTTGTTGAGTGGAAAACCCTCAACTTTTGTAATGAAGGAGTGACATGTTCTTTATTACTTTGATCTTATCATGAAATTTATTTGGTTTATGTATTTCGTATATTCTACAAAACTTGTTTTCCTTACAATTGTTGAGGGACCCATGGAAAAATGGATGAAGTCAGATTTATACTTAAGTCCACATATTGATTATGAGAATCACATGGAACTAGAATGATTGGAGGAGGATATCTTACATCCATTTTCCACTTCTTAGACCTCATTTTTCAGCCACATGAAATTTTGAATTGTTTGTATTACCCACGCCTTGATTAACTGCACAAAATTATTTAGGTATGAAGAATATAAAGTTGGATTAAAAAGTAAACCCTTTAACCTCCTCTACATAGCTTGTTGAAGGATCTATGGGTTGTTCTTGTGATTAGGATGGGGCTTGAACCATTATATATTCTTCCCACAAAGATTTTATTCTAGCCTCACATGTATATTGATTATGGAGTTGATCACAAGGATGACACCATTCAAAATTCTTGGCCATGTTATTTTAAACTAGAACAATAGCTTTAATTAAGTTAAGAGAAGGTAAGGGTTGTGGATTTACATTTGGTGGTTAAATCTATGGAAATATTTGATTTGGGTATTGAAAAATTTGTTGCAGATAACCTTGAGGATGGTTTGGATAATTCTTAGGAGCTTGAGCTTAATGTCTCATAAGAGGTACATTATCATTTGTAATTTTTGTAAGATGAACATTAATATTTTTTATTTCATCATATTTGATAGAGGAACCAGATGTGGAAGTAGATGGTTTAGGAATAGAATCAACAACGGGTTGAGTATCAAGCAAAAATTGAAAGAAAATGGGAATATGTAATCTAGGGGTTAACTTTCCTATTTGAATTAAACATTTCTCATACTTAATGTCTATTACATAGGAATTCAATAATTGAATAACACCCATAGATTGAATAATTACTACTATATCATAATTTAGAGCTCTAAGAAAATATAAGAATGTATCTTGTGGAGTTGATCTTAACAACACTAGAATTTTGTCCCATGTTCACTAGAATCTGAAGTTGAAGTTCACCTTCGGATCATCTGAAGCTCACTTGATTATGGTGATTTTCTCATGAAGAGATATGTTATCTTCCTTCTCATTGAATTTTTGACAGAGATTTGTACCAAGCTCATCATAATTGTGAATGAAAGTAGGTCTCAAAATTCTATACCATTGAAGTGCTTTACCTTTAAGTAAATAATCAAGAAGCCTAACTACAATATCATCTTCTGTAACTTGATGAACTGCGAAAACATTAGCGATATATTGGATATGATTAGCTTGTGTAGTGTGGTTTTTTCCAATGAAGAAAGGGATATGTTTTAGAGAATACATTGGTATATCATGTTGGGCATTTAACGCTATAGAAATACCATCATTGAAGTTAGCAGCAATGGTATTTTTTTGTGCCATGAATGGAATGGGTTTTAAATCCCTAGACGATAATGAGAAAGGCCTATTAGGTGGAGGAGTAGACATATTTTTATATTTGGAGGAGATGGTGATTTTTGACCTGATCTACCTCTTATTCTTCTACGTGAAAACTACAAATATTAAAAGGTTCACTACTTACTACACATTTCCTTGTTTTTATTATTCTCATGAAGTGGTAACTTGGAAGCTTAAAACTAGAATATTTGATCCTGGGATTCACAAAATGTGTTGAATAAATACCTCCAAATGTTAAACATCACCAAGAATGCATCAAACTTAGTGAAAGGAAGTTGATTATTTCAAATCTTCCCATAGGGCATTCCAAAACTATTGGAGATCAAAATTTCACCCATCCTTGAATAAAGAAGATCTAGGATTTTTAGGAAACATGGTTTTGTCTCCAAGTGTGGGAATTGTGACTTGAGATAGACTTTAGAAAAGGTTGGCTTCCTTATTCCATGGGTTTAGGATAATTAGCATAACATAACCTATATCTAACACTAAAATCATTCCTACAACTAATTCCTATTATAATAATTCTAAGGGACTATGGAGAGGGAGATACAAGAAATTTAAATCCTAAGATAAATGGGTGGGGATAGCACCAAAAGTAAGTGGAACTTCCTAAATACAGATGAGAAAGATGAAAAAATGTGAGGTTGGGATTTTGAAAATGCACTTAGTTCGAGATGCGAGAAAGATAAAAGAATAAGAAATATGTAAAAGGGTGAAATCTTCACAGCAAACACAATTTATTTGAATGAAATATTTAAACCAAAATTTCATTAATAAATCCTCAAATTCTTACATACACAACCATTGCAAGAATAATCACCATTCATAAGTTACAAAGGTTGATAACATGAAGATTCAAGTTTCACAGAGAAGATCTTGAAAATATGCTATGAAAGGAAAGAGGGATAAGAACCCCTAAGAAGTGTACACAAACTTATATTTATACAAATCATTGAATGAAGAAAGATATTGAAGAGAGAGAGAGAGGAGAAATGACCACTTGAGATGGAATCCATCCCCAATGTTTTTGAATGAGCATGGGTGATATGATTTCTTGCAAAATTTTCTTGTAGCACAAGCATGACCGCCCCAAATAAACTCCAACAACCACAACATGACCCATGATTCTATCACATGCCATCAAACTTCAAAGAATGATTTCATACCTCGTTACATTCTAGTGGTTGGGGTGGTTGGATCTGGTTCAAAATCTAGTATGGTTGTGAGACTTTATGTGGTTTTTGATTTTCTGTAGCTTTCATCGCGGTGTTTAAAATTTTCCTCTTTTGTGGATTTCCTCAACTTCCTCCCGAGTTTCCTTAATTAATGGAAAAATTTCACATCAACCACAAAGGCCTAACTCTTTGACCCATATATTTCTAAATTGATGGCCAATTTCCTTTGTTTTGTGGGTTAGAGAGAACCTAAAAACATTACAAATTAGTGAACTGATCTCAAATTGTAAGGGACTTAATTTATTAGTGCCATAAATATTGAAATGATGATGCACAACAATAATTTTACCATTTTTTCCAAGTCCCCACAGTGCTCATTCCTTTGTTGCACAAGTTTGGAGAACCATAGAACACTAAGTTCTGCATTCTCGTGATAGACTATTTCTAATTGCCCATGAATTTTCTTAGCAAAAAAATTCTTAAGTACTTTTTATGAGTTGTTCCAAATTAAATGGGTGTAATTTTGGATAAAAGTTATGAGGAAAATATGTATAAGAATGGATAGATAAGAAGATAGAAATGCTACACAAACTAGTTACTAAATAGACGTAGTCTATAGATTACTACATGTAAACTACTATTGATGGGTATGTAACTAAAATTTTCATTAAAATTTTTCTCATTTGATTATGTGGAAGCATGTATTAAATCTAGATTGTGAAGTAAATTTTTCAACTAACTCCCCTTCTTGATAAAATTGTTATCTTTGGAAAGTCCTATTAGTGCAAAATCATAGCACCCCTGACACGCATCAGATTTCTAGGTTGATCACTCTTGCATCCAGGTGTGATTGCACAACATGGAAACCTTTCTCCAAGTGTGGGACTTGCGAGAAATGAGAAAGGAATCTCTAGAGAAGGCTAGTTCTTGCTCCTAAACTACACCTTACACAAGCTATTCCGGTGCGGCCAAGCTAATCTAAACCTAATCTAACCATGCCAGGAGACAGAGAGAGAGAGAAAAAGGGAAAAACAACAAAAGCCTACACTAAAACGGTGATACACCGAGAGAAGGAGAATGTTGAACATCTATCAAAGCGCCATGGAACAAAGAGAGGTGAGCAATGGGAAGGATGGACGGATGCATCACGAGGCCCAGGATAGATTTCACACGAGAAAATGTCCCAAAACTCCATGAACACAACTCCAAACCTGCAATGAACATTCAAACATGCACAAATACCTGCAATGAAGAGAGGCAAGAAGAGAAAAAGTGAAAAACAAGCAAGGATGGACAGATGCATCACAAAACATGTTTTTATTGCTTCAGAAGTTTACACAGAACATCATTTCAATAGTAAAAGGAAAAAATGCCATTACAGAGAAAGGGAGGAGGTTCGAACTCCATTTTCAACCCTAGAGAAGAAAAGAAGGGAGGGCAGAGCCGAAAAGATGAACAACTTGTAATCATATCTCTCCAAAATGAGCCAAATCTGGCTTTTACATTGCATGGGTCGAGCCCATGAGAGAGAAAACATACAAAAATGTGGGAGCCCATTCCTCATTGACTGTAAATGCATTAAATCAGCATGGAGGACCTTACAAACCCATACCCTATCATTTTGACCAAATGGGAGGAGAGTGCGACCCATTCTGTATTAAATTTGGTCACTGAAATGTCACTTCTGGCCATGAACACGCGCCAGAGATGTTTCTTGATTTTCTCTCTCCAAACTAAACCAAAATGCAATATTGACCCCGTAAATCATGTAGAGAATTTCATCAGCTTTCCATTGATATAAAGAACGTGCAAATCCGAGCTCTGGATCAAAAGATATGGGGGTCTAAGATTTAGGGCAAAAAAAACAGGCCGGAAAGGATATTTGAATTTTTTCCCGCGCTCTGCCACCTGGATGACACGTGTCGGGCACTGATTGGATGAGAAATTCTCTCTCCTCCACCTTTCCACGGGATTCCTTTGAAATTTCGACCTTTTTCATACTTTGGAAAAATTCTCATTTTCCCCCATGCCCCGCCACTTGGGACACGTGGCATGCATTGGTTCGTTGACAGGGGCGCGGGGAAAACCTTTACCTTTTAGTTTTTCGGCCAAAACTTTTGCTAAATTTTTTAAGTCCTCCTTGAGCTCCACACTTCCCCCACCTTAGGACACGTGTCCTGTGTCTATTGGCTCGGGCCGACCCTTCAAACCTCGCCCTTTGAACTTTTGGGCCCAAAAACACTTAGTCGAAATTTTTTATTGCGCCTCCCCTTGTGACACGCGTCACATTCTGATTCATTGGTGGCTTTTCTGGGTCTTCACATCCCTCGCATATTTTTGGCCCGGATGTCCCAAACCATCTGGGACAAATTTCTCCGATCCGCCCGATTCGGGCTTCCCTGTCCCTCTTTGAGGCGAAGACACGTGGCACATTTCCATTCGCTCTCGGCTCTTTCGGCTCTCCGCGTCCCGCGTGTACTTTTGGCCCAGATGTCCCAAATGAAAGTCCTCTGTTTCGGCCAAACCAGCCGGTTCGCATCCTCCGCGTACATTTGTCCCAACTGTCCCAACTGTGCGAAACAAAGACAGGCAATTTTTCCCTTTTTCGGCCGAATCACCTTTTCACGTCCCGCGCGTACCTACGGCCCAGATGTCCCAATTGCTGCATGGACCGCCTGGAGGCTTTTCGGCTGGTTCACACCCGACATCCCAACTGTCCCAAGGACCGCCTGGACTAGGACTTAGCCAATTTTCATGATTTTTTCTGCCCCAAGCTTGGTTTTTGCAACTTTTTCACCCCTTTTTAGAACTTGCTCTTTTCTTCTTGGACAAGAGAGTTAGAAGGAAGCCGAGGGGGCCCCAAAAACATGTTTTTTTTTCCTTGAATCAATCTTACTTGCTCGGGACTGAAGAATCTGATGCATGTTATCAAAATTACCCTGGGGGTGAATTTTGGATAACAGTTTTGGTGACTCAGCGGGGTCATCTGCCTGCTAGATGAAGTTACCAGTTGCCTGAAGCATCCATTGGGCATGGAGTCATGAGTTGTAGCCTGAAAACTGATCTGAACTTTGAAAACTTCCCTCTGAACCACTTGAATCCCACGGACATGGAGTTGTTCTCACCAAAATGCCACCAAAATGGACTGTGCAAGAGCAAAACCAGCAGCACCAAAAACTATGTACAGAACTGAAAATCATACATGCTCCAAATGGAACATGCAGAGTGTGCACAAGCACTTCTTCTGCTGAAAGAAAACCTACCTATTCTATTCTAACTGGAAGCAAAGGCAAGCTAAACAAACCCTGCAATTGGTTGTGAGAAATAGCTTCCCTTTCTCAAAAGTGGCAGCCATGCAAATGATTTGGAGCTGAGTATGGCTGATTGGATGAGTGGAAAATCAACAAGAAGCTGGTCTTCCACCCAAATCATCAAGGTATCAGCTGAAGGAAAATTCAATACCTCTTTTAGTTGCTCTGCATTTGGATTGAAGAGGTATGACAGCTGATCCTTGGTACTTTGTAGCTCATCCTCATGCTCAGAAGCAAGCATGACTGGTTGTGGCTTCTCCTTTGGCTCCAATGAAGCCAAATACATGATTGGGCAAGGTATGGTCCGTTTGATATGCCCATAGCTCTGATTTTCAACTCCAAAAATGGAGTTCTCTTGTAGACCCTCTTGAATGGATGGTGTGGAAGAAATGGTGAAATTCCTCTGTCCTTTCTCTTCCTCCAATGAAGGACATGAAAGATTAAAATCTTCCAATCTTGGTTCCAAAGAGCTGCTATAAGATGCAGGCTGCTGCAAATGAATGTTCTCCTTCATGACAGTAGACTCAAGTGTTTGGAATGTGGATGATGAAAGAGAGAATGGTTGAAACTCAACCGGCTCTTCTCCATCAAAATAGTCCTCCAAATCTGACAGATAAACTGCCTCATGGCTGTCCTGCTGCAAATGCTCCACTTCCTCCATGGTGTCTTCTTGATCTGTAACTTGACCACCATGGTTTCTTTCTCCCTCCAACATTGAGTTTGAGAGATCAAACTCCTCTTCAGTACTAGATCTTGAGAGAGGTGAAGTAGAAGGAAGAACTGAAGGTTCTCCTGTAGCCTGCTTTGTGCTCAAAGCCCTTGGATCTGCACTTTTCTCCTCCACAACTAGAATGTGCTCCTCTTCTTTTGGATCTGGAGCAGCTTCTCCTTCCTCCAATGTTTGAAGACATTCTTGCCCTTGATTGAACTCTTCCTCCAGTATGAAGTTTTGCCAAGTCAAACTCTTCAATCTGCTGCTCTAGAGGACAAGTTGGGACTGCAAGATCTTCTTCTTCTGCTGCAACAAAATCAGTCCTGACCACCATTTTTTCTCCAACTCCCATCTCTTCTAAAGGCTTAACCATCAAGGGGATCTTTGTCATCCCAAATTTGGCAGCCCAAACCCTCAAGTTGTCTGTCATTTCTTTTCTTCTTGGCTCTTCCTCTTGCTGTCCTTGATGACTGATTTTTGCAATTTCTTCTTCCCCACATGGAATTGGGAATGCAAGAGGAGGGATGGGTTGTAACTCAATTGATTTGGAAATTTTTTGTGGTGGTGGAGGTAGAAACTCTTGTTTCCTTGGAGGAGGGGGTATTTCTGTTAGCTCTTGTGGAGGGGATGACTGTTTGGAAGGAAAAAGGAAAGAAGAATTGAGGTGCGGTGGAAGACTGAGAGGTGGAGACATGGGATCAACATTTGGGACAGCAGATGGGGAGTTTAGAATTTGACACTGCTGAGATAAAACAGATTGGGAAAGAGGAAAAAGAAAGGCATGAGATGGCGTGCTTACCCATTGACAAGGTTGCTGAATACTCCTCTCATACACCTCTATTTCTTCAATCCACTTTGCAAGCAATGGCAGCATTGCAATCATGAAGTCAAGCTTCTCCTGAGGGCTGAAGTGTCTTGGAAAAGGGCCTCCCCATGGACAAGGAGTCCTACAACCAATTCTGAAAGCTCTCATTTGAGCTGTTGCTCTGGACTGCACCATCTCTACCTCCATCTTTTGGATTTTCTCCAATAGACCAGCATCTTGCATCTGATTGTCTTCATAACCAACATACTCTTGCTCTTGGAAAGCTCCATAGCCAAAATGATCTTGGCATTGCTGCTCATATGGGTATGCATGCTGATTTGGAGGATTTGTAAAACATGTTGGAGGTGTGATAAACTGCTGTTGTTGAAAATGTGAATTCCATGATGGAAATGAAGTCATGATTGCACAACTTCATGGAATGGAAAAGAATGAAAGAGATGGAAAGAAGGATGGATGGGAATGGATGAAAAATAGGTCTGCAACTTCAGAAATGGGTTGCTTGATCAGATGGAGTCGCCAGATGTGTTTGCAAGTGCCTCCAAAGGCTGGAATCTTCACAGGAACACACCAACCTACAAAAGATGAAAGTGAAGACCTCTAAGGTCCCACCGGGCGTGCCAAAACTGTTAGTGCAAAATCACAGCACCCCTGGACACTGATCAGATTTCTAGGTTGATCACTCTTGCATCCAGTGTGATTGCACAACATGGAAACCTTTCTCCAAGTGTGGGACTTGCAAAAATGAGAAAGGAATCTCTAGAGAAGGCTAGTTCCTGCTCCTAAACTACCTGCCACAAGCTATTCCAGTGCAGGCAAGCTAATCTAAACCTAATCTAACCATGCCAAGGAGACAGAGAGAGAGAGAAAAAGGGAAAAATAGCAAAATCCTACACTAAAATGGTGATACACCAGAGAAGGAGAATGTTGAACATCTATCAAAACTGCCATGGAACAAAGAGAGGTGAGCAATGGGAAGGATGGACAGATGCATCACAGGCCCAAGGATAGATTTCACACAGAAAATGTCCCAAAACTCCATGAACACAGCTCCAAACCTACAATGAACATTCAAACATGCACAAATACCTGCAATGAAGAGAGGCAAGAAGAGAACAAGCGAAAAACGAGCAAGGATGGACATATGCATCACAAAACACGTTTTTGTTGCTTTAGAAGTTTACACAGAACATCATTTCAATAGTAAAAGGAAAAAAACCATTACAGAGCAAGGGAGGAGGTTCGAACTCCATTTTCAACCTTGGAGAAGAAAAGAAGGGAGGGCAGAGCCGAAAAGATGAACAACTTGTAATCATATCTCTCCAAAATGAGCCAAATCTAGCTTTTACATTACATGGGTCGAGCCCATGAGAGATAAAACGTACAAAAAATGGGAGCCCATTCCTCATTGACTAAAATGCATTAAATCAGCATGGAGGACCTTACAAACCCATACCATATCATTTTGACCAAATGGGAGGAGAGTGCGACCCATTCTGTATTAAATTTGGTCGTTGAAATGTCACTTCTGGCCATGAACATGCGCCAGAGATGTTTCTTGATTTTCTCTCCAAAATGAACCAAAATTCAATATTGACCTGGAATCATGTAGAGAATTTCATCAGCTTTCCATTGATATAAAGAACGTGCAAATCTGAGCTCTGGATCAAAAGATATGGGGGTCTGAAGATTTAGGGCAAAAAAAAAATAGGCCGGAAAGGATATTTGAATTTTTTCCCCGCGCTCTGCCACCTGGATGACACGTGTCGGCGCTGATTGGATGAGAAATTCTCTCTCCTCCACCTTTCCATGGGCTTCCCTTTGAAATTTTGACCTTTTTCATACTTTGGAAAAATTCTCATTTTCCCCCCCCCGCCACTTGGGACACGTGGCATGCATTGGTTCGTTGACAGGGGCGCGGGGAAAACCTTTACCTTTTAGTTTTTCAGCCAAAACTTTTGCTAAATTTTTTAAGTCCTCCCCGAGCTCCACACTTCCCCCACCTTAGGACACGTGTCCTGTGTCTATTGGCTCGGGCCGACCCTTCAAACCTCGCCCTTTGAACTTTTGGGCCCAAAAACACTTAGTCGAAATTTTTATTGCGCCTCCCCTTGTGACACGCGTCACATTCTAATTTGTTGGTGGATTTTCCGGGTCTTCATGTCCCTCGCATATTTTTGGCCCGGATGTCCCAAACCATCTAGGACAAATTTCTCCAATCCGCCCGATTCGGGCTTCCCTGTCCCTCTTTGAGGTGAAGACACGTGGCACATTTCCATTCGCTCTCGGCTCTTTCGGCTCTCCACATCCTGCGCATGTACTTTTGGCCCAGATGTCCCAAACGAAAGTCCTCTGTTTTGGCCAAACCGGCCGGTTCACGTCCTCCACGTACATTTGTCCCAACTGTCCCAACTGTGTGAAACAAAGAAATTTTTTCCCTTTTTCGGCCGAATCGCCTTTTCGCGTCCCGCGCGTACCTACGGCCCAGATGTCCCAATTGCTGCGTGGACCACCTGGAGGCTTTTCGGCCGGTTCACGCCCCGACGTCCCAACTGTCCCAAGGACCGCCTGGACTAGGACTTAGCCGATTTTCATGATTTTTTCTGCCCCAAGCTTGGTTTTTGCAACTTTTTCACCCCTTTTTAGAACTTGCTCTTTTCTTCTTGGATAGGAGAGTTAGAAGGAAGCCGAGGGGGCCCCAAAAACATGATTTTTTTTGCCTTGAATCAATCTTACTTGCTCGGGACTGAAGAATCTGATGCATGTTATCAAAATTACCACAGGGGTTTTTTTCTATAAGATCTATAATGTATGAGAAGTTTATGTGCTGTAAAACCAAGCAAGAATGATCAAATAAAGTGATATATTCATGCATTATTTGGGTGTCCTATCTCCTTGTCTATTCAAAAAAGCATGATTGTGCTTTTGAAAAATTAATTTCTTTAAAATATGATGAACTAGTCATGTAAATCCCTTGGAAAAAAATTTGTGTGCTTGTCCTTTCATCTCCTTATACAAAATCCATTTCCTTCGTTGATGGCCGATAAACATGGCATCTCCTTATTGGTTTCATGTTTGTGGGAATTTTATGAATGATTGAAAGGTTGTGTAAAGGTGTAAAGTGTAAAAGAAACCCCAAGCCCCAATAAGGGAATATTCTAAGGAATATTCATAGTAAAAGATGCGAAAAAAAGTTATATCCCCGCTCCCCAAAATAAACACGTGTAAAAATAGTATTGGGGTGTGGGGGTCGAAATCCTATTTACTTTTGCATATTAATCAAAACTCATAAATAAAGTACAAATAATGATTGAAAACCCAGGCCCTCACATGGGACACATGTTGTTATTCCAAATAAATTCATCACTCGGTGTATGGGTCCACATTATAGTTTTTCACCCCTTCGATCATAAGCAAAGGTGTAGAAAAGTCCATGAGCCCCATTCCTTCCAAATTAAGACACGTGGATGGATCACATTTAAAAGGGGAAAAGATGGATCGAATGGCTGAGATTCAAAGCATTTATTTCCTCTATCATTAATGCAATTTTCAAAACCAAGAAAAGGTTTTAAAATTTTGGATGATTATTTCAATCTTCATAATTACATACGAAGAATTGAGAAGCCCTAACACTAAAAATTTGTGTTATAAGGAACAAATATTGATTATGGAGGAATACATTCAAATCGAGGAAGCTAAAATTATAGGTGTAATTTAAAAAGCCATGAAGAATGGGTAATTTTATAGATACTTTGATCATTGAACACCTATTTTCCCTTAAATAAGTTTGAAATCCACGTATCATCGGGAGGGGAAATTAAACATAATAGGAAAAAATGAAGACTATGGAATCAGAAACTCACATTCTAGTGAATTCGATAAAGTGACAAACACAAATTTGATGAATGCTGACCTAGCTGATTTTTTTCAACAACTTCATGCTCCTATAAAAATGAGTTCATGGCATCCATTAATTCTAGTTATATTTCCCTAGCTACAAATTTTACCCCTTTTTTCACTACCCCGAATTGGTAAGGATTTGTGGTGGAAACTATGATCTAGAAAAGGGAAGTTTTGGATGGGAGTGGTGAGAGATTCTTAACCCTAACACCTGAAGCATTTAGAGTTGATGTTAGGGGTACCAAAATTAAGAAACAAGTAGCCATTGATATAGAATCAGCCTTAAGAAATTACACAACCCAACATAATGATTAGGCTAAGCTTATGAACACTAAGTGGCTGCTAATGGATAGGGGATCCTATACTAGAATTCCTAAGAGATTTCTCAAGTAAAAATTTGTAGAGGAGGTTGAGGATATCATTGTTTTATTAAGCAGAATGGTTGGTATTGAATTGGTCTTATGTGTTCAAGGAATGGATGGGTCCATATATAAGAGTCATTCTGGAAGGAAAAGAAAGGATTTTTTGGGAAAACTTCATAGCTACATCAATTCACACCTAGCTCCTTGATATGGCTATAAAAATTAGGGCAAGATCACTTACAATTTTGAGTTTTACATGATTTCATACTTAATCTACAATATTACAAGCCATAAGCTTTTTCCCGGTCTCCCACAAGTAGTAAGTTTTAGAGATCACAAGGTATATGATGTTTATCCCTAGATTAACTTGAATAATTAGAAGGGAAATGTCAAAAAGGTTAATGATGCATTCTTTCCACATGTAATATGCCTCTTTAGGCCAGTGGGAATAATAAAATCTCTACTGAAGACAAAAGAGTGATACAAGAGTATGGCTCTATTTTATTCAGTACATGTTCTTTACTTATATCAGGGAAAGTGGTTTTGAAGGTCACCCACTCATGTTTCCTAGGTACCTTGATGATAAATGGGACCTCCTTGAACTTTCGAGGAAATTGACAGTAGTACACAAACTCATTGCAAGAAAACACAAAACTAATATAAAATTCCTTGTCAAAATAGGAAAGTACTCTTGCCCCTCAATTACAAAAGCCAAAATTTTGGAGGAAGAAATGGACAAGTATCAATTGGAAAAATTCGAGCCAAGACCCAAATATGACATCAAGTGGGTTGTAATTTTTGAACATGAGCCTCATTTTGAATACTATTGGATGAATTTTAGGGATGAAGAGGAGGTTAGATTGAGGGATTTCTCTAGGATGACTCTTAAACAAGTCATTGAATTTAAGATTTAGTTATCCCTCAAGGGCTAATAGATGAAAAATAAGTAGTAATCAATACTATATTGACAAAATATTGAGTCATTTCCAATTTCACCTTTAGATTGGAATGAAGTGGAATCAATCAGTTTACATAATAGGATAACTAATGTAATGAAGAGAATGTTATCTTGGTTGAAATTGAAAGGTATGGACCTATCTCTCCAAAATACAAAAGTGTTAAATGAGTTCAGAAAGTTGAAAATATTTGAAGGAAATATCCCTCCTTTAAAGGAGGGAGCTAAAAAAATAGATCCATACGGTGGAAAGGCACCTCAATTTCCCACAAAAAGACCAACACTAGGCATTATTGATGAGTGGACTACTGCCACTAGAAGGACTGACACTTTAATTTAAGTTTTAACCCAAAAGCTGAAGGGATGCTTCAAAATCAATTCAATATTCCCCTATCACTCAATAAATTCCACTACAAACCAAAGGGGTTGGTGTTTCAAAACCTAGGACTCCAATGGTGACTATATCTAGGTCATCCAATGAAGTAAAAAGGATGAGAGGGAGCTTTCCAATTATTGACCTTCAGTTTATGGAAAAGGGTGCTAAATAAAAAAGAAAGAGTTGAGGTCAAATATTTGAAAGGGTCACTGAAAGAGAAGGCTAGGGTAATACCTCCATCAAAGAGGGACACTGAAGTTCCTAAATGATGAAAATTATTTTAGCCACGAAGGAGCATGTTCCTAAAAGTAAGGAAATAGAAATGGGTAGCCAAATCCTATCAATTGAAGCTTGAAATAACTTCATTGCAATATTAGAAGAACAATTTGTTACATCACAACTTGTACAAGTCTATTATCAATAATACAAGAAGTTACCGTTGAAAATTTACTTCCTTATAAGGATAATAACATGTTTTGATATGGAGAAAATATTTCATAATGTTCCCCAAATACTCATCCATGAAGATCATAAAATAACATGAGCTAGAAATGTTTCAATTGGGAAGGTAGGGTGTGCTCAAGTCCACTCAATCAAAAGAGAAGGTAAATGAACCAATTGAAGTGGTGGATGTAGAAGAATTTGAGGAGACTCCTACACCTGAAATTGTTGGTTTAACACTTGAAGTACCTATAGTGGGGGATGATAACATTTCTCAAATGAAAATTCAGATGGAAGAAACTCCCCAACCACCAATTGTTGAATCATATGTTCAATTTCAAGTTGTTTATGTTGAAATTTTTATACAATCAAGAGAAGAGGAACTAGTAATTCAAGAGCTTACAAGTGAACCATCCATAGAGGTTATTATCTCCATTAAACATCACCTCAGATAGAAGTAGATAGTGGAGAGGTTGATGAACCACCTAAGAGTACAAGCCTTAACAAAGAGGTTTTGATAGAAACTACAGAAATAATTACTAATCTAGTAGAGACCAGTGATAAGAAGGATATACCAGTTGATGAAAAAGTTTTAGGGTAATTGATTGGGTCTCATTCTATGGAAAAAAGGATTAGTTATAGGTGGAGACGCATTAAATGTTGATCCAAAGAAACAAATAATGGAATTATAGAGCCACATGAGAAGATGCTAATATTACAGAAATGCCCTACACATCTAAGGATATGGTGGTATATTTGAACCAAAAATCTGCATAACATAAATCAAATGTGGGAAATACTCCCCCATAGCTGGATGGCTAGGAATAATTCTTCAAAGTAAGGAGAAGGAGTTAATTTAGGTGGAAACAATGGATATTATAAATATTGTGTTTTCAAATCCTACAAGATCTCCTAAAAAGGCTAGAATCCTAACTAAGACTCATGTAGATCAACAAGGATTTAAGAATTTGGAGGTGGCTACTCCACATGGTGATAAACTAAAGAGTGAAATTGCATTAAGTGACTACAAAGTCACACATATCCCACTAGGGAAGCCTACTAGGGAAAACTTGAAATAAGATGCCACATTAGCTATTGTGGATTTACTACAAAAGATTGATGAGGACAAGGAAATAAAAATTAAGTTAAAGGATAAAATCAATACATTTTCCTCATATGTGCAAATATGGATACAACCTACTAATAAAGGGAAGGGAAGTTTCTATTTCCATAACTCCAAAGTTTTGAGTGAAGTTGAGAGAGAAGGAAAAGGTCGGTGCAAAGGTGGACAAATGGAAAGAAAAACTATCTAAAAAGGAAATAAAATTATAGAAGGTACAGTGAAATGTTATGCCCAATTAACTAAGAGATTCAATGATGTCAAAGAATAACAAGAGAGATGCAATGATGAATTGTATTATTGGGAGGGTATCTTTCCAAAATTGAGGCAATAACGAGTTGGATGATCAACTAGTGGAAGAGGAGGAAATTATTCCACCTGAATAAAGTGGGATGCAACATACTTATTTTGAATCATTTCAACTTAAAATCAATCCTCTGAATCATATCAAAGAAAAATTGATTACAAGAATGGGCACAATTATAGATTACATTGACTATCTAGATAGTATACTTGAAAAAATGGTACTTGAGGAGGATAGAATTACTTATGGAGACTTAGGGACATTTTCCCTAACACAAAATTTTGATTAAAACATCTCTGAGGTCCCTTTCAATTATGATACTAGTTCAGAGGTTTGTTAATTTGGAGTAATAAATAACCAAGTTATCAAAAAGGGTGAAAAAGAGTAAGAGGTAAATGCAAGAATTTGATCAAATGATGAGAAGAAAAATATGATATTCATGTTCCATGTTGGGCTAGATGAAGAATATTTCACCTTAATATTTCATTTATTTAATTCATACAACAAAAGGATGTCTGAGGCACAAGAGGAGGATGTTAAGGAACTTTAAGCTAATACCAATATGCCTAAACAAACTTAGGCTGTTCCCTAATACACTTTCTTCTTTTTATCAAGTTTTTTCTTGTTCTTGTACTCATTAAATTTTATACTCTTTGAATTTTTCAAATTCCAAATTGTGTATGGCATGATGTATTGAAAATGTAAATTCAAACAAAATGATAATATATAGAAATAAAAATCCAAGCATAAAGCATGTTGAAAAATATTGAATTCCTTGTATTTGCAAGAGTAAAAAAATGGGGATTTTATAGGGGCCCCAACCCATGAAAATATTTACATACATTTTCATTTCATTACAAAAGAGAAAGATACATTATTATTTTGTAACTATAAAATCTTCTCCTTAAGGCAAGATTCGATTCAACAGTTTATTTTTCCTAAACACAAATTCTTCAACATTTGCAGCTCGTTGAAAAAACAAAATGTCCCATATAAGATCACGAGACATATTCAGTTTCGTAAGTTTAGAAATACTTTTCCTAGGGCCTTCCAAGATTTGAAATAGTTCTAATTTATTCTCATAAGAAGAAACCAATTCCAAAAGGCTTAAACCACCTTTGAGATAAGCCTTTTTTACGTGGCTTTCGAGGATGAGGATTTCATGAAAGCACTTGTAGGAGAAGTAAGGGAAGTTTTGGTCATTCTTGGAGTTGGTTAGTCTGGATGCTTCAAGCTGGTTTCACCCCATCTACATTTATTTAGAATAGATGGCAGGACTTCAGAATCCTTTACAAGTGAAGGCTCTGATGGTATTTTCTCCAGGTGAGTAATATGTTGCTCAATTACAGCCACTCTATAAGAAAGAAAAGATATATTATCCACAGGAACCATCCTCTTGAAAAATGTATGCATCCATGGGAATTTATTTTTCAACTAATTCCTCAGTAAATAAGAGATGAGATATGTAGATGGTGTCATTAGATATGTTGGGCCTACACTTAAGAAAAAAAAAATTTTTCAGATTTTCTGGAGTCTTCTGATCCTCCCAATGAAAAAAATTATAGTACATGACTTGAAAAGAAGAAAAAATGGATTTATCTTATCAATATTTTTATCGTGCCACCCTTAAAAACATGCATTGTTAGGGGCCCATCACATTCCTCCTAGTCAAAAATGTCAAAAATCATTCTTACAGATTCTTCATCGGGCTAGACAAAATCAAAACTTAATCCAAAGATTCTTGAGGAAAGTTCTTTCAAATTGGCTCCCAACTCTACTTCTTCCATTTTACAGAAAAGGATTTCCACTAACTTATTCACACTTAAAGCTCAAAGGAAAGCATTAAAACTATGAAGAAGAGAACGCTAAAAATTTATAGAATGGATTTTGAGAATAGTTGTGTGAGAAATCATATCAAAATTAAAGGCCAAATTATTTTTTATACTCACACGAGATAGAAAAGATGAAATTAATTGGAGCCACTTAGAAAGGAGTCATTTGGATTGATTTAACAGATCACACAAAAAGGACATTCAGTTCAAAAGGAATAACAATAATTATGTGCATCCCAAAATGGATTCCCAAAAGGAGGAGATGGTTAGTGTCAAATCAAGTTACATTGAGAAATCAAAATAATCATCAAAGGTTTATCCCTTCTATAAAACTTGACTTGCTCAAAAGTGGAAAGAATCAGATTGATGCACAAAATAATATTAGTAGATGGAGAATGATGACATGACACCTTGGTCATCATAACAAGACAAGAGAATACAAATCACACACAGATAATACCTATCAAATGGTTTCTCCACATGGAAAAATAGGAATTGAATGGTCCCAATGCAATAACTAAAAATCAAGTCTATTACTCGAGTGGAGTATATTCCTTACAAATATTCATCATTGTAAAAAGGGGGAAATAGTTTCTAGTGGTTTAGGGGTATTTCCAAGAAATTTTAGGGGAAAATGAAACCATGAAAATCATTACAATTGTGTAATATATGTGCTTGTGTGTGTGTTTGTGTGTGTGTGTGTGTGTGTGTGTGTGTATATATATGTATGTATGTATGTATGTATGTATATTTATAGTTATGTATGTACGTATGTATGTATGTATGTATGTATATGCATATATATACACATACATACATACACGTATACACACACACACACACACACACATATATACGGGGCATGTCCTCGTATAAAGAGGGGGTTAAATTTTCAATTTTCTTGAAACAAATTCAAGGATACTACTTGTAAAGCTTGAATCCTATTTTAAGGAGATACATCTGATTTGTTTTATTCTTCAAATATATGGTGTCAAGGTGATTGCGAGTGTATAGCCATTGAAAACCATTAAGAGCATATGTTTTTTCTTCCCTTGTTAAGAATTTTGGAAATTTAAATGAACTGTATGCTCATGAATATATCCTTATACATTCTAGGTGATGTGATTTGATTAATCGTTACATTTATTGCTATAATATTATTTTCATATCTCCTCTAAATTACAAGAAATCTATCCTTGTGGTTTTATTTTGGCAATTAGGTTCAATGTTGTGTTGAGAGAAATCTATTTACATGTATTGTCCTCAATTTTAAATTCCTCTTTACATTCATTTTTTTGAATATATTTTCATTAGCCTCTGAGTTAATCATAGGCGTAATGGATCAGAGCTATGAATGTTTTATTTGGATGTTAACACAAGTCTTTGTGTCTAATTTCTTAAGGTTTGTATGGGATCATGCATTTTTGGGTATCCATGAATGCAAATCTTCTTTCCAAGGGATTGTTTCAAATTGATTAAATGTTCTTTGCATCTAGAATGACATTCTTCCATTGTTAAGTTTTGAGAATTATGTTACAGTTAGTTCCATCATGGTACCATCATGGTATAATCTTCTATCCCCATGTAAAATACAAACCTATTACCATATTAATCCTGCATACCATTTCTATTTTCTCTTTGTATAAACATATGTCAAGGAAATTTATAAATCTCATCTCCCCTACCAAGAATATGTAGAAGCATGTGGAATTTATTGTTGTCTATAGTAACTTGAGTCTAGTTGGATTGACATATGCACCATTTAGTGTGACAACTCATGAGACTCAAGTGTTTTATCCATGGCCATGTTCATCCTGGATTAATCTACATATTTTGAAGAAACTGAGGAAAAAATATCCCATTCTCCCCTCTGTATTTTTAGGTTACCTAGTGGGTTCTCTCACCTTGGTCAATGGTAGAATGAGAAGTAGCAAGGTAGGTCATCTCCTTTGTACGTGTCACTCAATCCATCCAAATCCCATTGCCAACAAGTTTTCCAGACATTTTCCCGATAAAACAAAATAAATCTCCAAGTCTTTCATCCTTGAAGTACCCGAGTCCATTTTCTGATGCTTGAGGCCCCCAAAGGAGGTGTGATATTGGGTACCAACATGCTTCTGGCACTATTTCTGGGGACCCATTCCCTGGATTTAAAGTATAATAAAAAATTTCCATTAGTGTTGTTGATATTAAGTCCAAATTTGTGTCCAAATATTCATCCTTTGTGAAGTGTTGTCAAAGGTGTGGTCTATTTTGTGATTATTTTTCTTATATACCCTCAGTACAAACATGATTTCCATTAAATTTGATTCCAATGAAAGGAACATGAAATAAGTCATAAATATCTACAAATATTTTTCATTGTCTGTGAAAACATCTTTGTAAATGTTACTTGAATTGATCCACACATCTAAGGTATAAGACCTTAGTGACGACTACTCGTATTCTAAAAGAAAGTTTGGTATGCACCAATGTTGTATATTTACATTCTAGTGGATTTATTTTTCACTCTTGTAGAGATGGAAGGAAGGATATCTTTCTTCAAGTCAGATCCTACCGAGAAGATTACTCCCATAAAGGAGTACGAGTTTAAGAAAATGAAAAATCTTGAAACCAGTTGGTGATTGAACAAAAATTGGAGGAAAAGACTATTCTAAGTCCTAAAGGTGAGTACCCATTAGTGGAAGATTACTCTATCACTTGTGATATCTCTCGAGTTAGATATCCCTAATGATGATTTGTAGTATTTTTTCAAGAATCCTTACATCTGTAAATAACAAAGGTATTCCTCGTTTTATTCCTTTACTAATTCGAGAGAACAAAATATTTTGTGAAACTGATTCATTAAGGGATCAATACTTTGGATATTATACCCCCTTCCCTCGAGACCCCCAGTTCCCACATTTCAATCCATATGTTGAAACACCTCCACTAAAAAATATGGCACAACCTCCACCGAGAGCTCCTTTTAGGGTAAATACTTATATACCAATTAATTTTCATGGGATGGCGTGTTACCCAAATAAGTAGTGCCCCATGAAATCATAAATAAACTATCTATGTTTCATGGAAATAATGCAATAAGTGGATACCAACATCTTAGGTGTTTTCAAAATGTTATCGAGTATTATGAAGTAAAGCATGAAGATATGTAAGTCAAATTATTTATACATGCTTTGGAAGAATATGATAGGAGTGGTATAAATATTTTCTAGGTAATTCCATTGAATCTTGGACAAATATGAATAATGCTTTCAAATTAAAGTATGGTGATAAAAATCATCTTAGGTTTCTATTGACTAGTTTGAAAAAATCAAGAAGAATTCAAATGAACTATGTACAAGACTTTAACACTAAGTTTAATAAAACTTTAACTAGATTCCCTATAAATTTAATGCCTAGTGATGATTCTTATTTGATCAAGTACTCAGATGCTTTTGATAAAAAATAACTTACTACTTAAGGGATAAAATACTAACACTATGAGGTAGGCCTTCTCCATGGCTATACAAATTGCGAAAAACATCAAGGCAACTTGGAAGCCTCCAAAAAGGGAGGGTGTTAAGTTGATAAATCTTGAGAAACCTCAAACAAGTAAAGATGTGGATCTAGAAGACGTGGTAAAAACCCTGATGGGGGAAGTAAAAGAGATTTCATATAAGATTTATAGGGTAGAGAAATTACTAGGGTCAAATCCTCAAGCTCAACCCCAACCCTAGGGATAGAATAGATTTGGGAATCATTCTAGGGGTGGGAGGCGAGATGATGAAAAATGAAAGGGATTGGTAGGTTCAGGAAGTAAGTTGCTAACCCCTAGGGATAGAAAAAAGGTGCCTCGATCCACTGAATGCCAGAGTATCATTAGTATAAGAGAATCATGTCATTGAATGGTGCGATAGATGTTTTTTGACACATTCCCCTTGTGATCCACTTGTTGAAAGTGATGAATTTCCTGATGAAATTGGTTTGGTGATATATTCATACTGGAGTTCCCTAATGAATCACAAAGGTGATCTACTTCAACTGATTTGTTGTATGCTAGGAATGTGGAGGATTTTTGGAAATGCCTAGCTCAAATATCTTATTCCCTTCCACAAGCAATGTTGATATATATATGGTCCAATCATTTGAGATTCGTAACCATGATTTTTAATATCTAAGGGATTTAATGATTGAGAAGTATGATGGGGAGTTCCCTAGAAGAAGATAGGAAACTATTAATGAATGTTGTGGTATCTCAAGATAAATATTATAACCTATGAAGTAAACTAGTCAAAGGATCTGTTCCTACTTTGTTAAACCAAAGGTACCTCTCTTAACCAACATTCCCAAAAATATTCCCAAGAAGGATATGTTGGATAAGGGCCCTTTCACTTCTTCAATACCAAGCACCTCTATTTCTACTCAAATAGTGAAGGATAATATCCCATCAAAAAATGTAGTCACCTTATCTTCCAATTCATTTTTCCCAAGTATATAACATGTGATATGGCTCAAATCTTGATTCAAATAAAGATCACTGTTCCAATTGTGGAATTGCTCATAATTCCTTAGCACGAGAAAGAGGGCATTTTATTATTTGGGATTAAAAGAGGAGGTGGTTGTCAGTACAAGAGAGGAAAGAAATGTGGACACCCTCCTACTATAGCTGAAGTAAAAGTGTCAAAGGAACAAGAAAGTATGGGGATCCCCCAGAGGTATATTTGGGTACTTCTTTGGTTGAGTCACAATTAGATGTGGACCCATTTTTCACTACCTTAATTGTAAATGAGAGGCTTGTTCATAATTATATGTTTGATTTAGGAGCCTCATGTAATATAATGCCCTTGGAAGTTATGAATGAACTGGACATAAAGATAACAACAAAATTTGGAACATGTTTTTCCATGGATTTGAGGGAAGTACCTGTTATTAGATATGTGAAGGGTTTAATTTTTCAACTTGTTGCTTATCCTAACAAGTATCTAACCATGAACATGGTTATAGTTGATTTCCTGCTAAATGGGGTATGTTGTTGTCAAGAAAGTGGGATGCAAGTGTGGGAGGTAGTGTCTAAATGGATATGTCTTATGCTATTATACCTTTGGAGAGGAATTTGGTAAAATTTCATGGAGAAAAGAAAATTCTTCACCTAATTGAGGATCCCATGAATGCATCTTATTAAGTGGTTTTTTTTATGAAGACATGGAAAAATTCATAGGATATGTAGATTTTGAAGGTTAGTGTATAAATATAAATGCACATCTAAAATATTCCAATGCTCCCTAGATCATGCTATTTGATGGAGAATGTTCTAAATTCATAAATGGAGCTGGAGTGGTCTTGATTTCTCTAGATCAGTTCATTTCTAGTTTGTCTTTCAAATTAAATTTTGAATGAAGTAACAACATCGATGATTATCAAGAATTATTACTTGGCCTAAGAGTTTCATGGAAGCATGGAATTAAGGACATCATTGTTAAAGGAGACTCTGAGTTGGTTGTGAAACAAATCAAAAAATTGTATGCAACTAAGAACCAAAGGATGAAATAGTACAAACATGTAGTCTAGGATTTCATTGAATTATTTGATTCTTTTAATATCTTATATCATGAAAGATTTCAAAATTTTGTAAATGACAAACTAGATGTCCTTGCATCCCATTATGATAATGATGTAATATCTCCTTATTGTAATTATGAGGTAGAAGTGTTGGTCAAACCATCATGCTTTAGGACAACATTCATCATTGGAAATTTTTTTAGGACGATGCTCAGATAAATAGGTTTTTAACTTACAAGAATATTTTTCTAATCAGCTCATTGATCTTGATCCTATGATAGAAATGTGTGAAGGAAGGGAGACTCTTTTTAGAAAATACATAATTCAATTGAAAAAAATACCATCCCTTATGGATTGGTTAGTCTTGAGTCTAATTTTGATCATGCTAACAGGGTCATTAACAGAATTATCTCTACATCTAGGGATGTGGAGGAATGTAATTTGGGAACCTTTGAGAATCCCAAAAAAAAAAATTGGGTTATATCATGAACAAAGAAGAAAATAAGGTATACACTATAATTGTTGAAAAAATACCAAGATTTCTTGGCATGGTCATATTCAGATTTAAAATCATATAGGTAAGACCTATTCCAACATGAGATACCATTAGTACCTAATTCCAAGCCCTTCAGGTAGAAAAAGAGGCTATTAAACCCTTCCTTTCAAATAAAATGCAAGGAGAATCGACAAAGCTAGGGAATGGAGGGATTATACATCCTACTAGATATTATTCATGGGTGGATAATATTTTCCAGTAAGGAAAAGAATGGGAACATAAGGCTTTGTGTAGATTTTAGAAATATGAATAAGGAATCTTCTAAAGATAACTACTCATTTCCTAACATGGACAATATGTTACAAAAGGTGACAGGATCAAAATTTCTATCTACACTAGATGGTTTTTTTGGATATAACCAAGTAGTAGTGAAGCAATATGAACAATTCAAAACTTATTTTACTACCCCATGGGGAACATATGTTTATGCTAGGATGCCTTTTGGACTAATGAATACAAGAGCCACTTTTCAGAGAGCTATGGATGTGGATTTCTCTAGTCTTATCAATGATTTTATAATAGTATATCAAGATGATATAATTGTCTTTTCAGAGAAAAGGGGTGATCACTTGGGGCACCTAGAAAAGATGTTTCTTAGGTGTAAAGAATATGGGATTTCATTAAATCCCAATAAGTGTCACTTTGGAGTGCAAAAGGAAAAGATACTAGGGCACATAGTATCAAATGAAGGGGTCATGATAGATCCTGAAAGAGTAGAGGCAATTGGTAAGGTTCCCATTCCCATGTTTAAAAAGGGTATTTAATATTTCTTTGGGAAGATAAACTTTTTCAGGAGATTCATCTCAAACTTTATTGATATTACTATTCCTATTACAAACATGTTGAAGAAGGATCAAGTTATCAAATGGGAGGAAGGGGCAATTTAGAAAATTGGTGGAATAAATGAGGTACTTAGAAATTCCCCTATCTTAGCAAGTCCTGATTATAAGAAGGCATTCCAAATGTTTTCATTTTCTTCAGAAAACACAATTTCTTCTTTATTACTAGAGAAAGTTGAAGAAGGAAAAGAGAAGCCCATCTTGAAAATGAATACTTGAAAACAATATTTTTATAAAAAGCTTTGCATAGAAACAAGACGGTGCTTGTGTATTTTATTAATATCAAAAATCAAGCATTACAATAAGAAGAGAGAGCTGCAATATTTATAGATATTGGAAAACTTCTATCTCATCCACAATACATGGAAATAGATAAACTAATCTGAGAATAAAATGCAGATAATATTCAATGCCCCTTATTACACCTATTTCCCCTCATGAAATCATCCAGGAATAAACAAAATGATATTGAACAATATCTCACAAAACATGTGATAAGACAACTAAGGACAACTAAAGACAACTATCAGTTGACTTAATCTAATCTAACTAAATTAATAAAAAATTACTTTATTATAATATAACATTTAACTCATATGTTGAATTAAGTGTTAGTTTATTTCTAACATTCCCCCCCTTAATTCAGCATATTCTGAAGAGAGCTGGTGAGAAATAATCTAAATGCCTCAAATTTAGGATGTGCAAGAGATTTGGTGAAGATATCTGCATGTTGATGATCTGTCGGGAAATGTTGAAGTTGTATGTTGTTATTCTAAACATGTTCATGAATAAAATGGACTTGCACCTCAATGTGTTTGGTGCGTTCATGAAAGACTAGATTCCAAACAAGTTTTACTACTCCTTCATTGTCTACATGAAGAATGGTTGGATGATCCTGTGGAAGTCCCAACCCTTCAAGTATACGTCTGAGCCAAATCACTTCACAGACAGCTCCTCTTGCTACATGATATTTTGATTCTATGGAAGACCTTGAAACACAACTTTGTTTCTTGCTTCCCCATGAAATAGGTCCAGATCCCAAAAAGAACACAAACCCAAAAGTGGATTTTCTATCATCTATATTTCCTGCATGATTTGAATCTGTATAACCAGTCAAGAAGAAGTTATCATTCTTCTTGTACTCTAAGCCAAAATCCACAGTTCCTTTAATATACCTTAGTATTCTTTTTGCTACTTTCCAGTGACAAACTCTTGGTTCTTGCATAAACCGGAAAGGTAACTAACTACATAACTGATGTCTGGCCTAGTATAGGTTAAGTAAATGAGACTCCCAATCAACTATCGATAAAGAGTTACATTTACTTATGCTGATGGATCTTTCGAGACAATTGAAGCCTTGTCTCCATAGGTGTTGCCATTGGGATGCTATCCATCATTTTGAATCTTTCAAGTGTTGTCTTGGAATATTTTACTTGAGATACAAATATGTGATTATTTCTTTTCCATACTTCAAGTCCAAGACAATAATGTAGAATTCCTAGATCTGTCATTTCAAATGACTTACTTAGATCTTTCTTAGTTGTTTCTATCATATTCACTGATCCTCCAGTGATGATTATGTCATCGACATAAAAAACTACAATCACTAACTCCCACCCTTTATTTTTGAGATATAAGTTAGGATCATATGGACTTCTTTTATATACTTTACTTAAAACATGCTCATCAATTTTTATATACCAAGCCATGGGTGATTTTTTTAGACCATAAAGTGATTTTATGAGTCTACATACTTTGTCTTCATTTCTTGGAATTATAAAACCCTCAAGTTGAGTTAAGTAGACTTCTTCCTATAAGTCACCATTTAGAAACACATTTTTACATCCATTTGATGAAATTTCCAACAAAATTGTGCATCTAAGGCAAATATCATTTTGATTGTTTTAATCTTAGTCTGTGGTGTGCATGCCTTCTTTTTAAGCATACCCTTTTTTAGCTACTAATAATGTGCCTTATGTTTATCGATGCTTCCATTTGACTTGTACTTTGTTTTAAATATCCATTTACAACCTATTGCTTTCTTCCCTGGTGGAAGATCTGTAAGTTGCCATGTATTATTCTTAATCAAAGACTTATATTCAAAATTCATTGCATCTGACCAAGGTTTTGATTATAGGGCTTCTTGAACTGTAGTTGGCTCAGTTGATTCAATAATTGTGCTCATTAAGGCTAAGTTAACTTCATTTTGAGCCATGCTACGAGTTCTTGGTCCAAAAGTGGATGTGTTTGGTTCACTATCCAACTTAGCATCTTTTATTACATTTGTATACCACTTAGGCATACGTTTAGTTGTAGGTGATGAAGTTGTATTATCTGTATGATCATCATTATTATTAACTTTATCATCATTATTTTCTTCAAAGTCATAGCCATCTTCAATTTTCACAGTAGGACTATCTTGAGAATTTCTTAAGTTTTTGAAAGGAGCATCTGCTTCCTTATTCTCAAAGAACTCAACATCTCTACTTGTGAAAAATTTCCTTGTTTTTGGATCCATTAATTTGTATCCCAAAGCTTCTTCACTATATCCCAAGAATATGTAAGTTTCTGATTTCATATCAAGTTTCTTTCTTTTCTTCTTAGGAATTAGCATACTTGCTTTGCATCCAAAAACTCTTAAGTGTTTTATTGATGGCTTATGCCCTGACCAAGCTTCCTGTGGAGTTATTCCATCAAGTGCGGAAGTAGGAGCTCTATTCAGCAAATATATTGTTGTTTTAACTACTTCTGCCCAATATGTTTTTCTTAACCCTGAATCATCAATCATGCACCTTACCATATCCATTATTGTTTTGTTTCTTCTCTCAACTACACCATTTTTTTGTGGTGTATATGGAGGTTCCATCTGTCGATGAATTCCATTTGTTTCTAAGAAAGCCTTGAATTCATTACTGGTGTATTCACCCCCTCGATCTGAGTGGAGAGTCCTTATCTTTTTACTAGTTTTTATTTCAATGGCTACCTTAAAATTTTTGAAGGTTGCAAAAGCTTGATCTTTGGTTCTTAAGCAGTAAACCCACATTTTTCATGAGTAATCATCTACAAAGAGCATGAAGTATTGAAACCCTGTATGACTAGGTCTCATTGGTCCACATAGATCGGTATGCACTAGATCTAATATACCACGGGCCTATATGTACTTTTTTGAAATGGTGCTCTATGTTGTTTTCCTGCCAAACAATTTGTACACTTATGTGTATTTTTTCTGAAATGTGGCAGTCCTCTAACCATGTCATATTTTTGAAGTGTGTCAAGATAGATAAAACTTACATGGCCAAATCTTTTGTGCCATAATTGTGCTGATGAATCTTCCTTACTGATAAGATCCTAATTATTGGTTTGAACAAAGTCCAACTAAAACATCCGACCCATTCCTAAAGCTTTAGCTACAATTTTGGAGTTTTTAGACTTATCTTTGATGAGACACATCTTCTTTCCATTTGTACAATCAAAGTCTACTTTCAAGTTGTGCTCCAAGAGTTGACTAACTGAAAGTAAGTTCTTTGTTAATCCTGGAACATAAAGGACATCTTGTATAGTACATTTTCTTGATCTAAGAGGTAACAAGATGTTCCCAATGCCTTGTATTTTGTATGAAGAATCATCACCTAACGAAACATGGTCTTTGTTAGGTGTGTTCCTTAACTCAGTAAACCATTCATTTGTCCCTGTCATATGCTTTGTAGCCCCTGAGTCTACATACTAGATTGACTTAGGTGAATTTTTGACTTGAGTTGATTGTGCAACAAATAGGAAGTCCTCATCTTGTGGGTTATCTTCCTCTTCGGCTATGTTATCGTGTTGTTGTTTCTTTTTCCAGTTTCCTTTCTTTTGACTTTGTTGATTGTTCTTGTAACCTTGATTTGATTATTGAGAAGTTGGTTTCTTACCACTAGATGATCCTTTCTGAAAAGTGTTATACCAACATTCTTTCAAATCATGCCCTTGTCTACCACATATCTGACACTATTTTGATTCATTGTGTCTCTGATGACTATGTTGTTGATTCTATTGCTGATTAGTCTACTTATTTCTTTGTGATGAATTCATCTAATTCTTCCCTTTGTGATATGAAGAGAGGGCTTGTTCCTCTTCTTCTATAGGTTTGTGTAATGACTCTTCTTGTTGAAGCATGTTCACTAATTGTTCAAAAGTTGTTGTTTGACCCATTATATTAAGAGTTGTTACAAATATCCTATATGAGCTTGGCAAAGCTCTTAGAACAATAGGAATTAATGAATCATCTTCGATTTCTACTTCCATAGCTTCAAGAGAAGATTTTAATACAACAACACATCTTAAAAATGATTCTATTTTTTCATTTGATTTCATTTTAAGACTGTGTAATTGAGTTTGAAGTTGTAAAATAGTGTTTTTGTTCTTAGCTTCATACATTGTTGCTAATTTTTCCCACACTTCTTGAGCAATTTTACATTGTCTAATGTGAGGTTGTACTTCATCAGTTACACCAAATATTATTATTAATTTAGCTTTTTGATTTGCTCTATAAAATGCGTGTATTTGGGTTATGTTAATTTCTTGTCTCATTAGTGAGCCATAAATTACACCTATTATTTCTTCAAATTCAAGTTATGTGCATATTATCATTTTCAAAGCAACATAGTTATCTCCTTTGAGGAGTTGTGATTCCTAGCAAAAAAATTTAGGTGCATTTTCCATGTTGGGTGATATAATTGAGAGAGAGAGAGAGAGAGAGAGAGAGAAATTAACAGTATGACACCCCCCTTTAGATCACACTCAAACATCCACCCCAAATTTCTAGGTTCTACTAATTTTTGGGCTCCTTTTCGGCCGTGTTACAATGAATTTTTCGGCACTATTGGCCCTATTACAATTTTGGCTCTGTGGCCGATTTGCAAAAATAAAATAAAATTTTGGACTCTTTGGCCTCTTTTCAAATACAAAAATCTTATTTTTGCAGTTTTTACAAAATAAATATTTTTCAAATCTGATTAAAAACTAGACCAAAACATAGAGCTCGCAAAAACACATACTTTCAAAAAAACGACACCTCAATCCGAGGTACCAGTTGAAAGTTATGACTCTTTTAAGTTATAATATTTTTATCTTTCCGGACCCCTTTCCAAAAAAGGAAAAAAATTATTCTGATTTTTTCCGATTCATCCAAAAAGGAAATTTTTTTAAGCATTTTATTTTAACAAAAACACGGCTGAGACTTACATGCATGCGTGTAACTTTGTTTCATCCACCGCCAGCCTTGTTTCCTCCACCACCGCCTCAATTTATCAGATTTTATACATCTTTTCTTTTACTTGGCTTTACACATATTCACTTTTCTCCAACAATGTTTGTTTCCTTCTTTTCTTGTCTCTGTTGATTGCAGGATTTGCGCATGACTGGGTGTGAAAATGGAGGTCAATCTACAAACAAGATCTCTTCTTTTCTTCCTTTGGTTGTTGCTTCTATTCTTTTGGCCGCTTTTCCTCTGCTCCCATTCGTACAGGGTTAGACGCTTGGAGATGTCAGTTTTGAGATTGATCCAATGCCACAACTCACTGACAGGGTCTAAGAGAACACAAATTAACAGAGGATAATGGGGGTCTCTTATTTTAGAGACAAAAAAAAACCCCAAAACAATTGCATATAAATTTTTCTTGAATGAAAAACAATATTTTTTAAAATTCAAGAAGTGAGATTCAAACTATAAATTAAAAAAATCTTCTTGTGTAATTTTCTGCAGTACTTCTTTTGTTGTTGCTGGTGTGTGGAGTACAAGTAGGGGCTATGTGAAGAGTTGGGGTCAACTTTGGATCCTCCTAGCTCAAGCTTCTTATTCCTCCTCCCTCAAACTTCCTACACTCCCTAGCACTTACAGGTTCAGGCTCTTCCAGCTCTGATACCAAATCTTGACAATGAATACTTGAAAACAATATTTTTACACAGAAGCTTTGCACAAAAACAAGACAGTGCTTGTGTATTTTATTAATATCAAAAATCAAGAATTACAATAAGAAGAGAGAGATCTGTAATATTTATAGATATTGGACAACTTCTATCTCATCCACAATACATGGAAATAGATAAACTAATATGAGAATAAAATGTAGGATAATATTCACTACCCCTAATTGCACCTATTTCCCCTCATGAAATCATCCAGGAATAAACAAAGTGAGATTGAACAATATCTCACAAAACATGTGATAAGACAACTAAGGACAACTAAAGACAACTATCAGTTGACTTAATCTAATCTAACTAAAGTAATAAAAAAATTACTTTATTATAATATAACATTTAACTCATATGTTGAATTAAGTGTTATTTTATTTCTAACACCCCATTTCTTCAAAGCCTTGTAGGGAGCCGAGATGAAATATTCTATCATGGAAAAGCATGCATTTACTTTGGTAAGAGCCACCAAAATCTTTAGACCTTATATCTTAAGCTCCAAGGTTGTATCTTATGTTCCCCATACAATGGTGAAGGATATCTTGTCTGAAATGGAGATATCAAGTAAGAGATTCCATTGGGTAAACAAATTACAAGAGTATGACATGGAGATCCAAACAACCAAGTTAGTTAGAGGTTTGGGCTTGGAAAAGTTAATGACAGAAAGTAATCTATAGGTAATGGAAATATATACTATTGAAGAAGGTGAGAAGAACCCTCATGAAAAGGTAAGCAGTTTAGTATGGTATAAAGACATAGTCTATTATTTGAAGAATTTGAATTGTCTTGGGCACTTAGATAAGAACCAGATAAGGACACTAAAACTAAATTCCCAGAAGTATATCTTGAATGATCATAGGCTAGCTTGGAAAAATCTAGAGGGAGTTTTACTTAGATGTATCACTAAGGAAGAAGCTCCTAGGATAATTATAGAGTTCCATGAGGGAGTATGTGGCGGTCATTTTGCTGGTAGAGTCCCTACTCACAAATCTCTAGGGGTACGATATTGCTTGCCTTCATTATTTAAGGATACTTACCTACTTTGGTTCGAAAATCTAAAAGCTTCCAAAACTTCTCTGGAAGATTGAAAGCTTCATGTGTCTTACCTCAAGAACTGTGTTTCACCTGATTCTTAGACGCTTCTTTGAATATTGACGAAATAGATAGAGTAATGGACGTAGGAGGAATACCTATTGAAATGTTGGTTGTTGGGTTGTTGCGCGCGTGTTGAATCCTTGATCCACAGCTGATTGTGAGAGCTTCCTTTTGGCTAGGAGGAACTACCTGAAATGGAACACAAGACCACTAGAAATAATTACACAATATATGCGGTGGACTCGCCAGCATGTGCTAGATCCGAGAAGTGTGATAATTCCTATATGGCTATCAATCCATTGTTTAAAACAATTTAATGATGGTAAGGAATTAAATCCTATTGTAATTTGAAATGATTTAGGTATCTCATTCAAAACACAATAAGAAATATATAATCTAATAGACTAGGTTAAAATAAGATCTGAAGGCCAAGTAACTGGTTTTAGGTCTCTGTAGGTCTGACAGAGGTCTTAGGTAGGTCACAGGTGAGTAAGGGTGATGTGGAAATAGGTAGGATGGTTATTGTTCTAGGCTATATTGGAAAATACAGAGACCGATGCCGGTTAAGGGTGCCTACGCTGGTTGAGGAGAACCGGTGCCACTTGTGGAAAACTGGGAATGCCACAAGAATGAGCTTTGGATCTCCCTTGTGATTGCATAGAGGACTTGGTTGGTCGAAATGAGGTATTAGGTTATTTGGGTGGGATTTGGTGAGGTTTTAATGGGTATATGGAGGGGTGAGTATTGAAGGAGGTCAATGGGTGGCTAAGAGAACAAAAGATGAAGATACAATGATTAAATGACTAAACCAGAGGAGTAAATTGTTCTACTTACTTGAAATCTAGTTCGGTACCTATGAGTGATAAATGAAGGTGTTGGTAAGGGGTTGAATGTTGTTGGGGATCACTAAACATTAGAAAGCTCCTGCATGGGATGCATGTGCATTCCTTTTTGCTTGGTTGGATCAAATCTATGCTTGGTGGTTGTTGGATGGTTACCGGGTGAATGCTAGATGTCTGGGCAAGATAAAATGCTTGATCTCTTTCCTTACATGTGTGTTCTCATGGAAATTAGTTCTCAAAAGATGTGATATCTCTTAGGGATGTGCCAAAAATTTTTCCAACCTCAAAAATAAGGTTGTTTTGGGGATTAAAAGGTGACCTATGGTAGTTCGCTTAACCGGTGACGGTTAGGGGTAACCAACATCAGTGAAGGTGGGATTTTCTAGGTTTACTAAACTAGGCAGATACCCTTGATTTTCTTGGATCTCATGTCACTAACCCATGGATTAGGATGGAATCTTATTGTAAGCATGAAGGAATGTGATTAGAGGGAATGTAGGCATTGATTTTTAGGGTTTGGGTAAGTCTTATTTAGTTATGGCAACTTACTAAGAATAGGTCTTAGGGTGAGTTGGCTTGAGGAGGTGTCTAGGTGAGGCGTAAGTGTGGAGATTTTCTAAATTAAGATATTTAAATAATAAATATGGTGAGGATAATGAATTAATTTAATTAAATTAATAGTAGTTGGGTGAAGGGGCCATGGTCATTTGGTGAATGTGATGAAGGTATTTATTTGTCGAGGGACCAAAGGGGAGTGGGACCTAATTTTAGTGTCTACATTTTGCCCCTTTTTTGTGTAGCTTGTATTGTTAAGCGACACTAACAAAAATAATATGTGATTGCCCCATGTGTGGGTGAAGGTGATCCCCTCAAACCAGAACCGACGAGGCGTAAGGTAGAATCGTGAGTGGTTTGATAAAAGGTAAATGTGATGAAAAGGAAGGTGGGTAACAGGGAAAAAGGAGCAAAGTCTACTCGGGTAATCTAGGTAATGGGTCAAGGTCAAAGGTAGTAACAGTCAAACACACGCACACGTATAAACTGCAACACACTACCAAGTTGAAGAGAAGGCAAATGCTACATTTTATAAGGTTGATAGGTTTATCCAAATAAGGTTAAAGTGATTCTGGTATCCAAGGTATAGGATATGGTCGGAAGCACAAAGTAGGTTAGGTGCAGAACGTTTAGGTATGTTCCAAGACACACTAAGGTAGGGTCATGATAAAAAGTCATGGAAAGAGGCAAGGTAAGGTCATTAGGTCAATCAACACAGGATAAATTGATGCTGCAATTTATAGCGAACACATGAGGTCAAGGGTCACTAGCGATGGTCCAGGTCCAAATATCTAGGTCACGATGCGGGTAAGGCCGAGGTATGGGTAAAATAATGAGTCCCCAAAGGAGGAAAAGGTAGGTAGTAAATGATGAGGTCAGGAGGGTGAGGTAAATAGTCAGGGTAAAGGTTGGGTGAGGTAAATGGTTAGGGTAAAGGGTAGGTGTGGAAAAAAAAGGAGGGATATGTGGGGTAATAGGGTAAAATGTTGGGTTTTGTGCAAGAGAGGGTGACCGATGCCGGTCAAGGGTAATCGAGGCCAGTATAGTCAAACGACCACGGTAAGGTAGGACACACAACCGATGTTGGTGAAGGTTAAATTAGTGTCGGTTAGGTTGGGTTTGTTATAAAAACAAAAATATGTGTTTTTTGTTATTCATTTATCATATAGCGAATTGAGAAAATGAAAAAAGAGAGAGAAAAGAG
Source organism: Taxus wallichiana var. yunnanensis (assembly GCA_018340775.1). NCBI lineage: Eukaryota > Viridiplantae > Streptophyta > Pinopsida > Cupressales > Taxaceae > Taxus > Taxus wallichiana. Next base: position 623,794,129 of record CM031240.1, read on the forward strand.
GGAAAAGTGTTCGGATAGAATGAAGTGTTGAGTTGGTGGTGTGAATGGCAGTGATTGGTTGGTGAGAGGCAGGTCCATAGGATCGGTGTGTGTGATTCGATTGGTTGGAGACGCAGGTAGAGATTTAGGTGATGGAAGAGGCCGGAGAGGGATCGGGTGGGCCACCGGTGTAGTGGCCAGATGTGCCACCGCGACGATGGTAGTAAGATGATGAGGTAAGCATCCAACTCTAGTTGTATTTGGTTAGATAGATTAGGTGATTTACAAATTGGTTTTTGGTTTTGTTTTGGGTGGGGGAAAAATAAAATTTGGAAATGGGAGGGTAAAGTGGGTAAAATAGGAATGGGGAGAGAGATAAATGGGAGAGGAGGGGAGGGGATGAGGTGTAAGGGAGGTGTAGGTGAGTTTAGGTGGGTAAAAGGGTTAGGGTGGGAAGTTTTTGAGAAAGGGGGGTTTGGGGGTCACGGGTTTTCACCGCGTGACGGCTGAGCAACGTTGGTCGCCGAAATGCCGGCATCGTAGGGTTAAACCAAGATTTGGCCATAAAAATAGGTGACCGATGTCATTTTAGGGGTGACCGGGTTGGTTAGAGAGAACCAACACTAGTTAGGTTTTAGAGAGCAAGGGGTCAAAAGTGTCACAAGTTGGGTGATTGAGATGGGTAGGGGTAAAATAGGGTGTTGGAAAATGATAGGGGCAAGTATGGGTGTGATAAATGTAGATTAATGTGTTGTTTATATTAAATGCAGGGGAGAGATCAGTTACGCATGCAGGACAGGGTTCCACCCCTACTTGTGATAGTTCACGGTGTAGTGACCCCGAGGAGCGGCAAGTGTTTAGAGGCGGCGTGCCTAAGTGGGGTCCGACGCTATCGGCATGCAGTTTAGTAGCCTAGTCTGATGGTCACACTCATCGATAGATGGGATTCCATGACCAACACATTCCACTTGCCGATGGGTGAGATGACAGTCACCTTGGAGGATGTGTTTAGGATTCTACAACTACCCATATTTGGTACACAGTCTACACCATCTCCTCCAAGGCCTCGAGAGGAGTTGATGTTACGGTGTTTGGAGAGGGGATGGATGAGATGACATTCCATAGTGTCATCATTCACTATAGAGAGATGTACCTACCCATCTGGAGGAGATGAGGCTAGTAGTTTTATTGATGGAGGTAGTGTGATGTTTTGCACTACCATATACAGAGGGTGGACGATTTCCCGATCATTGGTGGGGTACTCCATGACATGATGATAGATCGACGTGCTTTGCACTGGAAGCTAGTATTCTTGGTATAGTTGTACAGGAGTTATGGGCATATGGATGGTTGCACAGATTTAGCATGTGTTGTACCTTTATACTTCATTATTGGGTTTATGAGCACATAGTTTATGTGTGGCCAGTAGGGATGCCCCAAGAATATGAATTTCCACTGAGATTGGTGTGGGTGGGCTACATGTGATGGGTGCCTCGCTATTGGAAAGTGGAGATCAAACAGACCACACATGATGTGGCCTATTTCCAGCATTTATTAGAGGGGTTTTCTAGAGTGGACATCATATGGAGGCCATATGTGGGATTCCCATCATATAGGCATATGCATGAGGAGCTAGCTAAGCTCTATCTAATGAGATGGATACAGGGGTTAGCGTTTCATAGAGCACAACATGATCCCGGTTGATAGAGTGAGGTGGTAGTTTGGGTTGCTACAAGACATACCTCTACCCTTCCCGTAGTATAGGAGAGATGACGTGGAGAGACCCTTACCTCTACCATAGCCGATAGTGCCCATAGGGTAGGGGAGCATGCATTGATCAAGGATTGATGATGTCGGGGTCACAAACATGTATAGATAGTGGTGGGTGGCTCATTTACAAGCCATACCACCTAGACCAAGGCAACCGGATCTAGCCACCATCATGGTGTAGAGAGATGCCCTACATGGGCAAGTGGCTACTTTGATTACCCGCTTGGTTATGGTGCGAACACAATTCAAAGCTCAAAGGAAGAGGTAGCAAAGCTACATGTACAGGTGACCAGTCTATAGGCCCAGATGGTTGGGGGTGGGGATGAAGATGGAGATGAGGATGATGGTCGGTGGCGGCCTTACAAGCACATGTGATAGGGTCATAGGCTAGTTGGACACAACACAAGCATATATTGGGCCTTACAGCCCATATATAGGCACAACGGCAGGCCGATGCCACTACCACAGTGTCGAGACAGGTCCTAGTTCACAAGAAGGCGCGAGACAGGGTCCCGCAGGATAGGTACAGGGGCCGAGGCCTATGGGGTCACCATAGACCATGCCCATATCTAGGTTATGGGATTCCCTAGGTGAGGCTAGATACTACCAAAGCACTGGATTGATGGTGGTCGGGATAGATTTTCCATCCTATGGAGAGTAACAAGTAGAAACAGTCCTTGAGTGAGAGGACTAGATCCCAAACTCATAGTGTAGAGAGCGTAAGGGACCATCAAGCTCGAGACAGATCGGGAGAGGCCACCAGCTCACAGAGACCAGCTCCGGTGAGGCACCAACAGGGGACTCGCCACCACCTATGATGGGTGGGGAGATGGTCAAGAGTGACTAGGCAGGGGGCCTAGGAGGCGGAGAGGGTACATGTGATACGATATGGAGGATATCCGCTGAGATTCCTGATATATGGCTCCTGATTTTTGATGTATTGTAGTCATTTTTGATATATACCAACCTACATGATGAAGATAGTGAGGATGTATGAAATTTTTTGTATATTTTGAGCATATACTAGCCTGCGTGCCAAGAGATTTTGTATTGTTTTATTGTTTTAGTGTATATGATATTGGCTTGCGTGTCGATGACATTTTGTATTGAGTATCGTCCTATGTACCGACAATTTTGAGATGATGGACATGATTGGATATCCATGTACATTGTATTGAGACACATATTTATTTATATGATGAGATGCATGAGATGCTTGATTTGTTGGTGTTTTGATGAGACTTTTGATTTTTTGTTGTGATATGGAAAGAAATTAGATGAGTTAGGCATGATGAAGTCAGGTCGGTTTAGGCATGGATCGAGGGATCGAGTTAGGTCTTAGGCATGGATCGAGTTAGGTTTGTTTAGGCATGGTTGAGTTTAAATTAGTTGAAGTGGTGATTCATTAATTTGTGCAATGAATGATGATATGGGTCATGTGTAAGATGCTTCATAATACATGTATGATGATGGTAGAGAAATAGTAGTCGTAATAAATGTATGTTGTGATGATGATAAAAATGTTTAGCAAATGTTGTTTGTTTGGTTTAATTTCCAATTCTTTGATATAAAAAGGAAACTACGTAGGGTAAAATATGATTTGAGGAAGATGAAAGATGAATTGGTTAGGGTAGAGAGTGGCCGAGCTAACCTCTAAGGGCCCCATTCCCTCGGAGTGCTACCTACATAGTCCCAGTGAAAAGGGACCTCAGGCCAATGTAGTTCTCCCATGAGCTAGGGAAGAATATGAGGAGGTATGCAAATGAGTTTGTAGGTTTTAGGAATGATGGGTTTAGGTATGTTAGGTGTGGGTGAGTTGTGGTCAAATTGGTATAGGTGATATCGATGGTGGCAAAAGAAGAAGATTACCCCAAAGGTAAGCGTTGAGCATCAAGTCCTATATAAGGTAATCAAAACGTAAATAAAGACAGTTTAAAAGATAAGAAGAGGTAATAAAGCCACCAGATTAGTTAGGATCATACCGAGTAGATCATACCTTGGAGGAGGTGATGAACATAAGACCCTAAAGACATTTCATGATTGATTGTTCTAAGGTGAAAAGTAGTTACATGATCACCAAATGTCATGGTTTCCAAGAGTTCCCTTGAGGTGGTAGGAAATGGGAGTAGGAATGGTAAGAGTGGTGAAAGGTGGGTAATTTGATATGATATGAGGTAGCATGCTCTATGGGAAAGAGATCTCGAGGTCACAATGGGTAGGTCCATGACTAAAAGGTTTTATGTTTTGACTTGTATTTGAGATAGATTGATCGATACGGTAAGTCTATATGGGATGAGTAAATTAACTCCTTAAGGTCTTTGTGAAGCTGATCGATGTGGGAAGCTTCAAATTCTCTCATTTTTAGAGATTTACATAGTTGTCCTTCGAGGGAGCAGTCTATTTATAGCAGCGATTTTCGAGAGGCGAGATGTCCTTTTGAGGGAGTCATCTTTTTATAAGTAGTTTGACTCAAGGAGTTGTGTTCCAAGTGAGGTTTTGAAGTCATGGACAAGACCAAGGTGAGGAATAGGAATCTTGTTCAACAAGTAGGGTGAAACGACCATGGGATCTCATCTAAAGGTAGAAAAAAAGTATCCATGAGAATCATGCTATGTGCAACACCATGGTACACATATTCAAGAGAAGATGACAAGTGACAGGTACTCACATGATTCTTGTTTAATCATTGGTGAGGTGTATGAAGTGGATAGCGCTCAAGGGACGAGCATGGAAAGAGGAGAAAGGTGAGGTAGGACTAAAAGTCAACAATAAAATGGTCAAAGATACAAGGTGTTAAGGGGTTCAGGTTCGGGTTTACCATCAAGTGAAGATAAATGATAAGCACCTGATCCATAAGTATGAGTCACAATGTATGGTCCAAGCCAATTAGGAGCAAATTTTCCCGTTTAACTTTTTTTGCTTTGGTTACATGTTGATTTTCTTTCAGGAAAAGGTCACTGACTTGGAAGGTTTGTTCATGGACATGTTTTTCATAAACATGTTTGATACATTTTTGGTAAACTTGAAGGTGATTAAGAGCATGAAGATGACGTTCGTCTAATAACTCAAGATGTACTAAATGGTCTTGACGAAAGTCATCATCATTGAGCATGTCATGGAGAGAAATGTGGAGTGAGGGAATCTAGACTTTGAGAGGTAGAACAACCTCCTGCACCATGACCCGTAGAAAAAAAGTGTGGTAGCAGTGGAAGTGTGAATACTAATGCGGTATGCCCATAGGGTAAAAGGAATATGCATATGCCAATCCTTCCCGTATCATTAACCACTTTCATGGGAATTTTTTTAGGGTTTTGTTAGTGGATTAGGCTTGGCCATTGGTTTGTGGCTAATAAGGTGATGAGAAATTTAGTTGAATGGCGAAGGTGTTGCAAAAGCTTCTGCATGTTTTGTTTTTGAATTGTTTTTTTTATCAATGATGAGGCGATGAGGAACACCAAAGTGATAAATGATGTGATGATTGATGAACTCACAAATTTTTTTCAGCTTTCATGGAGATGAGTGGTATGGCTTCCACCCATTTTGTGTAGTATTTGGTAGCGCAGTGATGATGATCCATTGATGGGGGTTGATCTCTCCAACAAGATCCAAACCCCATTGAGAGAAGGGACAAAGGTCACGGGTGACCTATAAGGTGTGACTGGGTGTGTGATGAAGGTTGGCATGTTGTTGGAATTTTACACAATGCTTGACATAGTCACAAAAATCATGGTTAAGGGTCATCCAAAGAATATCCCGATGAAGAATACACTTAGCCATAGTAAGGCCACTGAAGTGACCTCCACATATGCCATCATGAACTTCCTTAATGGTATAAGGAATTTTAGAACTTGTGAGGCATCATAAGATAATACCATCAAATCCACGCTTATAGAGGAGGCCCCCATGATGACATAATGAGAGACCTTTTTAAGGAAGGTGTGTTGTCCATTACGGGTGAGATCAGGGGGTAAGATGGAGAGAGAAAGATAGTCAAAGTATTGTTTATACCAAAGGTCACTCGGTCAGGGGTGACAGGTTCCAATGGAGGAAACATTATGAGGTAAGTAAGAGGGTGATTGGAGTCATTGTACGGTGACAAAGATTTTAGAATTGGCGGGTGAAGTGGGTATTTGAGAAGCCAAGCAAGCCATGGTGTCTACAAATTTGTTGGTTGAACGAGGGACAGCTTGCATGGCGTAATGGTCAAAGGTGGTAAAAAGTATGTCTACATGATGTTTATACTTTTGAACTATATCGCTACAACATTGGTATATACCATTGACTTGGTTTATGACCAATTGAGAATCACCAAAGATGTTGATTGATTTGACATCTAGGGCATAGGCGGCTTGGAGACCTAATACAAGTGCTTTGTATTCGGCAATATTGTTTTTACAATAAAAATCTGGTTTGAAAGACAAAGGCATGGACTCACCATCAAGCAAAATGAGGATAATACCAGCCCCACCCCCACACTGACACTTAGAACCATCGAAGAAGAGTGCCATTTGATAGGTGGGTTGATCTAAGGAAAGGGTAGTAATTGACTCATCTGGAAAGTCAAAATTAGAGGGATGATCCCCGGTAATAGGTGCATCGGCCAATTGGTCAGTGATAGCTTGGCCTTTAATGGAATTTTGATGAATGAATTTCAGGTCGAGGTCAGCTAAAAGCATCACGTTGATTTTGAAAAGGCTTGGCATACATGAAGTGTAAGGGGTTGATGTTGGTCATAACATAGGTTTTGTGATTGAGTAGGTGATGGTGGAGTTTAGTGGAAATGAAAACTAAGGCCAAGAAATTTTTTTAGGATGGGTGTATCGGGTTTCATAGTCCAAAAGAGTACAACTTATGTAATAAACCACCTGCTCCCTATGTTGTTCATCGTGATGAGCGAGCATGGCTCCCAAGGAGTGATCGGTAGCTGAGATGTATAGGTAGAAAGGTTGATCATCTTTAGGTGGAATGAGTATGGGTGGTTGGAGAAGGTATTGTTTTAGGGCCTCAAAATCTTTGTGGTAGTCATCATCCCATTTAAAGGAGACATCCTTCTTGAGTAGATGATGAAATGGTTGATAACAATCGTATAACCGTGAAATGAAATGGTGAATAGATATCAACTTTCCTTGCAGGTACAGAGTTGTCTAAGGTTAGTAGGAAGAGGCATTTCGAGAATTACCTTGAATTTAATAGGGTCAACTTCTATACCATGTAGGGAAAGGATAAATCCCAAGAGTTTTCTTGAGAGGACCGCAAAGACGCACTTCTTAGAGTGAATAAAATGACATATTTAATGAGACGGTCAAAAATGGTTTTGAAGACGGCAAGGTGCTCGAAGAGGCATTTAGATTTGGTGAGGAGGTCATCCACATAATCTTCCAATAGATGATGCATGATATCATGGAATATATAATTCATATCCCGCGGATATGTAGCACCAAAGCATTTTTAAGGCCAAAAGGCATGACTCAGTAGCATAAGGTCCCCCAAGGGGTGATGAACTAGGTTTTTTGTTGATCCTCTGGGGCAAGTAAGATTTGGTTATAACCTGAGAAGCCATCCATGAGTGATAGCATCTCGTGACCAGTGGTAAGGTCAATACCAGGTAGAGGGAATTCATCTTTTGGGAAAGCAAGGTTGAGGTCATGGAATTCCATGCAATGGAGTCCCCTTGTCGCCTTAGTGACAGGGACAATGTTAGAGATCCAACAAGGATAATCAATGGGTAATATGAAGGAAACAGAAAGAAGGCACTGAAGTTCTTCTTTGATGAGAAGGGTAATGCGAGGGTGAATTTTCCTCAGCTTTTATTTGATGGGTTTGGCATCGGGAATGGTTACGATATTGTGGACCACTATGGTGGGGTCAATACTAGGCATGTTTGTGTAAGACCAAGTGAAAGCATGGTTATGATTTTTGAGAAAATAAGTGATGGCTTCTTGTTCAACAGCATCTAAAGATTGACCAATCTTTAGGATGTGTGGTTCATCCTCGCATATGAATGTTGATCTCGATAGTTGATTCATTCAACATGGTTTGTGTCTCAAAGGGTAACAATCGATGAATATATGAGTCTTATGCACCAAGGTAGGTGAGTATAGATTCATCATCCTGACATTGAATGACGTTAATTGAAGGTGTATCGTCATTGATCATTTCAGATACAGGAAGGGAAGAGAGGAAGGAGCCTCACCCTTGTGTTGATAAGTCAAAGGCCCCAATGAAATGGTGTTTATGAAAAAAAAATTAGGAGGGATATATTCTGATCCATCGACTCCGTCGCAAGAAAGGCAAAGTGATGAAGGTGGAGCAGGCGAAGAAGGTGGATAAGGGTTGATGTCCATGATGAGCTCAATGTGGGCCTATTTGGTAGGTGGTTTAGGAAAGCTAATACCACTACGATCATTATGTTCATGGGTGGTATAGGGAATAATGGTATGGCGGCCTTGCTTGTAAAATCCAAAACCAAAACCCTTCCATGCACATCGGTGTAGGAAGGTGTGTGCAAAATGGCGATTGGTGAGAGATTGAAAATCAACAAAAATGGGCGGGTTTGTGATGGTGGTTTGGGTGTGTAAGTGGTAGTATCAATTCCCCCATAGATGAGACTAGTATGAAGATGGGGAGGACCATAAAGGAGGTGTTCTCCTATGTGGTGATCATAACAAGGGTGTTGGTGAAGACTTCCATACTCTTGTGGAGTAAGGAATGTGTTGACACTATATAGGTGGTATTCCCCTAGAGTGAGGCATTGAAAAACACCTTCCAAGGGATCGGTGGTTGGTATGTGGGTAGCAGGAATAGATGATGTGTCGAGGTCAATGCGGAGGTGGAGTTAACATATTGGGAGACTAATGGGTTGGTTGTGGAGATTCTGGCAATGGGTAGGAGTGGAAGAGGCATGTGCGGTGGAGGTGGTGACTGTACTGGTAAGCGAGAGGCATAGGTGAAGTGGTAGGGGTCATGGAGGTAGATGCCTTAATGGGTATGAGCATGTCATTGGGTCGGTAAAGCATGTTGCATGTTTTAAAAGGTGATGGATCAGCTGGGATAGTGTAGGTGTGTCCTCATGCTCAAACTTTACACAACAATGCAAAGTGGAAGGAACGTAACCCATGACATGAATCCAAGGTCTACCAAGCAACAAGTTATATTAAAATTCCCCTCCAAAATGTAAAATAATTTTGGGAAAATGCGGGGCCCATGCGAACGTGGAGGATGACAAAGGCCTACTATAGAGGTGATAACATCATTGAATGAATACAACATGACAAGATGTTTATGCATGCAATTGTTAGGTATGAACATTTGAGCGAATGGGTGGGATGAAATGATATTGATACTAGCACCCCCTTAGATCATTACACGTCATCCACGTATGTCATCGATGTGAACAGAGTTGAAGAGGGCTGGGTCTAGGTCATTGTTTTGGTGCGGCACGATCTCATCCTTCGAGAAGCTAAGGGAGGCTATTTGGTGAGTAGGGTGAGGTGTGGATAAAGGTGGTAATTTGGTAAGAGATTATACATGATGGGGTGTTATAATGGAGACTACGGGTGTAGGTTCATTGGGTAAAATCTCAATAGATTGGAGAACCTCCATGAGAGCTTGACGATGGGATTCCAAGGTTTGGATGAGGTCATACAAGGAAATTTTGAGGGGAGATTGGTGTAATTTTTTGAGCATGGTGCGATGTGTGACTCCATTATAAATAGGGTATGTGGGGCCATGGATAGTGATTTTAGGTATGGGTGTAGATGGTATGTTGGGTATAGGATTGGTCGGTGACTCAGTTGCCTTTTCTTTCTCGAGAACGTGTAGTGACATGTATCATGTTGATTTGAGGGAAGTTGTTAAATGGAAAAGGTGTAGGATGAGTGGTATAATGACATGATGGGAAAAAACCTACTGGAGGAGAAAAGCCTTGTGAGGTGAGCTGAGTGCAATGACATTTAGGTGATGGCGTGGCAAGTTCTCTAATGCGAACCATGTTAATTTTGAATCTTGGAGGTGGCTCTAGGAGATGTGGGGGTGGAGGTCATGGTTGTCGATTAGGAAGTGTGGGGAGGACTGTGGGAATGGGTGTCATTAAAGTAGGGTCCTCATCAAGAAGGTTTTCATAGTCAAAGTTGGTTTCTGGAGGACACAACTGGATAAAGATGGTTTTCAATGCCTTGCATTTCTCCACATCGTGCCCTGGCACATGATGGTAGGTGTAAATTTTAGTGTCATCAAACCCTTTTGGCTTGGGTTTGAGGGGTTCATAAGGTCTGAGTGGTAGTAATATGATGAAAAAATTCTCAAGGAGGTTGGTTAAAAGTTTGGCATAGGACCCTGCTAGTGGGTCGCAATGAGAAGTGAAAGTGGGTTTGGGTGTAGGTGCGACTGATTATTGAGGAACATTCCTTGCAGAAGGGGGAGTAGGTCGAGCTATGTTTTTGGGCATTGTCATGGTCTTAGGTATCACCATGTTTGTCTAGGTAGGGGTATGGTAGATGAACAGTAGGAGGGTGTGTGGTTGTTTTGACTACCTTATTGAAGGGTAGTGGATTTTTGTCTTTGGGTTGCACCTTCTTGGGTAAAGGTGATATGGGTGCATGGGAGCTAGAAGGAAAAGTAGATGGGGGAAGAGGGTGAGTTACCCAGGGGGATAATGGAGGTGTCTGTGAAGGTAGATGATGTGGGTCATGCAGGGGGTGTGAGGGACAAAGACCGAAGTGTACTGTGTGAAGAAGAAGTCACAGAGGGTAGTGGAGGTATGGGTGGTAAAGATGTTGTAGAGTGCGCAGTGTAAGGCGTGTCGATGCTTGGGTAGGTTAGATGTTTGTGATGAAGGGATGGGCTATTGTGTTTTTAGTTTATTGATGGGTGAAGGTTTCTTAACCATGTTGGGAAGTTGAGGTCATAAGATGGATGGGACAAGTGCAAGTGTGATTAGCATAGCCAGGGTATGAGTTCTATGAGTTTGGTTATTATGTTTGGGTTTCGGAGTAGGTGTGGTGTTGACTTTGGAGGATGTAGCTAAATCTAATTTGATAGGTGGATGACTAATGTTGGTGTTTGGGGTGACCCCTAAGGTGGTAATAGGTTTAGTCGAGGAAGATATTATAAGTGTGGGTTTGGGTTTAGATGTAGGTTGGGTTATGGGAAAGGGTGTCATGGATGAAGTTGTGATAGAGGTGGTTGTGCTTGGTTTGATTGGTCAAAATATTTTTGGGTAGATAGTGGAAGTATCAGCAAGTGACATCTGCATCTGCTTTTGACACCGGAAGCGTAAGATGCCCCCACAATAAGGCTTTGTCCACATAATCTAGCTGATTGGCCAAACATGAGAATGACATGTTTGTAGGTGATGTTGATGAGGACCTAATAGTAATTCCTGTAAAACATGTCTTAGAGATGGGGAATTGGATAGCTTCAGCTTCTGTGGGTAAGAGGGCTGAAATTAGGTCTGCAAGATCTTGGGTAGCTGATGGAGAATGCTCACCAAGAGGCAAAGGTATCTCAATTGGGTCTGTGATAGGTGGAGGAGATGATGGGTGCTCCTCTATAGGTGGAGGAGATGATGGGTGCTCCTCTATAGGTGGAGGAGATGATGGGTGCTCCTCTATGGGTGGAGGAGGTAAACAAGTATCCTCCATGGAGTGAAGAAGTACTATGGGTGTCGGTTCTCTAGGTGGAGAAGCCAAAGGTGAAATGGTCTCGATGTTAGCGGAAGGCTCCTCCATAGGTGAGGTAGGAGGTGAAAGGTGTTCCTCTGTGGGTGGAGGAGTAAGTGAGGTGGGTTCCAATTAGAAGGAGGATTTTGGGCTAGAATCTCCTCTATGGAAGGAATATGGGGTAATTGGGAAGCAACAGATGCATCACTAAAAATAGCGTGGACCTCACGGGTATGACTATCATTAGTTGATGTCTCACTGGTTTGATCATATGAAGGGGCATGATTGGGAAATGGTTTCTTGAAGATTAGTAGGTTTGTATTGATAGGGGACTTATGGTTATCCATGGTTAACTCATATTTATCGAGCATTTCTTGGACAATATTTTTGAAAGTGATGCAATTACCGTCACTACTGACCCTTTACTCAATGATAGTTATAGAAGTATTGTTATTTATACCATGAGGGAATGGGGTGAGCAAGATCAAAACCAGTGTGTGGTTTTATAGGTGGAAGGGTGATGGCCCCAACTTTGATAATATTTTCTAAGATAGAAGAGTAAGGTTCCCCAATTGGGGTGTATTTCCGTTGTTCTCATCTGAATTGAAAAGTCTAGATGGGTGAGAGATTAGATGAGGGGGTAGCCTGATTTGATGGATGAGCCGGACCAGATTTGAGTACCACTCTGCGTTAGCAGTGCCCTTGGCCTTTGAATAATTGTTCTATGGTTTGGAATGAGAAGAGGTATCATTCAAATTGAATGTTGAGTTCTTATTGCATAATTGGATTTTCTTCTCTTTGATGGCCCGAATCTCTAGCTTTCGTGCCATGGTGAATGCTTCATCGAATGTTCAGAAGGTTTTGACCTATATGTTTAGTGAGATATGTCTAGCACAAGCCCATGTGAAGAGCTTGATTATTTTTTTGTGGCAGTTGGAAGGTGATTTGATTGATCAGGCTATGCTAGCGAGTGACAAAATATATGGTAGATTCATCCTCATACTGACGTGTGGAGTATAGGTCATTCATGGTAACCTTCTTGACAATATTGATGGAGAAGTGATCCAAGAAGGCTTGGGCTACCTGATTAAATGAAAATATAGAGTGTCTAGGTAACCCACTATACCAATCTAATGCGGATCTAGTCAGAGACATAGGAAAGGTCCTTAAGAGTAAAGCATCATTATGAGCGATTAGGTAGCACCCGTGTTTTAAAAACTACAAATGTTTTTGTGGGTCTTCCTTGCTATTGAAGTGGTTGAATTTAGGCATCTCCTAATGTATGGGGTATGGATGAATAGGAATGGATGGGTGGATGGGCTCATTACAAATTTCATCATAGGTGAGAGTGTTACGGGAGCCGAAACTAATGCCTCTAATGTCTGCATCTTTTCCATCATTAATTTGATTAGGTCATTGGTAGGTTGCGATGATTGGGTGCCTCCTGTAGTGTGAGAGGGTTGGTTTTGGGCATATAATGGGGGTGGCATTCTAGTATATGGCGTTGTCGTGTAGGTTGATTGAGAAGAAGGTAGTGAAATAGGGGGTATGTACCCAGAGTGAATAATAGATGAAATGGGAGGCTATTGATAGTACATATATGGAGGTGGAAGGGTCATGGTAACCCTAGTGGCAATGGGGGCCAATGATTATGGAATGGAAAGGACCACATTCTGAAAAGGGGTAGGGGTCACTGACACTGGAGGTGGTAGTGTAGCTACGGGTATATGCGAGACAATAGGGGCGATGAGGTTATGTTTTGGGTGGTTGTCAAAGGTATGGTGGATGTGGCGGGTACAACAGATGTAGTAGATGTGGCAGTAATAATGGGTATAGGACCTAGCTGTGAAACAACTGGGGGTAAGGTAGATGTGGGAAACACGGAGCCAAATGGGGCCGATGCAAGAGTGGGACCGGAGTTAGAGGGATAGATACGGGCATGCCATATATCAACTGACCTAAGGCATCTTGGATGGATGAGTGGGAAAGATAAAACTGCAAGGCGACAGGGTTTTGGTCAAGAAGTCGTGCGAATTCTTCATTTCTGGTAACAATAGTGATAGGTTGGATAGGATCCATGGAGGGTGATAAAATGGAAGGCGGAAGGACTAGGTGGGAGTGGTTAAGAACCGGTCAAAGACCATGTGAACTAGTACTAATTAGGTTAGGCTACTTCTCTGTAAATGACATAGAAAAATAGCAGGAACAGGTGAAACAAGAGGTAAAAGTGGATTAGGTACCAAATGTTGGCTAGAAAGTGGCACAGGATAACCGATGTTGGTCAAGGTAAACCGACATCGCTTAGGGGTAACAACTATTGGTCACTATGGGAAATGGACAATGAGGTCAAAAACAAGGTATAAGGTCAAATATGATAGGTATGCCAAACCTGATGAGTTTTACAAGGTCAATGGGAATGATAGTAGTGACAGAACTCTGAAAAGTTGAAGAAGGTGAATAAATGTCCTTTTGGGTAGGTTAACCAAAAGGACCTGGAACCGACACCGGTTGGGTATAACCGATGACAGTCAGAGGGTAACTGATGATGGTCGCTAGACCGACACCGGTCACTATGAAATTAAAACAATGATGAAAGAAAAGTGGTTGTGAATTAAAATCTGATGTGGAATCAGACCTAGAATTCTGAGAATGATGAGAATATGGTCCAGGCACACTCAAAAGAAGCCGGAATACACCAACTATGATGAGGAGCATGCAAGGAGAAGCAAGAAGAATGAATAACATGACCTCTCACCTCAAAACATGAGCCAAGCAGAAACACTAAGAAAATGTGATCCTAAGAGTGCCTTTTCTATTATGTTTGTTTAGCTTATGCTATTCAAGGACTCGACTCATGAATCAGTAGAATAGAATTTTTGGTGAGGATGGCTTCCTACAAAGAAGGAGATCTAAAAGGTGAAGTTTCAAGTATGTTATGGTGGGGGTGGGCTTCACTCTAAAGTATGACTCGATAGAGCAAAGATGAGATAGGAGTACCAACCAATCCTCATATCAAAGGTGATCATTGACAGCATTCCCAGAAAGATTTTTTTAAGAATATATACTTGTTTTGAATTTGTGCAATTTGGAAAGACTCGAGAGAGAGAGAGAGATGTGCTTTCTATGATTCATTTGTTAACCATTAGCTGGGAATGACTTCCAGCGTATAGGTTTCCCTCAATTAATGTGATCTAATGCAAAAATCGAATGTAATGCAATTATTTTAAGCCCAAATTGAAATATGAAGTTGGATGACACAAATAGATGAAGAGGAAGAGGGATGCTCTTTCACCGAAATGTAGAAAACAAGAAGATATGATTCTTTTTAAGTATACTTAAAAAAGGTTTCTTTTAGAGAAAATAGAAAGAAAAAGAAGGTTACCAAGGAAGAAAATTAATGTGTATGCTTTTCAGAAGGGAAACAAACACACAACTTTTCCTAGGAATGAATAAAATGCAAGGAACCTCGGATGGGTCCCACCGGCATGCCAAAATGTTTCACTTGATTCTTAGACATTTCTTTGAATATTGATGAAATAGATAGGGTAATGGGCGTAGGAGGAATACTTGTTGAAATGCTGGTTGTTGGGTTATTGCGTGCGTGTTGACTCCTTGATCCATAGCTGATTGTGAGAGCTTCCTTTTGGCTAGGAGGAACTACCTGAAATGGAACACAAGACCACTAGAAATAATTACACAATATATGCAGTGGACTGCCTAGTGTGTGCTAGATCCGAGAAGTGTGATACTTCCTAGATGGCTGTCAATCCACTATTTAAAACAATTTAATGTTGGTAAAGAAGTAAATCCTATTGTAATTTGAAATGATTTAGGTATCTCATTCAAAACACAATAAGAAATATCTAATCTAATAGGCTAGGTTAAAATAAGATCTAAAGGTCAAGTAATTGGTTCTGGGTCTCTGTAGGTCTGACAGAGGTCTTAGGTAGGTCACATGTGAGTAAGGGTGATGTGTAAATAGGTAGGATGGTTGCTATTCTAGGCTATATTGGAAAATATAGAGACCGATGCCGCTTAAGGGTGACCGACATCGCTTGAGAAGAACTCGGTGCCGCCATCGTGGAAAATTGGGAATGCCACGAGAATGAGCTTTGAATCTCCTTGTGATTGCATACGCAGGAATTGGTTGGTCAAAATGTGGTATTAGGTTGTTTGGGTGGGATTTGGTGAGGTTTTAATGGGTATATGGAGGGGTGAGTGTTAAAGGAGGTCAATGGATGGCTAAGAGAACAAAAGATGAAGATACAATGATTAAATGATTGAACCAGAGGAGTAAACCTGCTCTCTACTTACTTGAAATCTGGTTTTGGGTACATGTGAGTGATGAATGAAGGTGTTGGTAAGGGGTTGAATGTTGTTGGGATCACCAAACATTGGAAAGCTCCTACATGGGCTGCATGTGTATTCCTTTTTGCTTGGTTGGATCAAATATGTGTTGGGTGGTCGCTGGATGGTTACCGTGAATGTTGGATGTCTATGCAAGAGAAAATGCTTGATCTCTTTCCTTGCATGTGTGTTCTTGTGGAAACTAGTTCTCAAAAGATGTGATATCTCTCAAGGATGTGCCAACATTTTTGCCAACCTCGAAAATAAGGTTGTTTTGGGGATTAAAAGGTGACCGAAGGTCGTTTTAGCTTAACTGGTGACTGTTAGGGGTAACTGGCATCGGTCAAGGTGAGATTTACTAGGTTTACTAAACTAGGCAGATCCCCTTGATTTTCTAGGATCTCGTGTCACTATCCTGCAGGATTAAGATGGAACCTTCTTATAAGCATGTAGGAATGTGGTTAGAGGGAATGTAGGCATTGATTTTTGGGGTTTGGGTAAGTCTTAGTTATGATAACTTACTAAGAATAGGTCTTAGGGTGAGTTGGCTTGATGAGGTGTCTAGGTGAGGTGTAAGTGTGGGCATTATCTAAATTAAGATATTTAAATAATAAATATGGTGAGGATAATGAATTAATTTAATTTAATTAATTAAATTAATATTAGTGGGGTGAGGAGGGCCATAGCTAGGTGAATGTGATGAAGGTATTTATTTGTCGAGGGACCAAAGGGGAGTGTGACCTAATTTTAGTGTCTACAACCAAGATTTCAATAAAAACCCCTTAAAACAATGGGGAATGTATTTTATTGGAGAAATATCAAATTCTTCAAGTGTTAGACATAAATGGATACTGGTTTCCACATATTACTTTACCAAATGGGTTGAGGCCATCCCCACTAAGAAGGAAACCCATCAGGTAGTCATGGATTTCCTCCTCAACAATATAATTTGTAGATTTGGAGTTCCTGTTAAGATAGTTGTAGATAATTCCATGAGCTTCAGAGCTAAGCCATTGGCTACAATGTGTCAGGGATATGGGATTAACTTGGCTTATGCATCAAACTATAATCCTCAGGGAAATGGCCAAGATGAGTCAAGCAATAAAAATATACTTAAAATCCTCAGAAGGACACTTGAAACTAACAAGAAAAAGTGGGGAGAACAACTCAAGTTTGCACTATGGGCAGACATAGTTACCACTAAGATATCTACTGGGAAAAGTCCTTTTGAGCTAGTTTATGGGATTCAAGCTCTCTTACCCTTAAATTTACAAATCTCAACCTACAAGTTTATGTAGAAGTTTGAAGATGAGGAGGAATTGGGCCCTTATGAAACAAGGATTAACCAAATCATGAAGCTAGATGAAGAAAGAAGAGAGTCCCATCAAAAGCATATCAAGTTCAGGGAAAAGCTCAAAAGAATATTTGATAAGAAAAGTATCCCTAGAACCTTCTTTGATATATATATAGTCTTATTGTGGAACAATAGACATGAAGAGAAGGGTAAAAATTAAAAATTTGATGCCCTATGGATGGGACCATACTCTATTGATATTTAAATTAGCGAGCATAATTTCTTTTTGAAGGATTTGGAAGGAAATTTATTGGAGTTTCCTATCAATGGAAGACATCTTAAATACTTCTTGGATTGAGTTGAATGCTCTAGTATGACCTTGTACATTGTATAGTTTTAGTTCTTTTTTTGTTTTCCTTTTTATACTCTGGTCTACAATGACTAGGTTTCATGGTGTGTTGGTATTATGTTACATGTGTATCTTCTCAAACAAGGCCATGCGTGTTTTTTCTTATGATTCTGTACCCAATGGACTAGGCACTTGGTCTATTTTTTGTGTTGTCTTTTTGTTCTTGTGGCACCCAATGGATCTAGAGTCAAAGCTGATGTTGGTCTATTTTTTATCTCATACCTTGAGTTCAAGTGTGACTCTAGAAATCTATATTTTGCACCCACAAGCTCCAAGTGTATGAGAATTCCATATGCCTGTAAAACCAAGAAAGAATGAGCCAAGAAATTGATATGTTTCTTGTTTTGTAAAAATCTCCTTGTCTATACCTCATGAATGTTCTTGTAAAAATGAATTTCTTTAAAATCCTAGTCAAAAATCTATAAAATTTTTGTTTCATTCTTTCATCCTTATATAAAATTCATTTCCTTCCCGATAATCAACATGGCATATTTTGATTGGTTTCCATTTACGGGCCTTTTATGAATGATGGAAAGGATGTGTAAGAAAGTGAAAAGGGGCCCCGAGGCTCGATATGGGAATATTCGTAGTGTAAGATAAAAAAAACAAGTATATCCCCACTCCCGAAAGAAATGGTGTAAAATATTATTGGAGCGCGAGGGTCGGCTATTTACTTTTTCATATCACAACTCTTAAATAAATTCTTGTAAAAAACATGAATTTCTTTAAAATCTAGATGAACTAGTCATGTAAATCCCTTAGTTAGCAAAATTTTGTTTGTTCATTCTTTCGATCCTTAAAAAAGGTAAAATTCATTTCCTTCCAAATGAAGACATGTGTATGGCACACATTTAACATGGCATATGGATCATAAGGCTAAGATTAAAATGTTTATTTCCTCTACCATTAATGCAATTTGAAAATCAAGGAAAGGTTTTAAAATTTTGTGATTATTTCAATTTTCACAATTTCATATCAAGGATTGAGAAGCCCCGAAAATAAGGGCAAATATTAATTGTGGAGGAATAAATTAAAATTGAGGAAGCTAAAATTGTGGGTAAGGGAATTTAAGGAAGCCACGTAAGAGCAAAAAAACTACATCATAACCCCTATTTTCCCTTAAATAATTTTGAAATCCGCGTGGGAGGGGAAAATAATTAACAGGAAAAAATGAAGACTATGGAATCGGAAGTCACGCGTATCTCCATGATTCGATAACTTTTGAGACATGAATTCTAACATAGATAATTTTTTAATCATGGTCTAATAAAAGTTATTATATGATGACCATTGATGTTAGTTGTATTTCCCTAGCCACAAATTTTCCCAAGCCCCGAATTGATAAGGATCTATGTTTATGATTGAGAAAAGGGAATTTTAGATGGGAAGGGTGAAAGTCTAACCTTAACACCAAGAATTTATACGATGTTAGGGATAACATAGATTAAAAACCAAACATTGATATAGAATTGACCTTAAGCAGCTTACACAACTCAACATAGTGAATTCGAAGCTTGTGAACACTAAAATTTCTAAGAGATTGCCTCGAGTAAAAATTTAAAGAGGATATTGAGGATATCATTGTTTTATTAATGAGAGTGGCTGGTATGAATTGATTATGTGTTCAAGGAATGGATGGGTTCATATATAAGAGTCATTATTAAAGGAAAAGAAAGAATTTTCTAGGTAAAATTCATATACATCAATCACACTCATATCTTTGATATGATAAAAAATTAGGGAAAGTTCACTTATAATTTAGAGTTTTACATCATGCCATAATTTATCTACAATATTTCAATCCATAAGATTTTTCCCGCTTTCCCAGAGTTTTAGAGATCACAAGGTATATGATGTTTATCCCAAATCCCTCCTTGGATAAGTGGAAGGGAAATGTCGAAAGTTCAATGATGCATATTTTTCACCTATAATATCCCTCTTTGTGCTAGAGTGGGAGCAGTAAAGAATCCCTCCTTAAGATAAAAGATGATACAAGAGTATGGTTGTTATTTTATTCAAGATAACTTCTTTACTTGTATCAGGGCAAGTGGTTTTGAAGGTCACCCATTCATGTTTCCCAGTACCTTGATGATAAATGGGCCCTCCTTGAAATTTTGAGGTAATTGGAAGTAGTACACAAAATAATTACACGAAAACACAAAACTAATATAAAATTCCCTATCAAAATAGGAAAGTACTTTTTCCCCTTGATTACAAAAGATAAACTTTTGGAGGAAGAAATGGATAGGTATCAATTAGACAAATTCAATACAAGACCCAAATATGATATCATGTGGGTTGTAATTTTTGAGCATGAGCCTCATTTCAAAGACTATTGGGTGAATTTTAGGGATGAAGAGGAGGTTAGATTGAGGGATTTCTCTAGGATGAGTCTCAGAAAATTCATTGACTTTAAGATCACAGTTGTCCCTCAGGGACAAACAGATGAAAAAAAAGTAGTAAGTCAATATTGTATTGAAAAAGGATTAATTCATTTGTAATTTCACCTTTAGATTAGATTGAATTGGCATCAATTAGTTTACATAATATGATAGCTAATGTAATAAAGCAAACATTATCCTGGATGAAATTGAAAGGTATGGACCCGTCTCTCTAAAATAAAAAAGTGCTAAATGAGTTCATAAAGTTATAAATATTGGGAGGATATCTCCCTCCTTTGAAGGATGGAGATGAAAAAATAGATCCATTGGGTGGAAAGGCTCCTCAATTTTAAACCAAAAAACCAATAACAGGCCTTATTGATGAGTGGACTATCGCTTTAGTAGGACTAACACTTGCATGTCAGTTTTAACCCAAAAGGCTAAAGGGATGCTTCAAAAATAAAATCAATATGCCCCTATCGCTCAATAAATTCCACTACATACTAAAGGGGCAGTGTTTCAAAACATAGGACTCAAGTGGTGACTCTATTTGGGTCATCTAGTGAAGCAAAAAGGATGAGAGGAAGCTTACCAATTATTGACCTTCGATTTGTGAAAAAGGGTGCTAAAGAAAAAGAAAGAGTTTAGATCAAATATTTTGAAAGGGCTGCAAAGAAGGCTAGGGTGATACCCCCATCACAAGAGGTCACTGAAGTTGTAAAATAAAAAGTATTTCAGCCATGAAGGATCATGTTCCTAAAAGTAAGGAACCAGAAATGAGTAGCCCAAGCCTATTAATTGAATCCCAGATAACCTCATTAAAACAAAGTAGTGAAACATGTTGTTAGATCATAACTTGATAGAAGTGTAGAATCAACAATACAAGAACCTATAGTTATAACTTTATTTCCTACAAGGATAGTAACAATTTTGTCTATGGAGAAAATAATTAATGATTCTCCCCCAAATACTCAGCCCATGAATATCATAGAAGAACATGGGCCAAAAATGTTTCAATTGGGAAGGCAGAGTGTGGTCAAGGCCACTCAATCAAAAGAGAAGGTAAATGAACCAGTTGAAGTGGTGGATGTAATATAATTTGAGGAGACTACTAAACCTAAAATTTATAGTTTAATACTTGAAGTATATACAAAGTGGGGGATGAGAACATTTCTCAAATGAAATTTTAGATTGAAGAAACTCCCCAACCACCAATTGTGTAATCATATGTTTGAGTTCAAGGTGTTTAGGTTGAAAGTGCAAGTACCATCAAGACAAGAGGAACTAGTAAATAAAGAGCTTACAAGTGAAACATCCATAGAGGTTATTATCTCCATTAAACATCAGCTTGAGACATAAGCAGATAGTACAAGGGTTGATGAACCACCTAAGAGTACAAGCCTTGCTAAAGAGGTTTTAATAGAAACTACAGAAAAAAATGCTAGCCTAGCAGAGACTAGTGCTAAGAAGGATATACCTATTGATTACAAAGATCAGAGGTTAGTGATTGGGTCTCACCTATGGAACAAAAGGAGTAGTTAAAGGTGGAGGAATTACATGTTAAGCCCAATAAGCAAGAAGTGGAGATTAAAGAGCCACATGCAAAGATACCAATATTACGATAACCCCAAATGCATCTAGGTACATGGTGGTATATCCTAAACTAAAAATATAAAAACAAGGATAAAATGTGGGTAAAAATACCACACCTGATGGTTAGGAACACTCCTTCCAAGCAAGGAGGAGGTAATTCACATCGAAACAATAGATATTAGAAATATTGTATTTTCAAATCCTGCAATACCTCCTAAAAATGCTATAATTTTAACCAAGACTCATGTATATCAACAAGAATTCGGGACTTTGAGGTGTCTACCCCACAGGGTGATAAAATAAAGAGTGAAATTGCATCAAGTGACTACAAAGTCACTCATATCCCATTAGATTTCCTACCATGGAAAAATTGAAACAAGATGTCACTATGGCTATTTGGGGTTTGTTACAAAAGATTGATGAGGATAAGGAGACAAAAAGGTAGTTGAACAAGAAAATTAATACATTATCCTCATATATGCAAAGATGGATACAACATGCTAATGAAGGGCGGGAAGTTGTTACTACCATAATTCCAGAAATTTTGAGTGTAGTTGAGAGAGAAAGGGAAAAGGTCGGTGCAAAGTGGATAGGTGGAAAGAATATTTGTATAAAAAGGAAATAAAATTATAGAAGGTATAATGAAATTTTACGCCTAGCTAACTGAGAGAGTCATTGATGTTAAAGACCAACAAGAGAGATGCAATGATGAATTGTACTAATGAGAGGGTATCTTTCCAAAACTTGAAGCAAGAACCGAGTTGGATGCTTAACTAGTGGAAGATGAGGAAATTATTCCACTTGGAGAAAGTGGGATGAAACATACTTATTTTGAATAAATTTGACTTAGAATCGATACTCTGAATTAGATCAAAGAAAAAAAATTTGCAAGAAAGGGCACAATTACAGAGTGCATTGATTATCTGGACAGTATACTAAAAAAAATGGTACCTGAGGAGGTAGAGTAAATTAAGGAGACTTAGGGACATTTTCCCTAACAAAATTTTTTGATCAAAACATATCTAAGGTCCCTTTCAGTTATGCTACTATTTAGAGGTTTTTAATTTGGAGTACTAAATAACCAAATTATCAAAAAGGGTGAAGAAGAGTAAGGGTGCAATGGAAGAATTTTATTAAATGATGAGAAGAAAAACTATGATATTCGTGTTCCATGTTGAGCCAAATGAAGAATATGTCACCTAGATATTTCACCAATTTGATTCATAAAACAAAAGGATGTCTGAGGCACAAGAGGATGATGTCAAGAAAACTTAATCCGATACCAAAATGTCTCGAACAAACTTAGGCTTGTTCCCTAACACTTTCTTCTTTTTATCAAGTTTGTTTTGTTTTTGTACTCGTTAAATTTTGTACTCTTTGAATTCTACAAATTACAAGATATGTATGGCATGATGTATTGACTATGTGAATTCAAGTGACATGATAATAGATAGAAATAAAAATCCAAGCATAAAACATGTTGAAAAATATTGAATTCCTTGTATTCACAAGAGTAACAAAATGGGGATTCTATAGGGGCCCCAACCCATGAAAATATTTGCATACATTTTGGCGTCATTACAAAAGAGAAAGATACATTATCAGTTTACAACTATGAAATCCTTAGTGAAGGTATGGATTTGATTCAATGATCTATTTTTCCTAAACAAAAATTCTTCAACATCTCGCAGCCCCTAAATAAACATAATGTCCCCTAGAAAATCATGGGACATATTTAGCTCCATAAGTTTAGAAATACTTTCCCTAGGGCCTTCCAAGATTTGAACTAGTACCAATTTCTTCTCATAAGAAGAAACCCATTCCAAAAGGCTTAAACCTCCTTTGAGATAATCCTTTTTCCCAATAAATTTTGAGGATGAGGACTATATGGAAGCACTTATAGGAGAAGTAAGGGAAGTTTTGGTGATGCTTGAGTTGGTTGGTCTAGATGCTTCAAGCTAGGCATACCCCGTCTACATTTATTCACAATAGATGGTGGTACTTCATAATCCTTTACAGGTGAAGGATCTGATGGTATTTTCTCTAGGTGAGTAAAATGTTGCTTAATTGCAACCTCGCTCTATGAGAAATCGAATATATATTATCCACATGAACCTCCTCCTAAAAAATGTATGCATCCATGGGAATTTATTTTTCATTTAATTCCTTAGTAAAGAAGAGAGGAGATACATAGATGGTGTCGTTAGATATGGTGGGCCTGCACTTAAGTTGAAACATTTTTAGATATTCGAGAGTCTTCTGATCCTCCCAGTGAAACAAATGATAGTACATGAATAGAAAGGTTAAAAATGGATTTATCTTGATCAATCTTCGTATCAGTGCCACCCTAACAACATGCGTTGTTAGGGTCCTATCCCATTCCTCTTGGTCTCCTAATGTCAAAAGAATTTTATGAATTCTTCATCGGGGTGAGAGAAATCCAAAAATGACTGCAAATCTTCTAAGGAAAGGTTTTTCAAGTTGGTTCCCAACTCTACTTCTTCCATTTTACAGAAAAGGATTTCCACTAACTTCTTCACACTGAAGCTCGAAGGAAAGATATGAAACTATGAAGAGAGCGGTGAAAATTTATAGAATGGAGTCTGAGAATAGTTGTGTAAGAAATCATATCAAAATTAAAGTCTATATTATTTTTGATACTATCATGAGATAGAAAAGGTAAAATTATTTGGCACCACTCATAAAGGAGTTATTTTACTTGATTTAACATATCACACAAAAAGGACATTCAGTTCAAAAGGAATAACAATAATTATGTGCATCCCGAAATGGATTCCCAAAAGGAGGATATGGTTAGTGTCATATCAAGTTACATTGAGAAATCAAAATAATTATCAATGGTTTATCCTTTCTATAAAACTTGACTTTCTCAAAAGTGGAAAGAATCATATTGATGCACAAAATAATATTAGTAGATGAAGAATGATGATATGGAACCTCGGTCATTATAACAAGACAAGAGAATACAAATCACACCTGGAAGTACCTATCAAATGGTTTCTCCACATGGAAGAATAGGAATTGAACGGTTCTAATGCAATTGCTAAAAATTAAGTATCGTTACCCGAGTGGAGTATATTACTTGCAAAGATTCATCATTGTAAAAATGGGGGAAATATTTTCTAGTGGTTTAGGGTATTTCTTAGTTCTTATAGGTGGGAAATTAAAGCATGAAAATCATTAAAATTATATGTGTGTGTGTGTGTACGTATGTATATGATGGGCATGTCCTCGTATAAAGAGGGAGGTTAAATTTTCAATTTAGATGAAAAACATTGAAGGATACTACTATAGAATTTGAATTATGCTTAATGAGATATATATGATTTGTTTTGTTCTTCAAATATCCGGTGTCAAGGTGGTTATGAGTGTACAACCAATGAAAGGAATTAAGAGAATATTTTTTTGTTCCTTGTTAATATTTTTTGGAAATTAAAATGAACTATGTATGCTCATGAATGTATCCTATTACATTTTGGGTGATGTGCTTTGATTAATCAATTATATTTCTTGCTGCAATCTTATGTTCATATCTCCTCTGAATTACACCAAATATGTCCTTTATGGTTGTATTTTGGTAATTGGGTTAGTGTTGTGTTGAGAGAATTCTCTTTATAGTATTGTGCACAATTTTAAATTCCTCTTTATAGCCATTTTGTTAAATGGATTTTCATTATCCTTTGAGTGAATCTTAGGTGTAATGGATCAAGAGCCATGAACATTTTATCGGGATGTTAACACAAGTCTTTTTATCTAATTTCTTAAGGTTTGTATGGGATCATGCATTTTTGGGTATCCATGAATGAAAATATTCTTTCAAAGGGATTGTTTTAAATTGAATCAATGTTATTTATATCTATAATGACATTCTGCCATTGTTAATTTTTGAGAATTGTGTTACAATCAATTCCATCATGGTATAATCTCCCATCCCCACAAAAATACAAACCTATTACCATATTAATCCTACAAACCATTTCTATTTTATCTGCTTATAAACATTTGTTAAGGAACTTTAAAAATCTCATCTCCCATACCAAGAGTATGCAAAAACACATGTAATTAATAGTTGTATATAGTAACCTTTGAATCTAGTTAGATTGATATATGCACCATTTAATGTGAATACTCGTAAGAGTTAAGTGCTACATCCATAGCCGTGTTCATCCCGTACTAATCTACATTTTTCAAAGAAAATGAGTAATAAAGATTCCATTCTTGCCTTTGCATTTTCAGGTTACCTAGTGGGTTCTCTCACCTTGGTCAAAGGAAGGACCAAGTAGTAGGGTACATCATCCCATTTGTACGTGTCACTCAATCACTCCAAATCCCATTCCTAACAGGTTTTCTAGACATTTCCCTTGCTACAAATGACATAACTCTCCAAGTCTGCCATTCTTGAAGAAACCCAACCCATTTATTAATACAAGGCCCCAAGGAGGTGCAATATTGGGTACCAACAGAGTGACCATGGAAGGATAAAAGGAACCTCTTGAAGAGTTAGAGGAGAAGATATAAGTAGAAGAATGAATTTAATGAGAAGGTGTATAAGAAGTTGATCACCCTAATAATATTTATTTATGATAGGGTGCACAAATAGGAATTGACTCTAATTGTGGAATTGGGAATAGGATAAAAGGAATTGAGGAAAAGAAATAAAAAAGGAAGGTAAAGGATTAGAGATAGTTAGGAGTAGATATATGAGGTAGCTGGAATTCAACCCACATAAGCCATCATAGAGACCATGGTAATGTGCATATGGAGGAGTAGTATCCAATGAGAAAAAAATACATGATCTACACAGTGAGTAAAATATGACAATACTACTCTTATAGGATATAAATCCATTGATCCATATAGATTATTGATAACTTGGGACTATTTGAATGATTATGAGTATATAGGAATTTTACAAGAATTGTGGGAAAAGTTGAGTCAACCATACGTAGTGAAATCAAAGTTACCTACCATTTCTAGAGACTTGTGTGTGGAAGAAAGAACGAGGAAGTAGATCATTCATTGAGTAGGAATCATTTATGTATACTTTATCTTAGTAAGAGTAAGAAAAGTAGTGGGGAGTGTAGTAACAACTTATGTGAGTCCTGGATATAGAGGAATTTTTCCACAATATGTCAAATCTAGAAATGACTCTTTAGATTATGAAGAGGAGAAATAAAAATCTAGAAGGGAAAGTGTAAGTAAAAATCAACTAAATGTGTAACCATATCCAATCTCGAGTAGTGTTTTAATGTAAAATAGTACATAAAATAATGCAAGAGAATGATTTAGTGCAAGAGGAGATATGTCCCATATTCCTAATATCCGCACTAGTCTACAACCTTATGACGGGTCCTCGATTTGAAACATTATTTGCTATCCTAATAAATGTAATGGTGTGTGAAGGAAGTGAAAAATGATGATAATAAGAAATATGAAATCACATGAGCATTGTATGGTAGGGATTTGGAAATCATATAATTTATAAAATTGAGTTGGAAAACTTAAAAGAAATGTCGATGCCCTTACCCAAGAATTCAAAAGGAAGAAGTTTGTAGGCCAAACTATTCAAGAATTAAGATAAATAAAACAAAAATATGGATAATCAGTAATGGAGCATGACATGAGGTTTTCTAATGTAATGAACAAAATGAATTTTAATTTTAATAAAACTAGTAAATATACTTAGTTTGCATAATTATTACACAATAAGATCCATTTTGTGACTACGCAAACCAAATTTACCACCAAGTTAGAGGAAATCAAATCTACCATAAGGGTAGAAAAAAATAAAGACTATATAAATAGTGTAATTGGGGGTCGAAAGAAAAATACAAATTTGATGTTGTCACATGCATATTAAAGGATCTATAAGAAGGAAAGAAAAAAAGACTAATCATATGGTGCACAATATGTAGGGATGGAAACCATAAGAATGATTGTATAAATTACTAGACAAGTAAGCCATTATTCCCATCATATGGAAGATGATAATACTATGAAAAATTTAGGTACAGGGGGCATGTGATCAGAAAATGTCATATAGTACAAGTAATATGTGTGATAACCCCAAGATGCAGTATGTAATATTTAGATATCAACCATACATGAGGCTAAGGGATGTAGTGAATTATAACATCTCTTTATTACGCTTCTCAACAAGGATTTTTTTTTAAATTTTCCTTTTCATTAAATTCATACTTATCTTATTTAAATACACAGCATTTAAATCCAACATAAATTTATAATCATATCTCATGTTTCCTTGTTCTAAATTCACATAATTTAGAACCAACATCAATCTAAATCAATCCATCCTATAATAGTTAACCATGTGCAACTGTATGAGTCGATTAATTTTTGATCCCTCATATATTGCTCGTTAGAGTAAGTATACCCAATATACTAGTGGTTTCCTTTTTCATACAAGGATAATCAAGTGTTACATTCTAAGTGTCTACCTGGGTATCCATCATTGAATCCCATCCAACATCCTACAACTTAGATCTTGGTGAAATCAGGACAATGTAATCAACAACTTACACTACTCGAATAAAGTTTTAGAGACATGTTTCCCATGCTCAATTTCATGATGACACATTCATCAATTATAAAATTCCTTTCACCATATCACTTAATTTTTATTATCTATATTAAGATCGAATAGTGTAATTTTGATTAGTTACAATTTTCCTATTACTATTCATAAGTAATCCTTAATTAATAAGTTCAATCTCCGAAGTTGTGGGTATCATGGTCAATAACTAGGTCCCATGAATCTTGACAGAACCACCTGCAATTGTATACGAGGAAGGTTTCATTCACATAATGACTTGTGTCATTACGCATTTGATACCTTTCCCGTAGCCATCATTGGCTGGTATGGTCAAGGTTCATGCAACATAGATTTCACTCCATACATCCCATACTTCGCTGCTAAATTAGAATGATAAAACAACATCATTAATATCATTGATAATCACTTAATATTTATGTGTTTAATTATGATAGATAAGTAAACTAGTACTACTTCACAAGTTGTCATTGCACTCTATTACTTTGTTTCATAATTCTATAACTTCACCATATTTTATATAGTAGAGTTAAAGTTGTTCATATTATGATACTTTGCGTTGTTATAACTTTAATACCAATCTCAATCATTTATCCGGGTATATAATATACTCAAAATTCATTATTACTTCTAGATTGTATTGCAATGCCAATATCTGAACTTTCCTTAATCTTATGCATGTGGATCTTTATAAGGAAACAATATGATTTACTTACTTCAAACTTTAGAAGATAAGTTAAATTTATTAAACATACTTACCCTCCATTAATTATTCCATGCTCCTTACTATTACTATTTTGAAAACATTTTATTGTTGGTAAAGACATCTTATAACAATTGCACTTTACATATTTAATTTCAACCTATAATAAATACTTTAATACTTTCAATCATAATCTATAGCATTCGAAATAACACTTTATCTTATATATAACATTTAGTTAGTCTTATTACAAGTCACCCAAAGCCAATAAGGATGATCATAGCTTTACAGATATTTCAATTATATCTAGGTTTAGTTAATATTAGAAAAAAGTATTTTCATTACATTAATCAACATTTGTCGAATAACCAATAAAATCCAAAACCCAATGATTCATGCAAAACAACTCAAAGGTATTAGTTAGGGGGAAATTAAAGGTTCTTAATTCCTAACCTTCCTAAAATCATATAGCTATCCAATTCATTTCTCTATGAGATTTTTAGGATGACAATTATACGAAAAAGAAAGAGAGATCAATATGAAATATTAACCACAAGGTTTGTAGACGACTTCGCACTAAGTCATTCATCCCCCTCGAAATAGTTTTCAGCTCAAAGAACTAGTATTACACGCTGAAATCAACCTTATAAATTTCATTAGGGTCTTCATAGGTTTGTATGGATTAATCCAAAGATAAGTCCAGACTAATTTTCTTTCTAAAATAAATGAATTTAACATCAATAACTAGTTCTCGGAGGGTCGAGCCACCCATATAATTTATCGTAGGCTTGTATCTTAATGAAAACCAAGTAAACAAAGTCAAAAATCACAAAGTCACAAAATCACAAATTAACTAAACCTAGATTAATATTGCTAGGGTAGTCAAATCCCTAAAACATATTACCCAATTTCAATTATATCTTGGTATTCGACTAAAGAATAGTACAAGGAAAGAAATAAGTTGCAATTAAAATCCCTTTTCGAGGTTTTGAATGATATCCTAGCAATAAATTTATTTGTACAAGAACATTAAAAACCATTTCATATTTTCTCTCAAAGTCACATAGAAAAAAAAACAAAGACATATTATTTTCATCCAATTCAAAATGTAAAAGCAAGAATAGATTTGAACATTCCATTCCATGGAGAAAAAAAAAAAAAGACATATTATTTTCATCCAATTCAAAATGTGAAGGATTTTGCAATAATAATAGCCAAGATAACCCTTCAAACTTCCAACTCGCTCTAAATCGATATAGTCTAGATTTGCAAGAACAAGCCCCCTCCCTAACCAAATCATGAAACTCATAATTAAACAAGGAAATTTTGACCAACATGGCTCCTCAAAATTCTCACATGTAATTGAACTTCCACCATAGTCTTGCTCATAAAATACATGCAGAGCTTCAAAATGGAGTGAGAAGATAACAAATGAAACGAAAATGACTCCCAAAATAGATTACCCCAAAACTTTCTTCTTTCCTTGAGGTTCGTGAAGGTTTTAATAAATGCACACTTAATTTCTGTAGAGCCACTTCGTGGTACATTGAAATCTCCCACCAGTCTCTCATTCTTCCCGCCATGCATGGGGGTTAAAGAATAATTTAAAATTACTTAAGTTAGCCAAAGATCTACTAAATTATGTATGGAAACAATTAATTTAATAATTATTTGTATGGTGATCGGACTCGAGACCACGACCGAGTTCATGTCATCAACTAATAACCTTCGACCAAAATAACCAATTTTCAACTTTTATGATAGTCTATCTTGGACCTATCAACATTCATTCTTAAGGTGAATCATAATCAATTATATATCATAATGCAATTGAAGTAAGGTTTATAACCTTTTATGCCAGACTACCATTATGCCTCATGGTCATTAGAAATTATCAACCATAGAAAGGATCTTAATATGATCGAATTACCTTCAAAATTGGAATGTAACACAATATGACTGATTTAGCATACCAATCGAATGCCATAACCCATGGTCTCAATCTATCCATAAAAACAGCTTATCAATAATTTTGCTATCAAGTATAGTTAATAGTAATTAAATCGGTGATCTAGGATCATAAGATCCTCTCAACAACTTGTGTGACTGAAACCTCTTTTCAAGGAAACCATAATTTTGTTAAATTTGGATGTTTTACAATCTAGATTAAATATTGAAATCGACTATGTTAGTCTTACTTATACCAAATATTGGAGTTTGATTTTGCTATTATTGGAATCCAAAAAGGGATTTTTTGGAATTATATATCATGTATAAGGGATTTCCATTTTATGGGTTTATAATTTTTAGTCAGAATAGGAAATACTTATTGGAATAATTAATACATTTATAACTTTGCAACGCATAGAAAATACTTATATTGTTCATTCTTATAGAAACAAACATTTTTATCTTGTATTGAATGGGCATATGTCAATTCTCATACAAACAAATTTTTTTATCTTGTAATTAATGGGCTTATGCCCATTCTCATATAAGAATCATAGAAGAAAAATAGAGATAATATTTAATTTGTTTTAGAATGGACAGTTGCCCATTCTCACATCCTTTATAGTGATATTAAAATGATTAAGTTCAATATTTCTTCAATGAGTTAGAATGGTTAGAATAGGCATATACCCATTCTCATAAACTCAATATAGAAAGAAAGAAAATTTTGGATGTGATTTATTTTAACTATGGGGTCATGCACATTTGCATGTTGTATGTTTTACATATTTTGATCATACATATATGTGTGTGTGTGTGTGTGTGTGTGTGTGTGTGTGTGTGTGTGTGTGTGTGTGTGTGTGTGTGTGTGTGTGTGTGTGTGTGTGTGTGTGTGTGTGTCTAATATTTCTTCTAATTTATGATATCAATAAAAATTGACAAATGTTTAATTATAACATGGATTTATTTTCATAGAATGAAGGTAGGAAATGTGTTGTTATGAGATAAATACAACATAAAA
This sequence comes from Taxus wallichiana var. yunnanensis, assembly GCA_018340775.1. Taxonomy (NCBI): domain Eukaryota; kingdom Viridiplantae; phylum Streptophyta; class Pinopsida; order Cupressales; family Taxaceae; genus Taxus; species Taxus wallichiana. The sequence continues at coordinate 623,825,827 of CM031240.1, forward strand.
TGATGGTAATAAATGAATTTTTAAGAGATAGTCTACAAAAATAAACCAATATTAATATATTGTTATGAGATAGACTATAAAAACAAACTAATTAATTTATATTTATTAATCAACATAATAGTAACAAGTAAACTCAATCAAGCTCAGTAATAGTGGAAATGTATTGTTATGAGATAAATACAAGTCACAATTCTCTTTACATAAAATGATGGTCATAAATCCATTGTTATGAAAAAGAATTAAAAAACCAATATTAATGAATTTTTATGAGAAAGACTACAAAAATAAAATAAATTTATCTATATATATTAATCAACATAATAGTATGAAATAAACTCAATCAAGCTCAGTAATCATTTTTCTAAATATTTTCAAAGACAAATGTAAATTTGGGTGTGGACCCACATGATTTAACCACGTACATAAGTGTGTGAAATATTTTCTATCGGAATGCATTGTGCCATCAAATTTCTACCCCAAAACCATAACTTCTTTCCATGGAAAACGAGATCTGAAAAACTAACCAATAACAAAATTATTTTTCAATAAATTAAATCATAGATTATATTATTTGATTTTATTTATAATTAATTTTTTTGGTATAAACCTATCAAAGCTAATTTTGAGCATTAAATGGTAAACTATCAATAACATCCTAAATTATTATTATATATTAATCACATCATTTTGGTAAAATGTGAAAAACTAAAAAATTGTAATAAACACATTTTGAGAGTTACATACTAACCATCAATAAAATATTATAAAGAGTATATAATAATAAGTCCGAATGGAAAATGGGAAAAAGAGCTACAAAAATGTAATAAACACAATTTTATATGTTGATTTATTTCATTGTTGTTTGAAATAGAGAGCATCCCTTTAAGATGTCTCTTACATCATCTACAACCCCTACCAAGGATAGTTCTATAAACAATGATGACATAAGCCACTTATTATTTTTAAATTATTTGTCAGAAACCTTTGGAGACACCAAAAAAATTCTTCAGGAACTCCTTTGTTGATTACATTAACTGCAACCATAGTTTCACATTTGTATGGAAATTCTGGTGTTTTCAAAATTGTTTCCAAATTTTTGATAAATATGTCTCCCTCTTTTCACAATGCTCCATAACACAACAAAAAAGGATGCACATCCACTTTAAATGTGTGCAACAGTTTTCGTTGCTATTTTTTCTACATTGGCATCTATATCCAATGTAGACCAAAATGTCATATGATGAAACTCTTTAGATACAAAAGTTAGAAATTGGGAAATAGACATTCGTGGTAGGATGTGTTCATTGTTCAATTGAAATGTATTTTCCTTTTTAGAAGTATGCTTTTGAACTAACAATCCTTCTAATTCAAGAAAAAGAAAATGTTTCTTTGGAGGCACTACAAAAAAATACTTCATTATTAACTTGTATATATTTCAAATATGATAATAATATTTCACAAAATATTTTTACCTATTTCTTTACATATATTTGTTGGTTTCTTTGGAGGCACTACAAAATAATAATATTAAACTTCATTATTAACTTGTATGTATTTCAAATACAATAATAGTATTTCACAAAATATTTTTACCTATTTATTTATATATATTTGTTGGTTGTATATTATCTTGATTTTCTTCTACTATATCTCCACATAAAAATTGAAATTAGGATATATTTATCAAATTGATTCCAACCAATATTGATAAGTAAAAAGGATTAATATTTTTACCTATTTCTTTACATGTATTTTTTGGATTTTCTCCAGATGTATCTACATATAAAAATTGAAATTAAGATATATTTATTAAATCAATTCCAACTAATATTGACAAGTAAAAATATTATTAAATTTTAAATAATACTTGATAACTTTTTGTGAACCAACTGTCATAATTGATGGTGAATATTTTGATGTAGCTTCAGTATTAATCACCGTCAATTGTTTATTTTGTGTGTTTTGTTGGGAAACTTATTGTTGGCTAGATGACCTCATGGCTTACACTTTGTTCTCCACTCATAATCATTTGTAAGGGCTCAATAGTTGCTTCCAATGAACATAAATACTTAGAATGTAAATTAAAAATTGTAAACAATGGAATGTTGTCCATTCTCACTTAATCATTATAATACATGTTCAATCTTGTATTCACTGGGTGGATACCTATTCACTGTAATACATGTTTAATCTTGTATTCACTAGGTGGATACATGTTCTAATTTAGTAATCATAGAAAAAGAATATAATGTTTCATAAATTTATTTGCTTGTATGAGAGAGAGGTTACATAATCTAGTTGTTTGATGTAGAGCCTAATTCACTTGCAATCTTTCACCAAGGTTAGAATGACCCAAGACTTCAAAGACTACCTTTTACTTGGCCATTAGCTATTTATCTAGGTCTCCACTCTTCAAAACTTACAATTTTCACATTATGAAATTTTCTTTAATTATTCATGATTGTCTTATATTGGATGGACTATCCTGGTGGAGCCAAGTGTTGCATTACATACCCTTAATGAGAGGGATCAAGCCTTATGTAGTTCTCCTTTTTAAGAAGGTAGAATGGTCACTACCCATGATTTATAATATACTTTATAAAGGTATTCAAATTATTAAGTTCAATCTTGTACTGAATGTGTGGATTCTTATTTTTCTATAGGAATCATTGAGGAAGAATATATGATTGATATATGATAATGGACATATGTCCATTCAATACATGAATTATTGAACTTAATCATTTTAAAATATCCATGATGGAAGTGGTTAAATTTTTTTTAGTAGAGTGAGCTTATCCACACAACAATGAAAATATTATTGGCAATTAATGTTTTCAAAGGTAGTGGAGTTCTTGGGAATGGTAAGATTCACCAGGATGTTATTGTAAGTGATCTATTTTATTATTATAAACACCAATACATTCACAGGAATGATGGTTTTTAACTCTACCCATGATTCAAAATATCATCTAGTTTGCTTTCCCTTTCAAGATGGACAACTGCCCATTATAAAAAAATTATAATTTTAACTCTTCATGTCAATCCCCTTCTTAATAAAAATAATAGTGATAAAATTAACTGTCTTACAATGAGAAGTTGTGCATTATCACAGCTTTATGTTTTTAAAAATTTTATCCGAGAATGAACATACTCCCATTGTAAACATTTAACTACAAGAAATACTTGAACTTAATCAATTTAATACCTCTAAATATTTTGAAACGTATTTAATTTTGTCCATGTTAGTATTCTATCATATCTATATGATAATGGTCATATACTTAAGCAATATTGAACTTAATAATTTTATGAAATATATAAAAGCTATGAGAATAGAGAAATTTTATCTTTTTCTTCAAATTAATCTTCTAACTTTTGTTTAGATATATTGTATAATATGAAAAGAAATTTTAGGAGTAAACTATATGAAGGATGTACATATTCATATTATAAATAAGTAAACATTGTTAAGAATTAACACATACATAATGACTATAATAAAAATAACACAAAACTTGTAGAGGCTATTCACCTGGAGGCGTAGTTATACATTTATAATATTGTTGAAGCATGATCTCCTGCTTGTGATTCTCCACCATAAAGATAAGTGAGGACCTCTTTGTATTATGTGCTACCTTTAATACATTTTCCCACCATATAATATTAATATAGGGGATGCATTATAGTTGCATCTCTCAATCATGTGCTCTAAAAAATGCATTGATATCGATCATTTGAAAGGATGTTCAAGGATGACAACTCCAATTTCATTTAGTTTGATAATATCCAAGGGCTCTGAATGTTGCCAATCTAGATCCACTATCATATCTTCCACCTCCATACCAGTTGAATTATGAACACCATATATGGAAAAAATCACTGACATCCCTTGAAATGCATGTTTGCATTCATAATTCATATATGTTTATAATTGTATCATATTGGTTGGACTATCCCTGACAGAGCCAAGTGTTGCACTACATACCCTCTAGAGGGATCAAGCCTTATGTAGTTCTCATCATATTGAAGACCGATGTTTATCAAGGTAGTAATATAAGTAAAGCATTTCGTTTTGAAGACAAAGTGAAGCATTGAGGTAGTAATAGAAGTGAAGAATTTCATCTTGAAGATGTGATTCATGCACATAATGGTCTTTCATTACCAAACATCAACATGAATCACATATTCAGGATTAAATGATAAACTTCCGTTGTGACTGCTAGTTGAATATTCCTTGTTGAAGAAATGATTAGGTACTCATGTTTTCTTGCACCCCATCCTGAAAGCAAAAAATGGGAAATCATTCAATGCATAGCTCAATGCATAGCTCAAGTTCTTGTTTATAATTATATCATTTTGGATAGAGTAATAGATTCAAGAATAATATATGTTTAGAATGGGAATATTATGCTCTACATATCCTCGAGAGGGATCAAGCCTTAAGTAGTTCTCATTTTATTACACACACACACACACACACACACACACACACACACACACACACACACACACACACACTTTATTTTAACATGGGAAGGAATCAGAAGTTGTGCATTGTGACAACCTTTATAGAAGTTGTGCACATTTAAGGTTAGGCACAAGCCCATTCACATACAAAAAAGAATTTTTGTTTTGAAGTAATTAATAATTGTATTATACTAGTTGGACTATCCCTGACAGAGCCAAGTGTTGCACTACATACCCCGAGAGGGATCAAGCCTTATGTAGTTCTCATCTCATATGTATATGTATATGTGTATGTATGTATGTATGTATGTATGTATGTATGTATCCATTTTCTTTTATGCATTCTCATGTAATTTATTTTATATATCTATTATAAGAAGAATAGAGATAAATTTAAGCTAAGTTTAACATGGGATGTTATAGTTTCTCATGTAGTTTTTTTATTTAACTAATAGAATAATAATAGAGATAAATTTAAGTTTAAGTTTAACATGGGAAGTTACTTTGTTTTAGAATGGGAATCATGCATTGTGACAACCTTTAAAGAAGTTACAATTATTGTTTGTTTTATAATTATTAATAATAATTTGTTAGATAAAATTTACATTGACCATTGCTATATTTTATTATAAATGCAAATAACCTAAAGCATGGTTATGATATTAATGGTATTTGATTCACACCACTACGTAAAACATGGCTATGATATTATGCCCATTCAAAAAATCTGAAATAAATTTTAATTCTATTATTTTTTTTTAACTTAATCAAACTAAATTTTAATTCTATTAAATTTATTTTTTGAATTTAATCATCTTGTATATTGTCTCATGAGTTTAGTAATTTTCCATTTTCCATACATACCCTTGAGATGGATCAATCCTTATGTAGTTCTATTATTTTGTTTATAATTGTTACTATCGTTTTGGCTGGACTAACCTTAGTGGAGCCAAGTGCTTGACACCGCCAAGTTCTACACTACATACCCTCGAGAGGGATCAAGCCTTATGTAGTTCTATTATTTAGTTTTAGAATGGGCAAGAAATATTGAGCTCAAACATTTTGGTTGGACTAAGCATTGCATCGTTTTAATAATTGTCTCATTTTGGTTGTTGTTTATTTTTTAGAATTGATGAAGCCCATTCACATATAGGAATCATTAAAATATATTGTTTACCACCATGACATCTGGCCATCCTCATATTATGTAGTTATATTATTTTGTTTTAGAATGGAAAGATACCCATTCTCATTCTCATATAGAAATCATTAAAATATATTGTTTATCATATTATATATATTTAACACCGTTTATTTATTAATTAAAGGTAATTATTTTTAAAAACACCTTCAATCACTCATTGGAGGGAAAGTGAGATCGTGTTTTTCACACCAAGACATGGAACCATGTAGATATTAATGATAGTGTTTTGCATCCTTTTGTAAAGGTGCATGGCTATTTAGCATGTGGCCTATTTTGAGATAGTGCATGGGTGGTGAAGGGAAATTCCCCACCCCTATATATATGTATTGATTTACATGATTTGGTAAGTCAATTATCGATTATAGAGTTATGCTACCGATTTTATCATGTGCACATGACTCATGAAGATACCTTTATAATGTATGAAGCTTCTGTGTTTTATAGTATTTAATATAATGGATCATATTGGCTAGATAATGGTGTTGAACATGACTAAAACTAGTTCTTGTATGGTAAATCTTGTTATAGTCATTATTTAGTTCATCTTTTATATATTCTAAGATCTAGATCTGGTTTATGCACTATGGATTGTTTACTGTTGGTTATGAATCTGAATATACATATGCACTATCATGCTAACATTCTATACAAGCAACTCTAAAGAGGGACATGGTGCCTTTGCATGCTTTGGGTGAGTCAGCTCAAGGTTGAGTGATGTGCCAACATGCATGGGTCATTTACAATGAATTCTAGGCTACATCATTGGTTCCATTGCGGGACCTCTTTCTCATATTTTTCAGGATGTTGCATGATGAAGATGTATCGATTGACCTTAGAAAGTGTTGAGGAGTGGATAGTAGATCTGGAAGAAGAATACACTCAGATATTCAACATTGGATCTGAGTTTGATGCACACGCGTGGGTTGAGAAGAATTTGTATGACTACTTATATGAGATCTTTGTTATTTTTTTGCTATAGAGCTATACAGTGGCTGGTTGCTTATGCATCTAAAAGGAATTGGAGGTTTCATACACTTTTCTAGATGTAAGAATAATTTCAGGCCCTCTATGATGTTGATCTAATTTGGACGCATGTTGTGGATACTTGGTTTTGTGGTGTTTTGAATAGCTATATTTTGGAGTACTCAATCTCCACTTACTCTTGTCCGGAGGTAGCTAAGTTTTAATTTTTATGTTATCCTAGGGGATCATATCTACCATAATTCCACTTGGTGATCAAGATCTTGATGGTAACCTTGAATTTGGAAGAGAAGTCGATGGCTAGCTAAACCCCACCACGCGCGGGGGCAGGAGTAGGTGTGGTGAAGGATGGCGGACCTAGCATCGAGAGGAAAAGAGAAGAAAGGTGGATTAAGTTCAATGAGGTGCACAAGAGAGGATTTAGAGAAGCAACGTGAGGTTATATAATGGATGGCATTATGGAGAGAGATGGCTCATGAAGGATTTGGAGCTCACGTAGAGGATGTGGAGCCAGAGCATATGGAACTCCCCATTTGGGAAAGCATGATAGGAACCCTCATCAACCTCTTATGAGAGTGCACAATAGAGAGACAACATGGGTTATGGGCACACATCTGAATCTACTTAGAAACCTAGCCCTTGTGCTTGGTTTTCCAGTTTCTAGTACAACCAGTAGTCAGCAAGCTAGTTTGGGTAGTAGAGTAGCAAGAGGTAAAGTTGACTTATCAACAAGTTCAGAGTAAATCAAATAAAAGTACATTTATGGTCGGGTAGACATCTTCCTTATTATTTGGAGGTCAGTTAGAGGTACCTTTTAGGCACATCATCGGCATAGAAACATAGGCATGCAAAAACTTTGGACTCACATCTGGGAGTAGTGTAACTTCACAGACTATGGGAGTTTAGTTTAGCACCATTGTTGGGACACAAGGTAGTGCATCCTCTGGTTTAATTCCTGTTACATGGGAGGATCAGGAGGCACATGTGGCTCGGGATTTGGTGGATTTAGTGGATCTGGAGGCGGAGGTAACACAAGAGGTTCTGGATCTAGTGGGCATGGTCCTCACTAGCCCCAAAATATTTACATGGAGATGTCACTTCATCTCCCAGAGTATAGGGAATAGAAGATGTTGTTGAGCATGTCCATATGTGTGAGATATTGTGGTGTGTGAAAGGAATTATAGCTTCAGAGTGTAAGGCTAGTCAGTTTTGTAACTATGTTGTAGGGATGCACACACACATCTAGTACAAGAAGTTTGACCCTGATCAGACTTGTGTGGATTATACGGCATTACAGATGCTTTCCTTAAAGAATTTTATATCCCTGAGTTCGAGCAAAAAAGTATAAGCGTGCTCAAGGATATCAAGCAGGGAACTACTGAGAGTGTCCAGAATATGATGCTCATTTCAAAACACTCTTGTCTAAACTATCTTATGATATCCATGCAAGTCAACATGCACAGTGGTTCGTTGGAGGCTTGATCACACCTTTTAGGAGGGCACTCTCACATAAGACTTATATAGACCCATGTGTGAGGTGCTTGAAGTAGCTTTGCATGCTTTGAGGCAATCAGGAGCATAGACATTAGAGTGAGCCCATTCTTGGAAGCTCAAATTGCAGCAAATGGAAAAATAGTTGGAGAAACTATCATCCAATACAACACATGAGACACACACTGAATTTGGTGCATAGATTGTGAAGTAGAGGGGCATACTAAGGATAGTTTTCCTCATAGATCGGTGTGCTCCTTGTTACTAGATTGTGAGATATGTCATTTAGACCATGATGTGAGTTGTTGCCCATTGTTGCAATGCATGATAAGGAAGAACATGTCCTATGCTACTATAATATTTTCTGTCCACAACTCACAATACTGAAGATTATAGGTTGATTGATCAGATCCATGATGCATTGATATTGGTGTATGAAAGACTGAGTTGTGAATAAATCTAAGGAAAAAGTGAGCAACATGATCATGATCACACTCAAGGGTGCTATGATCATAATGAAGGGTACTTTGAGGGAGGTCATGGTAGAGGTCGAGGATACCATGGTGGATTCATAGGATGAGGCCGTGGGTGGATAAGGTGAGTTCCCTCATGGAACATGTTATACGTGTGATCTCTCGACCATTACATACATGAGTGTCCTCAAAAATTACTTGTTATTTTTTTGAAAAATCATAACTATGAAGAGTGCCCAGATTTATATGAACATCTGAGAAAGAAGCAAAACATGAGAACAAGGGCACAAGGATGGTTAGAATACAACGTCATTGTGGAAAACCAATGGATGTCAAAGTTAGCACGGATCCTAAGATGGTACCTATGAAGATTACTACATGCGCTGAGGTTGTATGTGCCAGAGAAATGTTGTAAAAAAAGCCTACCATTACTAAGGAGGAGGTTTTACATGAAAAATATCTAGACCCTACACATTAGAAGGAGGTTTATCAGGAAACCATGGAGGTACTCAGAAATCTGCAGGGTGAAATATAGTGTTTAAAGGAATAATCATGGAAGTTGGAACAAAGAAGGTAATTGAGACTTTCTAGTCGGATGTTGATGATCTAAAGGAAGTATGCAAGATGTTGCATCGGAGAACATTATTCCATTACTAGGGAGTTGGTTAAAGGGAAACACTCCATGCGTTGGTATTGAGAATGGATGACATATTTTACATGCTAATCTCCCTCCTCATAGCTTGGATTATGACAAGGAGATCACTCTAAATGTTGTTGTGGATGGATGGATTTTGAGAAATATTTTGATTGACACAGGTGCATGGAAGTGAATGTGCTTACTTTAGATGCATGGGTTCGATGGGGAAGACCTCCATTACAGTCCATCTTCCAATGTATTGTATATGGAAAATCAGACTAAGGCCATGCCAATTGGAGTCTTGAAGGATGCATCCATTACTATACAAGGGGCCAAGTTCACTTGGGGACTTTGAGGTCTTAGTGCTTGCAGAAGCGGACAACTTCCCAACTCTACTTGGGCCCCTTGGTGTTATGAAAATAATGTTGATCTATGGTTCAATAAGGGATATATCAGTTTTGAGAACAAGGAAGAATGAGTTATTATCCCTTTGATAGATGGGAAATCTACACCTTATGTTGAGCCCTTAAGTGAAGAATATCTTAACAAAATTTATGTGCACACCATTCGAGACCTAAAAGTACTTGAGCCATCTAAGGAAGGAGTTCTCTAGTGGGATGATGCATAGTCCATCAATGATACTACAAGTATTTCCTATGAAAATTGGGCACATGACACCTATGAGATGGTTGGGCATGAGGTAAGAAGCATACGCATGTAAGTAGGCCACATTGTGTTGTTAGGTGGTTAGGAAATAACCATGTACCTCAGTACACTAGAAAGGAAACCCTGAGGTATTCCTACAAGCCATGGAAGTATAGTGGAAGGATCAGGTGGACAGAAGGAACATGTTAGTTTATACCCTACATGGGGATAACAACACATGGTGGATGGTTCATAGGGATAATCTCATAGAATGGAGAGAGGTGAGAATTTCTCTATCAACAAGGTTTCTCAAAAGTAATGCACCTACTCAAATATGTGAATATCATGGTAATAATCCTATTTAGCACCACCATTTCAAGTAGTGTGAGAGACTCTAGATAGAGGGGAAGAAGCTTTACCACCTTTTTTGTGGGTGCAAAAAATTTATTTCACCTTGTGAGGTTGCACACATGCATGGTATGTTTATGTGGAGTTGAATAGAGAGACTAGAAATTGGCAAGACTTGATTGCATGTATGATCTAGAATTTTGACTACTTCTCCACTAAACCTCTGGTGAATGAGGCATTACAGGTTATGAAGCACTTGACTATGGGAGATAGTGTAAAAGATGAAGAACTCATTCAGGAGTTACTTGGTGAGTCAGACCTAGAAGTGCATTTTGAAGAAGTAGATGAGATAGATGCAAACTACTTGAGCACACTTTCCTAGAGAAGGAGAAAGGAAAGATGGTCTACATGGTGGATGATGAAGAAGTGGAAAATTTGGACATAGATCATTCAGAGGGTATACACGAGGTCTTAGATAATGTGGATGAGAAGGCACACCTACCATGAACCTATGAAGATGAAGAAAGTGAACATTGGAATGGATGTTGAACCTAAGGAGGCCATAATTGGAGATTACTAGTCTTGACTCTGAAGTGGCTAAGATAATTGAGTTATTACATGATTTCCAGGACCTATTTCTAGAGGGATACCATGAGTTGAAAGGAGTGCATGAATCTTTGGGTGAGATGAAAATTAAGTTAAAGGAAGGTGCATGCCTTGGTTAGGAAGAGACCTTACAGGATGAACCTAACCTGCATGTAAAAAATTTAAAGAAGAAATTGACAAGATGTTGAAATATGCATCATTGAGCCCATAGAGGAATCAGAGTGGGTTAGCCCTATGGTAATCAACATAAAGAAAGATGGAAGAATCAGGATTTTGTGGACTACAGGAGCTGAATGTTGCATGTGTGATTGATCCTTTCCCTACACCATTCACTAAAGAAATATTGGAAGGTGTTGTAGGGCAAAATTTACTCTTTTACAAATGGATTTTCTAGGTATCATCAAGTAAGAATTGCTAAAGAAGATCAAGAAGAAAAAATTTCACCATTGAATGGGGAATTTTTGCATACATAGTGATGCCCTTTGGATTGAAGAACACTTGTATGTATTTTCACACATTGTTGTTCAAGCATTCCAGGATTTTATTCACAAATTCTTGCAGGTTTACTTGGATGATTGGACCATGTATGGGCTTGTCAAGGATCATTGTGACAATTTGAGGTTAATGTTTGAGAGGTGCAGATAGTTAAACATCTCTTTAAATATCAAGAAGTGCATATTTGCTACACCTTTTGGAACTCTGCTAGGGCATATCATCTGTAAGGAGGGTTTGTTAGTAGATCCAACTAAGGTTGCAGTCATCTTAGGCTTGGAGGAGCCTACTAGTCAGAGTGAGGTGCATGGATTCTTGGGCCACATAGGGTATTACAAAAATTTATCAAAGGATATGCTAAGATTTTCATGCCCTTGGAGGATTTATTAAAGGGTAAAGGAAAGTTCTATTGGGGAGAACCAACAATGCATTTGAAGCGCTTGAAGGAAAGGCTTACTACGGTGCCTATTCTGTGTTTTTCCTTCATGGAATATACCTTTTCATGTACATGTGGATGCCTCTGGCATGGCCATTGGTATAGTTCTAGCTCATCTCTGGAGAAGGTATTGTAGATCATCCTATTTTCTTTGCTAGCAAAAAGTTGACTCCTGCAGAACAAAATTATACAACTATGGAGCGCAGGCTTTGTCAATGATCTACACGTTGCATAAGTTCTAACAATACTTGCTAGCAACACCTTTTTTTTTATATACAGATCACATGGCATTGAGATACTTGGTGAAAAATCCCATCTTATAGGGGTGCATATGCCGATGGGTTCTATTATTCTAGGAGTTTGACTTTACAGTGGTGGTAAAGCCAGGTAAAAGCAATTCTAGTCCAGATCATTTGTCAAGGATTCAATCAAGAGAGGACACATAGAGTATTGAAGATACAATGTTTGGATGCACAGTTATATAGGTTAAACCATGCACCCTCGGAATTAGAGGATATTGTTGTCTTTTTACACATAGGTATGGTGCCCAAGGAATGAAGGCCTTGGAAAAGAAACAACTTGCAATTCACACACACACTTTCATGTTGATCAGTGGTGACTTATACAAACTAGGCCGAGATGAAGTATTGTGTCGGTGTGTACTGGAGCATGAGTGAATGAAAATCATGGAGGAGGCTCATGGTGGTATTGCAGGTGGACACTATGTAGGTGACACCACACACGCACAAGATTCTACTAGCTGGTTTATGGTGGGAGACCTTGTACAAGGATTGCAAAGAATATTGTAAGGCATGTGATCACTTGTCAACACCTTGGAAAACCTGGGCAGAGAGATGAAATGCCTTTGAGGCCTATTACTAGTGCAAAACCTTTTGAGAAGTGGGAAATTGACTTTTGGGTCCTATTTCCCCATTTGCACACAAAATTGGATCACACTACATCATCACTTGTATAATTATCTTCTTACAAGGTGGGAAGAAGTGGCACCTATAAAGGATTGTATAATGGCTACAACAACAAGGTTCTTGTGGGAAAATATTCTTACCAGTATGGATGTCCTTTAAGTTTGACAAGTGATAGAGGCACTCATTTCCTTAATGAGACCATCAGGATATTATTGGATGAATTTATGGTTGCACACCATAAGACAACACCCTATCACCCTTAAGAAAATGGGACTGTTGAGGCTTTCAACAAGATATTGAGCCAAACTTTGACAAAAATTGTGATGTTGGAAGGAAATATTGGGATGATAAAGTTTTTGTTGTGCTTTGGGCATATAGAACAACCTACAAAATGGTTGAATAAGGCAACACCCTTTTAGTTGGTGTTTGGCGTAGAGGTAGTTCTACCCATGGAATTCATGTTACCTTCTTTACATATTGCACACACAGGAGGAGGTCTGGCTGATGAGAAAGCATTGGAAGAAATAATTGACAAGTTGATACAACTAGATGAGAGGTGTGCAATAACATGATGGAGTCAAAAGAAAGAAAAATCTAGGCAAAAGGCATGACATGATAGGCACATCGGGACAAAGAAGCTTGAGGTTGGGAAGATGGTACTTCTTTATGATTCAAAGTTTTATGCACCACCCAGAAAGCTTAAGGTGCATTGGTTGGGACCATATGTTATCACTCATATACTTGACTCAAGTGTTTCTGTAGTTAGAGGTGCTTGATGGAACACGGTTTCTCGTTACTTCAATGGGAGTAGGCTGAAGCCCTACTATAAATAAGTCTTCTTTGGTGTTTTAATAAGGTAGTATTTCCATTTAGATTATATTTCCCTTAATGTATTTCCTTTAGATGTGTTTCCTTCATCATCACTATGCTTTGTCAATTTAGTTCAGTGTTATGTGTAATAAGTGCGCTTGCGCACTGTCGGAAGATGGTTGTAATCTAAAGTGTTTTCATGCATGAGAGGACTGCACATACCCTTAGTGTGGGGTGGATAAAGAAGGTTAGTTTGGTACAAAAATAAATAAACTCATGGGTGACCATAAAGGGAACATGCTTTCAAAATTAATGAAAACTTTAGGAGAAATTTCTCAAAGTTAACACCACACATAAGGAGATGAGCACTCAGTATAAAGCAAAGGAGGCTGTAACATTAGAGACTACATATGTTGGGTCACATTGGATAAAATACTTTGGCATAAGGAAGTGTGGGTAGAGGAGATATGTGATAGATAAGTAGTGGCATGCCATAAAGTTATGACTGAGGTGCCAAAAATTTTGAGGCATGAGAGATTGGGGCATAGGAAAAAGAAGCAAAAATGAGCTCAATGGGAATTAATGTCCATGTATGGTGGTAGGTGGAGAAATTAAGGAAGGGGATTTTTGAAACTTGTAATAAATTCAACATTTACAACGTCATTTTTACCTTGTGAGTTCGAAGAAAATTGAGAAGTGTGAAGAAGAGCTGGAGATGATGAGCACTCTGTAGATCGAGTAAACCTATCGAGATTTGAAGCACATTTGTTGAGAATCCAGATAGAAGTAGGATTCAAGTGGTGGTGTGTGTGACGTGATGAGGGGGTGACTTGGGTTTCATTCACATAAAGCTAGGGTTTCATTCACACTTACAGATCAAAGGAGCAATGACACCATAGAGGGCTCCAATTGTGGAGAAGGAGGTTATGACCAACCCAATAGAAGAATGGATGGTTGAAATGTTATACCTAGAAGAGGTGATTGAGGGGCCATGGAAGAAAAAATAACACAGTGTAGGGTTTCGAAATCAACCACCAAACTAAGAAGTGCTTGAAGGACATTGCAAGAAAGAAAAGTCTATAGGAAAACTAATTGGCGGTTGGTAGATGACACTAGGGTTTTGGATGCGCCTCATGAAAAGGTTACTTGACAATGTGGGGTCATGCAAATTATGGAATTACCCTATTTTGGGAATCCCAGTAGTTGTATCAATGGCTCATGTCATGCATGCATGAAGACTTTTTCTACTTTGGGGAGAGAATGAGGATCACCACCAAGCTGATTGGGAAGGTGATGGGGTTACACAAATCGGGCTTGAGATCACTAGAGATTTATCAAATGATGAGGGCATTGATGCGATGACCACCATACATCAGTATAAGAAGGTGGGTCAAGCCTTTAAAGTAACCAACATTACAGACATGGCCACTAGGGTTGCAACATGCTTAACAGGGAGCAAGTTGGGTGCCACTAGTGCGGTGGAATGAGGTAAATATGTGTTGGTTGCATATAGCATGCACAAGATGGTAAATAAGACATACTACAACATCATTGGGTACATTGTAGAAATCCTGGTGAATGAGGCACACGTCCAGGTAGATAAAGGTGAGAAAATAACTTGGGGCATCATCTTGTTGTTGATTATATTTAGTGAAATTGGCATACCCAATGGACCAAGGGAGAATATTGGAGTTTTCATTGGAAAAAAATCCCCAAAAAAGAAATATGCTAAGTATACTCTATGCATGGGCTATTTCTAATACATATAAGGAGCCCTAGAGAGAAGTGGTTTAGGAGGTTGTGCAGGGCATTTTTGAGGGAGAATGGTGCATTCCACGTGAATTTCCCAAGGTGCTAGATGGAGAAGCTAAATTTGTGGTTTACCAACACTTTAGCTTAGGGTGCTTCCATATGAAGTCTGGTGAGAAAATCCCATGGTGTAAGTTTCATTCACCTTTACTGTAAGGTACTTTAGAGACTTTGTGAACATATTCCATGACGTGTGCAAACTCTAGTTTGACATAGATAAAGTAGACGTAGATGTTCACATTCTACACAAAGACCTATGTATGGCTAGGTAAAGAGGCCTATGTTGAAACAATGGAGTTTGAAAATGTGGACATTACACCAGAGAGTTTGGCCATAGGAAAAATTAAACTAGTGCGTGTGTACATCTATCTGAGGCCAAGGTTCAAGGATGGAAAGGTGGTGAAGGGCATGGATATGACACTTTGAGACCTCCAAGAAGGGGAAGACAGTAGGAACCTCAAGGAAAGTTACATTGGTGCCCCCTACTCAGAAGATCTAGTGCCTACCTCAAGTTAGAGAACATCCTAGAGTAGGAGGAACTAGAAGACAACATCAGAATAATTCATACAAGGAGAGTTCTATGGAGAAGGCACATCTAGAGACACTGCATAGGGACTTCATCATCAGTAAGAAGATCACCATGTGTAACTCCTATGAAGAATGAGGAAGAAGAAAGGAGAAAGCACAAAAATATGTTCCAGTAAAGGATAGTGAGGAGGATTCCCCACAGCCAAGCACAAAGAATGAGGAGGCCAGTCCAAGTATGGGAGAGCATAGAGTAGAGGCCACCCCTAGTGTGGAAATGTAGGAGGATGAGGATATTGGAGAGTGAGTAGTCTATGAGACTATAGACCAAAGCATGAGTGTCCATGAACAATGCTCAGGTGAAGGGAAAGTAACATCGGTGGAGACACGAAAGTCTTAGTACACCCCATGTCAAAGAAGGAGAGAATGAAGAAGAAGTAGACCAAAATGTGGGTGGTACTATGCAACAGGATGCAGGCATTGTGGTACATTAAGACAAGGGTGCATCTATTCATGAGGATGTTGGGGAACATATAGGTCAACATGAAGATGAAGAGGTAGTAGGTACTCATAATTTGGGCTATATGGATGACCCATCAAAAATTATTCACACCTACTTTCAGAGCACTCTACCCAATAAGCAATTGTATGGTTAGGATTGGATGGACCTAGAGATGGTAAATATGCACACTCACAAGACTATCATGGAGTATGCAGACTCACATGGATGAGCCCTATTTTTATGTTTACAGGAGGCATGTAGTTTGAAGAAGATGAGGAATGCACAACATACATGCCATATGACCATCAAGCCCACACAATTTTTAGATGAATAGGTGAGCAACACATTGGTTAAAGTGTCAATAGAAGTAGTGCACAAAATATTGATAAGGTGGAAATAATACGGGCATTGTTGGATGATAAGAAGGATAAAGACATAGAGATCAAGTGACTCACCTAGGAGTGGGATAATGTAGTGGTTGAGGCACAAAATGTTAAGAAGATGGCTAAACAGATAGCAGATGAGATCTTATAGTAAGAGAGGCCCAATTTTCAGAGAGATGTGACGATATTTTAAGTTTGAATTGCATTATCTGACACACAACAATTTATCTACTTCTGGAGGAAGGACCAGTGTGCCTCCCTAAACAAAAGGATGTTATGAAAGAAGCATCGAGGGCCAAGGCTTCAATTACAAGGAAGATATCTAGCTATGAGGCTATTTTGCAAGCCTTAAAGGATGAAATGAAGAAGGAAGATTTGGTGTTGGCCATGTGTACAACACCTGATAACTTAGTACAGGAAAGAACGAAAGCAGAGGAAAATAAAGTTTTGCAGTAGTAGTAAAGGATTAAACAATCAAGCACACGAATGAGTTACCTTGGTAGAAATGAAGTGCAATGTGTTGATGCTATAAGGAAATAACATATGGATTGAATCAAGAGAATTGGGAAGCTCATTTCCATAAATATGGATGTCATGGAAGGGATGGTCTCAGGTATGGCCAACATCCTTAGAATTTTGAAGAGTGAGGGTAGAAACATGACTCTAAATGAGTTAGATGGCATTATTGTGGACATCCCTGATAAGACAAATGCAACGCTTAAGGACTGGTATGATTTTGAAGGGAAATTCAAAGTGAATATCCATAATTCATTCTACCAGAGGAAGAAAAGGGTACACAATAAGATGACTCAACATTTTATTCTTTATTATTTCATTCATTATCCTATATTCTTTGGAATGACAAGGTGATTACCCATTGTCGGGGTGGCAATCCATTTTAGTGTGGGGTAATGTTGGGTGGAAAAAATGGGCTAATTGTTAGGCACACAAATGTAGGGCACTAGAAGAGCACACACTACTACAATATGGCTGAAGTGCCCAAGATCAGGACTCACCCATTTTTTTGTTAAGGATATTTTTAGAGTTAGCGTGCTAAGCACACAAAGACATGAAGAATTGTGGTCCACGCAAGGGTATTTTGGGAACAAGCATAAACCGAGTACCATGCATAGTTTAGGTTAATAAAAGGATTTATACTTAGAGTTAACTATAGTGTAACATTCCCATTTAAGACTTTAGAAACAAGGGATTTTTTTTTGAATAATATTCTCTGCTCTAAATAATTATTATTTAGAACACACATTCCATTTAGATTAATGTTCTCTATTCTCATATTCATAATATGGAACACAAATTCCATGCCATTCGATCTCATAACAGATAACCATATACAACTGTAATGACTCGATGAACTCATCGATCTCTCATTTCATGACTCAGTTTCTTACCAATCCTTCATGTTAATTCAATGTATTATATACTAAGTATACTTGGTTCTTTTACCCTTTTCAAGGTATTGAAGTGTTCTGTTTAAGAGGCCTATCTAAATATTTGTTACCAATATTCATCTGATATCCTGCATCTTAAACTAGGTGACATAGGACAACACAACCAACAACTTGTGATACTTTGGCCAAAGATTTTCACATGATTTACATGATCATATTCCTAGATGGCATACTTATCGACGGAATACGTCCTTCACCCCCACTTCATCTGTTATCTAGAATGGTCTTTACTTGACTCCTGTTAGTCCTCTTGTCCAAGGCTTAACCATAACCCAGATTAGCAACATAGATTGGTATAGAGGACCACTCGTGGTGATTAGGGGTACATAGACATACTCAATCGACCTAGTTTGGTTGTGTGTGTCTAGTTACCTCTAATCATCGGGTGTCCTTCCTATACAAAATCATGTTCCTAAACTAACATAGAATGTAACCAAGTCATGTATAAGTTTATGTATAATTAGATTATCCGATTAAGAAGGGTATTGCGCCATGTCACCAGTGCATAGCAGTGTGTCCTCATGAAGGCCCATCTTCATGATGACACATTATTATAGTTGGCGTGTACCAACATCCTACGGAACCACCTCATCTAGAAGTACATATCTAGCTAAGAGGTTAAATACTTTCTTATCCTTTTAATTTAAGATTTAGTTTCAGCAACCCTGTAGAATTTCTAACCTCTTTGATCATTATGGTTGCTAACCATTAATGACTTATAATTGCCATGTAGATTAATCTACAACCAATCCCTCTTCTTGGAGGTTTTTTTTCATTCAATGGTCTATTAACTTAACTTTCAGACTTACAATCCAAATCATCTTAAGACCAAAAAGGCTAACTTACTTAACTTAACCAAGTTTACACATGAATGAATTTAGATTCCTTGATCTTAGAATTCATTAAAATGAAGTCTAATTCTTATATATATATTCCTTCATTTTCCATTACCTTAATTCGATTTAAGGTTTGCTAAGAAGAGGTATAATTTCCTCTTTCTCAATATCCCTTGAGTATTATACCCAAAAATAATAAGAATCGAATATTTAATTCCGAAGACTAATTGTCTTTCCCTTAACATATATTCATTAGGGTCCATTGCAATAATTACTTATACAAATACCATATGTAATTTACTTATCTATTAATTTCAATTAATAAACTATATTGACCTCATTGAGTGTTCATCTATGCATTCCAACTTAAAAGTTGCAATTGATAGTAGTATAGAGTATCATGACTCTTTTTCTCTATTTCATTTGAGCCCAACTAAAATAATCCAAAACATATATGTTTACAAGAGAATAAGGATAAGTTTACAATCCCCTTGCAGTAATCCCAAAATATAATGGCACATCAAAGATCAATAAAACTCAATCCCTTTTCCATTTATCAAACAAAATACATATTTTACAGATCTAAATAATTCATACATCTTTCATGTCAATCATCATTGATAAGAATAAGTAAAATTTACAAATTTTCCCTTTTTAAATTACATCTCAAAAGAATAATAATTCCTCATTAAAGATGCAGCCTTTAAGTAAACACAAGAAGCATCATACTAGAACTTGTCTTCTTTTATCACTTACGGAATCCATCTATAAAAATTACTAGCATGGGTCAGTTCATCAAACTGAGCATGATAAGCACTAAACATTAAAATGATGTGCTTTTGACTAACTGTCTCATAAAAAGAACTCTACTTTTATGAAACATTTAAGCAATTTAGATAGATATCACATAAGAAATAAGGATCAAAAAGGGAGATCACATGAACAATCCACATTACTTCAAGTAAGGATCATGATCAATCAACATTCTTAAGTCAACAATTTCATAAGAAAATATACAATAGATAAGTAATATTACATCCCAATTTACTTATCTATTTCATACTATAATGTCTATAGTTCATTCTTGATTCAAACAAAGGTTCAAGAAGAATATTAACTCTAATAGTTCTCAGAAGAGAATTATTTTAAAGAAACAATGAATCAAAATACTTATCTTTTAACATAATTTTCATTTAATATAAAAGGTCAAATTAATTTTACCTTTAAAGAATGGAATTTAGAATGAACCAACAACATCCTAAAATAATAATTCCCATCTTTCCAACACTTAATCCAATTTTTAATTCAATTTCAATTTATCAAATCAATAGGAATAAGAAATGTAGGTTTTCCATCCAATTACCCATTTAGCCTCAACAGGGTTAGTAAAGATGAGAAACAACAAACAGTTGAAAGGAAATCAACTTAATTCATCCTTTGGTGTTCAATGAAGACAACATTGGATTCAAAAATTTAGAGAAGAGAAAGAATAGAAAGTAAATCCTTTCACATTTCAAAGAAAAACAACGATGCATAGCCAACTCAAAAAGAGAAAGAAGATCCCAATAATCCATCCTATTAAAAGGTTAAACACAATTGATGTTCCAAGAAGACTGAACGAATCCTTACCTAACATCATCCAAATTCAACAACCACCGCCATGCAAACAAAAAAAGGTCGCAATTAAATCAATATGAGAATAACAACAAAAATAGAAAGACATAGCCGAAGAGAGGGATTCTTGTCAAATAAAGAGAACAATCACTACAACACAAAACTGATGCAAGTATTTAAAGTAACAAGCTCAAAGAACAAAATTATTTAAATCTTTCCAACACAAAAATCATCAATAGAGAAGATTTCTCCTTTTCTAATTAGAGAGTGGAAGAGAAAAATGATGAATTAGAATGTCCAAGATAGATCTTGATTTATTTTCAAAGACAAAGACATAGAAACGAAAATAACAAAAGCAATTCTACCTTCCTAGACCCATATTCAAGTTACCTGCACCCTTAATTTTTTCACAAAAATCAAGGAGCACCATAAAAGTTGGGAAAGAGTTTCAAGCTCCAAACGAATCACTATGAAAAACAACCAAAACACAAGACTCCAACAATACACTCAAAGTCGAGTTCAATGGAGAAGATAAGAATATAATGCCCCTTCCCCAATTTATAATAGCAAGACATCTATCAACACTATAATCAAATCATTGAAACAAAAGAATCATTCAGATTCAATAAAAGTAGGCTTTAACAGTCTTCACCAACCTTAGAAGTATAAGAAACCAGAGTAACATTATGCAAATTCAAATAGGTGCTACCATGCATAAAGAAATTTCAAAATCAAAGAACCAAAACTCGGGTTATCTCCCCTCATAGTAGTGACTCAAGCTTCTACACAATCAATAGAGGTCCCAGAAATCACAACGTATAAGATCTAAGTGAAGTAACTTAGCTATGTTACTCTCAACAAGTTGAATCCACAAGAAAACAACAATCCAAAAACCCATTTCATCATGATCTTAACAAAATTGATAAAATTTACACTCACTTCTAGTTTCAACTGAAAACATCAATTTTCTTACCTTCTCTTAGCAAGGGAAGATAACCCTGATCAAATCTTAAAACAATCATTGTTTTTCATTAAACCAATTTAGCATAGGAGATCAAAAATCCACACGACTTAAGCAACATTCCAGTTTCAAATAAGATAAACACAATTTACTCACATATGCATCAAGAAAATACCCATATTGAATATTTTCCAAACAACAAACTCAAGAAAATATCACAACAAAATACATCAAGGCATTAACACAAAACCATTTGTTTCTAAGAGTAGAGTTGTTCTTATGAAGACATTTAATAAAAAGTAGAACTATTTAATAAGAAGAGTCTATCATGCCTGATAAATTTTCTTGTTGATTTGTAGAAGACCTCCAATGAGGCTCTTATTGACCTCTTCTTTCCAAAACAACGTCAACATTCAAATATCCCAACTTCCTTGACGTTTCCACATGTTCAAAAATAGTTTGAGGATGCTCAAGATCACTATGGATCAAAAAATAGGCTTGTTGGTTTGAAGAACCAAAACCACATGCGAGAAAAAAAAAAGAAAGATCAAAATGACAAACAACTTCCACAAAACCCACTTCTCATCTTTCCTAGGAAATTTCTTTGTCGTAATCAATGTCATTAAATGCATTAAATGAAACTTCCCTCTCTTTTCTTACGCCACCACCACTTCAAATTTGGTGAAGTTGATTTCAAAAATTAACATGCATTTTTAAATTTAGCAATGATGTCAGCTAGGCATCCTACCTACCTTCCTTACCTTTGCCAAACTTGGCAAATTAAGATGTAAGGATTGAGATTTAATTCTCATTAATACCTTAGAAACCACCGCCACCAACCTTCCATTTACCACGTAACACATTGGTCCCCTTTAGGCTTAGTAATATTTTAGGTCACCTTAGCATTGGTTAGGTTTCCATCTTAGTTCTTAGGTTAGTTCAAAACTCACAACCAAATAACATACCATCTTAGGTTAGGTCATAACCACCATAGATTATAATCCATATAGGGTAGGGCACTACAAAAAAATTTAGGCGTCAACCGTAATAGTTTAGTAACAGTGTCCTAGGTAAGTATTATTACCTTAGGTCAAAATCCAATAGGGCAAACATTACATGCAGTTTGGGTCAGATCTAAATAGCAACAAGCATTCTCGACCAAGGTTAAGGCACTTGCCTTATTAGCCCCATAACAAATCCTCAATCTACTTACGATGATTAATGTTATAAAGCACTTATAAAGGAGGTCCATGTTCAACATTAACAACATGATGCCACGTAAGGACACCGTACCATATTCATGTAATCGTAACCAAAATAAGACTCAGTTCTTCATTACCTTTTCATTTCCGATGTCGCTTAACAAGATGACAATAAATAAGAATCGAATCATACCTTGGATCAATGGATTGATTCAAGGTGTGATGTTAACATATGGAATATGTGAAAACAACGGTATAGATTTACAACTTATAATTCACATAGCAGAATGGCTTCACTTCCAAGTAAATAGAGTTACAACAAGCATGAATTTTAGACAATAATAACTTATCCATTGCAAACATGATTTTCAACGTCAAAATAATACACCTTCCTAAGACAAATCACATGTCAATGTTTGCAATGTCAAAAGTGGAAGTCATCACAAAGATGTGATCATAACCAAGACGTTACATACCTTCCTCCTTAAAATAATCATTGTCCCAATGATTAACTTAATCAAACCATT
Organism: Taxus wallichiana var. yunnanensis; assembly: GCA_018340775.1. Taxonomy (NCBI): domain Eukaryota; kingdom Viridiplantae; phylum Streptophyta; class Pinopsida; order Cupressales; family Taxaceae; genus Taxus; species Taxus wallichiana. The sequence continues at coordinate 623,849,174 of CM031240.1, forward strand.
AAAGTTTAGGACAAAAATTAATTATTGTCCTTCCATTCATATGTTCATAACATAACTAAATTTGAAAAATTCAAGTTTTCAAAACAATATTTAAAATAACTGTCAAATAGTTTAGTAACTGCTCAAGTTTGGTAGATTTAACATCAAAATATGAATAAATTTTTTAGATTTTATCAATTTTTAGAATCAATTCTGATCAAACAAGTATGGAAAAGTAGATCTCATATCTTTGAGATTTTCCCAGGTTGCACTTTCTTCGTTAAACTGGTCCCACTAGACCTTACATTGACTTATTTCACGATTTCTTAAGTGCAACTGACAAGTTTCTAGCACTCGAATAGGCTTAACCATGATTATTCCTGGGTCTTGGACCTGCAAGGAATTCCAATTCAACACATGTGATAAATCTGAAATGTATTTCTTAAGCAAAGAAATATGGAAAACATCATGCATTTGTGATAAAGCAGGAGGTAGAGCTAAACGATAAGCTACAGGGCTGATTACTTCAACAATTTCAAAGGGTCCCACATAATGAGGTGATAACTTAGTAGCCTTTCCAAAAGTTATAGAACTCTCTTTTGTCTTAACCCGAATAAATACCTTCTCACCAAGTTAAAATTTCCTACCCACCCACTTTAAGTTTGCATAACTCTTTTGCCTATCGAAAACTTCCTTCAAGTGTTCACAAATAATTTTAACTTGTTGTTCCATTTTTGTAAGGATTTCTCGCTCAATTACTTCTCTATCCTTAATGTTGTCCAAGCTAACAGGGTTCTGCATTTTCTTTCGTATAGTGCTTCGAAAGGTTCCATTTTTAGAGAGGCATGATACATGTTATTATAAGAAAACTTTACTAATGGAAGGTACTCCTCCCATTTATACTGTTGATCCATGCAATACATTTGTAACATATCCTCTAAAACTTGATTAACTCTTTCAGTTTGTCCATCCGTTTCCAGATGATATGCAAAACTGAAATTCAGCTTAGTTCCCAGAGCTGCATTAAGCATTTTCCAAAATCTTGATGTCATTCTCGATCTCTATCCGATATGATCAATTCAGGTACTCCATGTAACCTGAAAATCTCATGCACAAATATTCTTGCTAACACAGGTGAATCATCCTTTAGATTACTAGCAATAAAGTGTGCCACCTTTTTTAGTTTATCAACAACAACTAGAATAACATCATGTTTATTCTTTGACATAGGCAACCCCTAAAAAAATCCAGAGTTATCACTTGACATTTGTACTTTGTATAATGTTGTGAGGGTACAATAAACTAGATGGAAGCATATGTTCCACTTTAACATGTTGACACTTTAAAAATGTATCACAAATTCCATCACATCATTTTTCATCCCTTTCTAGAAATATTGTTGTTTTATATCAACCAGCATCTTTGTAATGCCAGGGTGTCTAGAAAAGGTGAGTTGTGAAATTCAACTAATAATTTCTTTCTTAAATCATTTTCCAAAGGTATGTATACCCATGTTTTCAAACCACAAAATTCCTTCATTGTCAAAATGAAAACCTTTATATCTCACATCATTTGGATTTGCAGAAAGTGCTATCTTTACTTGTTGAAAATAAGAATAAGATTCCATGACACTTTTCACCTCGTCTTTAAATTGAGTTCTTAATGTTATAAGAGCAGAAATGTGCTTCCTACGACTTAGAGCATCTACTACTCTATTTTCCTTTCCTTTAATATAGCTTATATCAAAATCATACTGAGATATAAATTCTAACCATCTTCGTTGTCTTGCATTCAGGTTTGGTTGAGTAAAAATATACTTCAACCCAAGATGGTCAGTTTTTAGTTCAAAAGGCTTACTGAGAAGATAATGCCTCCATATTTTAAGTGCATGAACAATGGCAACAAGCTCTAGGTCATGTGGAGCATAATTCCGTTCATGTAACTTGAGTTTTCTACTTTCATAAGCTATGACATGATCATCTTGCAACAGAATACCTCCAAGACCCTCCCCAGATGCATCCATTACAATAGTAAAGTCCCCATTTGGATCAGGTACAGTCAAAATAGGTGTTGTAGTTAACTGATCCTTTAGAATCTTAAAAGTAGATTCACATTTTTCATTCCAAACAAATTTCTTGTCTTTCTTTTGTAATGAAGTTATTGGTGCAACAATCTTAGAAAAGTCTTTAACAAAATTTCTATAGTAACTAGCAAGACCCATGAAGCTTCTAACTTCATGCACATTCTTGGGTGCGAGCCACTCAGTTATAGCTACAATCTTTGAAGGATCAATAACTATTCCATTCTTTCTTATAACATGCCCCAAATAGTGCACTTCCGTGTCATAAAAAGAACATTTAGACAACTTACCATACAACTTTCTCTTTCTCAAGATCTCTAAGACTATCTTCAAATTCTCATGATGTTCTTCAATGCTCTTAGATTATATGAGAATATCATCCAAGAATACAATCACAAACTTTTCCAAGTATTCTTGAAAAATTTATTCATCAAATTCATAAAAGTGGCGGGGCATTTGTCAACACAAAAGGTAAAAATGTGAATTCGTAATGCCCATACCTTATTCTAAAAGCTATTTTATGTATGTATTCATCCTTTATTCTCAATTAATGATATCCATATTGAAGATCTATTTTGGAATACATAGATGCTCCATGCATTTGATCAAATAGATAATCAATTCGGGGAAGCGGATATTGGTTCTTGATAGTTGTCTTGTTCAACATTCTATAATCAATGCACAATCTAAGTGTGCCATCCTTATTTTTCACAAAAATTACCGGTGGTCCCATAGGTGAAACACTTGGTCTTATCAAACCTTTTAAAAAATTTCTTGCAACTGAGCCTTAAGATCTACCAATTCAATGGTATTCATTCTATAAGGTGCCTTGATATAGTCTCGGTTCCTGGTTTGATCTCGATCATGAAGTCAAACTCCCGTTTAGGTGGAAGACCCAATAACTCTTCCAGAAATACATCTAAAATTTCGTAAAAAGGATATTTTCCACAAGATCATTACATTCTTCTGCAATTGTATAAATCTTTACTGCATATAAGGTACAACCTTTTTTTTGCCTTTTTGAGTTGTATTGTTAACAACTTCCTAACTTGAAATATCATGTTTTACACCTTGAATGACTGTTGTTTTCTATAGATAATCTAAATAGCTAATCTATTTTTCAAAACAATCAACCTTTGCTTTATGCTCATTAGCCAGAAACACCTATGATTATTTCATAAGACCCCAAAGGAGCAACAAAAAGGTCAACGTTTGTGGAAAACTGGGCAAGTCAAGGATTGCTCCAAAAAGCCACATACTAACTATATGAACAACATTATTTCCATAATGCACAGTCCATAATTTATCCATTTTCTCAACTTTTATTTTTAATTTCAAAGCTAACTTAGTAGAAATAAAACATTCAGTAGCTCCAGTATCAAAAAGTATAGTCACAGGTATACCGAATAACTTACCCAGAACTTCTATGGGTGTGACTTGATTTTCATCTTGCTTGTCAGCTACCACAACATGTATCCTATGTTGCTGATTGTGGTCATCCTTCTTCAAAGGAAAGTGACTCACGTAATGGTCCTTGCCATAGTTAAAATATTCTCTAATAGGCCCTTCCTAGGCTCAAATTTATTTCTAGCCTTGAAGTTATCATTCTGGCTTCCATAGGACTTCTTCCCATTATTATTGTTCTTGACAAAGTTGTTCCACATACTAGTAACATGTTTTTTTATCACTCTTCTCTTATTATTATTAGTGGTAAAAAAAAATTTCAAGCCAAACCTCTTCCAGGGTCTCTTTTTTGGTGCAAGAGATGAAAAAGAGTTTATAACCTTCTTTCTAATTTCCTCTCTATGAGAAGATATTGCTCTTAATTTTTGTTCTTGCCTTATGGCCTTTTCAACAAATCCTTCCATGGTGGTTAGACTATAAACACCCACCTCACCTCCTATAATGGGATTTAATCCCATAATAAATTTTGTATCCTGAACTTCTCGTCAGTTTGATACTGAGGTACGTACTTAAGGAGTTTAGTAAACCTTTCCCAATACTTTGTCACAGTTAACTTTCCTTGAGATAAGTTTTGAAATTCAGTCATTTTCTGATCATAGAAAAGTTGAGGTAGCCACCGTTGCCTAAAGTAACTTTTAAATTGATCCCAAGTTATGTCTCTAATCTTGCCTTTTTATTTTCAGGCTGATTAGGTATGTTTACATTACTATTATCAACACCCGGATTCCCTCCATTGGTGTTGTCCACAGGAGGTGGTTGATCATCATTATCAACATCTTCTTCCTCCTCCTCATTTCCCATTACTTGTTCCAGTATAGCCAAGTGATCTCTCGTTTCCAACAAGGCAAAGAAAGATCTCATCGAGTTTTTAGGCAATATCTTCTTCTCCACCCGGTGGCGGGTTGTTTGCAACATTTCCTCTTATTCTAACCATTTTTTGTTTAACAAGAAAATGTAAGTTTTATCAGATTATGGACACAATAGGTCCAAGAGCTGCAACCTTTAGCTCTGATACCAAGATGTAACATTCCCATTTAAGACTTTAGAAACAAGGGAATTTTTTTTTTTTTGAATAATGTTCTCTACTCTAAATAATTATTATTTAGAACACACATTCCATTTAGATTAATGTTCTCTATTCTCATATTCATAATATGGAACACACATTCCATGCCATTTGATCTCATAACAGATAACCATATGTAACTATAATGACTTGATGAACTCGATCTCTCATTTCATGACTCGAGTTTCATCAATCTCTCATTTCATGACTCAGTTTCTTACCGATCCTTCATGTTAATTCAATGTATTATATACTAAGTATACTTGGTTCTTTTACCCTTTTTGGGGTATTGAAGTGTTTTGTTTAAGAGGCCTATCTAAATATTTGTTACCAATATTCATCTGATATCCTACATCTTAAACTAGGTGACGTAGGACAACATAACCAACATCTTGCGATACTTTGGCCAAAGATTTTCACATGCTTTACATGATCATATTCCTAGATGAAATACTCATCAATGGAATACGTCCTTCACCCCCACTTCATCTATTATCTAGAATGGTCTTTACTGACTCCTATCAGTCCTCTTGTCCAAGGCTTTACCATAACCTAGATTAGCAACATAGATTGGTATAGAGGACCACTCACGGTGATTAGGGGTACATAGACATACTCAATCGACCTAGGTCGATTGCATGTGTCTAGTTACCTTTAGTCATTGAGAGTCCTTCCCTATACAAAATCATGTTCCTAAACTGACCTAGAGTGTAACCAAGTCAAGTCCGAGTTTATGTATACCTAGATGATCTGATTCGGAAGGGTGTTACAACATGTCAGCTGCAACATTGTGTCCTCATGAAGGTTTGTCTTCATGATGACACATTATTGTAGTTGGCATGTACCAACATCCTACATAACCACCTCATCTAGAATTACATATCTAGCTAAGAGGTTAAATACTTTCTTATCCTTTTAATTTAAGATTTAGTTTCAACAACCTTGTAGAATTTCTAACCTCTTCGATTATTACGATTGCTAACCATCAATGAATTATAATTTCCATGTAGATTAATCTATAACCAATCCCTCTTCTTGGAGGTTTTTGTTTCATTCATTTGTCTATTAACTTAAGTTTTAGACTTACAATCCAAATCATCTTAACAACAAAAAGGATAACTTACTTAACTTGACCAAGTTTACACATGACTCGAATTTAGATTCCTTGATTTTAGACTTCATTAAAATGAAGTCTAATTCTTATATATATATATATATATATATATATATATATATATATATATATATATTCATCCATTTTCCATTACCATAATTAGATTTAATGTTTGCAAAGAAGAGGTATTATTTCCTCTTTCTCAATATCCCTTAGTATTATACCCAAAATAATAATAGTAATTTAATATTTAATTCTCAAGACTAATTGTCTTTCCCTTAAAATATATTCATTAGGATCCATTGCAACAATTCACTTATACAAATACCATATGTAATTTACTTATGTATTATTGTCAATTAATAAACCGTATTGACCTAGTAAAGTGTTCATCTATGCATTCCAACTTAAAATTTGCAATTAAGAGTAGTATAGAGTATCAATACTCCTTTTCTCTATTTCATTTGAGTCCAACTAAAATAATCCAAAACATATATGTTTACAAGAGAATAAGAATAAGTTTACAATCCCCTTGCAGTAAGCCCAAAAGATAATGGCACATCAAAGATCAATAACACTCAATCCCTTTTCCATTTATAAAAAAATACATATTTTACAGATGTAAGCGTTTGGACATCTTTCATGTCATGTCAATAACATTGATAAGATTAAGTAAAATTTACAACTTTTCCTTTTTAAATTACATCTCAAAAAGAATAATAATTCCTTATTAAAGATGCAGCCTTTAAGTAAACACATGAAGCATCATACTAGAACACTTATTCTTTTATCACTTACGGAATCCATCTGCAAAAATTTCTAGCACGGGTTAGTTCATCAAACTGAGCATGATAAGCACTAAACATTAAAATGACGTGCTTTTAACTAACTGTCTCATAAAAAGAACTCTGATTTTATGAAACATTTAAGCAATTCAAATAGATATCACATAAGAAATAAGGATCAAAAAGGAGATCACATGAACAATCCACATTACTTCAAGTAAGGATCACGATCACTCAACATTCTTAAGTCATCAATTTATTAAGAAAATCTATAACAGAGAAGAAATATTACATCCCAATTTACATATCTATTTCATACTATAATGTCTATAGTTCATTCTTGATTCAAACAAAGGTTCAAGAAGAATATTAACTCTAATGAGTTCTCGAAGAGAGTTATTTTAAAGAAACAATGAATCAAATACTTATCTTTTAACATAATACTCATTTAATATAAAAGATCAAATTCATTTACCTTAAAAGAATGGAATTTAGAATGAACCAACAACATCCTAAAACAATAATTCCCTTCTTTCCAACACTTAATCCAATTTTTAATTGAATTTCAATTTATCAAATCAATAGGAATAAGAAATGTATGTTTTCCGTCCAATTACACATTTAGCCTCAACAAGGTTAGTAAATATGAGAAATAACAAACAGGTTGAGAGGCAATCAAATTAGGTCATCCTTCATTGTTCAATGAAGACAACATTGGATTTTTGAATTTAGAGAAGAGAAAGAATAGAAAGTAAATCCTTTCACATTTCGAAGAAAAACAATGATACATAGCCAACTCAAAAGAGAAAGAAGATCCCAATAATCCATCCTATTAAAAGGTTAAACACAGTTGATGTTCCAAGAAGACTAAACGAATCCTTACCTAACAGCATCCAAATTCAACAACCACTGCCATGTAAACAACAAGGTCACAATTGAATCAATATGAGAATAACAACGAAACTAGCAAGACATAGCCGAAGAGAGGGCTTCTCAAATAAAGAGAACAATCACTGCAACACAAAACTGATGCAATTTTTTAAAGTAACAAGCTCAGCAACAAAATTATTTAAATCTTTCCAACATAAAAATCATCAATAGAGAAGATTTCTCCTTTTCCAATTCGAGAGTGGAAGATAACAATGAAGAATTAGAATGTACAAGATAGATCTTGATTTATTTTCAAAGACAATACATAGAAACGAAAATAACGAAAGCAATTATGCCTTCCTAGACCCATATTCAAGTTACCCAGACCCCTTAATTTTTTCACAAAAATCAAGGAGCACCATACAAGTTGGGAAAGAGTTTCAAGCTCCAAACCAATCACTGTGAAAAACAACCAAAACGCAGACTCCAACCATACACTCAAGTCGAGTTCAATAGAGAAGATAAGACTATAACGCCCCTTCCCCAATTTATAATAGCATGACATCTATCAACACTATCATCAAATCATTGAAGCAAAAGAATCATTCAAATCCAATAAAAGTAGGCTTTAATAGTCTTCACCCACCTTACAAGTATAAGAAACTAGAGTAACATTATGCAAATTCAAATAGGTGCTACCATGCATAAATAAATTTCAAAATCAAAGTGTAACATCCTCATTTTATACCATAGAACAAGTGAATTTTTTTTTTTGATAATTGCATCCTAGTTCTAAATACATAATTTAGAACTCACAAATCAAATAACCATTCTTATAATAGACAACCATATGCAGCTGTAATGACTCAGAGTACCTCCGATCTATTCATTCCATGACTCGGTAATCTACCGATCTATTCATGAGTAATAAGAGTTGGTGTTTTTATTTAACACTTTACTCTTGCGGTTCTCTTCCCTACTCTGGGATTCAGAATGCTCTGTCCAAGGAACCTAACTGAATAATTGTTACCATTATTCATCGGCATCTCATCCCTTAGACTAGGTGAATTAGGACAACGCAATCAGCAGCTTGCGATACTTTGGCCAAAGATTTGAAACATACTGTTTATGTCTCGTATTCCTTAACGGCATACTCGTCAATCTGGAATACACCCTTCACCCCATTCTTATGTTATATAGAATGTCTTATACTGACTACTGTCAGTCCTTCCTTTCACAACTTAATCACTCGGAGACAGATTAACAAGGTGATAATGTTATAGGGATGCCCACGAGTATTAGGATACGATGACATACTGGTTTAACCCTGCAGTTAGACCAAGTGTGTCAAGATACCCCGAACCTCCTAGGCAGCCTTATAACCTGATCACATTCCTAATCGGTCCCTGAGTAACTCGTTCGAACAAGGTGTAGATCTTAGCGATCAATGCAAAGGGTGTCGTCATAAGTCCCCTGCATTGTTGTAACTTCGAGAAGATCCTAATCTTCTCGGAGGTACAACCCTGCAGTTGACTTGTGTCGTCAACCTTTAATCCGCCTCGAAAAGATCTACTTTATAATATGCGTTACGCACTTTGAGTTTTAAATTTCTTAAAGACTTTTCTCCTAGGGTTAGTCTTTCCCGATCCCTGGATTCTTCATCTTAAGATGACCTTCCTCAATAAAACCCATTGCATGGTGGAGATATTAAGGCTAAGGTCTCATCAAGGAGTTATTAGAATACACATGATTCTAAAACAATAGAATTGGACAATATCTCATAACCTACATATGAGATTGCCATCTGAACCCTATTAGATTTATTTCGGTTCCCTTAACTCGAATTTATATCATACTTAATAGTATAAAGATATAAATGGTTAAGAATCCAATTTAATGTTGTCTGTCATACTCGGGACTAGGGATTAGTAATTTACCTCAAGCTTGATTAGTGTTCTCGCTTAGGTTCATTTTAACCCTATCTTTTAAAAAGACAATGATTTAAACTTTAATTTAGCTTTCGATAGAACAAATGAGAACTACTAAACAATCATAAGAATTCTATCACATTTTCTTAAAGCTTTTATTGACAATCACAAAAGCATCCAAATTACACAAAGATAACATTGCCACTCGGTATATAAACCGAAGAAGGTCAACTATCGAATAAGAATACAACACATAAGTATCAAATACTTATTTCAATTCCTTTCGAACTATAAAATTACATTTTATGCAAGCAAAGCATACTTGATACAATGCTTAACGGAAAAGAAACATCTTTCCACTTTTTGTACATTTAGATAATCAAGTCAGTAATTCATTATAAATCAAATAAAACAATCGATCATCCTCGTCGAGATCTGCATTGCTTTTACCACTTACGGCAACCATCTGCGCAAAAATAGTCAACATGAGTCGGTTCGATGAACTGAGCATGATAAGCACTAACTTTTAAAACAATTGCAATCCGTCAATTGTTTTCATTAAACACCCTGTTTAAATGAGATCAATTATCCAAACAAGTAAACATAATCAGACTATGCCTTTGTAATACAAAAATGACTACAAAAGTGTAACTCTATCATCGTTACAGAATAGTCCTAAACACTTCTCAAATATTTCATCAAATATTAAGAATAAAAGAATGAAAGTATCCAAACAATTATCTTGAATCCAAGATCAGCAACATTGAACAAATCGTTACTTTCATCAGAATAAGGAATATCATAGCAAATCAATAAGATACAAAAACAATTCCAACTGTTAAACAGATATCGGCATGCATTGATATAATTAAAGAGAAAGAAACAAATCATTCTCCTTTCCCTTCACACAAGTTCACTACTGTACCATCTCCACATATGGAAAGCAATCATTCAGTATGTATACGAACAAGTCCGACAAACCACAAGAAGAATCACTGTCTTAATAAAAATCGAACACAGCAAAAACTCCTGTACAGTGGCTAACACGTCAATAGTGAAGTCTATCAACCAAACAGACTCTACAAGAAGCGTTAAACAACATGATAATCACCACATTGCCTGTCGAGGTGCAGTCGACGGCTTAAGTTCAGTCTAGCTTAAGACAGGATAGCTATGCAACAAAGACTAACACGCTAACAATCCCACACATAAACCTATAGCCCAAGCTTGTCCCTTCTAAACACAGTAAGGTTTTTCGACCCAAGGTCGAAATCAAGAACTTTTATTATATCGTGGCCAATCAACAACTTCATCGCATTAAGCAATTTGATGTTTCCATAAGACCATGTAGAGATTATCTTACAAATACCGTAACATACACAGCCTCATCCAACTAGGAAAATCAGAAAGGAAACATATTGTCCTGTATTTACATCTGTACGCAATCGGACTCAGACATATAGCATTCACGATTCATTTATACAGAGCCACGTTACTTGATATAAATCATTACTCAGGGAATCCCACAATGTCAAAACAACAATAAGATACCAAGTCAAGTTTTAATCGAGGAAAAGAAAATACAGTTAACTTCCATGAATTCAACTGAACCCGAACAACAGTGGCAAGACAAATTGTTGCAATGATTCCATCTGGGCAAATCAATGGTGTACATAAAAAAATCAGCAAAAGCAAATTTAAATACTGATTTCAAAACAAGAAACCCGACTGAACCTTTGCCAATTCTTCGCACAAGTTTGCACAGAATGTAAACGTAAAAATACACCCAAAGAATCTGTACCACAAAATCCTTGCAACACGAAGGTATTCCTACAAATAACAGAGGTCTTAGTACATGTTATTCCCTCAAGTCACTGGCTCATCAATCACCAATATTCAATTATATTTAACTTGAACAGAGGTCCAAATATAAATAAATCATTCAATCGACTCCACAGAGTCATTCTGATTACAACAAAAATATGAATATATACATATTGCATACTGCTAACGGGTTGAAACCCAGAACCACAAAGCAAGGAATACACAATTTCCAAAAGGGTCGCAACGAAATACAGAAACACAATAAGTTATTCGTTCAAAATAACTTAAATACCAAAGCGAAGCCCTACTAGGTTCTGTATCCTTCACCAATGATAACCACCACAAACTTGCAAAGAAGTCCAACAGTACCTCTTCCAGACAAGAATCAACAACAAGCCTCATCAACAAGTTACAATCAACAAGTTTCTATAAACAAACTTCTATCAGCAAGTTTCTACCAACAAGTTTCTACTGTATCCTGAACCCAGCAAGAGAAGCATGCACGGGTTCTCACGGAGCAGGAAGATACCCTTCAAGCACATGTTTCACAACTTACGCCGGAATGTAAAGCACAATAAACAGTGAACCGTTCGAAGTACAACACACACCCATTAAGGGTTAAATTTGAAAAACGAACAGCATAAAGATACAGTACCAAATCACACAAGACAACCATAGAAAATCATCTATTCCATAAATCATTTGAACAGAGTTGTTCTAATGAAATCACTTGAAAGACAACAAGATTTTTAAAGGTTAGGGCCTAACATGCCTGGATTTTTACTCAAAATTCCGAAGCAGACCACTGGAAGAGCTTGGACTTCCTTTTCCTTTTCCAAGTTAGAGCGACCAACAAAATTTTGCTATCTCCATGACATATATATTCCCCTTGCCAGAGAAAAGAGCTAGATACCCTCATACTCGCCATGCAACTCCAAGAAGACTGGTGTGAAGAACCAGTGAACAGGCAGAAGGAAAACCAAAATTCGCGATAAGCCAAACAAACCAACAACTTCCCAGTTTGCATGCCTTCACGCGAGTTCCGAGCTCGACTACCGAGCACATTGAATGCATTTACACCAACTTTCCCACTCAAACTCCACTGCCACCGACCACCAAAATTGGCGACAGTCAAATAAAATTTCCAGTCCATTTTCAGTTTTGGCGACCTGCCACGTCGGCACAATTAGCCGTTTCTAAAACCTCCGCCAAAACCTGTCCTTCACACTTATCCTTTGCATTAAATAACATAGAAAAATCCGCCCATGGTTCGCACCCCTCCATAGGTCCCTTTACATTCTTGCTCATTAGTTAGGTTAGTAACTTAGGTTAGAATTTAGGATAATTCTCATTCTAACTTCAAAGAACATAGATACTAACTTAGGACATTAGCACATAGCCTAGGTCTAGGTTAGATTAACACTAATCTAACCCCTAGGTTAGGTTTAGTCTTAGATTACTAATCAATAATAATTCCAATTAGGTCTACATCCCGTACACTCAGAAAAAGACCTACATCATACATTCTTGAACAGGGTTAGCTCCTGTTCTGCCTTAGGCTGCAGAATCGTATGCTGTTCAATTATTACCTGTCCACGATCGAGACCTTCCAGATATACTTCGATATCGGGAACCAATTCATTTCACATGATCAACTTGAGTCATACTCCGGACTAGCTTATTTAATGCTTCTAGACCTTGCAACCTGTTCAAGGTCTGTAATTTTAATTCATCACGAACAAACTTAAAGCAATACTTGGATCAATTCCACTGATCCAAGGCTAGATCTTATAGATGGATAACTCTATAATTCATTCCGAGATCAGATTAAACTCAGATGCAAAATGAAATAAATAAAAGAGTCTAATCATATTCTGACTCAGTCAAAGATCTGCAAAGAAAATACAGTACATATCAAGCATGATTTCTTAATCGAGGAACACATCCTTTTACAAGAAATCACATATCAACACTTGTATGCTCAGGAGGAAGTAACAATAGTTCAGGGTGTTACATGCTTCCCTCCTAAAAAGATTCATCGTCCCGATGAATTACATATTAAATTAACCTTCAGGTCAATCAATTTATCAGTACACAAATAATGTGACTATTTCATATTTGAATAGTTCCAGAAATCAATGTCACAACACATTTTATTCAACCTGAATAAAGTCTGCCTTCATCTGGCTTTCATAAATACTTAAAAACAATAAGTTCATAAAAGTATGTTTTGTCAACAGATTTCATTCTGTTGAAAAAGAGAAGGAAAAGCAATTTTCATCTCTTCCAGATTTTCCCAAGTTGCACTTTCTTCGCTAAACTGGTCCCACTTTGGACCTTACATTCTTTGTATTTCACAATTTCTTAAATGCAATTGGTGAGTTTCCAGCACTCGTGTGGGTTTAACCACGATTATTCCTGGGTCTTGGACCTGCAAGGAATTCCAATTTAAAACATGTGACAGATCTGAAACGTATTTCTTAAGCAAAGAAATATGGAAAACATCATGCATGCGAGATAGAGCAGGTGGCAATGCTAAACGATAAGCTACAGGATTGATTATTTCGACAATTTCGAAAGGTCCCACGAATCGGGGTGACAACTTGGCAGCCTTGCCAAAAGTTATAGAACTCTTTATGGGTTTAACATGAAGAAAAACCTTATCACCAAGCTCAAACCTTCTATCAACCCGCTTAAGGTCAGCATAGCTCTTCTGTCTATCCGCTGCTTCCTTTAGTCATTCACGAATCAGCTTAACTTGCTGTTCCATTTCTGTGAGAATCTCTGGTCCAACTACCACTCTATCCTCAACACTGTCCCAACTAACAGGGGTTCTGCACTTTCTTCCATAAAGTGCTTCAAATGGTGCCATTTTAAGAGATGAGTGATAAGTATTGTTGTATGCGAACTCAACTAATGGAAGATACTCTTCCCATTTATATTGCTGATCCATGCAATACATTCGCAACATGTCCTCCAACACTTGGTTTACCCTCTCAGTTTGTCCATCCGTTTCCGGATGATATGCAGAACTGAAGTTTAGTTTCATTCCAAGAGCTGCGTTAAGCGTTTGCCAAAACCTTGACGTCATTCTAGGATCCCTGTCAGATATAATCAATTCTGGTACACCATGTAATCTGAAAATTTCGTGTACGAATCTTTTGGCCAGCACTGGTGAATCATCCTTTAGATTTCCAGCGATGAAATGAGCTACCTTGGTCAGTTTATCTACAACTACCAGGATAACATCATGTTTATTCCTGGACATAGGTAGTCCTTGTACAAAATCCATGGTTATTACTTGCCATTTGTACTGCGGTATGCTATGAGGATATAGCAGTCCAGCAGGGTGCATATGTTCTGCCTTCACCCGCTGACATTCCAGACAATGAGTCACAAAATTAATTACATCCTTTTTCATACCTTTCCAAAAGTATTGTTGTTTTAAATCAGCAAGCATTTTTGTGATACCTGGGTGTCCAGAGAAAGGTGAATTATGAAATTCAACTAACAATTTATTTCTCAAATCGTTCAAAGATAGTACATATACCTGCTTTCATAACGCAAGATTCCTTCATTATCAAAATGAAAACCTTTATACCTTATATCCTTAGGTTCTGCAGCAAGTGCTGCTTTTACTTGCTGAAAGTATGCATCTGATTCTGAGGCACTTTTTACCTCGTCTTTAAACCGAGTTCTTAATGTTATAAGAGCAGAAATGTGCCTCCTACGACTTAGAGCATCAGCTACTCTATTCTCCTTCCCTTTGATATAGCTAATATCAAAGTCATATTGTGATAAAAATTCTAACCACCTTCTCTGTCTGGCATTTAGATTGGGCTGAGTAAAAATATATTTCAGTCCTAAGTGATCGGTTTTCAACTCAAAGGTTTCCCAAGTAAATAGTGTCTCCAGGACTTGAAGTGCATGCACAATGGCAGCAAGTTCCAAATCATGAGGGGCATAATTCAGCTCATGTAACTTAAGTTTTCTACTTTCATATGCTATGACCTGATCATTTTGTAGCAAAACACCTCCAAGGCCTTCCCCAGAAGCATCCGTTACAACAGTAAAACTCCCATTAGGGTCTAGTACAGCTAGTATAGGTGCAGAAGTCAACTGGTCTTTCAAACTTTTGAAAGCCACTTCGCACTTATCATTCCATATGAATTTCTTATCCTTCTTCTGCAATGAAGTTATTGGTGCAGCTACTTTAGAAAAATCCTTTACAAATTTTCTATAGTAACCAGCAAGACCCATGAAGCTTCTTACTTCATGCACATTCTTTGGTGCAGGCCACTCGGTTATTGCCACTATTTTTGAAGGATCTACAGCAATTCCTTCATTACTTATGACATGACCCAAATAGTGAACTTCTGAATCAAAGAAAGAACATTTGGATAACTTACCATACAACTTCCTCTTTCTCAAAATTCCCAAAACTATCTTCAAATGCTCATTGTGCTCCTCAACGCTTTTAGAATAAATGAGAATATCGTCCAAGAATACAAGTACAAACTTGTCCAGGTATTCTTGAAAGATATTGTTCATTAAATTCATAAAGGCTGCGGGTGCATTGGTTAATCCAAAGGGTAGAACTGTGAATTCATAATGTCCGTACCTTGTTCGGAAAGCTGTTTTATGAATATCTTCCTCTCTAATCCTTAACTGATGGTAACCAGATCGAAGGTCTATCTTAGAATAAACCGCTGCTCCACGCATCTGATCAAACAAATCATCGATCCTAGGAAGTGGATATCGGTTCTTGACTGTTGCTTTGTTTAACATCCGATAATCAATACACAGCCTTAGTGTTCCATCCTTCTTTTTCACAAATATTACAGGGCTCTCCCAAGGTGAAACACTTGGTCTGAAAACCTTTAGACAAGAGCTCTTGCAATCGTGTGCCTTAAGCTCGACTAACTCTGTAATAGTCATCCGATAAGGCGCTTTGGAAATAGGTTCTTTTCCTGGCTTGATTTCAATGGTGAAGTCAAATTCTCTCTTGGGTGGTAACCTTGGTAATTCCTCAGGAAAAACATCCCTGAAACCTTGTAACAGAGGGAATCGTTTCATGAGATCGTCATCTTCTTCTGAAGATTCAGATATCTTCACGGCATAAAGGGTACATCCTTTATTTTTAGCCTTTTTAAGCTGCATAGCTGACAGTTTTCTAACTGAAATTTCCCGTTTCACACCTTGAATCTCTGCTGATTCCAGCTGATCATCTAAACATTTTATGTTCTTTTCATAGCAGTCTACCTTTGCTTTATGGTCAGCTAACCAATTGACACCGATGACAATGTCATACGATCCTAAAGGTGCGACATAGAGATCAACTTCCATGGAAAAGTTAGGTAAGTCAAGGACTGCCCCAAAAAGACACATACTCACTGTATGAACAGAATTATTACCATACTGTACAGTCCAAGATTTATCCATTTTTCCAGCTTTTCTTTTAAGTTTAGAAGCAAGTTTATTAGATATAAAACATTCAGTAGCTCCTGTATCAAAAAGAATAGTGACAGGTATGCCGAATAACTTACCCGGAACTTCTATAGGTGTCACTTGCTTTTCAGCTTGCTTGTCCGCTACTGCAGCATGTATCTTATGCTGCTGATTACGATCATCCTTCTTTAAAGGGCACTGATTTGCGTAGTGATCTTTGCCACAATTGTAGCAGCCTCCTACAGGTCCCTTTTTAGGCTCAAAGTTGCCTCCAGTTTTGTAATTGTCACGTTGTCCTCCATAGGGCTTCTGCCCATTATTATAATTTTTAACAAAATTATCCTTTGCATTTCCAGCAGGCTTATTTACTACTGCTTTCTTATTGTTATCTCCTGGAAACTTACTCTTGTTTCCAAACTTTTTCCATGGTCCTTTTCTAGGTGCAAGAGAGGTTGAAGAAGGGTTTGCAGTCTTCTTCCGCACTTCCTCCTTATGAGCAGAAATAGCCTTTAATTTCTGTTCTTGCCTTATGGCCTTTTCAACAACTCCTTCCATAGTGGTTGGACTGTGAACATCGACCTCTCCCCCTATCACGGGATTCAATCCCATGATGAATTTCCGTATTCTGAACTTCTCGTCAGTTTGATACTGCGGTACATACTTGAGGAGTTTTGTAAACCGCTCCCAGTATTCAGTTACCGTTAGCTTCCCTTGAGCTAAGTTCTGAAATTCTGTCATTTTCTGATCATAGAAAAGTTGTGGCAGCCAACGTTGCCTAAAATAGCCTTTAAATTGATCCCAAGTAATATTGGTCTCATCAATGTTTAGTTCAGCTTTACGGCTATCCCACCATGAAGATGCTTCGTGGGAAAGCTGATAGGCTCCCCAAATAGCTTTGGTTTCCTCTGAGAAGTTCCTTATTGCAAAGTACTTCTCCATTTCACTGAGCCAGTTCTCAGCTCCATCTCCTAATGTGGTGCCATCATACTTAGGTGGACTTATCCTTTTTATATCATTAGTGAGTTCTGCTGCCAATCTGGCCTTTTTGTTTTCTGGTTGGACAGGTGCATTCCCAGCATTAACATCAACACCCATGTCGGGGTTGTCCTCAGGAGGTTGCTGATTATTATTATCAGCTTCTTCATCCTCCTCATTTCCCATCACCTGCTGTTCAAGTACAGCTAAGCGATCTCTTGTGTCCAACAGGGCAGCAAGGATCTCATCAAGTTTCTGGGTTGTTGCCACTCCTCCTTCAGGTGGAGCATTATTCGCAACGTTCCCCCTTGTTCTAACCATTTTCTGTTACAAGAAAATTCAGGTTTTTATCAGATTATGGACACAATAGGTCCAAGAGCTGCAACCTTCAGCTCTGATACCAAGATGTAACATCCTCATTTTATAACTTAGAACAAGTGAATTTTTTTTTTTTTTTGATAATTACATCCTGGTTCTAAATACATAATTTAGAACTCACAAATCAAATAACCATTCTTATAACAGACAACCATATGCAGTTGTAATGACTCGGAGTACCTCCGATCTATTCATTCCATGACTCGGTAATCTACCGATCTATTCATGAGTAATAAGAGTTGGTGTTTTTATTTAACACTTTACTCTTGCGGTTCTCTTCCCTACTCGGGATTCGAGAATGCTCTGTCCAAGGAACCTAACTGAATAATTGTTACCATTATTCATCGGCATCTCATCCCTTAGACTAGGTGAATTAGGACAACGCAATCAGCAGCTTGCGATACTTTGGCCAAAGATTTGAAACATACTGTTTATGTCTCGTATTCCTTAACGGCATACTCGTCAATCTGGAATACGCCCTTCACCCCATTCTTATGTTATATAGAATGTCTTATACCGACTACTGTCAGTCCTTCCTTTCACAACTTAATCACTCGGAGACAGATTAACAAGGTGATAATGTTATAGGGATGCCCACGAGTATTAGGGATACGATGACATACTGGTTTAACCCTGCAGTTAGACCAGTGTGTCAAGATACCCCGGACCTCCTAGGCAGCCTTATAACCTGATCACATTCCTAATCGGTCCCTGAGTAACTCGTTCGAACAAGGTGTAGATCTTAGCGATCAATGCAAAGGGTGTCGTCATAAGTCCCCTGCATTGTTGTAACTTCGAGAAGATCCTAATCTTCTCGGAGGTACAACCCTGCAGTTGACTTGTGTCGTCAACCTTTAATCCGCCTCGAAAAGATCTACTTTATAATATGCGTTACGCACTTTGAGTTTTAAATTACTTAAAGACTTTTCCCCTAGGGTTAGTCTTTCCTGATCCCTGGATTCTTCATCTTAAGATGACCTTCCTCAATAAAACCCATTGCATGGTGGAGATATTAAGGCTAAGGTCTCATCAAGGAGTTATTAGAATACACATGATTCTAAAACAACAGAATTGGACAATATCTCATAACCTTCATATGAGATTGCCATCTGAACCCCATTAGATTTATTTCAGTTCTCTTAACTGAATTTATATCATACTTATTAGTATAAAGATATAAATGGTTAAGAATCCAATTTAATGTTGTCCTGTCATACTCAGGACTAGGGATTAGTAATTTACCTCAGCTTGATTAGTGTTCTGCTTAGGTTCATTTTAACCCTATCTTTTAAAAAGACAATGATTTAAACTTTAATTTAGCTTTCGATAGAACAAATGAGAACTACTAAACACTCATAAGAATTCAATCACATTTTCTTAAAGCTTTTATTGACAATCACAAAAGCATCCAAATTACACAAAGATAACATTGCCACTCTGGTATATAAACCGAAGAAGGTCAACTATCAGAATTAAGAATACAACACATAAGTATCAAATACTTATTTCCATTCCTTTCAGAACTATACAATTACATTTTATGCAAGCAACGCATACTTGATACAATGCTTAACGGAAAAGAAACATCTTTCCACTTTTTGTACATTTAGATAATCAAGCTGTAATTCATTATAAATCAAATAAAACAATCTGATCATCCTGTCAGATCTGCATTGCTTTTACCACTTACGGCAACCATCTGCAAAAATAGTCAACATGAGTCAGTTCGATGAACTGAGCATGATAAGCACTAACTTTTAAAACAATTGCAATCCGTCAATTGTTTTCATTAAACACCCTGTTTAAATGAGATCAATTATCCAAACAAGTAAACATAATCAGACTATGCCTTTGTAATACAAAAATGACTACAAACGTGTAACTCTATCATCGTTACAGAATAGTCCTAAACACTTCTCAAATATTTCATCAAATATTAAGAATCAAAGAACGAAAGTATCCAAACAATTATCTTGAATCCAAGATCAGCAACATTGAACAAATCGTTACTTTCATCAGAATAAGGAATATCATAGCAAATCAATAAGATACAAAAACAATTCCAACTGTTAAATAGATATCGGCATGCATTGATATAATTAAAGAGAAAGAAACAAATCATTCTCCTTTCCCTTCACACAAGTTCACTACTGTACCGTCTCCACATATGGAAAGCAATCATTCAGTATGTATACGAACAAGTCCGACAAACCACAAGAAGAATCACTGTCTTAATAAAAATCGAACACAAAGAAAAACTCCCCGTATGGTGGCTAACACGTCAATAGTGAAGTCTATCAACCAAATAGACTCTACAAGAAGCGTTAAACAACATGATAATCACCACATTGCCTGTCGAGGTGCAGTCGACGGCTTAGTTCAGTCTAGCTTAAAACAGGATAGTTTTGCAACAAAGACTAACATGCTAACAATCCCACACATAAACCTATAGCCCAAGCTAGTCCCTTCTAAACACAGTAAGGCTTTTCGACCCAAGGTCGAAATCAAGAACTTTTATTATATCGCGGCCAACAACAAACTTCATCGCATTAAGCAATTTGATGTTTCCATAAGACTATGCGAAGATTATCCTACAAATACCGTAACATACACAGCCTCATCCAACTAGGAAAATCGAAAGGAAACATATTATCCTGTATTTACATCTGTACGCAATCGGACTCAGACATATAGCATTCACGATTCATTTATACAGAGCCGCGTTACTTGATATAAATCATTACTCAGGAAATCCCACAATGTCAAAACAACAGTATACCAAGTCAAGTTTTAACTGAGGCAAAAGAAAATACAGGTTAACTTCCACGAATTCAACTGAACCCGAACAACAGTGGCAAGACAAATTATTGCAAATGATTCCATCTGGGCAAATCAATGGTGTACATATAAAAATCAGGCAAAAGCAATTTTAATTACTGATTTCAAAACAAGAAACCCGACTGAACCTTTGCCAATTCTTCACAAGATTGCACAGAATGTAAACGTAAAAATACACCCAAAGAATCTGTACCACAAAATCCTTGCAACACGAAGGTATTCCTACAAATAACAGAGGTCTTAGTACATGTTATTCCCTCAAGTCACTGGCTCATCAATCACCAATATTCAATTATATTTAACTTGAACAGAGGTCCAAATATAAATAAATCATTCAATCGACTCCACAGAGTCATTCTGATTACAACAAAATATGAATATATACATATTGCATACTGATAACGGGTTGAAACCCATAACCACAAAGCAAGGAATACACAATTTCCAAAAAGGGCGCAATGAAATACTGAAACACAATAAGTTATTCGTTCAAAATAACTTAAAATACCATAGCGAAGCCCTACTAGGTTCTGTAACCTTCACCAATGATAACCACCACAAACTTGCAAAGAAGTCCAATAAGACTGAACATTCACACAAAAGTCCAACAGTATCTTTTCCGACAAGAATCAACAACAAGCCTCATCAACAAGTTTCAATCAACAAGTTTCTATAAACAAACTTCTATCAACAAGTTTCTATCAACAAGTTTCTACCAACAAGTTTCTACTGTATCCTGAACCCAGCAAGAGAAGCATGCACGGGTTCTCACGGAGCAGGAAGATACCCTTCAAGCACATGTTACACAAACTTACGCCGGAATGTGAAGCACAATAAAATAGAGAACAGTTCGAAATACATCACACACCCATTAAGGGTTAAATTTGAAAAACGAACAGCATAAAGATACAGTACCAAATCACACAAGACAACCATAGAAAATCATCTATTCCATAAATCATTTGAACAGAGTTGTTCTAATGAAATCACTTGAAAGACAAAGCAAGATTTTTAAAGGTTAGGGCCTAACATGCCTGGATTTTTACTCAAAATTCCGAAGCAGACCACTGGAAGAGCTCAGACTTCCTTTTCCTTTTCCAAGTTAGAGCGACCAACAAAATTTTGCTATCTCCATGACATATATATTTCCCTTGCCAGAGAAAAGAGCTAGATACCCTCATACTCGCCATGCAACTCCAAGAAGACTGGTGCGAAGAACCAGTGAACAGGCAGAAGGAAAACCGAAATTCGCGATAAGCCAAACAAACCAACAACTTCCCAGTTTGCATGCCTTCACGCGAGTTCCGAGCTCGACTACCGAGCACATTGAATGCATTTACACCAACTTTCCCGCTCAAACTCCACTGCCACCGACCGCCAAAATTGGCGACAGTCAAATAAAATTTCCACCATTTTCAGTTTTGGCGACCTGCCACGTCGGCACAATTAGCCATTTCTAAAACCTCCGCCAAAACCTGTCCTTCACACTTATCCTTTGCATTAAATAACATAGAAAAAGCCGCCCATGGTTCGCACCCCTCCATAGGTCCCTTTACATTCTTGCTCATTAGTTAGGTTAGTAACTTAGGTTAGAATTTAGGATAATTCTCATTCTAACTTCAAAGAACATAGATACTAACTTAGGACATTAGCACATAGCCTAGGTCTAGGTTAGATTAACACTAATCTAACCCCTAGGTTAGGTTTAGTCTTAGATTACTAATCAATAATAATTCCAGTTAGGTCTACATCCCGTACACTCAGAAAAAGACCTACATCATACATTCTTGAACAGGGTTAGTTCCTGTTCTGCCTTAGGCTGCAGAATCGTATGCAACTGAATTATTACCTGGTCCACGATCGAGACCTTCCAGATATACTTCGATATCGGGAACCAATTCATTTCACATGATCAACCTGAGTCATACTCCAGACTAGCTTATTCAATGCTTCTAGACCTTGCAACCTGTTCAAGGTCTGTAATTTTAATTCATCACGAACAAACTTAAAGCAATACTTGGATCAATTCCACTGATCCAAGGCTAGATCTTATAGGTGGCTAACTCTATAATTCATTCCGAGATCAGATTAAACTCAGATGCAAAATGAAATAAATAAAAGAGTCTAATCATATTCTGACTCAGTCAAAGATCTGCAAAGAAAATACAGTACATATCAAGCATGATTTCTTAATCGAGGAACACATCCTTTTACAAGAAATCACATATCAACACTTGTATGCTCAGGAGGAAGTAACAACAGTTCGGGGTGTTACATGCTTCCCTCCTAAAAAGATTCATCATCTCGATGAATTACATATTAAATTAACCTTCAGGTCAATCAATTTATCAGTACACAAATAATGTGACTATTTCATATTTGAATAGTTCCAGAAATCAATGTCACAACACATTTTATTCAACCTGAATAATGTCTGCCTTCATCTGGCTTTCATAAATACTTAAAAACAATAAGTTCATAAAAGTATGTTTTGTCAACAGATTTCATTCTGTTGAAAAAGAGAAGGAAAAGCAATTTTCATCTCTTCCAGATTTTCCCAAGTTGCACTTTCTTCGCTAAACTGGTCCCACTGGACCTTACATTGCTGTATTTCACGATTTCTTAAATGCAATTGGTGAGTTTCCAGCACTCGTGTGGGTTTAACCACGATTATTCCTGGGTCTTGGACCTGCAAGGAATTCCAATTTAAAACATGTGACAGATCTGAAACGTATTTCTTAAGCAAAGAAATATGGAAAACATCATGCATGCGAGATAAAGCAGGTGGCAATGCTAAACGATAAGCTACAGGATTGATTATTTCGACAATTTCGAAAGGTCCCACGAATCGAGGTGACAACTTGGCAGCCTTGCCAAAAGTTATAGAACTCTTTCTGGGTTTAACACGAAGAAAAACCTTATCACCAAGCTCAAACCTTCTATCAACCCGCTTAAGGTCAGCATAGCTCTTCTGTCTATCCGCTGCTTCCTTTAGTCGTTCACGAATCAGCTTAACTTGCTGTTCCATTTCAGTGAGAATTTCTGGTCCAATTACCACTCTATCCTCAACACTGTCCCAACTAACAGGGGTTCTGCACTTTCTTCCATAAAGTGCTTCAAATGGTGCCATTTTAAGAGATGAGTGATAAGTATTGTTGTATGCGAACTCAACTAATGGAAGATACTCTTCCCATTTATACTGTTGATCCATGCAATACATTCGCAACATGTCCTCCAACACTTGGTTTACCCTCTCAGTTTGTCCATCCGTTTCCGGATGATATGCAGAACTGAAGTTTAGTTTCGTTCCAAGAGCTGCGTTAAGTGTTTGCCAAAACCTTGACGTCATTCTAGGATCCCTGTCAGATATAATCAATTCTGGTACACCATGTAATCTGAAAATTTCGTGTACGAATCTTTTGGCCAGCACTGGTGAATCATCCTTTAGATTTCCAGCGATGAAATGAGCTACCTTGGTCAGTTTATCTACAACTACCAGGATAACATCATGTTTATTCCTGGACATAGGTAGTCCTTGTACAAAATCCATGGTTATTACTTGCCATTTGTACTGCGGTATGCTATGAGGATATAGCAGTCCAGCAGGGTGCATATGTTCTGCCTTCACCCGCTGACATTCCAGACAATGAGTCACAAAATTAATTACATCCTTTTTCATACCTTTCCAGAAGTATTGCTGTTTTAAATCAGCAAGCATTTTTGTGATACCTGGGTGTCCAGAGAAAGGTGAATTATGAAATTCAACTAACAATTTATTTCTCAAATCGTTCAGCATAGGTACATATACCCTGTTTTCATAACGCAAGATTCCTTCATTATCAAAATGAAAACCTTTATACCTTATATCCTTAGGTTCTGCAGCAAGCGCTGCTTTTACTTGCTGAAAGTATGCATCTGATTCTGAGGCACTTTTTACCTCATCTTTAAACTGAGTTCTTAATGTTATAAGAGCAGAAATGTGCCTCCTACGACTTAGAGCATCAGCTACTCTATTCTCCTTCCCTTTGATATAGCTAATATCAAAGTCATATTGTGATAAAAATTCTAACCACCTTCTCTGTCTGGCATTCAGATTGGGCTGAGTAAAAATATATTTCAGTCCTAAGTGATCAGTTTTCAACTCAAAAGGTTTCCCAAGTAAATAGTGTCTCCAGACTTGAAGTGCATGAACAATGGCAGCAAGTTCCAAATCATGAGGGGCATAATTCAGCTCATGTAACTTAAGTTTTCTACTTTCATATGCTATGACCTGATCATTTTGTAGCAAAACACCTCCAAGGCCTTCCCCAGAAGCATCCGTTACAACAGTAAAACTCCCATTAGGGTCTGGTACAGCTAGTATAGGTGCAGAAGTCAACTGGTCTTTCAAACTTTTGAAAGCCGCTTCGCACTTATCATTCCATATGAATTTCTTATCCTTCTTCTGCAATGAAGTTATTGGTGCAGCTACTTTAGAAAAATCCTTTACAAATTTTCTATAGTAACCAGCAAGACCCATGAAGCTTCTTACTTCATGCACATTCTTTGTGCAGCCACTCGGTTATTGCCACTATTTTTTAAGGATCTATACAGCAATTCCTTCTTTACTTATAACATGACCCAAATAGTGAACTTCTGAATCAAAGAAAGAACATTTGGATAACTTACCATACAACTTCCTCTTTCTCAAAATTCCCAAAACTATCTTCAAATGCTCATTGTGCTCCTCAACGCTTTTAGAATAAATGAGAATATCGTCCAAGAATACAAGTACAAACTTGTCCAGGTATTCTTGAAAGATATTGTTCATTAAATTCATAAAGGCTGTGGGTGCATTGGTTAATCCAAAGGGTAGAACTGTGAATTCATAATGTCCGTACCTTGTTCGGAAAGCTGTTTTATGAATATCTTCCTCTCTAATCCTTAACTGATGGTAACCAGATTGAAGGTCTATCTTAGAATAAACCGCTGCTCCACGCATCTGATCAAACAGATCATCGATCCTAGGAAGTGGATATCGGTTCTTGACTGTTGCTTTGTTCAACATCCGATAATCAATACACAGCCTTAGTGTTCCATCCTTCTTTTTCACAAATATTACAGGCGCTCCCCAAGGTGAAACACTTGGTCTGATCAAACCTTTAGACAAAAGCTCTTGCAACTGTGCCTTAAGCTCGACTAACTCTGTAGTAGTCATCCGATAAGGCGCTTTGGAAATAGGTTCTGTTCCTGGCTTGATTTCAATGGTGAAGTCAAATTCTCTCTTGGGTGGTAACCCTGGTAATTCCTCAGGAAAAACATCCCTGAAACCTTGTAACAGAGGGAATCGTTTCATGAGATCGTCATCTTCTTCTGAAGATTCAGATATCTTCACGGCATAAAGGGTACATCCTTTATTTTTAGCCTTTTTAAGCTGCATAGCTGACAGTTTTCTAACTGAAATTTCCCGTTTCACACCTTGAATCTCTGCTGATTCCAGCTGATCATCTAAACATTTTATGTTCTTTTCATAGCAGTCTACCTTTGCTTTATGGTCAGCTAACCAATTGACACCGATGACAATGTCATACGATCCTAAAGGTGCGACATAGAGATCAACTTCCGTGGAAAAGTTAGGTAAGTCAAGGACTGCCCCAAAAAGACACATACTCACTGTATGAACAGAATTATTACCATACTGTACAGTCCAAGATTTATCCATTTTTCCATCTTTTCTTTTAAGTTTAGAAGCAATTTTATTAGATATAAAACATTCAGTAGCTCCTGTATCAAAAAGAATAGTGACAGGTATGCCGAATAACTTACCCGGAACTTCTATAGGTGTCACTTACTTTTCAGCTTGCTTGTCCGCTACTGCAACATGTATCTTATGCTGCTGATTACGATCATCCTTCTTTAAAGGGCACTGATTTGCGTAGTGATCTTTGCCACAATTGTAGCAGCCTCCTACAGGTCCCTTTTTAGGATCAAAGTTGCCTCCAGTTTTGTAATTGTCACGTTGTCCTCCATAGGGCTTCTGCCCATTATTATAATTTTTAACAAAATTATCCTTTGCATTTCCAGCAGGCTTATTTACTGCTGCTTTCTTATTGTTATCTCCTGGAAACTTACTCTTGTTTCCAAACTTTTTCCATGGTCCTTTTCTAGGTGCAAGAGAGGTTGAAGAAGGGTTTGCAGTCTTCTTCCGCACTTCCTCCTTATGAGCAGAAATAGCCTTTAATTTCTGTTCTTGCCTTATGGCCTTTTCAACAACTCCTTCCATAGTGGTTGGACTGTGAACATCGACCTCTCCCCCTATCACGGGATTCAATCCCATGATGAATTTCCGTATTCTGAACTTCTCGTCAGTTTGATATTGCGGTACATACTTGAGGAGTTTTGTAAACCGCTCCCAATATTCAGTTACCGTTAGCTTCCCTTGAGCTAAGTTCTGAAATTCTATCATTTTCTGATCATAGAAAAGTTGTGGCAGCCAACGTTGCCTAAAATAGCCTTTAAATTGATCCCAAGTAATATTGGTCTCATCAATGTTTAGTTCAGCTTTACGGCTATCCCACCATGAAGATGCTTCGTGGGAAAGCTGATAGGCTCCCCAAATAGCTTTGGTTTCCTCTGAGAAGTTCCTTATTGCAAAGTACTTCTCCATTTCATTGAGCCGAGTTCTCGCTCCATCTCCTAATGTGGTGCCATCATATTTAGGTGGACTTATCCTTTTATATCATTAGTGAGTTCTCACGCTAATCTGCCTTTTTGTTTTCTCGTTGGACAGGTGCATTCCCGACATTAACATCAACACCCATGTCGGGGTTGTCCTCAGGAGGTTGCTGATTATTATTATCAGCTTCTTCATCCTCCTCATTTCCCATCACCTGCTGTTCAAGTACAGCTAAGCGATCTCTTGTGTCCAACAGGGCAGCAAGGATCTCATCAAGTTTCTGGGTTGTTGCCGCTCCT
This sequence comes from Taxus wallichiana var. yunnanensis, assembly GCA_018340775.1. Taxonomy (NCBI): domain Eukaryota; kingdom Viridiplantae; phylum Streptophyta; class Pinopsida; order Cupressales; family Taxaceae; genus Taxus; species Taxus wallichiana. Next base: position 623,876,877 of record CM031240.1, read on the forward strand.
CCTTCAGGTGGAGCATTATTCGCAACGTTCCCCCTTGTTCTAACCATTTTCTGTTACAAGAAAATTCAGGTTTTTATCAGATTATGGACACAATAGGTCCAAGAGCTGCAACCTTCAGCTCTGATACCAAGATGTAACATCCTCATTTTATAACTTAGAACAAGTGAATTTTTTTTTTTTTGATAATTACATCCTGGTTCTAAATACATAATTTAGAACTCACAAATCAAATAACCATTCTTATAACAGACAACCATATGCAGCTGTAATGACTCGGAGTACCTCCGATCTATTCATTCCATGACTCGGTAATCTACCGATCTATTCATGAGTAATAAGAGTTGGTGTTTTTATTTAACACTTTACTCTTGCGGTTCTCTTCCCTACTCTGGGATTCAGAATGCTCTGTCCAAGGAACCTAACTGAATAATTGTTACCATTATTCATCGGCATCTCATCCCTTAGACTAGGTGAATTAGGACAACGCAATCAGCAGCTTGCGATACTTTGGCCAAAGATTTGAAACATACTGTTTATGTCTCGTATTCCTTAACGGCATACTCGTCAATCTGGAATACGCCCTTCACCCCATTCTTATGTTATATAGAATGTCTTATACCGACTACTGTCAGTCCTTCCTATCACAACTTAATCACTCGGAGACAGATTAACAAGGTGATAATGTTATATGGATGCCCACGAGGATTAGGGATACGATGACATACTGGTTTAACCCTGCAGTTAGACCAGTGTGTCAAGATACCCCGGATCTCCTAGGCAGCCTTATAACCTGATCACATTCCTAATCGGTCCCTGAGTAACTCGTTCAAACAAGGTGTAGATCTTAGCGATCAATGCAAAGGGTGTCGCCATAAGTCCCCTGCATTGTTGTAACTTCGAGAAGATCCTAATCTTCTCGGAGGTACAACCCTGCAGTTGACTTGTGTCGTCAACCTTTAATCCGCCTCGAAAAGATCTACTTTATAATATGCGTTACGCACTTTGAGTTTTAAATTACTTAAAGACTTTTCCCCTAGGGTTAGTCTTTCCCGATCCCTGGATTCTTCGTCTTAAGATGACCTTCCTCAATAAAACCCATTGCATGGTGGAGATATTAAGGCTAAGGTCTCATCAAGGAGTTATTAGAATACACATGATTCTAAAACAACAGAATTGGACAATATCTCATAACCTACATATGAGATTGCCATCTGAACCCTATTAGATTTATTTCAGTTCCCTTAACTGAATTTATATCATACTTAATAGTATAAAGATATAAATGGTTAAGAATCCAATTTAATGTTGTCCTGTCATACTCAGGACTAGGGATTAGTAATTTACCTCAGCTTGATTAGTGTTCTGCTTAGGTTCATTTTAACCCTATCTTTTAAAAAGACAATGATTTAAACTTTAATTTAGCTTTCGATAGAACAAATGAGAACTACTAAACACTCATAAGAATTCTATCACATTTTCTTAAAGCTTTTATTGACAATCACAAAAGCATCCAAATTACACAAAGATAACATTGCCACTCTGGTATATAAACCGAAGAAGGTCAACTATCAGAATAAGAATACAACACATAAGTATCAAATACTTATTTCAATTCCTTTCAGAACTATACAATTACATTTTATGCAAGCAGCATACTTGATACAATGCTTAATGGAAAAGAAACATCTTTCCACTTTTTGTACATTTAGATAATCAAGCTGTAATTCATTATAAATCAAATTAAACAATCTGATCATCCTGTCAGATCTGCATTGCTTTTACCACTTACGGCAACCATCTGCAAAAATAGTCAACATGAGTCAGTTCGATGAACTGAGCATGATAAGCACTAACTTTTAAAACAATTGCAATCCGTCAATTGTTTTCATTAAACACCCTGTTTAAATGAGATCAATTATCCAAACAAGTAAACATATTCAGACTATGCCTTTGTAATACAAAAATGACTACAAATGTGTAACTCTATCATCGTTACAGAATAGTCCTAAACACTTCTCAAATATTTCATCAAATATTAAGAATCAAAGAACGAAAGTATCCAAACAATTATCTTGAATCCAAGATCAGCAACATTGAACAAATCGTTACTTTCATCAGAATAAGGAATATCATAGCAAATCAATAAGATACAAAAACAATTCCAACTATTAAACAGATATCGGCATGCATTGATATAAATAAAGAGAAAGAAACAAATCATTCTCATTTCCCTTCACACAAGTTCACTACTGTACCGTCTCCACATATGGAAAGCATTCATCCAGTATGTATACGAACAAGTCCGACAAACCACAAGAAGAATCACTGTCTTAATAAAAATCGAACACAACAAAAACTCCTGTACAGTGGCTAACACGTCAATAGTGAAGTCTATCAACCAAACAGACTCTACAAGAAGCGTTAAACAACATGAAAATCACCACATTGCCTGTCGAGGTGCAGTCGACGGCTTAAGTTCAGTCTAGCTTAAGACAGGATAGTTATGCAACAAAGACTAACACGCTAACAATCCCACACATAAAGCTATAGCCCAAGCTTGTCCCTTCTAAACACAGTAAGGTTTTTCAACCCAAGGTCGAAATCAAGAACTTTTATTATATCGCGGCCAACAACAAACTTCATCGCATTAAGCAATTTGATGTTTCCATAAGACCATGCAGAGATTATCTTACAAATACCGTAACATACACAGCCTCATCCAACTAGGAAAATTAGAAAGGAAACATATTGTCCTGTATTTACATCTGTACGCAATCGGACTCAGACATATAGCATTCACGATTCATTTATACAGAGCCACGTTACTTGATATAAATCATTACTCAGGAAATCCCACAATGTCAAAACAACAGTATACCAAGTCAAGTTTTAACTGAGGCAAAAGAAAATACAGGTTAACTTCCACGAATTCAACTGAACCCGAACAACAGTGGCAAGACAAATCATTGCAAATGATTCCATCTGGGCAAATCAATGGTGTACATATAAATCAGGCAAAAGCAATTTTAATTAATGATTTCAAAACAAGAAACCCGACTGAACCTTTGCCAATTCTTCGTGCAAGATTGCACAGAATGTAAACATAAAAATACACCCAAAGAATCTGTACCACAAAATCCTTGCAACACGAAGGTATTCCTACAAATAATAGAGGTCTTAGTACATGTTATTCCCTCAAGTCACTGTCTCATCAATCACCAATATTCAGTTATATTTAACTTGAGCAGAGGTCCAAGTATAAATAAATCATTCAATCGACTCCACAGAGTCATTCTGATTACTACAAAAATATGAATATATACATATTGCATACTGCTAACGGGTTGAAACCCAGAACCACAAAGCAAGGAATACACAATTTCCAAAAAGGGTCGCAACGAAATACAGAAACACAATAAGTTATTCGTTCAAAATAACTTAAATACCAAAGCGAAGCCCTACTAGGTTCTGTATCCTTCACCAATGATAACCACCAAAAACTTGCAAAGAAGTCCAACAAGACCTCTTCGACAAGAATCAACAACAAGCCTCATCAACAAGTTACAATCAACAAGTTTCTATAAACAAACTTCTATCACAAGTTTCTACCAACAAGTTTCTACTGTATCCTGAACCCAGCAAGAGAAGCATGCACGGGTTCTCACGGAGCAGGAAGATACTCTTCAAGCACATGTTTCACAAACCTACGCCGGAATGTAAAGCACAACAAAACAGTGAACAGTTCGAAGTACAACACACACCCATTAAGGGTTAAATTTGTAAAAACGAACAGCATAAAGATACAGTACCAAATCACACAAGACAACCATAGAAAATCATCTATTCCATAAATCATTTGAACAGAGTTGTTCTAATGAAATCACTTGAAAGACAACAAGATTTTTAAAGGTTAGGGCCTAACATGCCTGGATTTTTACTCAAAATTCCGAAGCAGACCACTGGAAGAGCTCGGACTTCCTTTTCCTTTTCCAAGTTAGAGCGACCAACAAAATTTTGCTATCTCCATGACATATATATTCCCTTGCCAGAGAAAAGAGCTAGATACCCTCATACTCGCCATGCAACTCCAAGAAGACTGGTGCGAAGAACCAGTGAACAGGCAGAAGGAAAACCAAAATTCGTGATAAGCCAAACAAACCAACAACTTCCCAGTTTGCATGCCTTCACGCGAGTTCCGAGCTCGACTACCGAGCACATTGAATGCATTTACACCAACTTTCCCGCTCAAACTCCACTACCACCGACCGCCAAAATTGGCGGCAGGTCACCAAATAAAATTTCCACCATTTTCGTTTTGGCGACACTGCCACGCGTCGGCACAATTAGCCGTTTCTAAAACCTCCGCCAAAACCTGTCCTTCACACTTATCCTTTGCATTAAATAACATAGAAAATGCCGCCCATGGTTCGCACCCCTCCATAGGTCCCTTTACATTCTTGCTCATTAGTTAGGTTAGTAACTTAGGTTAGAATTTAGGATAATACTCATTCTAACTTCAAAGAACATAGATACTAACTTAGGACATTAGCACATAGCCTAGGTCTAGGTTAGATTAACACTAATCTAACCCATAGGTTAGGTTTAGTCTTAGGTTACTAATCATTAATAATTCCAGTTAGGTCTACATTCTGTACACTCAGAAAAAGACCTACATCATACCTTCTTGAACAGGGTTAGCTCCTGTTCTGCCTTAGGCTGCAGAATCGTATGTAACCGAATTATTACCTGGTCCACGATCGAGACCTTCCAGATATACTTCGATATCGGGAACCAATTCATTTCACATGATCAACCTGAGTCATACTCCTGACTAGCTTATTCAATGCTTCTAGACCTTGCAACCTGTTCAAGGTCTGTAATTTTAATTCATCACGAACAAACTTAAAGCAATACTTGGATCAATTCCACTGATCCAAGGCTAGATCTTATAGGTGGATAACTCTATAATTCATTCCGAGATCAGATTAAACTCAGATGCAAAATGAAATAAATAAAAGAGTCTAATCATATTCTCGACTCACCAAAGATCTCGCAAAGAAAATACAAGATACATATCAAGCATGATTTCTTAATCGAGGAGCACATCCTTTTACAAGAAATCACATATCAACACTTGTATGCTCAGGAGGAAGTAACAACAGTGTTCGGGTGTTACACAAAGAACCAAAACGGGTCATCTCCCCTCATAGTAGTGACTCAAGCTTCTACACACTCAACAGAGGTCCCGTAAATCACAAAATATAAGATTTAAGTGAAGTAAATTAGCTACTATTACTCTCAACAGGTTGAATCCACAAGAAAACAACAATCCAAACACCCATTTCATCATGATCTTAACAACAGTGATAAAATTTACACCCACTTCCAGTTTCAACTGAAAACATCAATTTTCTTACCTTCTCTTAGCAAGGGAAGATAACCCTGATCAAATCTTAAAACAATCATTGTTTTTCATTAAACTATTTTAGCATAGGACATCGAAGTCCACACAACTTAAGCAACATTCTAGTTTCAAATAAGATAAACACGATTTACTCACATATGCATCAAGAAAATACCCATATTGAATCTTTTCCAAATAACAAACTCAAGTAGAAGATCACAACAAAATACACCAAGGAATTTCCACAAAACCATTTGTTTCTAAGAGCAGAGTTGTTCTTATGAAGATGTTTAGTAAAAAGTAGAACTGTTTAATAAGAAGAGCCTATCATGTCTGATAAATTTTCTTGTTGATTGTAGAAGACCTCCATCTAAGCCTCTCAAAGACCTCTTCTTTCCTAAACAACGTCAACAATCAAATCTCCCAACTGCCTCCATGTTTCCATAGGTTCGAAACAATTTGAGGATGCTCAAGATCACTATGGATCGAAAAATAGACTTGCTAGTTCAAAGAACCAAAACCACATGCAGAAAAAAAAAACATGAAAGATCAAAATGAAAAACAACTTCCACAAAACCCACTTCTCATCTTTCCTAGGAAATTTCTTTGTCATAATCAATGTCATTAAATAAATTAAATGAAAATTCCCTCTCTTTTCTTACACCACTGCCACTTCAAATTTGGCAAAGTTGATTTCAAAAATTAACATTCATTTTTAAATTTAGCAATGATGCCAGCTAGGCATCCTACCTACCTTCCTTTCCTCCAAAAACTTGGAAAATTAAGATGTAAGGACTGAAATTTAATTCTCATTAATACCTTAGAAACCACCGCCACCAACCTTCCATTTTCCACGTAACCCATAGGTCCCCTTTAGGCTTAGTAATAGTTTAGGTCACCTTAACATTGGTTAGGTTTCCATCTTAGTTCTTAGGTTAGTTCAAAACTCACAACCAAATAACATACCATCTTAGGTTAGGTCATAACCCCTTAGGTTAGAATTCATATAGGGTAGGGCATTGCAACATAGTTTTAGGTGTCAACCGTAATAGTTTAGTAATAGGTCCTAGGTAAGTATTATTACCTTAGGTCAAAAATCCAATAGGGAAAACATTACAGTTTGGGTAAGATCTGAATAACAACAAGCATTCTGACCAAGGTTAAGGCATTTTCCTTATTAGCCCCATAACAGATCCTCAATCTATTTACGTTGCTTAGTGTTATAAAACACTCATAAAGGAGGTCCATGTTCAACATTAACAACATGATGCCAGGTAAGGACACATGTACCATATTCATGTAATCATAACCAAAATAAGAATAAGTTCTTTGTTAGATTTTTATTTCCAGATGTCGCTTAACAAGATAACAATAAAGAAGAACTGAAGCATACCTTGGATCAATGGAATTGATTCAAGGTGTGCTATTAACATATGGAAAATGTGAAAACAATGGTATAAATTTATAACTTATAATTTACAGAACAGAATGGCTTCACTTCCAAGTAAATAGAGTTAAACAAAGCATGAATTCTAGATAGTATCAATTTATCCATTGTAAACATGATTTTCAACATCAAACGAATACACCTTCCTAAGACAAATCACATGTCAACATTTGGAATGTCAAAATTGAAGTCATAATAGTAATAATCATGACCATGACGTTACATATAGGAAGTCTATTGTTAGAGAACTTGCATGTTTTGCATCCTTTTATAAAGGTGCATGGCTATTATTAGCATGTGGCCTATTTTGAGAAAGTGCATGGGTGGTGAAGGGAAAGTCCCCACCCCTATATATATGTATTGATTTGCATGGTTTGGTGTGTCAATTATTATAGAGTTATGCTACTGGTTTTGTCACGTGCATGACTCATGAAGATACCTTTATAATGTATGAAGATTCTATGTTTTACATTATTTAATAAAATGGATCATGTTGGCTAGATAATGGTGTTGAACATGACTAAAACTAGTTCTTGTATGGTAAATCTTGTTATATTTATTGTTTATTTCATCTTTTATATATTCTAAGATCTAGATATGGTTTATGCACTATGGACTATTTATTGTTGGTTATGAATTTGAATATACATATGCACTATCATGCTAACATTATGTACAAACAACTCTAAATAGGGACCTAGTGCCTTTGTGTGCTTTGGGTGAGCACTCAACACAGATGAGTGATGTGCTAATGCCTAGTTCATTTACAATGAATTCTAGGTTGCATCATCTATTTCCATTGATGGATGATTTACCAAGCATGCAAGGGAAAGTTGCACATGGTTCATCCTTCAGGATTAAATGTTGCACTTCCATTACTATGATCTAACCAACATCAATTACTATGATCTAACCTTGCTCATATATTAAGAATCATAGAATAATAATAGAGATAAAATGTAAATTTTTAGATAGATATATTTGTGCCCATTCTCATATAATAATTATAGAAGATAGAATGGGAAGTTGTGCATTGTGATAGTAACATTTTTTATTTTGTAAATATTAATAATTGTATTATACTAGTTGGACTATCCTTGGTAGAGCCAAGTGCTACACTACATACCCTCGAGAGGGATCAAGCCTTATGTAGTTCTCAGTTCTCATCTTAATATATATATATATATATATATATATATATATATATATATGCATTCACAATTAGTAAACATAGAATAATAATAGATATTTTGAATGGGTGAGGGCTCGGTTCCTATATGCTAAAGGATCTATCAAAGAATGATGGACCCAAAAAGCTTCTACATCAAGTCCAATGAATAGGGATAGAGTGTTGAGATTAAAATTCTCGATTTCTTCATCCAAACCAAACCGATGAGAGGGAAATATAAAAAATAGCAATCACGACAACTTCCAATTTATTACGGCTAACCATAAGAATATTCAAGAAATTGATATGGAAGGAGGACCATATTGGTTGGACTATCTATGGCAAAGCCAATTGCTGCATTATATACCCTTAAGAGGGATTAAACATTACATAGTTTTCCTTATGCTTAGTTCAAATGTAGTGGATTTTGGGGTGAAACCTTTATCTCTAATTATTCATTCTTCTTTCTCTTTTGGAATATCTATATTTTCATGAAGAAAATCAACAAACTTTCTCGAGAAACACTAATGAATTTTTCTAAATCTTCTCATGAATAATATCATCTAGTTTTCATTCCTTTGCAAAATTGGGGAGAAGCCCATTGTAAAACAAAGTAATCTTCATCTCCATGTCAAGCCCATTTGAGTGGGAAGATTCCCATTCACATATAGGAAACGTAGAAGAACAAACAGAAGAAGAATAAATGTTTAGAATGGGCATATGCCCATTCTCAAATAATAATCATACAAGAATTGTGAGAATTTTTTAACTCATATAAAACATATGGAAGATGAGTATATGTTTAGAAGAGACATATGGAATATAAATTTTACTTTATTTTAGAATGGGAAGATGTCTATTTAACATATAGAAATCATGAAAGAAGAATGACTCATAGAAGAAGAATTTAATTTTTCACCGTGAAGAATTTTTTTACTTTTTTAAAAAATTGAAGATAATTTTCAGAGATACTTATAACTCTTCTCTATTGATTTATTATGAGATGAATAATATCATATAGTTTTATTTCTCTTGTATTCTGATCTAGGTATAAAGATAATGCCATATTTTTTATCTTTTATATTTTTAATATGTGTTTTAAGAATATCACTTCAATATTTTGTAAGGATTGTGATGGGTCATTATGTTCTCTAATCATTTAACTAACATGATCTCCTGTTAGTGTCATTATAAACCATGGTTGTGTCCTAGGCTGTATGCAATGGAGCTTTATGTAACCAGTTCTTGTTGGGATTTCTATTGGGGGTGTTGTGAGATCTTTTAAGTTGGTTACTAATCTACGAAAACCTAATGTAAATCTCTGAGAATTCATCTACTACAATGAAAGGAACTATAAAATCTACACTTCTAACTGAAATTGAAATACACACACATAGTACTCAGAAAAATGGAATTACAACTGCGTAATTGAAGCTAGAACTTAGTAAGAATAAGATCGCATGTTAATTAGACTTTGCATAAAATAAAACACATATTCCAGATAAAAGTGTTGGTAAGGAAAACAAATACATTCAATCAAATTTTTCATGAAATATACTTGAAAAAGGATTGCAAAAGTAAGACTTATCGTAAAACCGTATGTATATGTAAACATAAAACAGCCTCTTGTCTCCTCGTTTGAGTGGTCCTTGCTCCCCTTGGGATAGAGGAATTACCTACAACTTTAGATCTCCAAAATTATGTTTACTTCAATTATTTTAAATAAGTTCCATATCTTAGACAACATATGGAGTTGAAAGTTTTGAATACCACAAACGATATATTGCAAAGTATCTCCAAAAATAATAGCTAACCATGTTCTTAAGAAGGTGTCTTAATATAGACACAAACGGTTATAGAATTTGCCATAATAGGTGGCACTAACATCTTCCACTAATCAATATTAACTAAAACTCATAAATTCCTATGGGACAGTTAGAAACAAGTCCCATACTGATAGGTTGACTGGTGGAAAAAGTCTTTTGCTCTGTATTCTAGCTCCAAACTTGGACTTCGTAATTACATCAGCAACAAACATTCATCATTTCCCTACACACATCATCACATTTTCCTCACAAAGACAGTTAGTAGGAAGTTTATACGGTAATCAGTTTCATGAACAAAAGAAAGGAAAATGCATCAAACTCACTATGATATAACTATACAAAGCATCCCCATGCATTAGCAAATCATATCTAAGTGGCAATTTACTGATCGTAGGAATGATATAAATGAGCCAAATAATGCACTCATCAACTTGCATAGTTGTTGTCATCAATAGTTATAAAAGGATGCATTTATATATGAATGTTTCTTGCATGTTTGAAAACCTCAAAAAGATCGCTCCCTTACAAAAAAATGTATATGATTATAAGAAATTCACTTCCAATCATTCGTGATATGACAAGGAGAAAACTATTTTGTTATTACCAAAGTATAGTGTGGGGTTACCACCTAGGCAACATTAATTATTTTCAAAGCTGGGTGGACTAGCTACACAGTCCGGATGAGAAGGTGAGTTGTGTTGGCTGAGCTGGGTAGGTGAGGTGACCCACCCAAATAGGTGAGCAAGTTGACATTCTCGAGCCGAGCAGGCGAGCTGATCTGCGAGATGGCGGTTGAGTTGACCGGGTTGAGCCGAAGGTGACGCTTTGATCGGATGAGCTAGGTGGACAATCTCACCTATCGAGCTAAGAAATATTTAACTTAATCATTTTCACATATGAATTAAAATGATTAAGTTCAATTTTGTATCTAATGAGAAAATTCATGTTCTCATAATTGGAATCATAAAAGAAGAATAAAGATAAAATCTATTTTGTTTTCTAATGGATAATTACCCATTCTCATAACCTTCATAGAATTATTGAAAATAATAAGTTCACTATAGCTTGTTTTACAATGATTAGAATTGGTATACACCCATTATCATAATTTTTTTATCTTCCATTGAATGGTTAGGTATCCATTCCTATAGAGGTATTAAAATGTTTAAGTTCAATATTTCTTCTATTATAATGTTTAGAAGGAGCTTATGCCATTTACATACAAACAAGAATTTATTTCTTGTATTGAATGGGTAGATGCCCATTTTCATATAGGAATCATATATGAAGAATATAGATTAAATTTAATTTTTTTTAGAATGGGAAGTTACCCATTATTATATAAGAACCATATAAGAAAATAGATAAAATTTACTTTTTTTTAATATTTAACCATGACATAGAGAGAGCATTAATTTGTAAATAAATTGTTTTCAACTATTTATTTATTAATTGAAGGTAATGTTATCCATATTTCACCCCCCGGGCCAAATATCGATCAACTATGACAACCCATAGAAAAAAACTGAGAAAACTCCTTCATATCTATAAATAGGTCACAGAGGGACTCAACAATGGAATAAAAGGGTTAGAAAAGAAGGTGCAGTGCCGCAGAGGAACCAGGAGCAAGAAAGGGGAAGAAACGATGAAGATCCAAAGTCCTTGGGTTCAAAGGAAAATAGAAAAGGCTTCAAAATTGGATAAGTATAAAGATATAAGTGGAGAATGCCAAGTGTCAGTATGGTGTTGATTTAAGGGGTGAATAGAGAAAAGGTTTCTAAATGAGTGCTAGATTGCCGCGTGTCCTAGGGGAAAGTGGACCATCGGGAAAAAGTTGGTTCTTTGCCCTTGTTATCTCAAAAGGGGTAAAAGTTGTAAAATGGCCCGCAACTCCGCCCAAGGAAAAAGTCAACATTTGGGCCTGAGTCAAAGCCAAGTGGGGAATCAAAGGAAAGGGAAAAAGATAAATTACGGACCCATAGGCCTAATTTTTGTTCCAATCTGCTACCATGTGTCCCATATCAAAAGGGGACCCATTTTTCAAGTTGTTTTCCCGCCCTCCTATACGGACCCGATAAAAACTTCAAAGGGGCATATATTTCAACTCAGGGCTCGAAATATTACAAATATGACACCATTGGAAAGATCTTTGCTGCACCTACACCATGGAGGTTTTAGAATTTAATTTGAGGAGGTTAGGTAAAGGAAAATGGAGGAAATGTCTTCAAGCCTTCAATGCAGGATCCATCTGTCTTAATAACTAGATAAAATTGGATCTATTTCCACCATTTCCTCTTATTTCAAGGTGCCAAATACAAGAATCATGTAGTAAAGATGGATTTGGGGCATATTTTATCATAAGCATTAACAACAATGGTTGAGCTTCAACCCACTTTTCCCACTTCCCTCTCTCTTTCTTCTCTCCGATCAAATCTATAAATACAGGGGCAAGATTCATTGTAAAGGGTTGTTCATTCTTCTTCCCCCCCTCTCTCTTTCTTCTCTAGGGTTGAATGTGGAGTTTAAGTCTCCTCCCTTGGCTTTGTAATGGAATTTTCTTGCCTCTTGCCCATTAATGGTGTACTGTGTGAAATCCTGGAGCAATAAAATATGTTTTTGTGATGCGTTTTGTCCATCCTTTGCTCATTTTGTTGTCTCTTCTTGCCTCTCACCATTGCAGGGTATACTATGCATATCTCTAATGTCCATTACAGGTTTTGGGAGCTATGTTTAAGGGGTTTGAAATGGCATTCTCGTGAAATTTATCCTTGGTATTTGATGCATCTATCCATCCTCTCCATTTCTCACCTTTCTCCATTTAAGGTAGTTGGGTTTGTGATCAATAGCTCCCTTTTCTCGGTGATATCACCTCTGTAGTGTAGGATTTATTAATTTTCATTCTCTCTCCCCCTAGTCCCTTCGAATTATTAGATTAGGAGTAGATAGTTGTATTTCCTTCCTTAGAAGTAGTTTAGTGCTAGGATTAGGAAGAGGAACCAACCTTTTCTCGGAGGATCATTCCCATTTGCAAGTCCCATAGTTTGGGGAATGATCCAATGTTATGCAAATCACACCAGATGAGTTTGCCTTAGAAAAGAAAATTTTTAGAACTCATTTGGGGGTGCTTTGTGATTTGCACTAACAGCTTTTGCACACCGTGGGACATGTTTGAAGCACCTTACCAGTTCACTTAATCAGGTTCGATGTGCTCTTGGTGAAGATTTCAGCCTTTGGAGGCACTTTCAGCACATCTGGTGACTCCATCTGGTCAAAACCCATTCTTTGAGTTGCAGACCTTTTCCATCCATTTCCACTCATTTCATCCATTTTATTCTTCCATATCTTTCATTTTCTCCCATTCCATGAGGTTGTGCAATCATGACTTCATTCCCTTCATGGAACTCACACTTACAGCAATACAGTCCACCTCTAATGTATTTCCCAACTCCTCCAGATCAACATTATAATCAGATCCAGGACCATTATGCTTACCCATATGAGCAGTGTCAAAACTAGTTTGACTATGAAGCTTATCAAGGATAAGGGGATGCATATGATGGCGATAGTTATGCAGAGGATGCTGGTCTACTAGAGAAGATTCAAAAAATGGAGGTTGGCATGGTTCAGTCAAGGGGCATAACATGAATGAAGGCATTTGAGATTGGTTATAGGGCACCTTATCCATGGGAAGGCCCTTTTCCAAGACATTACAACCCTCAGGAGAAGCTAGACTTCATGGTTGAAATGTTGCCCCAACTTGCACAATGGACTGAGGAGATCGAGGCCTATGAATTTGGTGCCAAGCAACCTTGTCAATGGGTAAATCCTACACCATTATCTGGTAATTTTCTCTCCACTCCTCAAGTAACACCATCTCAATTTGAGCTTCAATTTCCAAGCTTCCCATTGTATGTTGCCCCAAGTGTGAAATCCATTTCTCCATCCCCTAGTCTTCCATCTCATTTCCTTTCCTCTTCCCTTTTCCCTTCCAAATTTGTGTCCCCCTCACAAGAGCCAAAAGAAATACCTTCCCCTCCACCACAAACAAAGGAACAACTAGTGGAGACCCCACCCACCACTCCTCTTGCCTTCCCAAGTCCATGTTGGGAAGGGACTCCAAAAACTAGCCAAGGAGAACATCAAACAGAGGAACCCAACAGAGAAGAAATGATAGAAAATCTGAAGAGTTGGGCTGCTAAATTTGAGTTTTCAAAGGTTCCATTGTTGGTTAAGCCTATGGAGGAGGCTGAGGTCAAGCCGCAAGTGGTGGAAGCTCCAACTACAACACAAGCAGGGGAAGAAGGAGCTACTCCTAATCCAAAAGAAGAGGAGTACATTCCGGCTGTGGAGGAGGACCATATAGTTTCAGAGGCTCCAAGTGCGGAGAGCAGCCACATAAGAACCTTCAGTTATTCCTCCCACTTCATCCCCTTCAAGATCTGATGTTGAAGAAGAGTTTGAGCTTTCAAACTTCATGTTTGAGGATGAAGGGAACCATGGTGAGTCAATTGTAGATCAGGAGGACACCATGAAGGAGGTTGAGCACCTGCAATAGGACAACAAGGAGGTAGATTACCTGTCTAACTTGGAGGATTGCCTTGATGGAGGGGAACCCATGGAGATCACATCATTTTTTCCTCCATCTCTCACATCCCAAGCACATGAGCCTGTTTCCATGGAGGAGAACATTCAAGAACAATAGCCTACACTTCATAACAACCCTCTGGAACCAAGATTGGAAGACATGGCTCTCCCATTTTCTTCATAGGAGAAGGAAGAGAAAAAGCAGGAAGATGTCATCATCCCTCTCACACCATCCATCCATGAGAGTCAACAAGAAGGCTCCATTCTTGGAGTTAGATTTTAGAACCATGGGCATATTCAAAGGACCATACCTTTCCCAATCAGATACTTGGCTTCATTACAGCCAAGGGAGAAGCCAAAACTAGTCATCACTACTCCAGGCATGAGGATGAGCATAAAAGTACCAAGGGTCATCATCAACACCTCCATAAGTCTGATGCAAGTCATCTTGAGGAGGTATTTTCCATTAATGCTGATACCTTGATGATTTGGGTGGAGTACTGGCTTATTGTCATTTTTTCACTCATACAGGAAGCTATATTTAGTTTCAAATCATTTACATGGCTGCCCCTCTTGAGAAAGGAAAACTACTTCTCCCCGCCATAGCAGAGACTTTGTTTAGCATTATTTTCTCTCGATTTACACAATCTGCATGTTCTACTTGGAGCATGTATGATTTCCATTTTTTACATAGTTTTGTTATGGAGTGTCGTTAATCTCATGCGTTGTTTGGACTTGGCATTTGGTCAAGATCGGTTTCAAGTACTAATGGGTTTCCAAGCAGCCCAGGGGTTAGTTTTCAAAGTTTAGTTCGGTTTGTGTTTATCGGGTAGACTCCATACCCAATGGATGCTTTTAGGCCACCGATCTCTTCATCTAGTAGGAAGATGTCCTTGTGAGTCACCAAATTGTTATCCATATTTCACCCCCGAGCCAAATATGGGATTAGCTAGACCCTACATAGAAAAAACCTTAGAAAAATTGTTCAGATCTGTAAATAGGTAATAGAGGGACTCAACAATGGAATAACATCATTACAAAAGAAGGGGAAGTTCCATAGAGCAACCAGGAGCAAGAAAGGGGAAGAAACGATGAAGATCCGAAGTCCTCGAGTTCAAAGGCGGACAAAAAGGCTTCAAAATTGGCTAAGTATGAAGTTATAACGGAGAATGTCAAGTGTCAGTATGGTATTGATTCAAGGGGTGAATAGAGAAAAGGTTTCTAAATGAGTGCCAAACTGCCGCATGTCCTAGGGGAAAGTTGACCGTTAGGGAAAAAGTTGGTTCTTTTCCCCTTGTTATCTCAAAAGGGGTAAAAGTTGTAAAATAGCCCGCAACTGCACCCAAGGAAAAAGTCAGCATTTGGGCTCGAGTCAAAGCCAAAGCGGGAATCAGAGGAAAGGGAAAAAGATAAATTATGGACCCGTAGGCCTGATTTTTGTTCCAATCTGCTGCCATGTGTCCCATATAAAAAGGGGACCCATTTTTCAAGCTATTTTCCTGCCCTCCTATATGGACCCGATACAAAATTCAAAGGGGCATATATTTCGACTTAGGGATTTAAATATTGCAAATATGACACCATTGGAAATATATTGGCCTCACATATGCCATAGAGGTCTGAGACTTTAATTTGAGGAGGTTAGGTAAAGGAAAATGGAGGAAACATCTTTAGGCCTTCAATGTAGGATCCATTTGTCTCAACAACCAAGTCGATTCAATATGTTTCCACTGTTTCCTCTTCTTTCAAGGTGCCGAATCAAGGAATCATGTAGTAAAGACAAATTTGGGGCATATTTTATGAGAAGCATTAACATCAGTGGTTGATATTCAACCCACTTTTCCCACTTACCTCACTCTTTCTTCTCTCCAATTAAATCTATAAATACAGGAGCATGATTGATTGTAAAGGGTTGTTCATTCTTCTTCCCTGCCACCCTCTCTCTTTCTTCTCCAAGGTTGAATGTGGAGTTTAAGTCTCCCCCCTTGGCTTTGTAATGGAATTTTTTTGCCTCTTGCCTGTTAATAGTGTACTGTGTGAACTCCTAGAGAAATAAAATATTTTTTCGTGATGCGTTTTGTCCATCCTTTGCTCATTTTGTTGTATCTTCTCACCTCTCACCATTGTAGGGTATAATGTGCATATATCTGATGTCCATTACAATTTTTGGGAGTTATGTTTAAGGGGTTTGAAATGGTGTTTTGTGTGAACTTTATCCTTAGTATGTGATGCATCTATCGATCCTCTCCATTTCTCACCTCTCTCCCTTTCAGGAAGTTGGGTTTATTATCAGCAGTTCCCTTTTCTTGGTGCTATCACCTATGTAGTGTAGGATTTATTTATTTTCATGCTCTCTCTCTCCTTGGTCCCTTCAAATTTTTAGATTAGGAGTAGATATTTGCATTTACTTAGAAGTAGTTTAGTGCTAGGATTAGGAAGAGTAACCAACCTTCTCTGGAGGATCATCCCCATTTGCAAGTCCCACAGGTTTGGGGAATGATCAATGTTATGCAAATCACACCGATGAGTCTACCTTAGAAAAGTAGATTTTAGAACTCATTTGGGGGTGTCTTGTGATTTTGCATTAATAGCTACTTATTTTTCAAACATGTCTTCGACCGCGCAGGCGTTAGAGGGAAATTGGAAAAGTTAATGGAAATTAATTCATGCCACTTTGTGGCACTTTGTAGAGAGATTGATAGTTCGATGATGGTAGAGGTCTTGGTAATTGCAAGGTTCACCGCGGGTCAACGAATCTATCTCTTTCTTGTTATTATTTTCCACTTTATTTGTTCTTCCTTTTGTTTTGGTTTTCCCGTATTTCATTAAAATACAAATAATTATGTGTGTGCGTTCGTGCATGTGTATGTGTCCATGTGTGTGTGTGTGTGTGTGTGTGTGTGTGTGTGTGTGTGTGTGTGTGTGTGTGTGTGTGTTTGTGTGTGTGCGTGGATATGATTCACTTGCATTGAATGATTTCCCATGTTTTCTATGTAGTTAACCATTAAAGAGGGGGTGTAGGGAAACTAAGCTTTTAGGAGGCGGTGTTAATATAATACAATTATTAATTGTTACAAAAAAACAATGTTTGTTTTTATGAGAATGTGCTTGTGCCCATTAAACGTGCACAACTTCTATAAAGGATTTCACAATGCAAAAATTCCCATTCTAAAACAAAGCACCTTCCCATAGACCATTTCATCCTGTAAATTAGAATATTTGAAGAATATTTCTAAGATAATGTTTGTTCTCTCTACTAAATTTTTGTTGATTTTTTCCACTTTGGGATCCCTATGTTTCGTAAGATCTGCTTTGGCTTGTGAAGCACAATATTTCAATAAAATTTCAGACATAAATTATTCTAACTCTTCTCTATTGAAATATTATGAGATGGATAATATTATTTGGTTTTCTTTCCAATATATTCTTTATTGGTTTAAATATAATGCCCTATTTTTGATCTTCGATATTTTTGATTTGTGTATCAATAATATCACTTCAATGTTTTTTGAGACATGCGTAGTTATTAACTAGTAATCGTAGTTGCTAATACGGGGAGTTAATTCTTTTTAAATTGAAGATAAGTTTCGAGAGATACTTATAAATCTTCTTTGTTATATTCTGATTTTCTGGGTACAAAGACAAATTATAATGTCGTATTTTATATCTTTTGTATTTTTATATGGGTTTTAATAATATCACTTCAATCTTCTATAAGACTTGCATAATTGTTATCCTCCATAGTTATAAAAGGATGCATGTAAATATGACCATTTCTTACATGTTTCGTCTTAACAAGATCATACCCTTCCAAAAATGTATTTTCTCAATTCCCAATGGATCTCGTCGATCCCATCCAAACTATTAATGTATATCTAATAAATCCATTGTCAATCCTTCATGCTAGGATGATGAGTTATCATTTTATGTTTTTACAAAATTACAGAGTGGGCTTACCACTTGGGATTCATTGATTAGTTTCCAAATTAGGTATACAGTTTGATCACAAAATAAATCATAATTCTATAATTGTTCTTTCATCCATAAAATGCTTTTTTTTTTTTGTTCATGATCGTTCTTCATCAAGGTTAGATAATAGTAATAAAAGTAAAGCATTTTTATCCCGATGGTGAATCATTTGTAACTTGGCCTTGCATCATTGGTGAATCATGTCACGCCGCTTAGCCTTGATATTTTTGTGTCCCTTTGCATTTTTGAATGATTTACCAAATATGCAAGACCAAGATACACATGGGTTATCTGAGATTAAATTATGCACTTCCATTACTATGATCAAACCTTCTTGAAAAAAAAGTCCTCCATTGTATAGTAATGAGTATTAGAATGTTTAGATCCCTTCTTGAAAATAGTTGTTCAACAAGGATAGATCATAGTAATATAATTGCATCATTTAATCCCAAATCATAAAGGTTAGATAATAACATCTATATATTTTTCAAGATGTCTATAATTCTATTGAATAATTGTGTAACCTGTATCTTATTGGATGGACTAAGATAACATACCCTATAAACTACAAAAATAAATTTTTATTTATGTTATGCGAATGGGAAAGTGGAGAGATAAATTTTACTTAGTTTTTAGAATGGGAAGATGCAAAAATCTTTGGTTACCCAATTCAATACAAGGAAAAAGGTTTTTAATATGATAATTGACATATGCCCATTCTAAACATTCAATATTTCTTTTTTTTATTAAGGGAAATAGTTTTGAAGGGACTATACCCTATATAAAAAAAGGGCTCAAAAGCCGATAGTAAAGATGAGAGAAGAAGCCCGAGAGAAGGGAAAAACAATCAACCAAGGAAGGCTCAACAACCAAATATAACAATACAGTGAAAAAAGGATCTAAACGTACAAAGATCTAGAAAAAGGAAGGCAAGATCAAAAGGAACCAAAAGAGAAACAAAGCATAAAGAGCCCCACCACAAAACAGCTCCGGAACCACCCGATGATAGCCACATATCGCAGCCAAAAGCTAGCATCACAACAGCCCTTTACTTGATGGATCTGTCAATTTTGCTCTTGATAGCTGCGCAGTGACATGAAGAAGACAATGGCAAAGGGGCTGAGAGGAGTCTTGTAAATCTGCTTGGGCAATTGCAATGTCCCTTTTCTCTTTAGGGCCCCATATGTCCTCATTGATCCCACTTAAACTGCAAACACTGTGGACATGTTGTTCAATGAAATTATAAATGCTTTTGAGGGCAGACAATATGCAGTCATTTCAGCTTTTAGCATTCCCCAATCTGCCATCTAAGGACTGTAGTTTCTTGAAGATTTCACCAATAACCCCCTCTTCCTCCTCACTTTGAAGGATCCTTTTACCCTTAGCTCTTTCCATGTTTTTTATAGCCCCTTTGAGCTCTTGTATCTCCTTTTCTAATCTGTCCACCCTATCCAGCAATTCCTCCTCTTTGGGCTCCTCCACCGGCTTGCTAATATGCAGGAGGTTTTCAGCTAGTTCCAAGTCCTTGTGGCTCCTTAGGACTCGTTGGGAAGTAGGGATTTTGGCTTTGAGGCTCTTACTTTTCTTGCTGGAGACAGCATCTTCATTCTTTCTTTTTAGCAGGGAGGGAGTGGGAGCAGTGTGGGCAGGTGGAGGTATGGAGGAGGGAGGTGGGATAGGATTCACGGAAGGGCAGCTGGAGAAATGGCAGTGGATCAAGAGGATAAGGCCCTGGTGCAAAGGGACAGCCCTAGAGTGGCTTTGAACTTCCCTTATAGATTTCTCCAGAGAGTTAATCAGATAATGAGGAAAGCTGATAATGTTATTTCTATGAAAATGATTCAGAAAAATCAGATGTTTTTGAGGTATAGTCACATATCTTCCTTCAAGGGTAACATACCTTACCACCATTTTGGCTACTTCAGCAAAAGGTTTAGGTATCGACTCCACCTTGAGGCCAACAGTCATGAACTCAAGATTCTCTCCCTCTTCTAGAAATTTCTTGGTTTCCACCTCCCTGTCTACCTTCTTATTGAAGAATTTTGTGCCTTCCAGGCTGAGGCCCATGATCTGAGCTATGAGCTCTTCCATGATTTCCATTTTCATGTTACTATATTTGACTATTCTGTTCATTCATCCCCGGGTGAATTTGATAGAGATGTCTTGGTCGAAGCCTTGGATCCTTTTAATGAAATTCTATAGGCCCCCGATTTATAGGTAATCCCAAAGCTCCGTGTTCTCTTTCCACTCAGGATTGTGGGTCGGTTCGGTTTTACATGGTGGCCCCCCCATGTTTCCTCTACACCTTTTCCTGTTCTCAACGGTAAAATAGCTATCAATGTGCGGAATAGGCCGAACTTTGATTTTGGTATTTGAATCTTTCCTTCCCGTGAAAGCCGATTTAATAATTATGCTACACTTGTTATTATTGCCCCACTCCTCGGCTTTCCTCCTATGCCAAGAAATGATGACAGCCCACATAGATCGCAACAATCATCCAAATCTTTTGTGATGTCATCATCATGTACTTGGGGATCCACTCATTAGCATCTAAAATACAGCCGTTAGTTATGATTTTCACTGCCATGGAGATCAATGATTATGGCTTTATTGACATGAGTGGGCAGAACGTCCCCTCCAATCCAAGTTTGAAAGGGATTATTAACACCGAAGTTAGCCAAACTGTCAGTGACCCTATTTCCTTCCCGGTAGGTGTGGGTGATTTGGACATTTTCAAAGATTTTGCATATATCAATAGCTTCTTCAATGTAATCCCTAATAGACCAGCTGGGGTGTTGCTTTTTATTCAGAAGATTGATAATATTTAGAGAATCACCTTCAATTATGATATTTGGAATATTACAATCTTTGGCAAGTCTAATACCCCAAAGAACTACCATGGCTTGAATAATGATTAGTCTTTTTGCCCATTCTCCCAGAAAAAGTAGCAACATAACAACCTCTTTGATCCCTGATGATTCCCCCTCCTCCAGAGTCCCTCGGATTTCCCTTAGAGGCCCCATCAAAATTTAACTTGTGCCAATCAGTGGGGGGTTTAATCCATCGGACTGTGTTTCTATCAGTACCATTGTTATTTCTATTGACAGTGGCAATATTCCATTCATTCAGAATGCATTCTTCATTCTCCGAGTAGAGTCTATTTTTAGGGGGTTTAAATCTAGAAATATTATCTTGCACAAAGAATGATAATTTCCTTATATACTTTATTACAAGATTGTCTATTGTTTCGAAAATACTATCATTATGAGCCTTCCATATTCTCCACATAGTGTGGGGTAGAACAAGTTGCCATATCCTTTTCACCATGCAATGTTTGAATGGAGAGTTCCATTTCTCCCAAGCCTAAAGGCAGGTAAGGGGAAAAATCCATTTCAGATTAAATTTTGCAAAAACAAGCTACCAAATTTTGGAAGCAATCTCACAATGGAGGAATAAATGCTTTATATCTTCAGCCTCTTGCTGACACATGCAACATCTATTCGGCATGATGAATCCATTCTTGATGAGGTTGTCATTAGTTAGGATCTTTCCATTAATAATTAGCCACCAAAAGAAGCTCACTCTAGGGGTTAGCTCCGACATCCACAATTTGTGCCACTTAATTTTGCTTGCCATGGATGCAAAGAAAGATTTATATCCTACTTTAACAGTGTAATCCCCATCAAAAGAATCTTTCCAGATGAGCTCATCCTTAAGATTTTGATTACTTATATGGATTAGGGAAAGTTGATTCTGGAGAGATATAATATCAGCCTGAATATTATCATTCTCCACTTTTAGCTACTTACATTTTCTTTTGTTTCCATTCCTCTCAATGTACCCCTGGATTTTGTGTCCATACTTTACAATTAAGTTGTCTTTAATTTGATCATAATCAGAAATCTAGTTAGAATCTATCCACTTATCACCCGTAAGTTTATGTTTTTCCCATCTCCAAGCTTCCAAATTGCACCCGAGAGAGAATGTGTCTCATGCTACGTAGAAGGTTGTTCTAGAAAATAGAACCACTCGAAAGGAACTGATCATAAATGAAGGAAATCTTACTTTTATTTGAAAGATATTTGATCTTAATCAGCTCTGTCCAAGGTCTGTGCTCTTTTATAAGCCTCCATCCTAATTTTGCAGTAAGGGCAGTACTCATATGTTTGATATCTTTGATGTCTAACCCCCCTAGTCTCTTAGGTTTACAAACCTGTTCCCAAGCCACAAGATGATATCTGAATCTATCCTCGGTACTGTGCCACAGAAAGTGTTTTTGAATCTTCTCAATATTGTTCATCACAGCTGTAGGCATGCTGAACATTGACAGTATGTAGATAGGCAAGTTTTGAAGCGTGCTTTTAACCAAAAGACACTTACCTGCACTTGAAAGAACGGCTCCTTTCCATCCAGCCAACTTTCTTTGAAATCTCTTAATAAGATCATTCCATACCTCCACTGAAATCTTGCCAGTACTTAAAGGTAACCCTAAGTAAGTAGCTAGTAGAGAATTAATTGTGCATCCTAGAATGTTATCATCTTTCTTTGCCTCTCCTCAAGAGTATTGAAGAAATAAATAGAGCTTTTGTCAAAATTAACTTTTTGCCCCGAGGCTTCCTCATAAAATCTAAGGACAGTTTTAATGGCCTTTGCCTCAATAATAGAAGCCATTAGTAGCAGCAAAGTGTCATCAACAAACTACTGATGAGAGGAGATCTGATTACCAATAGTTGGAGGGAAGCCTTTTATCATGCCAATGTCAATAGCTTTGGAAATAGATCTACTTAAACTGTCAGCCATAATAATGAATAAAAGAGGGGAGATTGGGTCGCCTTGCCGTATACCTATATCACTGGCAAAAAAACCCACAGTGTTCCCCATTAACAACCACAGAGAGAATCTAGAGGTAGAGATGTAAGAGTGAATGATTTTTCAATTTACTTTGAAAACCAAATCGGACAGACCTCATCCATGAATCTCCGGAGACTCGCCGAAAAGCTTTATGCATGTCGAGTTTGATGGCCATCCCCCCTTTTTACTTTTATCCATAGAATGTATAGTTTCGTGAACCATGATGATTCCATCTTGGATAATTCTTCCCTGGATGAATCCACTCTCTTTGTTGAGAAATGATCTCCATGAGTATAGGTTACATTCTAGTGGTGAGAATCTTTTTGAGGATCCTATAAATGACATTAACCAAACTGATAGGCCTGAAATCTTTGAAGTCTTTTACATCCATATTTTTTGGGGCAAGCACAATGTGTGTATTATTTAGTTCTTTAATAAGATTTCCCGTTCTGTAAAATTCATTGACAACTTTCAAGAGATCTTCAGAGAAAATTTCCCAACATCTTTGGAAAAAGTTAGCCGAGAAGCCATCTGGACCTGGAGCCTTATCCCCTTCTAAAGCAAAGACAACCTTTTTTAATTCCTCAATGGTGATAGTTTTTGAAAGACTTTTAAATCTCTCAGTAGGTATTAGATTATTAGGAATGGAGTCTAAGAGGAAAGAGGCCGCTTGTTCATTATAGGAGGTATCTTCAGTGAGGAGGTTCTTGTAAAAATTTAGCGCCTCTGTTTTGATATCCTCAGGCTCCTTAGTAATGTTTCCATTTCTTTTAGCAACTTCAGAAATTCTGTTACAAGCTCTATGTTTGATGGCTGTCAGGTGAAAAAAATTTGTATTTATGTCTCCATCCTTAAGCCAAAGGGCTCTAGATTTCATTCTCCAAAAGGTTTCTTCATGGTTGTTTATATTATGTAGATCTGATAGGAGTTTTTTTTCCCACTGATGATCCTCAAGGGTCATACCTTTCATGGAGACATTTAGCTCAAGCTCTTCAAGTTGTTGCTTAAGTTCTTTCTTCTTTTCAAAAATGTTTCCAAAAACCTCTTTATTCCATTTTCTAACTTTCTATTTAACATTCTTTAACTTCTGAAGAAGCTTGAATTGGGCCATCCCTGTGCCTTCCCAAACCCACCACTCTTTAATTATGTCTAGAATGTCCTCATGTTCGAACCACATTTTCTCAAATTTGAAATTACCATGAAAAGGTTTTGTCCAATTGAAGAAATTGAGGACTATTGGATTATGATCAGATCCTGTTCTGGGGAGAGTAGAAAGATGGAAATTCTAGTCTAGGATCCAATTTGCAGAAATAAGAGCTCTATCAAGTTTAACCTGAATTAAGCTCTCTCCTAATCTTCTATTAGACCATGTGAATTGGTTGCCATGAAGCTCTATGTCCATAAGATTAAGAGTCGAGATAAAGTCAGCAAATTCTTCCATACCAAGGGAGAATTCAGAACTTCCTCCAAACTTTTCTCCTGGATTCAAAGGAGTATTGAAGTCTCCCATAACTAACCAGTTCATGTTTTCAACCTTGCTTCGGAACAAGGTTAACTCTTTCCATAGCCTTCTTTTACCAGTAGCAGTATTGGGTGCATAAATATTAGACAAGATCCAGCTATGATTATTTTCAAGGCTTTTAAAGATAATAGCTAAATGATTCTGGGTTGAGGAGAGTACCTTACCGTCAACCATCTTTGTATCCCAAAAGATCGCTAAACCTCCAGAGGCCCCTTGAGAGTCAACAGCAACAAAGGTAACGTTCTGCCAAAAATGTCTTTTGAAGTCTTCAACTACTTTACTTTTCATTTTAGTTTCCTGAATGAGAAGAATGTTGGGTTTGTTTTCTCTTTTAATTTCCTTAAGCATTATTTTCTTAGGCCCTCCATTGAGGCCTCTGACATTCCAAGAAATAACCTTCATTAAAAAAAATTTGGAGATGCATTTGCCGGATGGCTCAGAATTCTCTGTGTACCATCTGTAATTTCTTTTTCAGTCTCTTTTTCTCTTGCTTCTCTCTTAGATGGCCTGCCTTTTCTAAAGGTTACTCCAAAATTTGCAGTTCTTCTAGTAGTGGCCCTTGTGATTCTTGAGGTGGAAGCTTCCCAGCTTCCAAGCTGCTTTTCTTCGTAGCTTTTTGAACCTCTTTTCTTTCTTTTCACTAAGATGAATCCATCATTATCACAATCATTTTCCTTACTGATTGGGGTAATTTCCCCATCCTCCTTTCCTATGGTAATATTAGCTTTGCTTATCCATTTTAGGAGTCAGCTCCTCCACATCTGTGTCCTCTTTCTCTTGGTTTAGATCTCATGTAATGGATTCTAGATCCTCTTTTCCTTTTTCTTGTCTCATTTTTAGTTTCTCCATAGAGCTGCTCCTTAGCAGCTCTTGATGGGCACTGATTTTGTCTTCCTCTTCTTCCATGTATGAGAGTGAAATGTTAACTTTTTCATTTTCTTCATCAATCTCCATGTTCAGCTTTACGATTTGGAGTCAAAGAGTTCAATACCTGAATCCACTGACATCTCCCTTTTGTTTTCTTCCTCATTCGGACCCAGATCTAATTCTTGTTGAGACTCAAACAGCTTCTTAGATTTCCAAAGTTTTCTGTAAACCTGTGGTCTCTTTTCCTTAAATCCTTTTTTCCTTTCTTTTACCTTGGAATGCCTCTCCAAATGCCTATTACTAGTAGCTGGTTCAGATATCAGTTCTTTATCCGCCTTATCTCTCTGATTCTGTCCTTGATCTTCAGGAATATCTGAGAAATCTTCCAGCTTTTGAACTATATGTTCAGGAAGTTTGCTGGCAAAATGCCCTAATCAGGCATTTGCTACATCTTAACTTGAAAGATTCATATTCTATTTGCTGATTCCATTCTCCAAATTTGGATTGTAGAACAATGTTATCGGGAGCTCCTGATCCATTTCTATGGAGACACAGAACCGAGCAAATGCTAGCCTAGACCTGTTTCTCGTGGGCCCATCCAGGCCAATAGGTGAACCAATCAATTTGGCAATGTGAAGGAGGATTTCATCATCCCAAAGATGCAAAGGAAGCCCTGGGAGTCTACACCAGATGGGTATGGCATGAATATTTTCAACAAATGGATTAAATCCGGGATACCATTTTTTTAAAAATAGTCCCATATTACCCAGACACCAGGGACCACCCAACAAGACCGAGTCAACATCAGATTGGAGATTAAATCGGCCAAAAAAACCTTTTGCCATAGTGGTGATTATTAAATCCCCTTTTGGTTTCCATCTACGAATGGCCCATTTCCTAATGGTGTCCACATTGGGTCGTGCCCCCAAAATTTTCCGACAAGTGCCAGATTGGTTTTCTCCAGAGCTCTTTGTAGACATCCATCAGGCACCTGTAAGTGGGTCACCCCTTCAGCATCTTTTGTACTTTTAAAATCACATGCAGCTGAGGTTTCACATTTTTGTCAGGAGGAGTCTTAACAACTTCATCCAGGCTCTAGACCCGAAACTGCCACCAATGATCGCATTTTTACTTTTATCGGTTCCTTAGCGGCTACATCGTAGTTCTTTGAGAGACATTCAGTAGCCAGAGCTACTGAAACAGTGCTTTCAAAACCCTCACGCAGCCCACTGAATTTTCAAATTCGCAGCCCACCCGAAGGAGTTCCATCTTTTTAAAAATATTCCCATTCTAAACATTCAAATGAAAGAAATTATTTTAAAATGTTTTCATACCTCTATAAATCCTATGAGAAGTATGTGAGAATGGGTAACTTCCAATTCAATATATGATATAATTACTTATTTATATGATAATTCTAAGAAAGAAGTGTTTTAAAAATACCCATTCTAAGCATTAAAATGCAAGAAGTGTTTTAAAAATGTTATTTTTGTATTATTTACTTTTCAAGATTCTAATAACTCTTTAAAACATTTAAATGGGTCTAAACATTAGGATATTAAAGCATTAAAGCATGTTTGGTAAAATGTTTTAAATAAAGATATGGGTCTCATGTTATGTTTCATGTCACTCCATATTTTTAAATAGGATTTATCGAATACGACTAGAATTATTCATATTATAACACTTGTAAAGAATTGTATCATTTTTTTGACTAACCTAGAAGAGACAAGTTGTGATTCGACAAGTGTTGCACTACATACCCTCGAGGGGATCAAACCTTATGTAGTTTGATTTTTTATTTTTTGAAAGGGCATCTTTGCTCCGCCAAGTGGTGCACTACATACCCTTGGATCGATACCCATTCTTGTATTATCTATTTCTATTAATTTGATTTAGAAATAGAAGATTCCCATTCTCTGCCCATTTTCATATAGGAGAAATTAAAAATATTGTTTAAGAATGACATATAGAGACCAATATGCAAATATATTATTTACCATTGTGTATTTATTAATTAAAGGTAATTGTTTCAAAACACATCTTCAAATGCTTATAATAATGAGAATAGGAATTAGACCATTCTATAGACATTATAAAAAAATTTTTTTGGCCATATTTTTGGTCGATTCTATTGGGCTATTTAGAAATATGGGCATTTGTCCATCCTTGAACAAACAAACATTTATTGTTGGGTTGTTCCCCATTTTGCATTGAAGGAGGACCATATTAGAATAATCATAGTGTAAAAACATTCTGATAGACTTTATAGAGTTAATAATTGTATCATATTGGCTGGACTATCCTTGGCGGAGTCTAGTGCTTTGCACTACATACCCTTAAAGGGGGATCAAGCCTCTATCTCTAATTGTTATTTATTCTTTCACTTTTGGGTTCTCTCTCTTTAAGGGTGGATGAAGAATATCATTTTACCATTGAAATTTATGAGAAACAAAAATAAATATCTCTAACTCTTCTCATTATGAAGAATAATATTTAGTTTTCCTTCAAAAGAAAAATTGGTCATAACCCACTTCATCTTCATATCATGCCCATTCGAGTAGACAGTGCCCATATGTAGTTCACCTTATGCCTTTTTCTCCGTGATTCCTATATTAGAATGGGCATACTCCCATTATCAATGGGCATATGCTCATGTTCTAAACATCCTAATACAAAAATGTTAAACTAAAATGTCATATGTTTATTCTATATGTTGAACTTTTGATTCAATACAAGAAGATATGTTGAACTTCTGATTCAATACAAGATAAAAGGTTTTTATATGAGAATTGGCATATTTCCATTCTAAAACTTCAATATTCCCATTCTTAATGTTTAAATGAAATCAATTATTTAAAAATGTTTTCATACCTCTATAAAGGATGTGAGAATGGGAAACTTCCAATTCAATACAAGACATAATTGTTTATTTATATGATAATCGTCATATGCCCTTCTAAGCATTCAAACATAAGAAAAAAAAATTAAAAGTTTTTTTGTATTATTTATTTTTCATTATTCTAATAACTCTCTAAATAATTCAAATGGGTCTAAACCAGCATTAAAGCATGGTTGTAACTTTTTATAACAATATGGGTCTCATGTTTTTTTATTGGAGGTAAAAAGGGTTGAGGGGACCCTACCCCATAAAAATTATTACCAGATCTTTACAAAGTGGCCAAGGGATTTACCATTGAAGCCCATCCAAAATCCAGAAGCATCATGAACCAAACAGCCAAGAGAAACACCCAGAAAACAAAGAAGTAAAATAACTAACAACAGAGAGATGCATAAGAACTAACAACAAACAACAATTAACTAACAACAGAAATTAGAAACACCATTATCAACAAAACCATGTTTCTTCATCATTATTTTATCAGCTCCCCCACTATATTCATACAACCATTCCATTCTTTGACAAGGGAGGCGATAGTAGATTTCCAATACTTGTAGTTAGGCTCTGGAATCTCCACTTTGGGCCTTTTCCTTCTTTTTATTTTTCCTTCGCTAATTCCATAGAATGAATCATCTCTGCTAAGAGTTTGAGGTGGTGGATGGTGCTTTTAACATTGAGGAGGTGGACATCATGAATCTAGAGAATTATTTCTTTCATCTTCAACATTTCCTTTTCCATCTCTAGG
This sequence comes from Taxus wallichiana var. yunnanensis, assembly GCA_018340775.1. Taxonomy (NCBI): domain Eukaryota; kingdom Viridiplantae; phylum Streptophyta; class Pinopsida; order Cupressales; family Taxaceae; genus Taxus; species Taxus wallichiana. The sequence goes on from CM031240.1 coordinate 623,906,162, forward strand.
CTTCTTTCATTAGCATTTTTGAGTTGTTCACTAAGAACAATAGAAGATAACTTTTCCACTTTTTTTGTTAGTTCCCTCAAGTCCATGGACACCATACTGATCTTATGTCTATTAATTTCAGTATCTAACCTGCAATTCTTAAATGCCTGCATAAAGGCAGTGATTTGATTTCTAAAGTCATGGGCGGTAAACAATTCCTTTTGGGCAGTTTTAAGTGCATGTAGGATTTCAATGGCCTCCTCTGAGTTCTTTGAATGCTTGCCCTCAGAAGTTTCCAGATCTTTCTTGCTCTCCATCTCATCACTACTTTCCCCTTCAACGGCTTCTTTATCCTTACTAGAATCAAAATGGGTTGGGTTTCCTTCTTGGTTCTCACCCGAGTCTAAGATAACTTCCACTTCTTCTACCATATTTGGTGCCTCCTCCACCCTGATTTGTTTCTTGAATCCACCTTGACCCAAGTTGGATCTAGTTATTTTTACCACAGGTTTACCAGTCATATCCCCACTAAAAATTCCCTCCTTGGGCTCCAAACATTCAAAATCATTCCCAGAAAGGAATTCTTAAGGGCAAATTGAAGCCCCAATTTTTTCATTTTTCCCCAAAAGGGGAGTTCCCAACCTGATAAGGGATTTGATGAGACCTTGGTGTAGTGGTAAGGTGAAGGTACCTTTCTCAACCATGGCAATAGATTTTGAAAGGGAAGTATACAAGAAGAAGGGGAAATTATAGGGCTTAACATTACGGACATGGTTCAACATTGGGAAGTGATATCCATATATCACTTTGTATCACCCTTCTAAGGTAATGTAGGACATAATCAACTGAGATATTTCTTCAAAAGGAGGGGAAAATTACCCTGAGCATAACCATTATGGAGAGAGACATGCACACCCTTACCTTGCATAAAGTAGTCAATCTCCAGGCTATAGTCCAACTTTGGTTTGTATATACATCTTCCTTCCTGAGCTAAACTGTCACTTTGGCAATAAGCTTGGGGGTAATGGTAAAGGAGAAGTTTCCAACCCAAACATGGCCTTCTTTCTAGGTTTTCACCACATATTCACTCAATTTTTCATCAAAGCCATCAAATATGTTGAAGAAGGGTAACATTCCCTCCTTTTCAAGTAGGATCTCAGCTTCTTTGGATATCTCCTGTCTCTTGCTAGGTTTTGTTCACACTAAATCACCCCCATTCTTCTAAACCTATTCTTATTTTTGTTCTAAGAATGGTTACCTTCCCCAATCTTATCATCCCACTTCCAAAAATAAAAAATGATCCGACCTACCCTTGCTAAGATTTGAAAGGAAATTTTTCATGAGTCTAGGAGTCATGAGCCTAAGGATTTATTACCTCCTCATTTATTGGTGTATTATTAGGGACTCCTTCCCTTTTCATGATTTCTTTAAATTTGGCTTACATCTTATTAAGATCCTCGACCACCTTAAGACCCCTTGCGTCCACCCCCATATTGGCCATAAAATCAGTGAGGGTGTTTCCTTCATGATACACATGTTGAAAGGATATAACCTCAAAAGAGGATAATAAAAGCTTAGTTTTATTGATGAAGTCAACAATAGAAATAAAAGGTTGGGATTTTCCTTTCAAACATGAGATGATATATAAAGAGTCCCCTTCCACTTCAAGGTGTTTTAAGCCTTTCTCCTTGGCTAACTTCACTCCCCAAAACAACGCAACAACCTCTGCAACATTGTTTGATTGATAGCAGGTCAAAGAAATAGGCAAGAAGAAATATTCCTTGAGAATCACGAAATACTCCTCCTCCCCGATTTCCCAGGATTACCTTTCACTGCCCCATCAAAGTTGAGTTTAAAAAAACCTTCCCTAGGAGTATTCCACTTAATCCCTACATGAGGATTAGTCCTTTTGGGTTTGGGGTCACCAATAATATTCCAATTCTTTAAAATGTGTTGTTCATTGTCTAGGATTTCCATTTCATTTTTCCTAAGGATAGAAAAATTATTTCTAACATCCTGTAGGAGATTGTTTATAGTCAACCTAATGGGAATTTTCTTGTTTTTGAAGATCCTTCTATTTCTTTCTTTCCATAATTCCCACCAGAGGTGACCCAATCTCATGACCCAGAGATTTTTATCCCTTGACTAAAGAAAGGACATTTCCATTGATTCCAGGCATCCTTGATCTCTTTAGGGTTTACCCAGTAAACTAAGAAGCATCCCAGAATTGAAGATAACATTAGATGGGCATAAGGACATTCCAGGAATAGGTGGTTCATAGTTTCCATATTCACTTCACAAAGAACACATCTATTGGCCATCTGAATCCTCTTTTAGCAAGATTATCTACAGTAAGAATTTTATTTATTACTGAGAGCCAACTAAAAACATTAACCTTAGGAGTTATGTTCTTGTTCCAAATCTTACCAACATTTAAATCTTCTTCTCTAGTTTCTCCCTCAAATAAAAGAGAGTAGGTAGATTTGACTGAGAAATTACCATTTTGTTCTTTGTCCCAAACAATTCTATCTTGGTCCTTGCTATTAGAAGACACATAATTTTTTAGAAAATCATTGAGCTTTCAAAAGTGTTTATTTGAAATCATGTCTTTCCAATTCCATGAATTTTCATGTCTAAAATATGTCTTCATTAGCCATATAATTGTTGATTTTTCCCCATATTTATCTTTGAGCTGTCTAGAAATTTGGGGAATTTGTCTTTAAGGATAAAATTCCTAGCCCATTTATCTTTCCAAAAGCATATCTCATTTCCTTTTCCTATTTTCCACCTGCTTCCCCTAGCCACAATTTATTTGGCCCAGTTAATAGCTTTCCATATGCATGATCCATTGAAGGATGCCTATTTAAAAATCCATCTGTTTTCATTAACATCCATCCAATATTTTTTCTTTAGAATTCTGGTCCAAACTCCATTTTATTTTGTTAACCTCCAACCAATTTTTGCAAGAAGGGATTTGTTCATTTTTGTCTAGTCTCTAAGACCAAGTCCCCCTATCTTTTTGGGTTTACAAACTCTATCCCAAGCCACCAATGGGATTCTTTTTTTTCTTTCTGTGCCACTCCATAAGAATTTTTGGATCTTTTCTAGTCTTTCCCCAATACCTCCAGGAAGTTGATAGAGGGACATGACATACACCAAGAGACTCTGAAGAGAGCTGATGAGAAGGGTGATTTTTCCATCCTAGGATAACACATTAGCTTTCCATCCTGCAATTTTCCTTTCAAACCTTTCAATTAAGAAATTCCATTCCAAACTAGAGGGTCTCTTGTCCCCAAGAGGAATTCCTAAATAAAAGGTGGGGAAAGATTTAAAGTCACATTCCATAATTTCAGCTATCTTCTTACAATGGTTGTCCATGGTGTTAAGGAAGAAGAGAGATTTTTTTGAAGTTTACCAACTGTCCCAAAACTTCCATATAGTCATCTAGAAGAGATTTTATTTTCTTAGCTTCAGGGATTGATGCTTCCCCCACCAAGAAAGTGTTGTCAACAAAATGTTGGTGAGTCACTTTTTCCATCTCCTTGCCAGGGAAATCCCTTTAATGAATCCAATTTCAGTTTCAACATTTAGTCTTCTACTTAAAGCTTCCACCATAATAATGAAGAGGAAAGGGGAAATGGGATCCCCTTGCCTCAAACCTTGAGAGATAGGAAAGAAACCAAAGGGGGTCCCATTAATGAGAATTGAAAACCAGACATTAGAGATACATGCCTTAACCAAATTTCTAAAGGTCACATCAAAGCCAAACCTGTCAAGGATTTTGTCAAGAAAGCACCACGAAACCTTGTCATAAGCTTTAGCCATATCCAATTTTAAAAACAAAGTTGCCTTCTTACTGAGTTTAGCTGAGTGAATAGTCTCTTTGATTGTGATGATCCCATCCTGAATTTGGCACCCTATGACAAAACCCCTTGTTGATCAAAATTAATAGAGGGGAAGATCAGTTACAAATAGAGGGCTAGAATTTTTGTGTAAATTTTATAGGATGTATTTCAGAGACTTATAGGTCTGAAATCTTTTAATTCCATGGCATTACCACATTTTGGAACCAAATTCAGAAAGGTACAGTTCATGTCTTTTAGCATAACTTTCTGTCTGAATTTTTTTTTCACAGCCTCATAGACACCTTTTTTAATTATGTCCCAGAAGTGTTGAAAGAAGAAGGCTTGGAAACCATCCAAACTAGGAGCCTTGTCAGGACTGAGGTGTTTTACAGTGAATTCCACTTCCTCCATTAAAGGGATCACTGAAAGCATCAAATTATGTTCATCAGAAACCAAATGAGGAATGCACTTTAAGAAGTCTTGCTCTTTAATCAAATTTGGAGCACAATTATTAGTAAGAAGGTTTTGGAAGAAGGAGATAGCCTCTTTATTTATTTCCTCTTTTTCTTCCACCATTACACCCTCTTCTTTTCTAATTCTATTAATTATATTGAAGCTTCTACGTTTTAAAGTAGACAAGTGAAAGAACCTTGTATTTTTATCCCCTTCCTTTAGCCATGTAATTTAGGATTTTTGTCTCTAGAAAATTTCCTCTTTGCCCAAGATGTTGTGGTATTCCGCCAGGAGGGAAATTTCCTTTTCATGGTCCTCTATATCCATCTTAGAATCCCATCTCTCGGTCTATCTTTGGACATTTTGTAGTTTATCTCTGATTTCTGTTTTCTTTTGAAAAATATTTCCAAAGCTCTTTTTATTCCAGGCTTTGAGGTGGAATTTAACATTCTAGAGTTTTTGGAAAGTCTATACATCATTGTTCCTTTAACCTTTAGTTTCCACCATTCATTAATGAGGACATTCAGTTCCTCACTGTGGACCCACATCTTATCAAATCAGAAGGGGGTTCTTCTTATAGATGGAATCTTTATTTGTAAGACAATTGGGTTATGATCATACCCTATCCGTGGAAGAGAGAAAAGAGAGATTTTTGGTTTAACCACTCCTCTGAGACAAAACCCTATCTAATCTTACTTGAATATGTTGTGTACCAACTCTTCTATTAGACCAAGTGAAACTACTTCCTTTAAGATCAATGTCATGGAGCTGAGAGGAAGTAATAAATTCATTAAAATCCTCCATGCTAGTTGTAAACTCCTTAGATCGTCCTTTTTTTTCCCCAGCCCCCAGGGGGTATTGAAATCCTACACAACAATCCATCCTGAACCTTTCATAGAATAATTAAAAGATAGAAGGTGATGCCAAATATTTTTCCTTTCTTTATGAATGGTAGGAGCATAAATGTTAGATAAACCCATATACTTCTATTTTCAAGATTTCTCATCATCATCAACAAATTACTATCTCTTTTTACCAAAAGAGTTCCTTCATAATGGGCCAAATTCCACACCACACCTAATCCACATGAGGCTCCTTTCGAACTAACAGAAAAAACTTTAGAATTATTCCAAAAAGACTTGCAAGAACTTAAAATAAGTTCTTCTTTCATTTTATTTTCTTGTACAACTAGCACATCAATTTTCTAACTTCCAATCATGTCTTTGAGAATCCTCCATTTCACAGGGCTATTGATTCCTCTACCATTCCATGAATTATAATTCATTTCCTTAGATTGGGTTTATTTTTCTTAAAGACCTTTTGGTCTAAGCACATATGTTTCTCTGAATCTATATCCTTTTTGGTATTTTTTTCCTTGATTCAAATTCGCTAGGCCTACCTAGTTTACTAATACTAACTTCCACATTTATAGGATTCTCAATCTCCTAAGATTTAGGAGGGGAGGATTTTAAGGATTCCCCCTTTTTGCATATGGATATGCTTTTCTTTTTCCTGAGAGGTTTTTTTCCCTAGAGATTCTTTTGTTTCCCAATGTTATTTCTTCTTTCTTTTCTTCCATCACCTTGTTTGGGGACATTTGAACATTCATAATTTCCTCTAAGGAGAGGTTACTTCCATTTCTCCCTGTCACCCCCTCACCTATAGGGGAATCCAAACTTACCTTATTCCCCTAAGTTTCTTCCACATTACTTTGTTCCTTTACAATTTCCTCCAAAACATTGTCCCCCAACTTCCATTCTTCCTTTAAATTTTGTGCAATGAGTATACCATCATTCCCTTTTGAGGTAAAAATCTCTATCTTCCTACCTTTAATGGAATCCTTAACGAGTTATTCCATTTTTTCCCTACCTTAGAATCGACCGGACAAAAAAATTATTTCCTTCTATTGACCACCAAGGTGAAACCATCCTCATCCATTTACATGGCAGATTTTATAGGAGTTTCATTAACCACCTTTTCCTTTATTTGCAAAGGAGTAAATCCTTCCACATGAGCTTTAGAGAAAGCTTTCCTATGATTAGCAACACTTTGCATTAGGCCTTTCCCTTTTTCCCCTTTACCTTCATTTCTTGGCACTAGAATATACATTTTGGAAACCTTGAACTTACAGTTCTAGGAAGAATGACCCCAACCATTGCACTTGGAGCATTTCACAGGGGAACTTTCCATTTCAATATTTTTCTCCCAAATCCCTAGGCATGACTTTATTTTTATATTTGTTGGGGATATCCTTATCTCTATTGTATAAATACAAAAACGGGCACATATAAGTCTAGTCATATGTCTGTTGCATTATCTATTATGACCAAAGATCCCAGAGAGTTCGCGATGCCTTTTACAATGTCTTCATGCCAAAATTCCAAAGGAATATTTGGAAGGTGAATCCAAATAGGAAATTGATTCAAATTTTCCTTTTCTGGATTGAAAGTAGGCTCCCACTTCCTGAGATACTAGCCATATTTTCCCCAAAACTAGGGTCCTTCTAGAACCTTTTGCATATATTCTTGGGTATTAAATATAAAATGGAAAAAACCATTAGTAAGAGAACTTACCTCTAAGTGTCCTTTTGGAATCCACTTCAGTTTATCCCATCTTCTAACAACGTCAATTTATTGGGTCTCCCACCTACCATCTTCCCCACCAAAGATTTGTTTAAATTTTCCATAGTATATTGTAGAAGTAGATTTGGGATTTCAAGAGTACTTCCAGAAGCCTCCTTAACCACTTGGAGAAAGAACTTTTTGTTTTTCATGGCTGATCCACCATTTCTAACTTTATTCAACTAGGAGTCTAGATATTTTACAGGAGTGCTCCTATCCACTTGATATTTTCCCCCATCTATCTCTCCTTCATCAAGATTTACCGACTGATCCTCTGGTCTAGGAAGTATTTCCCTTCCATCACTTTCCCTCTCAAAAATATTAAAAACTCTTCCTACTGCTAGCATAAATTTTCCCTCTCAAACAGATTTGGGTCTCATGTGATGTTTCATGTTACTTTAAATTTTTAAACGGGATTTTCGACTACAACTAGAATTAGTCACATTTTGAATTTTTATACAATTATATCATTTTGGCTGGACTAACTTCGCGAGAGCCAAGTTTTGATTATGTCAAGTGTTGCACTACATACCCTTAAGGGGATCAAGCCTTATGAATTTTTATTATTTTGTTTTAGGAATGGGCATCTTGGCTCCACCAAGTGTTACACTACATACCCTTAGGAAGATGCCCATTCGCGTATTATGTAGTTCTATTAATTTTTTTAGAAATAGCAGATGCCCATTCTTTACCCATTGATCTCATATAGGAGTAATTAACTGATCCAAAAATATACCCAAATTTTTTGGACCCTTATTGAATTTTTAATAATTGCTATAAATTACTCCTTTTAAGTAATCAACTCTAAATTAATGCAAAAATGTAATTTAAATTGCACATAGATTGATTACGAGTTCGTTAATAGCTTATGTCTCTCGGGTTCTTTCGAACCATTCCACTAGTAAAAATTCATAAGTACAAATATTGATCTTACAATGAATATCTAATGGAATCTTACTTTCCTATAAAGTGCTCCAACCTTTCAAGAACACCAATGATCAATCGGTATGTCCTTCACCTTCCGATGCTCAATAATCCTATGGATTTAGATTGACCTTCCAGATGTTTTCAAGATTCCCTATGGATCTTTGATCCAAATCTCTTGGCTTTGCAAGTATAAATGGGGCTCAATGGGCCTATTGGGTAGTAATAATAACTCCCAACCATAATTATTTTAATATATTTCCTAAAAATAATAGCCCAATAATAATAAAACAATATGCTTATAGTAATTTAATATAGTTCAAATACTATATTAAAATCCTTAGCCACTAATAAGCTTTTAAAACCTAGGCCCATGTGTTTGAGAATGATGTGGGAAGGGCATTTTATAGGCATGAAGCGCCCAAGATATGTGGTTATACACCACATCCTCCATTTATTATCCTAACCTCCTATATAGGAGGACTGGTGAGATCATTCCATTTGAAATGGAGAGGTTGGGGGATCAAATCCTGCTCCCCACAAACTTGGTCAACATTTTTGCTTTGTGGTGGGACACTTTGCATTTGGAAGTGGGAAATCCCACATTGGCTGCAGTGGTGGTCTTTGTTTGTTTAAATATATGCTTATAAGCCAATCTAAATGTGGCAATAACCACATCTTCCATCCTTTTGTTGGCCTTACAAATTCCACCGCCGAGATAAAAGTTTGAAAATGCCACATGGTTTTTTGATAGGCCCAATTATTGGGCTAGAAAGTTTGAATGATGCGGTTGAATGTCGAACTCTACGACCGAGTTTTTCATTACTTTGTTGAGTTGGAATATGAACCATGCCAAGCTATAAGCCAAGTTTACTACTGATCTTCCAAATGGTTGGTATAAATACACTTCAAATATATATATATATATATATATATATATATATATATATATATATATATATATATATATATATATATATATATATATATATATATATATATAAGCCTGAAATATGTAGTGATAAAACCTAAATCATATGGAAATATCTTGATAATTGTGGAAATGTTGTGATCACTCAACCATTGAGAAATATAAGGCCTCTGTGAGGATTTAACCCCACCAATCTAGAAATATATCTCATCGAGCTCAAATCAATCCTGCAATGCAACTCAAAAGGCATAGTCCACATGTTGTTCCTCGATAGGCATATCAAGTGAATTTGAAATTGAGGTGGTAAGCCACCCGGTGGCTTGAGGGCCCACCACACCCACAAATAATATGAAGCTCTCACGGTAGCCGGGATCCCCTCTATTATAAAAGTTTAGCCTCTTGTTCCCATGCACAACTTTTTCACCTGATGAAGACTAGAGGTTGTAAACTAAACTGACAATCCTATTTTTCCTTGTCACCAACTGCCACGTGTCATATTACCATTGGTCCAAGTGTTGAACTGTTGACCCAGTCCCACCTAGGGTTGACCTAAAATTTGATTGGCCACCATTTCGTCATACTGAGACTCCATTTTGTATGTTCAAATAGTCACCAGAAATCTCTCGAGTGCTTTTCTCGTATTGTATTGATCCTAGAATATTTAGGGAACCTCTATCCTTTGTAATGTCTTCGGATCATGCCTTCCAATTGGGAAAGGATTTTTGTCCCAAAACGCTTGTAAACTCCAAATCATGTTGTTGAGAAGTGATCTTCACATATTATGCCAACTCCATAATTAAAAAATGATGGTTTAAAATCTAGGACCCGTAGCACTTGGTCTCGCTACCTTTAGTAGAGCCACTTTGATATTTGAAGAATACCCCACGCCTCCGCCATATGGTCCTAATTTTCCCATTGAAACGTAGACGCTCATGTTGTTAAGTGCTAAGCTTCCAAATATATGACAACAATGACCCCTTTCACTCTATAAAACAACTCCTGGCTGCGAGTTGATTCTCAGAGAATCTAAACTGGTCCGAAGGAACTCCATGCTATGTAGAGCTATAAGTGATCTGATGTTGGTGATTAACAAATGAATTTTTAGGTACCATCCTACTACATGGTCATAACATACTCTATACTGAGAATGAAAATGTGACACGATGTCATGTCCCTTTCCAAAGCTTAGTGCTTCCATTACACGATGCTAAGTCTCTTTCAAGACCTCAACACTTCTACTTTATGGTGCTAAGTTTGATGATCATCTACCATTCAGATGTACAATTGTAATACCTTGACATTGAATGATGTTTTGAGCTAATCTCTTGCGAGATCCTCTTGTTGACATGAAATATCAGGTAACATTATGTTGTATGACCATAATGGCCTTCTTACATAATGAATATCTAACCCAACAATGAATGCCAATGGTAATCGGTTTTCATCCTGTTTCTAATAAATAATGAAGATCCGAATCGATACTTGTGAACTCAACTATCTCGCACAAATGGCTGACAAATCTCTAAGCTTATTAATATGAGTTAAATTCTACTACAAGATGTAACAAATACTCAAAGATGATTAGGAGATATAATGGAGTAATCCAAATTTAAAATTGTAAGAAAATATGTTGAGTATGGTAAACCTGTCCCCGGGGGTTCTCACTAAATCGCCCTCTAGAAAGTGTTTGTCTCCTCCTTGCTAGAAAAATAACTCAACAAGGAAAAAATCTATACTACATTTCTGGTGTTATAAAAATCACCAACTAATAATATCCCTCTTAGGGGTTTATAATGCAAGGAAAAAATGAGTACAAACATTTCCCAAAAATTTGGGTCTTTTACTATTGTGTCACAATTAGTTAGATGTATACAAACATTGCCCCAAATAGGGTCTTATTTATACATTCTACCTAGCACAATAGTTTTCTGGTTTTATTACAATAAGATAAATAAATAATGCTCAAAAATCCATACAATAGATGAACAAAATTCAACTTTATTTACACCTTATATTTTTTACCAGCTATAGAATCCTTGGTGTGGGCCTAGGATACCTCAATAGGTTTCATGTGGATCCTTGGGCTCTTGCTCCTCTGCATATGGATCCTGATGATCTGCTAGAATGTAGGAAACCTTAGTGTCAGGATCTGGGTGATCACCTGGCACATATGATTCTGACTCTGCATTAGGATCTGCATGATCCCCTAGTACATATGAGTCAAAATTCTCGTTGTTTTCACCTCGTGCAAGATGAACAACATGTCCCATTGCAAATTGGATCATCTAGTTATGTCGAATGCGAAGCTCCACTCCACTCCTGTCATCATTCATATAGCCTTTCCGAGTAGTTAGGTAGAAGTTTCCCAATACCATTTCATCCATCTCCAAAGGGATGATGTCAAGAGTGATATTGTCAAAAACTCATCTCCCAACTATGAAGCTTAGAATGCAATAACTAGTAGAAACTCCATGCAAAGTACCATCCTCTGTACCAACTATCTTGGGACGAGGAAGTGGTGTAGTGGGAAGTTCTAGTTAGCACACCAAATTGACAGTGATGTATCCTACTCTGATAGTCTAATAAAAAATAAGAGTGACTAATTGTCCTCAAGAAACCACGAATCCACTATCTCGAGGCACTTGCATGTAAAAATATGATGTCTGGGCATTCTACTAGTTCTCTCCATCCTAATGGTGCAATTGAATGGCCTCCTCTCTAGATACAAGTCCCAACATCACTCGGTATCATGTCCTTTGCCACAATGTCACTCACTCATTGGATCTCGGTGAAGGTATTCTCTCCAAGCGGCACTTTTGAAGCTGACTTGCTTCATCTACCTTCCTAGCTGGAGCATCTATGCTTCTCTATAACTCTTGTAATGTGTTCTTGGTATTGGCGTTACCGATCTTGAAAAGTATCTAGGTGGGTTTGCAACTCCATGATTTGACGTGTGTGTTCTTCCATCTAATTATCATGTTCCCGATGATGAGTTATCATCACTTGCACCATTACGCCCGATAAAGCAAGCACCATCGAAACTGGAAGAATAATTATAGTTCTATCTCTACAATCTAATCCTGTGATACCATCTTTGATACCAAAATTGAACCAAAAATATACCGAAAAAATTTCGAACCCTTATAGAATTTTTAATAATTTATGATAAATTACTCCTTTTAAGTAATCAACTCCAAATTAATGTAGAAATGTAATAGAAATTGTACAACAATTGATTACGAAGTTCAGCAATAGCCTACATCTCCAGTTCTTTCAAACTGTTCCACTAGGAAAAATTTGTAAGTACAAATATTGATCTTACAATCTTACTTGCCTATAAAGTGGTCCAACCTTTCAAAGAACACCAATGATCAATCACCTCTGTCCTTCACCTTCCCGGTGTTCAATAATCTTATGGATGTAGATAAACGTTCTAGATTTTCTCAAGATACCCTAAAGCTCTTCAATCCAAAGATCCAGGCTTTGTAAGTATAAATGGGGCTCAATGAGCCTATTGGGTAGTAATAATAACTCCCAATCACAATTATTTTAATGTATTTCCTAAAAATAATAGGCCAATAATAATAAAAATATATTCTTATAGTAATTTGATACAGCTCAAATACTATATTAAAATCCTTAGCCACCAATAAGCTTTTAAAAAGCTAAGCCTGTGTGTTTGAGAATGATGTGGGAAGGGCCTTTTATAGGCCTGAAGCACCCGAGATATGTGGTTATATACCACATCCTCCATTTCTTATCCCAAACTCCTATATAGGTGGGTTGGTGAGGTCATTCCATTTAAAATGGAGAGGTCGGGGAATCAAATCCCGCTCCCATGAACTCAATGACTGCTTTTTCTTTATGGCGGCTGATTTTCATTTAGAAGTGAGAAATCCCATATTGGCCATGGTGGTGGTATTTGTTTGTTTAAATATAAGCTTATAAGCCTATCTAAACATGGAGATAGCCACATCTTTTTCCTTTTGTTGGGCTTACCAATGCCACTATCGAGATAAAAGTTTACAAATTCCACATGGTTTGTTGATATGCCTAATTGTTGGTCCGACAAGTATGAATGATGTGGTTGAATTCGAACTCTACAACCAAGTTGTTTGCTGCTTTTTGAGTTGGAATATGAACCATGCCAAGCTATAAGCCAAGTTTACCATTGATCTTCCAAATGATTGGTATAACTAGGCTTTAGCCAAAATAATAGAAAATCCCAAAATATGTAGTGAGAAAACCTGAATCATATGATAATTGTGGCAATGTTGTGATCACTCGACCATTGAGTACTATACGGCATTAGTGGGGATTTGACCACCCCAACAAGCTAGAAATATAGCTCATAGAGCTCAAAATTAATCCTGTAATGCAACTCAAAAGGTATAGTTCACTTGTCATTCCTCAATAGGCATATCGAGTGAATTCAAAATTTTGGTTAAAGCCATATGGTGGCTTGAGGGCCCACCACATTCGAAAATAATATGAATCTCTCATGGCAACCGGGCTCCCCTCTGTTATAAAAGTTGAGCCTCTTGTTCCCACATATATATTTTATGCCTAATGAAGACTTGAGTTTGTAAAACAAATTGACAATCCTATTTTGCCTTGTTTCCAATTGCCACATGTCATCTTGGCATTGGTCCATGTGTTGACCTGTTGACCCGGTTCCACCTAGGGTTGACCTAAACTTTGGCCGGCCACCATTTCGTCGTATGGACTCTGTTTCTTGCATTCAAATAGTCGTCAAAAGATCTCGAAGTGCTCTTCCACAATGTAATGATCTTGGAAGATTTAGGGAACCTATGTCCTCTATAGTGTCCTCTAGATCATTAACATATATTTTTAAGACCATGACATGTCGAGACGAGCATGTAAATATATTGTTTACCACCGTGTATTTATTAATTAAAGGTAATTATTTGTAAAAAGTCTTGGACTACTCAAAATAATGATAATAGTCACTATCCCATTCCCTATACATTCTAACACTTTAGTTTGGCCATATTTTTGGTCAACAGTATTGACTATTTAGAAATATGTGTATTTTTCCATCCTCAAACAAACAAACATTTATGATGGGTTATTCCCATTTTGCATGGAAGGAGGAATATTGCAATGGAAGGACTGGATTAGAAAAAGAATTATAGTGTAATAACATTTTGACAACCTTTATAAAGTTAATAATTGTATCATATTGGCTAGACTATCCTCGATGTGATCCTAGTTGTGTAATGCATACCCTTAAAGGGGGATCAAGCCTCTATCTCTAATTGTTGTTTATTCTTTCACTTTTGGTCTCTCTCTTTTCATGAAAAATAAAATTAAATATTTCTAACTCTTCTCAATGTGAAGAATAACATCTAGTTTTCCTTTCATCGCAAAATGGGGAACAACCTACTTCATCTTCATGTCATGCCCATTCGAGTAGATAGACGCCCATATGCAGTTTTCCTTATGCATATTTTTCTCTATGATTCCTATTATTAGAACGGGCATATGATCATGTTGTAAACATTCTAATACACAAAATATTTATTTAAAATTTCATATGCTCATTATAAACATTCTAATACATGCAATATTGAACTTAGTCATGTTATTACTTCTATATTACTCATAGCTAGTCCATAATGCAAGATGTTAATGGAGAGATAAAATTTACTTACTCTATCTATATTTAAGAATGGGAAGTTTCCCATTCTCTCATACAAACAAACAAACATTTTTTTCAACTTATCTTGAATACAATGTAGTTTTTCTAATATGTCTAATACAAGAAATTGATACGAATTGAATGGGCATATGCCCATTCAATTATAATATGAGTAATATAAGAAAATTCTCGTCATTTTAGCACTTCTATATTAATCATATCTAACTCCACAATACAAGATGCTAGTGGAGAGATAAATTTATTGTCTTTGTTTAAGAATGAGTAGTTTCCCATTCTCTCATACAAACAAACAAACATTTTTTTCATTTTTCTTGAATACAATGTAATTTTTTTCTCTCAAAATAAAGTTTACTTCATTCTCACAGCAAACATCATATAAGAATGATAGAATAAGGGATGTTGTTCACTCTCATAGCCTTAGGGCAGGTGCTAATGATATATTTTTAGAATTGTCATATGCCTATTCTGATATAGGAATCATAGACGAAGAATAGTGATAACACATTCTAACAACCCATTCACATACAACAATCATTTTTATTTAATAATGTAAAATATTATTTGAAATTTATTGGTATTATTAAATGATACAATGTTATTTCTTGTATTTAATTATTAGTATTATTAATTAATATTTTTAATTAATTAATTTTGTTTATTCCTAATATCATATGTTAAATACACATTCTTTTGTTTCTAATTTTTTGAAATAGGAGTTTATGTCATTAATTAGTTTTATAAAGTTTTATTATATTTCTTAGAAATTTACAAAACTATTTTTAAATGCACTATAATTAATTAAGCAATATAAATAATGATGATTAATTTGTTAATTAGTTTTATAAAATATAATTATATTAATATAATATTATATAATTTTTTTAAAAAAATTCTTCGTTTGATAATTTAATTAGATATTTTTATATAAGGAAAACACTTTTTTTTTGGAGCTATGAACCGAGGGGTTTAGGGACCCCACCCATGCGGTTTTTCAACAAAAAGATAGGGTGGATAAACATATGATAGTTGACACTGCCACCTTGAATCCAAAACCAAAAAAAACTATAATGCTATATCATATAGTAATTTATTTAGATATTACTAATATGTTTCTAGTTAATATGGTAATGTAAGTTTATTGGTAATAATAATTCTTGTAGTTAATATTATTTGATAGGATAATTTTCTTGTAATTAATTATAATATTATTAATTATTTATTTAAATTAGTACTAATACTAATCAATTATAATATTATTAATTTACTAATTAATACTAATCTTATATAATCACCGTGATTTCTATTATTAATAAATGTTATTGATTAATTAATTATTAATAATACCATACAGCGATTATTTCAAATTTCAAATTTTTAGTGCTTTCTTTTTGGGAGACAATTCTTAATGGTCATTTATTATGGTATGTTTGATTCAAATTTTAAATTTTCGATGCTCTTTTTAAAGATTTTTGCAAGATTGATTCAAATTTAAAATTTCCCATTTTTAATTTTTGGGAGGAAATTCATAATGGTCATTTATTATGGAAGGTTTGATTCAAAATTTGAATTTTGGTGCTTTTTTTAATGAGGCACGCTTTTTATCAAGTACCTTATAAAAATATTGCTTTTGAATGAATCATGTTTTGATTTTCACTCTATTATGATTGATATTTTTTCATTCATAGATTTAGCTGGGGAAAGATGAAGAACGTAGATATAGTTGGAGAAATATGAAGATATAGATATTTTTCGAAGTAAGAAGAAGATATAGCTACGATAGTAGGAGAGATACAAAGATTTTGCAGAAGAAAGAAGAAGAAATAGTTCTTTGATACAATGATTTTGCAAGGGAGACTATTCAAGATTTCTCAAACAATACAACAATGGTAGAGTAGGTTATTCAAGGTTTTTATATCTCATTTTTTCCATGTTTACTTCTAAAGCCTAAAAATGTATAAAAAAGATATTTTAATTCACAATAAACTATCTGAACCATTTTTTCATATATCTCATTTATTTTTATGTCTAAAAAATGTATCAATTTGTTTCCATGCATAAATGTAACAACAAAAAATACATAAATCAATTTGTTTACATTTGTAAATGTAACAACTACCAAATATACAAATCAAAATTGTTTCATTATTTTTTAATGTCTTAAGGACTTAAATGCATACCTATTTATGGTGTGAATAAAATGATTAGATAGATTTAGTACCACTGTCTCTTTCTGTGTCCTTTTTATAACCTCTACAACAAGTTTCTCTTTCAAAATCATGTATCCAATTAGGCCAAATTTGTTCGCATAAGCAAAACATGATTTGATAAATTCAGAACCACCTTTATCTTTCTGTATCATTTTTTATTACCTCTGCAACAAGTTTCTTTTTCAATAATATGTGTCCAATCAGCCCAAATACTTTTGCATAACTTCATATTTATCCTACAAAATCTCTGAATGAAAAAACCCAACCATAAGAGAGAAAAAAAAAATTTACTTGTAAGATAGAAAAAAATCAAAACCCAAGCCATTCAAAATCAATATTTTATAAAGTATTTGACCAAGAAAAATTACCTCTAAAAAAGTACCAAAAATTTGAAATTTGAATTTATCCTACCATGATAAATCACCACCCTTTAATGATTAAATGCCTTTAATATCCTAATATCCTAAGTCTCAAAATTTGAATCTATCCTACCATAATAAATCACCACTATGTAATGCTTAAATGCCTTTAATATCCTAAGTTTATCATAAATACTTAACCATGAAAGGGTACATATTTAAATGCTTTAATGTGTTATTATCCCAATGTTTAGAAACATTTAAATGTTTTAAAGAGGTATTAAAATAATGAAAAATACATAGTATTATTTTTGTACATACATTCAAAATTTGAATATATAATACATTAACAAATCACCACCCTTTAATGCTTTAATATGTTGTAATATGCTTAGATATTTGAATTTATTTAACCCATTTAAATGTTTTAAATAGTATTACGTGAATAATGAAAAATATATTGTAGAATTTATTTTCATACCTATTTAGACACATATAATGATTTAAAAATGTCCACACTTATAGAAAATATGTTTTAATAATGAAATCATGAAAATTTAAAGTGTTTTTATAATAATGAAATTTAAATACATTATACTATTTACGTATTTATTGTGTTTTAGAATGGGCACCCACTCTCACGTCTTGTGTAAAGTTATAAAAATTGGAATCTATCCTACAATAATAAATCACCACCTTTTAATGCTAAAATGCTTAAATGCTTTAATATCCTAATAATCTAAGTCTATCGTAAATGTTGTAATAAGATATTTGAAAAATGAAAAATATATAGTAGAATTTATTGTCATTCATATTTATTGTGTTTTAGAATGGGCATCCATTCTTCTTGGTATAGCAAAGTAGATTTACACAGGGAATAATATTTCAATAAATTGATTTGAGAGTGTTTTCATATGTATAGGATTATGACATCCTATTCTTAAGCTCAAGCTTCCTATAAACTCTCAACTACATAACCACCCTAAAATCTCTCACAACTATTTTACGGGTGTTCACACAACCACCAAACCTATTTACATATTAAATATCTATGAGTTGTTTAAACAACTCCAACTAATATATTATTGTTTATATAACAATAATATAACTAACTAATTATTATTTACCTTTTGGTAAATATAATGTAAACATTATATTTCCTAACATTCCCCCCCTTAATGTTTACATGGTAACAATAGAACTTTCACACTTCCTTTGTAGCCTTGCCACCTCTGTGCGCTCATGATCTTGGCACACACTCCAACTAAAGGTAGAAGAAGGAACACATTAACTTCTTATCGACCAAGCATTGTCGGGAACACATCTGACCAACAAGGATGGGAACATGCTTAAGAATCATCTACTTATCAACTAGTCACTCTAGGGAACATATATGACCTAGCAGTATGGTAACTCAAGTAGGAACACATCTGAACAACCTTCAATGGTTTTCAGGAGGCTAACCACAAACCTAGGCATGAACAGGAACACATCTGACTGTTCTACCTCATCAAGACTCATGATGCTTTGCCTTACACTATGCTATATGTTCTTTACTATGTTTTTGCATTGGGGAAATAGGAATAATCACATACACAACTGAAAAATGGGAAATGGAACATTGGTTCATGTTGATCATGTTCCCCCCTCAATGTGAAATTTCCACTTATTACAAACTGAAAAAAATGAAGTACACAAAACCACACCAAACTAAAATGTTGAAATCAAACACACTGCATGCTATAAGAAGGCACACCACTCACACACGTGCCACCAAAGCAGTGAAGCGGCCCCATCGTTGGTGACTGATGAGAGGTTGTTGTTTGACCTCCAGCCTCCGATGCCTCCATCCTCCAATAACATGCTTGCTAACTCAATCGGAATTGGATATGAAGCTCATTTGTTTCCACATTGATCTTATTATTTTCTTCCCTCCCGTAATGTGAAACACGTTATTTTCCGATTACGGTAACACCGAAAATGTGTCCATGAGGTAATTTTTTTCATAATTTTTACAATTATACGACTCTAACACTTGACTTTAACAATGACTATTTTGAAAATATGAGACAACATGAGTAGAAAACAAAGACTCTTTAACAACACAACAAATGACAATTGAATCTTAAGTTTGACAATCCGACTATTTGATTACTTTTGATGAGACTCTTGAAAATTATAAAAACATACTTGAGACACAAATTAACGATATTAACACTTATAAATAATGACAATAATGCAATTCTCAACACTTGACTAACACATGGTAATAAAACATTTACACATTTTATATTTGACTACTTAATATGGACATTGGACCAGAAATATTAAACTTCACAAACTTTAAACAAATTTGACTTATTGGACACCAATATATACTATGGAAATATTATCCGACTCAAAACAAGAAATAAACATGCAACCTAAAAACACACATGGCCACTAAAACTATTAACAAACTACAACATACCTAGATGGATGGAATATATCACCCATTTGGAGACATAACAGGATAGTCTAAATGGTCACCTCTTCCTAAAATGGTGGCAGAGAAACATTCAAGCTCTGAGACTGCACACAAGTCTGAGCAACATGAAACGAATGCAATTTGTAAGATCCTTGTTAACCCTGACCCTGCGGCTAATAATGGATGCCTCATTTCCCAGCCTGACCACATGCGTTCCATGAGGGATGACCACCATCAAATCTTTTGGCTTATGTTCCAACGTTATGTATTCTACAATGCCTTTCACTCGCCAGTATGGCGGTGAGTTCTGTGCTATTATCACTTTGTCCCTTTCATATTCCACAATTTTGGGCCCATTTCAAAATATCCATTCAGAAGAAGCACATTTCTTGTAGTGACAGATGTCCATACGAAATAATCAATACTATCAATCACCGCCCAAGATCTTCCAATTGTAAATGGAAAAATCGATGCATAAAGATAAATGTGATCGAGAATTATTGTATGCAGCTGCATTGATTTCTTTAACAGTCCATTACTACACCTCCAAAGTATCCACGTTATTATCAATAGATAATGACTGACCATTTCTATTCAAACTGAAAGCTCTTCTTGTTGGATCTGGCGATTGGTCCTTAGACCTGTGTCGTATTTTTAACTTTTCTCATAAGTTATGATGTGGGTTTGGCTGAAATTTTTATTGTATTTTCCTTAGACCTTCACCATCAAACCCATTAAAAATTATAGACACCTAGATCGTAAATTAAAAATTAGAACTTTGTTCTTCACGATGGCTTTTTCAGATTGTCTGAAACTTCTACAAGCTACAAACATTCAAAAGAGTAATAAAGAATAATGATTGCTCCTTCATATTGCAACCTGCTCACACTATTCTAATCTACAACATATTTCCCTGACGAGCTTCCATAATTGGGGCAATAAAAACTCTAAATCATGCTAAAGCGCATACAAAATTAATCTAAATATCAACGACTCAAAACATAAAGCTCCATTGTTTGGGGCAATAAAACATAGCAGTTTCCCCTAGACCACTATCAAAATTCCATTACGATAGAGGAATAGAAATGCTTTGATACCAAATCTTGGTATAGCAGCAGATTTACAGAGGGAATAATATTTCAATATATTGATTCGAGAGTGTTTACATATGTATAGGATTATGACATCCTATTCTTAAGCTCAAGCTTCCTATAAAATCTCAACTACATAACCACCCTAAAATCTCTCACAGCTATTTTACGGGTGTTCACACAACCACCAAACCTATTTACATATTAAATATCAATGAGTTGTTTAAACAAATCCAACTAATATATTATTGTTTATATAACAATAACATAATGAACTAAGAGGGAGTTATTGGTGAAATATTCAAGAAACTATAGTCCTTAGGCACCATTGGGAATGCTAAAAGCTGAAATGACTGCATATTGTCTGCCCTCAAAAGCATTTATAATTTCATTGAACAACATGTCCACAGTGTTTGCAGTTTAAGTGGGATCAATGAGGACATATGGGGCCCTAAAGAGAAAAGGGACATTGCAATTGCCCAAGCAGATTTACAAGACTCCTCTCAGGCCACTGCCATTGCCTTCTTCATGTCACTACAGGCTATCAAGACCAAAATTGACAGAGCCATCAAGTAAAGGGCTGTTGTGATGCTATTTTTTGGCTGCGATGTGGCTATCATCGGGTGGTTCTGGAGCTGTTTTGTGGTGGGGCTCTTTATGTTGTTTCTCTTTTGGTTCCTTTTTGATCTTGCCTTCTTTTTTCTGGATCTTTGTACGTTTAGATCCTTTTTTCACCTGTATTGTAATATTTGGCTGTTGAGCCTTCCTTGGTTGACTATTTTTCCCTTCTCTGGGCTGCTTCTCTCATCTTTACTATCTGGCTTTTGAGCCCTTTTGTATACAGGGTATAGTCCCTTCAAAACTATTTTCCCTTAATAAAAAAAAAACATAATGAACTAATTATTATTTACCTTTTGGTAAACATTATATTTCCTAAAAATTCTCACAACTTGTATAAAGTTATGAAATTGATTGAGCATTTTTACATTGTCTTGTATTGAATGGGAAGATTTCCATTCTCATATAGGAATCATAAAAGACTTGCTTGGGAAGATAGGAATCATAAAAGAAGAGTATGGATTATACATGCTCATATATTTTAAATAGGTATGAAATTGATTGACCATTTTTACATTGTCTTGTATTGAATGGGCAGATGCCCATTCTCATATAGGAATCCTAAAAGAGTTGTTTGGGTAGATAGGAATCACAAACAATATTTCTTGTATGAGAATGTTTAGAAAATGCACATGCCCATTCTCAAAAAAATAAATTTTACTTGTATTATAATGTTTAGAATGGGCATATGCCCTTTATGATAGGAATAATCAAATTTACTTTGTTTTAGAATGTGCACCCATTCTCACACCTTTTAAAAGAGTTATGAAATTGATGGATCTTTTTACATTGTCTTGTATTGAATGGGAAGATGCACCTTCTCATTCAAGAATCATATAATAATATCTTCAGTAGATAGGAATAATAGAAGAAGAGTAAGAAGAGAATGGATTCAACAGTCTCATAGTTTTAAAATATGTTTATTCTCTTTAATAGTTATTTTAGAATGGGAATTTTCCTATTCTCATAAGGGAATAGTTAAAAATGTCAATTATTGTTCATACTAGAGATAAATGAAAATATCATAAAAATAATTATAGAGATAACATTATAATATGAAGAATGGGCATATGTATATTCTCTTTAATAGGAATCATAAGAGAAAGTCCATTATTTTTCATAGAGATATGTGAATAAGTATAATAAAAAGAATAGAGATAGATTTTACTTTGTTTAGCATGGGAACTTACCCTGTCTCTCACAACTTGTATAAAGTTATGAAATTGATTGAGAATTATTACATTGTCTTGTATTGAATGGGAAGATTCCCATTCTCATATAGGAATCATAAAATAAGAGTATGGATTATACATTCTCACAAATAGCCAAGGCTGGTTGGAGGATCGCTAGAGAGGAAGGTCTTTGGATACAAATCATAAAGATGAAATATTTGTGGAATATAGGCAGATTGGAATCCTTTTTTAACCAAACAAACCTCCCTAGAGGGTCTTTTTTCTGGAACTCCTTTGTGGACTCAAAATAAATTTTATCCAAAGGTATGATTTGGGAAATTGGTAAGGGCTCTAGAATCAGCTTTTGGTTTGATAATTGGCTTGGGGAGTCCCCTTTAGCTAACTTAGACCTCTAGAAATACGTGGCTCAATACTACAAGGATTCTGGAAAATTTTGGATCTGGGACTTTTGGATCTAGGAAGATATTGTCAGATGGGAGATCATTGAGCCTCCCCTGGAATTTGACGACAACATCCAACCTTTCCGGCTCTCAACAATCAACTTAAGGCTTTCCACATCCCCTTGTTCCAAACCAAGGAGGATTCCATCAAATGGAGAGAAGAAGAATCTGGAAATTTCATGGTTAAATCTACCTATATGTCTAATTTCAAGAATGATATGCTCAAGGACTATTGGGGGAAACTTTGGGTGAAATATCTCACCCCAAGATTAATATATTTTTCAGTTGGCTACCCAGAATAAAATACTAACTGTGGACAATCTCGGAAAAGGGGGATGAAGATTCCCAATAGATGTTCCCTCTATAAGAAAGAGGAGGAAAATGTCAACCATCTCCTCCTTCATTGCTCCTTCTCCCACACTATCTTTGTTGCTATTTTGGATTTGTTCAATATCCAATGGATCCTTCCCTCGACGATTGAAGACTGTTGCTTTCAATGGGTGAGCCCCTTCCATTTCCCTATCTTGACCTAGGCCTGGAACATTTCCCTTCCACATTTTTTTTGGGTTTATGGAAAGCCAAAAATGATGGTATCTTCTATGATCAGAAAGCTCTTCTATCGAAAGTTAGGAGAAAAACTTTGAGTGCCATTAAGGAAAACATTAAACTCTTTAAAGGTAAAGTCAAGAAACCCTGTCTCGAATAGTGAGCAGAAAGTTCTTGACAAGTTCACCCTTGGTCCGGTGGATTACCACACTCCTAAAAAGAACTCCAGCTGGAAAAATCCTAGAGGAAATGTTGTAAAGTTAAACTTTGATGGAGCCTCAAAAGGGAATCCGGGTCCTGCTAGGGGAGGAGGAATTCTAAGGAACAATGATGGAGACTGGTTGTTTTCCTACGTGGGTCCTTTAGGTTGCCAAAAAAATAACATGGCGGAAGCCAAAGCTCTTCTTTGGGGGTTCTTCTTGCTAAAGAAAAAGGCTTCAAGGACATCCAGATCGAAGGTGACTCTCTCCTCATCATTAATTCCCTTAATAACAAAGGTTCCATTAATTGGGCCATAAGTAATATCCTCAATGATGTTAAGGAAACCTCTAATTTTTTTGATAGCATTTCTTATAATCATACCCTTCGTCAAGGGAACAAATGTGTAGATAAGATGGCCAATTACGACATCCATTGTAATGATTATAAGCTATGGTGTAAAGTTGATATATTACCCACAGATATTAATGAGACCATCAGTAGAGATAGAGGGCACTAAGTTTTATAATGTTGGCACGAGTGAGAACTGTGGTGGTGACAACTTACTTAATATCTTGTTTTCTAAGATTTCTGCCAGTGTGAAAGAAGGTCTCTTGTTGAATTTTTGTAGCAATCAGAAGAAGCTCAGTCTGGTGAATATGGGGGGTGATAGGATTCGTGTTGAACCTGCTAGCCATAACATTGATGTGTGTAATCAGCCTCTATGGAACAGGCTTAGGATTGGGGGTTTCAACAATTTCATTTCCAAATTACATGGTCATGATCCCTCTCTAAGGATTTTGGAAAATCTTGGAAAGTGGATAAGTTTTGTTGTCAGAGGGATGGAAATCGAGGTGTTTGAGTCCTCCATCACCCTAGTCATGGACATGAAAATGGATGGGCTTAAAATTTTTAAGGATAGAACCCACAGAGAATAAGAAATTGAGTGGTTCTTTGTTGGCAAGGAAAGATGTTCTTTCTTTACGGATGGTATTGCCAGGTCATGCATTCAGGTATTTGGAGAGAGGTGTGCCTTCATATTATGAAGTACATCACTCTGGAGGGTAAATAAAGAAAATATATACTCACCATTTGACCCTTCTGAACATGTTCCACCATAAGGTCATGGTGAGCATCCCCTTCTTTCTGTATATGTCACTGACTAACTCCTTAGTGGATTTCCAGCAGGAGAAAGTGGAGTCACCTCTACACGAAGGGCTCATTCTTCTGATGTATGAAAATGGGAAACCTACTCTGTGTCCTCCCCTGAAAGATCATGCGAGATGAGGACGACCTCACTCTTGTTGACTGCCTCACTAAGATGAAGGCTGACAATTGTAAATTTGTCGGGGAGGATTCTGGTAAAGATATGGGTGAGGCTGGTCGTGGGGAAGTGAGCACTTCAAGAAAATGGGACAGGGATGGAAATTTAAAGGGTTTAGAGGATTTGAGCAGTAAGGTTCAGTACTTAGAAGGGGTGCTCCATGCGATGGAAGAAACCAATGCTGGCCAAAGGGATACAATGATGGATGTCATCAATGCTTCCAAGCAAATTGTCACACGCACAGGTGAAGTCTAGGCAGAAACTTCTTGAGCTGGAGGACCAGGTCAAAAATCTCAGCGATAAGTTGGAAAGGATGGAGGAGGGCACCAAAAGAAGGATTTTCAACTTGCGCATCAACAACTCGAGGATGAGCTGGAGGATGATATTAATGATAAAGGTGCTGAGAGTGGCGGGAACAAAGATAGCCATGATGGTAATAGTGGGGGATCCCCAAAAAATTAACATTTGTTTCTGGTCTATTGGTAGAATTTTGGTGAAATTTTGTTGTTTTGGAGACTATTTCTCCTTCTCTCTAGTTTCCCCACCTTGCTATAAAGTTCTGGTCCTTCTTTGTAAGAGTTAAGCATGTTTAACTCCTTTCTGGGACTTTTTGTTTCCTTCTTGTTGGTTGTTTTATTCTCCTTTTGTAATGGCCCCTGGGAGCCGATCCCTATTTTTACCGTATCTAATAAAAAATACATGCTCAAAAATTTTAAATAGGTATGAAATCGATTGACCATTTTAACATTATCCTGTTTTGAATGGAAAGATGCCCATTCTCATATAGGAATCATAAAAGAGTTGTTTGGGTAGATATGAATCATAAAAGAGGAGTATGGATTAAATATGCTCACAACTTTTAAACATGTATTCAAATAACTAAGTTTTGATGAATGGTCACATTCCCATTCTCATAAAATAAATATGTTTCAATTACGATTTGTACACATGCCCAATCTCAAAAAAATATATTACTTGTATTATAATGTTTATAATGGGCATATGCTCTTTATGATAGGAATAATCAAATTTACTTTGTTTTAAAATGTGCACCCATTCTCACATCTTGTTAAAAGAGTTATGAAACTAATGGATTTTTTTGCAGTGTCTTATATTGAATGGGAAGATGCCCCTTCTGATTTAGGAATTATAGAAGAATCGATTGGGTAGATAGGAATAATATAATAAGAATAAGAAGAGTGGATTAAACAGTCTTACAGTTTTTAAATATGTATAAATAGGAATAATAGAAGCAATCTCATAAAATTAGCATTTCTTGTATTATAACGTTTAGAATGGGAATATGCCCATTCTCATGTAAAAAAATCATCTTGTATTGAATGAGCATCACATTTTTATTCTACCTATTCTCATATAGGATTCATAAAAGACTTGTTTGGACAGATAGGAATCATAGAAGGAGATTATTCATTAAAATTTCTCACAAATTTTAAATAAGTATTAAAATGACTATGTATTGAAGAATGTGAACATGACCATTCTCATAAAATTAATATTAAAATGTTTAGAATGGGCATATGCCCATTCTCATAAAACATAAATGTTTTAATTCATGTTCAATGTGCACATGCTCATTCTCCAAAAAATAATATTGCTTGTATTAGAATGTTTAGAATGGGAATATGCCCTATTATAGTTCACATTCTAAAAAAACTAATATTTCTTGTATTAGAATGTTTAGAATGGGCATATGCCCTATGTTATATGAATAATTAAATTTACTTTGTTTTAGAATGACCCCCATTCTCACAGCTTGTATAGAGTTATGAAATTGATTGAGCATTAGGTAGACAAGAATAATTTCTTAGGTAGATAAGAATAGTAGAAGTAGAATACATATACTAGTATCATTGTTTCAAATGGGCATATGCCCATTCAAATACAAACAAATATGTTTTTTCTTGTATTTGGAATCATTGTTTTGAATGGGCATATGAACATTTTAAAACAAAAAAATATGTTTTGTCTTGTATTAAATGGGAAGATGTCCCCTCACAGCTCATTAAATATGTATTAAAGAGTGGGCAGTTGAGAATTTTTGTCTTGTATTGAATAGTTATATTCCCATTCTCATAGTCGTTATAGAGGTATCACAAAGATTAAGTTTAATATTGCTAAGATTAGAATATGTAGAATGAGAATTTGCGTATTATATTTTTATTTATTTTAGAATGGGAATTTTCCCATTCTCATAAGGGAATCGTTAAGAAAATGTCAATAAAATTTCATACTAGAGATAAATGAAAATATCATAATTTTTTTATAGAGATAACATTAGAATATGAAGAATGGGAATATGCCTATTCTCTTTAATATGAATCACAAGAGAAAGTCCATTATTGTTCATGGAGATATGTTTATAAGTATAATAAAAAGAATACAAATAAAGTTTATTTTGTTTAGCATGGGAACTTACCCAATCTCACCGCCTTTGTAGGTGTATCAAATCCAATGTATCACTTCATAATGATTACTTTGATTCCTACATACCATACAAAAATAATAAATTGTATGCATGTCAGTTCAATGAACTGACATGAATTTTCAACTCGTAATCATGTTGAATTATTATTAAATGAAGATTACAAAATGGTTAACTATCCTTTTTATGTACATAGTACATATTATCAATAAACAAGGTAATAATGCAATCTCTATTGGAAAACAACTTTTACTACCTAATTTTATAATCATATAGACAACTACAAATTTGATAAGCAAGAAAAAAATTCATTCATCATCACAATAATCAATATAGAGAACAAGGTAATAGTAGCATCTAATAATGATTCAA
This sequence comes from Taxus wallichiana var. yunnanensis, assembly GCA_018340775.1. Classification (NCBI taxonomy): domain Eukaryota; kingdom Viridiplantae; phylum Streptophyta; class Pinopsida; order Cupressales; family Taxaceae; genus Taxus; species Taxus wallichiana. The sequence continues at coordinate 623,933,856 of CM031240.1, forward strand.
ATGTAAACATTAAATAAGATCATTTCACAATCAATATTTTACATAAACAAAAGTCATACATCATCACAAGAATTAATAGAGATAAAATTTAATTTGTTTCTGAGAATGGACAATTCCCCATTATTGTAGCCTTTATATAGCTCTCAAAATGATTTACTTTAATATTTCTTCCTATATGAGAATGGGCATATTCCTTTCTCATATATGAATCATAGAAGAATAGAGATAAAATTTACTTTGTTGTACAATGGTCAGTTCACTACCATGTAAGGGAAAATAACCAAATGATATTCTTCATCTCGAATAAATCACAAGAATCAATATAGATGAAATTTAATTTTCTATTATTCTACTATGATTCCTATGTGAGAATGGGCATATGACCATTCTCATATAGGGATCATAGAAGAATAGATATAGAATTTACTACATTCTAAAAATGTGAAATAATTTTTTCTCTATTATTATGCTATGATTCCTATGTGATAATGGGAATATACAATGGTCATACATGCATTCTCATATAGGAATCATAGAATAAGATTTAATAGAGATAAAAATAAAATAATAAGAGACATTTTGGTCTTGTATTGAATTGGAGGTATACACAAATTCTCACAGCCTTTATAAACAATCTTCCCATTCTCACATCCTTTATAGAGGTATTTAAGCTCATTATTAGTCATATATAATGGGTATATGCCCACTCTCATTTGCGAATCAAAGAAGAATAACATAATTAAAATCTTTTTTTTTTGAAAAAAATGACTCCTACATGAGAGGTATTTAAATGATTAAATTCAATATTACTTTTACAAACACACTTCCCATTATCTCAAACCATTCTAAAAAGTTTACAATCATATATATATATATATATATATATATATATATATAGTATGATGATAAATACATAAGGCTTGATATCTCTCGAGGGTATGAAGTGCAAAGACTTGGATCTGTCAGGGATATTCCAACTAGTGTAACACACTTATCAATAATTACAAAAAAAAATTGTATGTTTGTATGAGAATGGGCTTGTGCCCATTATAAACATTCTTTCACTAGAAATATTTTCTATCTATAAGGGTTGTGAGAATGCACAAATTCCCATTTAAAAAAAAGTAAGGTTATGAGAATGCACATATTTTCATTCTAAAATAAAGTAAATTATGTCTCTATTATTCTTCTATGATTCTTATATGAGAATGGGCATATGCCCCTTCTAAACATCTAGTATTATTCTATGTTTCCTATATGAGAATGTGCATCTTCTCATTACAACCATTTTTATAATAGAGAGTTTTTTTTTATCATTTTCATATATTAAGCAACATATTCTTCCATATTTTTAGTTTGAGAAAGGACATACTCCTGTTCTATACAAAATACAAATATAACATCTATTCAATACAAAAAGGAAATGTAATGTATTTTCAATACCAGATGCAAATGTAACATCTATTCAGTCGAATTTCTACATGATGGACACCCAAAACCATCAACAACACTACTTCATTATTATCATTTTTTATCTCATATTCACTCATACTACTACTTGAATAATATAGGTCTTACATTATTATCAAATTTTCACTCATATTACAACTTAAAGGACACCCATAAGAGTCAACAACATTACTTCAATATTATCATTTTATAAGAGTCTGAATTTGTGCATAAGAATGTAGTTACTAATATATAATTTTCATATAGTAAAGTTATTATTCCATAGTTTTTTCTTCCTTTCCAATAATGTCCCTCATATCATCCTTCACCATTTCATTCTCCTCTGAGATGTTGAGTAAAAGCTTAAGCCTACCCTTTTTGCTACTCTGCTCCAGATTGAACTAACCTCCTTTGAATGTCCATAACTATATTTTTAATCCCAAATATCTCCCCTCTAATGTAAGTTTGAGAAGTAAAAATTTTCTTATAGGCATCGATATATTTTTAATGAAACTATATCCCACATCCACCCCACCTCACCAATAGAATAAATTTCATTTTCCACCTACAGAACCCTGAGGGAAATTTTGTCCAATGTCATACTCCAATCAGACTCCAAATTTTCTTTTCCTTTGGAAGGTTTCCCTTCGATATAAGACAAACAAACATTGGCCATATATCAATACATTTATTATTCTTCATTTATTCATTTGTTTGGCCAAAGTAAAGTTTTCATCGAGGTCCTTCAATTTCAGCTCCAAATCATTAGCTAATAGTGAATTTAAATACTCCCTCTCCATGTTAGAAACAACATCTATAGTGTTTATTGACGACATAACAAACTCTTTTATGTCACCTGAGTCCAAAGAGGAGGAATCCCCATCATCCTCTTGCTCCATATACTTCTCATCCTCAGTATTCTTTACATCATCATTAAAAATCCCCTACGCTTCTCAAATTTAGTGAAATATATAGAACCCAAACAAAATAATTCCATCACAATCCCTGATGAAGAGGGATTTTCAAATTTCCTTTTTGCAAATTCTTGATTGATTTTTGTAGGGAATGACTGAGAAAGAAAGGGAAATTATAATGCATACCATGACAGATATGACTTAACATAGGGAAATGGTGGGCATAAACTACCTTATACCTACCCTCTAAGGTGATAAATTACATCAAGTGTAGGGAAATTTTATTGAAAGGATTAGGTAAAGAATCTCTCTCAAAACCTACACAATGATGTCTTAGTTTCTCTTTACCCACCAAACATTTTCCCATCTCCTCATCACATTTTTTCTTTAGTTTGTAAATCTCCCTCCCCTCATTCTTCATCCCAACCACTATAGCAATAAAATCCACATAAGTTGGTATAGAAAAACCCATGATACTAGCTCAACCATCCTTCCAATAAAATCCTTTCTCGGGCTTCTTCACGACCTTGAAAATTTTGAAAGAGAGATGACATAATTTCCTTTTCCAACATCATCCAATATCTTCTACTAATCCCATTGGTCAAATCAAGTTCTAGACGAACTAGATCACTGCCCATAGTTTTTGTTTCTCTATTAAAATGGAAATAAAACCAACCTAGTTCAAAACCTTCTTGTTCATTCTAAAACCAATGATCATACTTTATCAAGCCCTTTTCTAAAGCAAAGGCCCTTTCGTAAACCAATGCAAACACTATATCATCCAACCTCTCACATGTCTCCTCATTAATTCTTACTCTTCCTTTATACCCAATACTGACAGAGAATGATTTTTAATCATTAATAATCATTACAATGACACATAAAGTTCAACCTCTTGAACCTCTGTTTGCAAGGTAAACTGCAGCCTTGTTCCCTTCCCTATAGACATGATTATAGGAAATCGCTTAAAGGATGTTTTCATGAAATTATTCCCTTATTTTTTATTTTAATACAAGAAATAATGAACTTAATCATTTATAAAAATCTTTGAAGGATGTGAGAATGGGAAATTGGCCATTGTAAATATAATTCAATTCTATCTCTATTCTTCTTTTATGAATTGTTGGGCCCTAAATTGAATGGCCCAAGGAAGAAGGTGCTCATGCGCAAGACAAGAAAGAGGAAGGCGCTCATGGAAAAGCATGAAAGGAAAGGGTTTAAGATGCAAAGAGGATGCACATGAAAGCAAAACAAGGGTTTAAGGACTTAACCACATTTTGAAGATGGTATTGTAGGAGAAACACATGCGGACTGAGTAGGCATGAGGAATTGATAAGGTGCTAGCCTGGAGCCTTGGAGGTCAAGAAAAATAATATTCCACATAGGGAATATTCCTAGGTTAGATCATTATAGTTAATGGAGGTCTTTTTAAGATGGCAAAAATAATCGACTATGGAGGACCACGCTTCCACTTAGCATGCAATCAACTCATGAGAGAAGCTATAGAAGTGTATCTAGATTCTATTTAAAGAAGTGCTTGGGTCCAAGATAAAGGAGGGGAAAGAGGAAACAAATTGCTACAAGAATGCTTGGTGATGCTAGGGTTTGTAGTTCTTAGTGCTAGGAAATATGGGAAAGAATGTTAGGCATATATGTATGTGCTCGGGTTTGTAACAAGGGTTGTAATGGGGAAAGAATAGTTAGGATCTCTATTCGAGTAGTTTTATATGGCTAGATCTATATTCCTTTATGTATATGGTCTGAGATGAACCCTTTGTGATGTAATGTGGCCACTGTAGATGTTTATAAATCAATATATGAATCCTTTTATGGATATATTTGTTTATGGGTATAACCCTTATGTTATTCATGGATCGGATCTAGTTCCTTTATGTTATTTACAATACTTATTTCCATTTATGATGCACCTATGCTTGGATCTGGTGTCTGTAATTTCTGTTTCTAAGTAAATGAATGCATTTTTGATTCTACAACCCATCCTCCATTAATGATGGATCATTCTCATAAATCTCACATAAAGGAGAGGCTAAAAACCCACGCACACCTCGGGTGAGCTCCTAGTGCACACTAGGTGATAGGCCGACGCAGCTTGGGGTAAAAAGAAGGCATATGAAGAAATGACTACATTTTGGTTCCATTGTCTGGACCTCTTTTCGAAGTTGTTGTGAGAATGAGGTGTGATGATAGAGCGCTTGACCTTGGATAACATTGAAGTGTGGCTTAAAATCATGAAGGATGAGTTTTCTTAGAGATTTAACATTGGACCTAAGTTTGATGCACGTAAATGGGTAGAGGACCACCTATATCATGAGTTGTATGAAACATTATTTTGTTGTTTCCCAGTGGAGTTGTATGAATGGATTTCAGCATATGCATCTAGGTCAAGTTGGTACTATAGACCTCATGTATGGACCCAAGATGAGTATCAAAGGCTGCATGATGCCGATCTGACTTGGACCCATGTTTTTGATCACTAGTGGAGTAGAGTCTTGACTAGTTATACCTTTGAATGCGTTATTTATATGTATTATTTCTTAGAGATTGTTGAGTTTGAGTTATTTAGGGAGCCTAGAGGATCGCTCGTGCATGTTATTCCATTGTCTATCAATATTATGGTTATTACTTTGAGTTTGGAATCCTCTCCTATGGTCAAGCAAACTCTTACTAGGCGCGGGCGTGGAAGCTAGTGCGGTGAAGGATGGAAGATCCTACGGTGGAGAGGAAGAGAGAAGAGAGTCAAATCAAGTATGATGAAACATAAAAGAGGGAGTTGGTGAGACAACACGAGGTTTCTAGAGTGATGAAAATATGAAGGAAAATGTTAGGGGAAGAATTTGAGGTTTGTGCAGAAGGTGTGGGACCTAAGCCATCTATGATACCCCATCTTGGCAAGCATGGGAGAGTTACCCCCTCGATTCTAGTGACATTTTGTCACATGGAGAAAGGAGAGACATAGGCATGCATCTTGGCCCACCTGGTGACAAAACCTTTATACTTAGCCTTCCAGGTTTCTAAGGAAAAAATTGATTATTAGGTTATTAGTGGTTTTGATATCGGTGGTCGAGTGACACCTAGGAGGTATAATTTCTCATTTCCATCTATGGCCGTATAATATTTTATGATGTTTGAGGCATATTTTTTGGCATGAAATTTAGGCAAAGTATAGGCTTACAAGGTTTAGGTATCACATCCGGGAGTTGTTCAATATCACAAACCATTAGCGTGTAGTTTAGCGCGATGGTGGGTTAGCAAGGTGCAATTGCATTAGGCCCCTTACCTGTGACAAGAGGAGGATCTAGTGGATCCATAGGAGTTAGCACTAGTGGATCTAGTGGTGCTCACGGTGGTGGACATATTGGAGGAGGCCAAGGTTATAGATCTGGTGGGAAAGGGCCTCAACAACCTTAGCAGGTATGTTTGAGATGTCTTTATATTTTCCTAATTACAAAGGTGTAGAAGATGCTACAAAACATGTGAATAAATGTGATTTTCTATGGCGCATGAAGGGTATCACTATCCGGGAGTGAAACGTAAGTCAGTTTGTAACCATGTTGCAAGGAGACACACATAACTAGTACATAAAGTATGATCCACACTAGACAATGGTGGATTACATTGCATTGCATGATACATTTTTGGCGGAGTTTGACATTCTTGAGTTTGAACAAAAGAGCATAAACTCTCTAAAGGAGATTCAACAAGAAATGATATAGAGTGTGCAAGAGTATGATGCATGTTTCAAGACTCTCCTATCCAAGTTGTCTTATGACATACATCCTTCACAACATGCGTAGTGGTTTGTTTGGAGGGCTGAGCACACCATTCGGAGGGAGCTTTCACATAAGACCTTTATAGATCCACATGAGGACTTGGAGGCTAACTTGTGCGCCGAGGCTATGGGGAGAATTGATACTAGAATTATTCCATTCTTTGAAGCCCATATTGTTTCCATGACAAAAATCTTGAGAAATTATCTCAAACTCAGCTCATGAGACTCACAGTGGGTTATGGTGCATGGACTGCGAAGTAGAGGGGCATACCAAGTATAGTTTCCCATGAAGATCAATGTGTGCTATGTCGGTGGAATGTGACATTTTCCATGGAGATCATGATGCAAGTAGATTCCCGTTGCTATAACACACGATCCATAAGAATTTCTCTTTCCATTGCAAAATTTTCACCTCTACTACACATGACACCAAGGATTGTATATTGATTAACTAGATACATGATTCCATTAATAATGGTGTGTGCCGAATAGAATTGATAGTAGTTCCAAGGATGATGGTCATCATTATGAAGGTCAAATGTATGATTGAAGAGGTCAAAGAAAAGGCTTTCGGGGTGGATTCTAAGGCCATGGAAATTACGAAGGACGATGAAGTGAATTTACTCATGGAACCTATTATAACTGTGGATTTATAAAACATTACAAGTGCGAGTGTCCTAATTTACTACATTGCTCTTGGTGTGGGAAAATCACAAATATGAGGAATTCCCATAATTATTTGAACACATGAGAAAGAAGAAACGAAAGGATAAAGGTGTTGGGATGGTAATTGTGAAGAGATCTCATACACGTAGATGCCAAGGGTGGCACATGAGTCAGAGTTAGAACTGTACTAGTGATGATGTAAGTTTCAGGCTCGCATGTCGTGGAGATACCAAAGTAGAGACCACTAGTTACAAGAGAAGAAGTGGTGCATGGGAAGTATCTAGACCCTATGCATCAAAAGGAAGTTTATCAAGAAACCATGGATGTTATTCAAAGCCTACAAGGAGAAATCCAATGCCTGAAGGAGTAGTTGTAGAAGTTAGAGTAGAAGAAGAGCACTAAGGCTCCATAGAAGGATTTGGATGAAGTTAGGGAGGTATGAAAGATGCTGAGACAAGAGAATATCATCCCTCTGTTAGGAGAGTGGCTGAGAGGAAAAGTACCAAGCACCGGAGGAGAGCGCAAGAGGAAGGTTTTGCATGCTAATCTTCCTCCTCATAGTATTGACTATGATAAGGAGATTAACTTGAATACAGTTGTTGATGGATGGTGCCTAAGTAATATTCTAATTGACATGGGCATGGAAGTTCATATGTTCACCTTGGACACATGGAATCAAATGGGAATGCCCCCATTATAGCCATCTTCAAATGTGCTTTATATAGATAACAAGACAAAAATGATGCCCATTGGTGTCTTAAAGGATGTTGTTATCACTATCCAAGGGGAGAAATTCATTGGAGACTTTGAAGTCTTAGTGCTTGCTAAGGCAGAAAAATTTCCAGCATTACTTGGGTGCCCCCATTGCTATAAGAACAAAGTTGACTTATGGTTCAATAAGGGGTATATAAGTTTTGAGAACATGGAGGAATGTGTCATCATTCCTTTGACAGATGGAAAGTCAATGCCCTATATTAAGCCCTTGGGAGAAGAAGACCTAGATGTAATATATGTATGCACAATCGAGACCATGAGGCTATGCATCCAACAAAAGAAGGTGTTATTTAGTAGGAAGACACTCAATCTATAAGTGATACAACTAGAGTTGCTTGTGACAAATGGGTACATGGGACTTACGAGTTGTTTGGAAAGAATATGAAGGATACTCGACTTCACTTGTCAAAATACACTCGCTTAGGTTCTTGGGATGAAGGCAATTACCACGGTACACTAGGGAAGCCAACCTTGATGTCTTTCTAGTGTGAAATGGAGACCTAGTGGAAGTGTCAAGTGGAGAGAAGGAATATGATTACCTATACTTTGTGTGGGACAACAACACATTTTTGGGTGACACATTGAGATAATATTCTAGAGTGGTGTGAAGTGAGAATCACACTCTTTGTTAGGTTTCTCCAAAACAATGCACCATCTCAAATTTATGACTATGATGGGAAGGGATCCGCCTCATATCATGTTCAAGAGTGTGAGAAGACTTAGATGGGAGGCACAAAAGATTTACCCCTTCCCTATGGGTGTATAAGTTCTATTCCACCTTATAGGGTTGTGTGCGTGCATGGTATATTCATTCAGAGTTGTAGTGATAGACAAGGAACTAGCAGGAGTTGACGATAGACCTTGTTCAAAAAAATTAGTATCGAGTACTAAGCCATTAGTGAATGAGGCACCGCAGTTGTTAGGGACATAATTATGGGAGATAGTGACATGGAGAAGGAAAAAGTCTGGATTTTTTGGGTGAACCTGGTTTAGAGGCACGTTTTAGTGAGGAATAATCTAAGGAGGTACAACTTGAGCACGCATGCATGGAAAAGGAGAAAGGAAAGTTGGTATACATGATAGATGGTGAAGAGGTGAATAATTTGAATGTTAACGATACTTTGGGTACATGTGAGGTTATGGATAGTGATGATGAGAAAACACGCGCTACTATGAACCCCTAAAAACTAAGAAGGTTAACTTTGGCTCAAAGGAAGAACCCAAGGAAACTACTATTGGGGATTACTTATCGGAAGGGAGGTTTCTAAGATTATTGATCTGCATGCATGAATTCCAAGATTTTTTCCCATGCAAGTACCAAAAACTCAAGGAGTTCACCAATCCTTAGGATAGATGTGGATAAAAATGAAGGAGGGCATGTGTCCAATTCATAAGAGACCTTATCACATGAATATGAATTTGTGCATCAAGCTCAAGGAGGAGATTGACAAGATGATCACATTAGAAATCATTGAGGCTATTGAGGAATCAGAGTGGATGATTTTTATGGTCATTAACATTAAGAAGGATGGGAGGATAAGGATTTGTGTTGAGTACATGTATATGAATATGGTGTGTTTCATTAATCCTTTCCTAACCCCATTCACAAAGAAGATCATGGAAGGAGTATCTAGGCACAAAATTTATTCATTTACAGATGGATTTTTGGGGTATCATCAGGTTATAATTGCAAAGAAAGAACAAGAGAAGACAACTTTCACCATTGAATGGGGAAGTTTTTCCTATACGGTCATGCCTTTTGGATTGAAGAATGTGCCTGCTACGTTTTTGCGCATTATGGTTCAGAATTTCAAGACTTCATCCACAAGTTTCTTCAAGTCTACCTAGATGATTGGACAATTTATAGACTCGCACAGAACCATTGTGATAATTTGAGGTTGATGTTTGAGAGATGTTGATAGTTGAGTATATCTCTCAACATTAAGAAATGTGTTTTTGCTACTCTATTTGGCACCCTATTGGGACATATCATATGTAAAGAAGGCTTACTCATGGATCCTATTAAAGTTGTCATTATTGTGGGATTGGGGAGCCTACCAGCCAGAGTGCGGTGCATAGATTCCTTGGACATACAGGGTATTATGGGAATTTCATCAAGGGATATTCAAAGATATCCATACCATTGGAAGATTTTAAAACACAAGAATAAGTTATATTAGGGAGAGGCACAATAGAATTAATTTGACACACTAAAGAATAGATTCATTTCGTACCCATATCATGCTTTCCCATTTAGGATAAACCTTTTCATGTGCATGTTGATGCATCCATGATGGTGATTGGAGTAGTCCTCGCACAACTTGGAGAGGGAATTGTTGACCATCCCTTATGTTTTAAAAGTAGGAAGCTAACCCTAGAAGAACATAATTATAATACCATGGAGCATGAGGCATTATTGATGATCTACTCGCTACACAAATTCAATAAGTATTTTCTAGAAACACCATTTATAACCTGATAGACCACATGGCATTAAAGTACTTGGTGAACAAGTTCATCTTGTAAGGGTACGTATGGAGGTGGTTCCTATTATCAGTAGGAGTTTGAGTTTACGGTTTTGTAAAATTGGGTAAGAGAAATTTGGGGCCTAACCATTTATTAAGGATTTACGCTAGAGAGGATGCACAGAGCATTGAGGATACAAAGGTGCGATGCACAAAAATTTAGATTACAACGCACACCCTCTAACTTGGAAGATATTGTTGTGTTTCTCAAAATGGGTATGGTGCTAGAGGGAATGAAGAATTTGGAAAGGAAGTAATTATCCATATGCGTCTCACCCTACATGTTAATTAGTAGAGACTTATACAAGTTGGTTCATTATGAGGTTTTGCACCAATGGGTGCTAGAGTATAGGTACATTGTAATCATGGAAGTGGCTCATGGTGGAATTGTAGGAGGACACTATGCAAGAATGTGACCATGCGTAAGATTATTTTGTCTCGGTATTTTGTGGGAAATAGTTTACAAGGACTATATAAAGTATTGTAAGGCCTGTGATCACTACCAAAGGCCTTGGTAAACCAAGGAAGAGAGATGAGATGCCATTAAGGCCTATCGCCAATGCAGAGCCATTTGAGAAATGGGAAATTATCTTTTTAGGCCCTATCATCCTAGCCACGTGAAGGAATGGTTCATGTTATAATATTACCTACACAAACTATCTTACACATTGGGTAGAAGTGACAAATATGAAGGATTACACGGTGGTGAAAACAATTGGATTCTTGTGGGAGAATATAATCAGTAGGTATGGATGCCTGTTGAGTTTAACGAGTGCTAGGGGTAATCATTTTATAAATGAGATGGTTATGTCTCGAGCTCATGGTAGATCATCACAAGACTACCCCTTATCACCCACAAGCTAATGGTATAACCAAAGCTATTAACAAAATTTTGAGTCACACGTTGACCAAAATTTGTGAGGTTAGACGAAAGGATTGGGATGAAAAAGTTTTATGTTGTGTTATGGTCATATTTGACTACTTATAAGAGATTAAATAAGGCCACACCTTTTCAATTGGCGTTTGGGATGGAGGATGTGTTACTTTGTTTGAATTCATGTTACCATCACTACGTATCATATACACAGGAGGTTTAGCTAATGAATAAGCTCTTAAGGAAATAATTGAAAAGTTAATGCGCCAATGAGTGATGTGTCATAACACGATGGATTCATAAAATGGAAAAATCCAAGAAGAAGGAATGGAATGATAGACACATAAAGAATAAAAAAGCTTTAGGTTGGAAAAATGGTCTTGTTGTACAACTCTAAGTTTTTGTGCCACCCAGGAAAGCTCAATGTACATTGGTTGGGCCCATAAAATATTACTTGCATACTTGGTTTAGGCACTTGCTAGTTACAAGCATTGGATGTGACAAGGTTTTCTCGGTTTCTTTAACAGAGGAGGCTTAAGCTGTAATATAAACAAGTCTTCTTGGTGTTTATAAATAAGGCAGTATTTCCAATTAGCTTAGGATTCCCCTTAATGCATTTTCCTTTCTTTTTGTTTCCTTTCTTTGTTTCTTTTCTTTGTCTTTAGGTTTTATTTGTTATGGGCATGTTTGTGTGCCAAGACACTTGAATTTCAAAGGGATCATATATGCGTACATGGGACCACACATCTATTCAATATGGGTGGAGTGTAAAGGAAGAATATGGTAAGAACTTGAAACAATGGTTGTTGGTGGAATAATTTTTAAAGTCAAAGGTGTGTGGGATTAGAAGAGAGTGCGTAGCAGAGGTTAACATGAGAGAATATTGGTGTCAAAAATATTTATATAACCACATACAAGGAAAAAATGCAAGAAGCAACATGAGGTAGGCAGAGGAAATAACTTGGTCTAAGAAATATAGGAAGATTGACTTGGTGTGAGAGAAGGTGCGAAGAGTTCTATGGTTGAGGTAATTTTTACACATAGGAAGGTTGCGGGAGTGTTCACATAGGTTTGCACATGGAGGAAAAGCACTTTGGATAGAACACACGGAATGATGGAATTGGAAAAAGATGAATTTAATATGTTTTTATGTTGGTAGGTGGCATGAGAGTTTGTGCAGAAAAAGAAAAAATCTATAAATAAAAGTTCGGGGTGAGTTATTATTTTATCTTACATTTTATTTATCGAAGAACTCTCATGAAATAGGGAATCCTTGTAAAATAAGAGTTGTGTGAAGAGAATTTGAGAAGATTTGTGTGTAAAAGATTCAATGGTATTTGATCTATGAACCAGAGTGGAAATGGAGTACATAGGCGTAAGCGAGGAGTTTAATTGGAGGATTCCGTGGGTGTTACATTGTCTTATCAAAAAGGGTTTTCTAGGTTAGGGTGTAGGGTTAGGGCACATGATTTGAAGAAATTTTTGCATAGGATTGTAGTCATGGATTTGAGTAGAGATAAGGTAAGGAGGAAAGGAAGAAGTTATAAGAACATGATGGGAAAAAGTGGCACCAAGGAAGGGATCAAATATTCCACCAAAGAAAGGCACGGGAAAAGGAAAACCATCCGTTTTGACCATTTTCAATGAAGAGTGGTAAATGGAGATGCAGTACGTAGATGGCATATTACTATGAAAGGAATGAGTGTATCATATATGAAATATGGCCGTAAGTGATTATAACCATCAAACGAGCACCACGAGAAAAGGATATGGTGTTAGAGTTGGTTCACCCTACAAAAAAGAGGACACCATATGGGAAGCCCATTTATGATGAAGAAGTAAAGGTAAATATGGAAAAGGTTGGGCTTCTGCAACTCTACGAATTTCCCTATTTTTTCAAATCCAAATGACTATACCAATGGCTGATGTCGTGCATGCATGAGGATCACTTCTATTTTACAGGATGAAGAATGCACATAACTCAGCTGATTTTAAAGTACACTAGAATTATCTATGAAGGAGAGCCACTAGATGATGACTTATGTGACAAGGAGGCCATCAAGAAAATGGTTGAGGAATATTATTACAAGAAGGGTTTACGTTACTTTGATATCTCTACAATCACCGGCCTAGTTAGGAGGATGGCCGCGCACTTGGTTACTACGGGTTAAATGGGTAGGAGAGATGGACTCAGATAAACAAGAGTTGGTTGAATGTTTGTTAGAATCTCGAAAGGGATAGTATACAACCTTTCAGCCTTTATTACAGAGGAGATTATAGATGTTGCATGTGACAAAGAGAAAATTATGTTTGGTAACATCCTCCTCACCATTGTCTTTTTAGAAATTGGGGTGCCGATGGGCTAGATAAGTTTGTTTGGGAGTACCCGGATGAGGACCCCTCCCTTGCCAAGAGATTTGAGGCTTACACTTGTGACACCATGACGACCACTCATAAGGCGCACTTGGAGAAATGGTATAAATGGATGCACAATGCATTTGGGTCGAATGGAGGATACCTGAGTAATTATTGGAATTGGTGGATGGAGAGGATGAATTCACTTTGTATACCAGCACTTTTGTATCGACAAGTTTACCTTGACAGATGGCACCAAGAGTCCTTGGTGTAAATTTCCATTCTCTTTCACATCAAAATACTTTCAAAGCATGGTCAACAGGTTCAAGGAAGCCAAAAAGCTTTATTTTTATCTAAGTGTAGTTGATTAGGACTACCACGAGATGCATCAGACATTGGTGTATCCTAAGAAGCGTGCATATGTAGAAAAGTATGTATCTCATGATGTGCACATGGTGAAACTAGTGACATTACCTATTACGGGTAGGATAGCAGTAAGGGTATATGTGTGACTAAGGCCCAATTTTGAAAAGGGTGCTTATGTTGAGGATGACGTCTCTATCCCAAAAGACCCCACTAGAAGGAAGAAAGTGGTAGTAAAGAAGAGGGAATGAGAGGAGACTTTGGTAGAAAATGTCCCAAGCATGTATACAAAGTAGACCTATGTTCGCAAAATAAGTCCCCCACATAGGAGAAGGAGAAGTCACCTAAGAGAGAGGAGTCACCCAGAAGGAAGTTTTCCCTGATGTTAGAGGGATATCTAGTTAAGAAGAAGCAAAAGGTGACTGAGATCTTAGACTCGGAGGAAACATAGAGCGTGGAAGGCCAAGAAACTGAAGAATAAAATGAAGAGCACAAGGAAGCCCAAAATCCTCTTGTATACGATGTACACAAGTCTGATGAAGGAGTAGATGAAGAGAGGAGTGAGTATGAAGAGTGCATGCATGAAAAATGAGGAAGTAAACATACATGATCGAAGACCCCGACCACGACAAAGGAACAAATTAATGACACATTAGAGAAGGAGGTGGTGAGTATTATCTAATAGTTTGTGGAGCATGAAGTAGATCAAAGTGTCGATGAAGTTTTGAAGGAAACAAAAGGTAGCATGAGCATGCAAAAGGAGTATGTGAGCATGGGCACAGACCCTAGCTTATCAATAATCTTCATGATGGTAGCACACTATTTGTCGTCAAAAAGGACTTCACGAAGAGCAACATTTAGGGGACAAGAAGTCCCTCCTCTTTAATGGGAGAGGTTCCCTTATTCAAAAACGAACCTATTTACACATATACAAAACATGATTTTCTTGTGGAACTTGGATATTTATGAAAGTGTTTTCTATAAGGATCATCAATTACAAAAGGACTGAGGAATGAGAAAATGAGAACGAGAAGAAAGGCACCATTTAGAATTATAGATGACAGAGTAATTCTTTATGCATGCGAAGGTACAGTGAATTGAAACAAGATCATTTGTATCATACTAATAAGATGAAATTTGAAAGACACAAAGTTCTATCAATAACATCTGCAAGAATATAAAGCTTCTTAATATAATATAGACAAATGATCTTGACAAGATTAAATGAAAAGCTTAGGGATAAAAGAAATCAGATAGAAAAAGAATGAAAAGCCCTTCTGTATTGATTTCTTTATGATTTATTTACACTTTCATAAAATAAGCCAAGTTCTTCCTCCTTCAAAATGGTGAGGAGAGGCCATTATATAGTTTATAATTCAGTTACTCTCGGTAACTACTTATTTTAACTAAAGATTAGTTAAGGATTTTCAATCACAATACCTAAACTTATTACAATAAATCTAAGAAAAAGAATTGGAAGAGAAGAGAGGAATAAGGAGAAGAAGACAGGTGCTTATGACTGGGAGGGACCCACTGACTTCAAAATCCACTACCTGAATCTCTTCAATGCCTTGGCTATGTCTCTGCCACGTGTATATTGGTCAATTCACTCGAATCAGGGTTGAAATGAGCTCCGCATGAAAGCACTATATCTGCACATTGCACAGAGATTGGGAAACCACCAGTGAAAGCCAAACCACTGTCATGAATCATCTATGCCATTGGCGTAGGGTTTGCATCTGTCATCCTCGATCAAAAATCACTAAAGTCAAGGTGGAAAACTTCACTGTCCCCGATATCGGGAATGGCAGACTCTAGTGGTGAGATTTGTTCTTGCCCCTGAAATTTGATCTTCATGTTGGTAGTAATTCGGAGGGCGAAGCTGCAAGCTAGACTTGGGAAGGAATTGCAGAGGAAAATGGATACGCGCGCAGGAATTTAGATTGCAAAGGTTTGAGCAAAAGATAGCAGGAAAGCAGTGTGTAAAATGTATAGGGGGTTCTCTCGTTAAATAGCCATTTAGAAGAGAGAAAGGCAATGAATTCGTATTTAATACATACCTACCAAATTGAATAAGCAAGATATTCGGGTAGAATGGGAAAAAATTAGCACGAATGACACTTGGTTCATTTGGGACATGTGGGACGTGAAAGCGTGAAGTACATGGCTCAGCCAATTTAGGCGAAGTGGGGAACAGATGCACAAATGTTCTTGGTTCATTTGGGACATGTGGGACACGAAAGTGCGAAGTACGTGGCTCGGCCAAATCGGACGAAAATGGAACAATTAGTGCAGGTGAACTTGGGACATTTGGGACAAAAAGTTCCAATGGGCACTGAAAAGAACAGACTTCGAGTGAACCGGCGATCGGGAACAAAGGGCCCAATTGAACTTGGGACACATAGGATAAAAATTACGTACGCGAAGTACACGCGACTCGGCGAATCGGATGAAAATGGAACAATTGGTTCGAGGCGAACTTGGGACATTTGGGACAAAAAGTTCCAACAGGCCCAAAAAGAATAGACTTTGGGTGAACTAGCCGATCGGGAAATAGAGGCCCAAATGAACTTGGGACACGCGGGACAAAATGTCAAGAGAGGCCCGAAAAACACACAAAATGACCCAAAAATGTAGATTTCTCAATTTCTTTGGCATTTCACATTATCAGTACAACAGAAAACACTTAAACTCAAAATTTTAAATTTTCACTTTCTTAAGAGCAGGGGAATTTTGAGTGGACAACACACACATAGGTGTAAAGGGCATAGTAGTTGTGTAAGAACACACCATGACTTATATTAATGATCCAAGTAAGGAACTACATGTGCACTTAAAAATTATAGTGCACACAGACAAATTCATCACTTGTTTGTATTTTGATGAAGAGAGTGCATACCCTTGCACAAGAAATATTTTCTCTTAGGATTTTGAGTCCCACATCGATGAGCTTGAGTTTGAGGTAAATAATGATATGTTGATGAAGGCACCAAGTGTTAAGGGAATAAACCCTCTCGTGAATGCCCAACAATTATCAAATGATCATGTTTGCAATGTTCTCAACAAGGTGTCGGTAGAAGTGGAGGAAATACTTTTGGGACCCTTGCTTTGGAGTCAACCAAGGAAGTTTTGACATAGATGGAAGAAGAGAAGAATATGGAAACCATAGAAATTCAAACCTCCTCGGCCACAAAACACATGGCGCACAAAAGTGGTGACATAGATCAAGTAGAGTATTTTATTAGCTATGAGTGTCGAGGAGTTTTGGGAGAAGAACAAGGATGCGCCCATAGGATCCACGTGTAATAAGAAAATAAGTCCAAGGGACATCGAAACGTTAAGGGTTTTGAGTGAAAAGAGTTATTGTTGTATATATCTTCCCCAATGTAAAGACAAGCGGAAGAATATGGAAACCAAAGAAATTCAAACCTCTCAGCCCATGGCGCACAAAAAATGCGCCACGACAATGAGTGTCGACGCAAATGGAAAATGGATGTGCCCATGGCACACAAAAGGCGCCACGACAATGAGTGTCGACAAAAATGGATGCGCCCATGGCACAAAAGGCGCAAAATGAGTGTCGACAGAAAAAATGGATGCGCATGAGTGCCAAAATGGCGCCTGACAATGAAAATGAAAAGCAAATGGATGCGCCCATGGCGCACAAAAGGGGCGCACGACAATGAGTGTCGACAGCAAAATGGATGCGCCCATGGCGCACAAAAGGGGCGCACGACAATGAGTGTCGACAGCAAAATGGATGCGCCCATGGCGCACAAAAGGGGCGCACGACAATGAGTGTCGACATAAGAAAATGAATGCGCCCATGGCGCACGCAAAAGGGCGCATGACAATGAGTGTCGACATAAAAAGAATTTGCTCCTTGGCGCACGTAAGAAGATGTGTCAGCGGGGAAAACACACACACGTAAGATGCGCACACACACGGATGCGCTACGCACACCTTCGGGAGGCGCAACATTCGAGTCTTGGCCGAGCGACCACGACCCGAGATATTCAGATGGCCATAACTTTTGGCTGGGAGCTCCGATTCACACAAGGTTGGACTTTTCGGAAAGCCTACGGCGTCCTCTACCTAACTATGACTGGATATCTTTAATTGGGTGGGAAAAAGTTCTTAAAAATGCAAAATACAGTTTGCCACTTTTGGGGTTTGATATGGTCCTCACCTACCACCATAATGAGATGAATTAAATACAACCTGAGGTGGTTGGGGTAGATTTGGACTTTCTCTCTCTTCTCTCTCTCATTCTTCCTATAAATTGTAAGGAGGGGCTTCTTTCTAAAGGTTGGACATTCTTGTTTTGCCCCTCCCTTCTTCTCTTTGGCAGGTGAATCTGTGGAGTTCAAACCTCCTATCTAAAACTGTAATGCAACCTTGTCTCTTGGCATTTTGCAGTGTGTTGTATCAATCTTTGGAGCAAATTAATGCATGTCTGTGGATGATTATCAACCCTCTCAGTGTTTATTTGCATTTTCTTGATCTTTCACTGTAAATCTGGTTATCTGTGCATGATCTTGCATTACATTTTTATGGTCTGTGTTTATTGGCAAGACAGGTGTTCTTCATTCCTCGGTGCATCACCTCCTTAGCTTAGGTTTATTTTTATGCATTTTTCTCTCCCTGTCTCCTTGGAAAATTAGATTAGGTTTTGAGTAGACCCTCTGCATTTTTACGTGTGCATCTGAACAGAGGAATAGGAACCGGCCTTCATCTGGAGAGATTTTTCGATTTCGCAAGGTCCCACACTTGGGAAAAGCTCCATGTTATGCAATCACACTGAGAATCTGCAACCCATCGAGTTACAGAGTCCCAGGGGTGCTTGTGATTCGACATCAACAGTTTTGGCACGCCCGGTGGGACCCAGAAGTCATTCCACAGTTTCGAAGGAACTTTCAAGAAATTCGGACTTAAAAAATTGCAGGTTTTACAATTTCATATTTTCACCTTCCAGGCTGAACTTTGAAATCGATTTTCAAGGACTTAACTTGCTCGAAACAAGTCAAAATTTCACCAGCTGATAGATCTGGGGGTAATCTTCAAAAGGGTATTCTTAGATTTTTGAGATTTTGACTTTCAAAATTTCATGGTTTTTGATTTTGGATTTGGGTTTTGAAGTCGGCATTTTGGGTTTTCAGGACTGTCATTCCAGAATCAAGTTCCAAACTCTAAAATATCAAAAATACAGGTCTTTCAATTTTCCATTTTTAAATATCGTCAGGTTTGGTGTGTAACTTGGCAGGATCTAGCCTTTTGAGGCTCACTTTCTAACACATCTGGCGACTCCAAAGGGGTAGAATTCAGCGGTGTAGCAGCAAAAGTTGCCCAGGCATATGAGAAGAATTTGAACCAGGTCTAATACTCGAGAAGAGGGGCTATTTGTCCAATTGCAACTATCACCAGGAGGAGGAAGGAGAGGAAGAAGACCACAAAGATCACCATCTCCACCTAACAGGACTTTGTCTACACCTCCACCTGGTAGGCCTTTTCTCGCATCGACCAGGGTTCTTAGGCCAATCATAATGGCACATCTACCACCGAATCCCTTTGTAAATTTCACGGGCAGTAGTCCACTTGTCCTAAATGCTCGAAATCAAATTCCGAGTTGCAGCACTAAAGAATATACCCTATTTTATAGGAGAAAATCATACTACTCCTATTGATCACATCCGAGGATATTGCTAATGCATGTGCGATCCATGAAATAAATGAAATGGATGTTGCGATCAAGTTGTTGGCTTCATCTTTCAAAGGCAAGGCCTTCTGATGGTTTAGGAGCCTTACGGCGAGCTCTATTACAGTGGAACCAACTTTGTTACTGCTCTTTGCAGACCAATTCGGGGAGAGGGCGGACAATTTATCTTTATTGGAACAGCTGACAACAATCAAAAGGGCTCCTAACGAACAAATGGCAGATTTCAACTTTAGATTCCAACGGACATGGGATAGGATCCCAATAGTTATTAGACCAACTGCTGAAGGAGCATTCCTTTATTTCTTAAAGGCTATAAATTCAGACATAGCCATGATGATCCAATCAATGGGAGGGACAATGCTGCCAGGGTCCTATGACACAGCGATCAGAGAGCGAGAAACTGTTTGATCAAGCCGGAAAGCTTGCACCAAGGCCACCAATGCCTCTCTATCCAGGACATGGGAAATCCTACTGACCGGATCAAGCACGAGTTGAATCCCATTCCAACTCCTAGAAATCAAAGCAATAATGAGGCGTCGACTTCTTGAAATACTTGAAGGAATTGCGGAGGTCATGAAACAATTGCGAGAACCTTGGAAATGAGCTTGTGACTATCAAAAGACAACAAGCTCAAAGTGCTTCAGACCATATCGGCCTCAAGCACGTACCAAGCTAGGCCCCATACCAACAAAATAGACCACCACCTCAAGCTGCAAATCAAAACCAACCAAGGACGACCTCAGAAGCTGCCGAGGCCATTTCGGCCGTATGATCCAAATGCAACGATGTCCTCAAGAGCCTTGGTTCCAACACAAAATAACATGGCACAGAAGTACGGTGGTGTTACCTTGCAATCTACCTCACAATCGGTCGGCATGTTTCAATGGTGCCTTTGAATCGAGGCCTTGATGGTGCAAACCATTGGTGTTGCTCAAGAACCAAGCCGGGAGGAGAATCAACGGCAACAAACACAACAAGAAGGACCTCCAGCAAAACCACATTGGAAAATTGGCAAGCGGAAGACTTACGTGGAGTTAACCAACACCTTTTCAAGGCGTGGCTGCCAACACACGGTCAAAGAAGAGAAATATAGGAGAGGACAACCATGTAATCCGGTTGTTTCTCAACCCACTCTTACACAACAAGGGGGTCGATGAGACCAAACGCAGCTCCAAATGTGCGAGAATCAACCTAAGGTACCTGTTGTAGCAACACATGCACCTGTTCAAGCTCCAAAAAAGGTTGCGCCAAGCAAGGGACAACAAAAGGACAATTCATCCCCTTGACATCATCGATCAAATGAAGAAGACACATGTGAACATTTCCATGTGGGAATCACTTTGGCGATCCGGCAACGAGATTTATTGCAAGCTGCAATGGCTAATTGGTCTGCCACAAATGTATCAAACCGGGGACATGAGAAAGTTCTCACTAATGCAGTGCAACATGATGGGGGCCAGACAAGAAAAAATTTGAAGCCTCCACCATTCTATGTTTCGTTGATTGTTGGAAACCACTTGGTACACAACTGCATGATTGATTATGGGGCAAGTAGTTCAGTGATGCCGAAGCAAATAGCGGATCAACTTTGGGTTTGAAATATGAGCCGATCTTGAAAGGAGTAATCTGACTAGATGGAGCAGCGGTAGGAACAGTTGGGGTCATCAAAGGGTTAAGCCTAACACTACATTCCTGTCCTAATGTTACAGTTCTACAAGATGTGTCTATGATTGACCTTCCGCCACTCTTTGCGTTGTGTCTATCAAGAGACTTCACTGCAAAAATCGGTGGATATTTATCTGCGATTGGTCGCACATGATTTTAGGACAAGGTATGGAGCCAAAGCAACAATCGGTCGAGAACCATTGCCCATTTCCATATTGAGCCTCATGTACCAAATCCTATCAATGCAAATTGCTCGGTTTTGATCGGGAGGAGTGTTCAAGTGATCTAGAAAGCAGTACTAAGGTCGAGGAATTCTGATTTAACTTTGGATGAATGGGCAAACAAGAGTCATGAATTTGACCCATCTGAGAAATTGAAGAATCTGAATTGGGCGTGTATTGTATACATGAAGAAAATTCACCCATTCCCGACATCATTCAGCCTGAACAAAAGGATGAAAACAAAGTTTGGAAATTATTTTTCGATGGTTCAAGAAGCAGACAAGGTGCTGGAGGTGGTGCAATGTTGATTTCACCACAAGACATCAAATATTTTTCAGCTTTTCGTTTCCAGTTTTCCTGTTCAAACAACACGGCTGAATACGAAGCATTGATTCATGGAATTCATTGGGCCAAGAAAAGGGGCATAAAGAACTTGCAGGTGTTTGGAGATAGCGAGCTAATCGTCAACCAAGTTAGGGGACAACATGCTACAAAGAACGACTTGCTAAGGAGCTACAAGAATAGGGTATGGGACCTCATTGAGGATTTCAAAGCTTTCAACATTGTATCCATACCCAGGAAGAAAAATGAAGCCGCAGATAGGCTCGCAGCAGTTGGAGCGACATTTGATGTGTTGTGACATCGGGAGAGAAAAAAATGCAGCCACACATCCATGTGGTTGTGAGGCCAGCGATTCAGATAACAACACAAGCTGGCAGGTGTTTGAGAACGATCAACAGATCGTCAATTTCTTACAAGAAGAGGCTGAATTTTCAGCTAGGAATCAGGACAGATTAGAGCAGCAGTATGGGGATCAAGTAGTACAGCTGCGGACAAACAAGCTTCCTAAGGGTTTGGTAACATTGGAGTCTATCTTCAACCCTAACGACCAGTTTCGTAAGGAAAAGGAAAACATACAGGTCAAGAGAGAAGATTCAGAGCCAATTCCGGTTGGGGAAGACAAAACACTTCAAATTGGCAAAGTGGCCACTGAACAGGAGAAATCAGATTTCATACAACTTTGCCAAGAATTTCCAGATGTCTTCGCTTGGAGCTACGAAGACTTGAGAGGATTCGATCCAAATTTGGCACAACATACCATAGAATGGATCCAGGATGCTAATCCCGTCGGGCGAAAAGCAGAGACCGTCAACCCTCACATTGAGCCTCTAATGAAGAAAGAGCTAAATAAGCTGATAGAGGCAAGCATTATATTCCCGATCAAGCACTCAAGCTGGGTTGCAAACTTGGTTCCGGTCAGGAAGAAGAGTGGAGAAATCAGGTTGTGTGTAGATTTCGAGACCTCAACGGGGCATCTCTCAAAGATCATTACCCACTTCCTTGATGGAACAAATATTGCAAGTAGTATCCGGTTTAGAGATTCTCTCTCTAGATGGCTACTCGGGGTATAATCGGGTGATGGTAAAGAAGGTGACCAATTCAAGACGACTTTCACCACGAATGGGGGACCTATGCCTCTGAAGATGCCATTTGGGCTATCAAATGCTGGGGCCACTTTCCAAAGGGCAATGGATATGGCATTCAAGGGGTTGATCAATAAAATAGTTTTGATATATCTTGACGACATCACTGTATTCTCAAAAAATGCAGCGGATCACCTCTATCATTTGAGGCAAGTATTTCAGAGGTGTAGAAGATTTGGGGTATCATTGAATCCCAAAAAATGCATATTCTTGGCTCACGAGGGAAAACTTCTAGGCCATATTGTTTCAAAGGAGGGGTTGACAATTGACCCAGAAAGAGTTGAAGCAATTCAAGCATTGCCATTGCCAAATCACAAGAAGGCTCTTCAAAGCTTCTTAGGAAGGATCAATTTCGTCCGCAGGTTTGTTCCAAATTTTGCAGCTCTCGTAAAACCAATAACGCTGATGTTAAAGAAGAGCATGGCATTTAAGTGGACATCTGAAGGCAAGGCAAGTTTTGAGGCAATAAAAGAGGCTATATCTCAAGCCCCAACTCTCGTCAATCCAGACTTCTCTAAGGACTTCGTGCTATATGCCTTTGGTGGTGGGGACACGATTTCTGCAATCCTGGTACAACAAAACAAAGAAGGATTAGAACAACCAGTTGCTTTCTTCAGTCAAGGCTTGGAGGAATACGAAACTAGGTACTCTTTCATTGAAAAGCATGTCCTTGCGGTAATCAGAAGCTTAAAGAAATTCAAGCACCTAGTCTCAAACAACAAGATCCAATTATTAGTCTCTCATGCGGGAGTCAAGGACTTCCTTCTAAACAAGGATCTGAATGAGAAACGTGCAGGATGGATAACTCGTGTCATGGAATATGACATCGAGATCAAGGTCACCAAACTAGTACGTGGGAAGGGACTATGTGAGCAGCTAGCCTTGAGTCAACAAGTTGAAGCTGGTGATGAAAAGGAGACTACCTTGGTACTACAGGATGATCAAGAACAAGAAAATGATGACGTGCCTACTCCTTGTTGGACTCATAATATGATACACTTCCTACAGACAGGCCTATGCCCTCCAGAGATGAGCAAAGCAAAGAGGAGATACTTCAGATTACAAGCCATTCCATATGTGCTTGTTGATGGTGTTTTGTTTAAGAAAGACATCAATGGAGTTCTATTGAGGTGCATTGGGATAAGTCAAATTGAGAGGGTGTTACGAGATTTTCACGATGGAGATTCTGGAGGACATTTTGCCCCACGAGTAACAGCTCTCAAGATAATGAAGGCAGGGTATTATTGGCCGACAGTCTTCAGTGACTGCTATACATGGATAAGAAAGTGCAAGAAATGTGCACTCTTCACAGGCAAAGAAAGACAAGCAGCACTTCCATTGCACCCAATTCTGGTTGACCAACCATTTATGCAATGGGGATTGGACTTCGTCGGGGTCATCAATCCAAACTCAAGCCAAGGCCATAAGTGGATTCTCACGGCAACGGACTATTTCACCAAGTGGACTGAAGCAGTAGCGCTCAAAGAGGCAAACGAGTCTAATATACTAGAATTTTACGAAGGAATAGTGACCAGGTTTGGTGTGCCGGCCACTATTATATCAGACAATGCATTGGCATTCGTAGGTTCCAAGATCACGGAATGGGCTGTCAAAAATGGAATCTACTTGAGCACCTCTTCCAATTATTACCCGCAGGGTAATGGACAGGCAGAGTCCACGAACAAAAATTTGCTAAGAATCATCAGGAGGACTCTGGATGAAAATCAAAGAACATGGCATACCAAGCTAAAATCAGCATTATGGGCTGACAGAATAACACCAAAGAGGTCTATAGGTAATTCCCCTTATAAGTTGGTCTATGGAAAAGAGGCAGTATTGCCTATATCATTAGAACTACCTGCATTAGAATTCATGAAGCAGTTGGAGTTGGCTGAGTTCGAACCAATGGAGGCTAGGTATGCAGAGTTGATGGAATTGGAAGAAATTAGAGAACATGCAGTTCAAACAATTGAGAAAGATCAGGCCTTAGTGAAAAGATGGTTTGATAAGAAAGCAAGAGCAAGGACCTTCCAGGAAGGGGACCTAGTTCTGAAATGGGATGCAGATCGGGAAAAACCAGGAAGGCATTCCAAGTTTGATGCCATTTGGAGTGGCCCCTACATGGTCACGGGATGTAAAAGTAGTAATGCCTTCCAATTGTCTACATTGGACGGAGAAGAACTTTCGATTCCGGTCAACGGAATCTATCTTAAACATTGCTACTGAAAAGAAAATTTCTACCCTTGTAAATATTAGCTTAGATTTCAATTCCTCTAAGTGCGTTTGCACATTGTCTTGTTGTAGTTAGGTTTCAGTTTCCCTAAGTGCTTTGGCACAGGTTTCATTGCTCTCAGGTTGTTTCTACAGTTCAAAGTGCTGTCGGAGAAGGAGTTGCGGTTTCAGGCTCGGGATCAGAGATCAAGTTGGTTTCAAGTATTGCTTATGACTCCATGCCCAATGGATTTCTAAAAGGGCCACTGATCTTCTACCTAGCAGGCAGGTGATCCCGTTGAGTCGCCAAATTGTTGTATATATCTTCCCCCCGGGTAGATATAGACAAGCGGAAGAATATGGAAACCAAAGAAATTCAAACCTCAGCCCATGGCACACAAAAGGGGCGCATGACAATGAGTGTCGACAGCAAAATGGATGCACCCATGGCGCACAAAAGGGGCGCATGACAATGAGTGTCGACAGCAAAATGGATGCGCCCATGGCACACAAAAGGGGCGCACGACAATGAGTGTCGAGCAAAAAATGGATGCGCCCATGGCACACAAAAGGGGCGCACGACAATGAGTGTCGACAGCAAAATGGATGCGCCCATGGCGCACAAAAGGGGCACGACAATGAGTGTCGACAGCAAAATGGATGTGCCCATGGCGCACAAAAGGGGCGCACGACAATGAGTGTCGACAGCAAAATGGATGCGCCCATGGCGCACAAAAGGGGCGCACGACAATGAGTGTCGACATAAGAAAGAATGCGCCCATGGCACACAGAAGTGGTGCATGACAATGAGTGTCAATGGGGAAAAATTTGCTCCTTGGCACACGTAAGAAGATGTCGACACACACACGGATGCGCCTATGGCGCACCTTCAGGAGGCGCAACATTACGTGCGACAGAAGCGAGACCACGACCCAGATATTCAGATGGCCATAACTTTTGACTGGGAGCTCCGATTCACACAAGGTTGGACTTTTCGGAAAGCCTACGGTGTCCTCTACCTAACTATGACTTGATATCTTTAATTGGGTGGGAAAAATTTCTTAAAAATGCAAAATACAGTTTGCCACTTTTGGGGTTTGATATGGTCCTCACCTACCACCATAATGAGATGAATTAAATACAACCTGAGGTGGTTGGGGTAGATTTGGACTTTCTCTCTCTTCTCTCTCTCATTCTTCCTATAAATTGTAAGGAGGGGCTTCTTTCTAAAGGTTGGACATTCTTGTTTTGCCCCTCCCTTCTTCTCTTTGGCAGGTGAATCTGTGGAGTTCAAACCTCCTATCTAAAACTGTAATGCAACCTTGTCTCTTGGCATTTTGCAGTGTGTTGTATCAATCTTTGGAGCAAATTAATGCATGTCAGTGGATGATTATCAACCCTCTCAGTGTTTATTTGCATTTTCTTGATCTTTCACTGTAAATCTGGTTATCTGTGCATGATCTTGCATTACATTTTTATGGTCTGTGTTTATTGGCAAGACAGGTGTTCTTCATTCCTCGGTGCATCACCTCCTTAGCTTAGGTTTATTTTTATGCATTTTTCTCTCCCTGTCTCCTTGGAAAATTAGATTAGGTTTTGAGACCCTCTGCTTTTTACGTGTGCATCCGAGCAGAGCAATAGGAACCGGCCTTCATCCGGAGAGCTTTTGATTTCACAAGGTCCCACACTTGGAAAAGCTCCATGTTATGCAATCACACCGAGAATCTGCGCAACCCATCGAGTTCTGAGAGTCCCGAAGTCTTTGTGATTTGACATCAACAGATTATACCTATAGGAACTAAAATATTGGACACGCTTTGGGTGACCTTAGAAAGTAGATGGAAGAAATTGTGGATACGCTGAATGTTAAGGGTAAAGAGTTGACATAAAATAGAGTCAACATGATAATAAGGGATATGATGCAATAGGCATAGAGTGAGTTTGACACCTAGAATAAGATCGAGGCCGCTGTGATAAAGGACCTCCCTATACTTGTACAATAGTAGCAAGATCCTTCTATTCTTCCATTCTTTATTTAATAATAGATTATTTCATCCCTCCTATTCTTTATTCTTTGGCGAAAAGAGTAGATTGTTTCCAAGTATGGAAAGCATGCATAGTGTGGGGTAATTTTGGGCTCTAAATTGACTATTTGAAGGCATAAGGTGAACACACACAAGACAATAAGAGGAAGGCACTTAGGGAAAAGTGCACAAGTAAAGGTTTTAAGATGGAACTAGGGCAAGAAAGAAAGAACAAGGGTTTAAGGACTTAGCCATATTTTGAAGGTGGTATCACAGGAGAAACACATGAGGGCCCGAGTAGGCATGAGGAATGGATAAGGTGCCAACCTAGAGCCTTGGAGGTTAAGAAAATAATATTCCACATAGGTAATATTCCTAGGGGAGATCATTATAGTTAATGGAGGCATTTGCAAGATGGAAAAAACACTTGACTATGGAGGACCACACTTCCACTTTGCATGTGATCTACTCATGAGAGAAGTTATGGAGGTGTATCTAAATTCTATGTAAATAAGTTCTTGGGTCCAAGATAAAGGAGGGGAAAGAGGAAGATAAGTTTTGTAAGAATTATTGGTGATGTCAGGGTTTGTAGTTCTTAGTGCTAGGAAATATGGGAAATAATTTTAGGCATATATGTATGCACTCGAGCCTATAAAAAGGGTTGTAATGGGGAAAACATAGCTAGGATATATATTCAAAGTATTTTCATATGTCTCTAGATTTATATTCCTTGATGTATATGGTCTGAGATGAACCCTTTGTGATGTAATGTGGCCACTATAGATGTTTATAAATCAATATATGAAGCTCTGTTATGGATATATTTATTTATGGGTATAACCCTTATGTTATTCATGGATCAGATTTAGTTCCTTTATGCTTTATTTACAAGTGCTTATTTCCATTTATGATGGACTGTGCCTAGATCTGTGTCTATACTTCCTATTTTTGAGTAAATGAATGCATTTTTATTCTACAACACATCCTCTATTAATCATGGATCATTCTCGTGAAGCTCACATAAAGGAGGGGATCAATGCTCATACTTTCATCGGGTGAGTTCCCAACAAACACTAGGTGATAGGCCGATGTGGGGTAAAAAGAAGGAATATGAAGAAATGACTACATGAATCCTATATGAGAACTTATATTTTCTCATTCAATACAGACTGAACTTATTAAGTAATTTAATAACTATGAAGACTATGATAATGAAGAGCTACCCATTCTAAAATACAGAAAATTTCTCTATTTTCCTAATATATGATTTGAATATGAGAATAGGAAATTTCCGTTCTAAAACAAATTAAATTTAATCTTCTTCTTATATGATTCCCATAAGAAATTGGGCATCTACCCATTCATATATATTTTTGCATGAGAATGACCATATGACCATTCTAATTATTGCAATACAAACAATATTGAACTTGGTCATTACTAATGGGGAAAGTAATAGGATATAAGACTGAAAAGGAATGGTCAATCTAATATAAGAAATACTTAACTTAATCAATTTAAAACTATATGAAGGCTGTGAGAATGGGAAACTTGCCATTTTAAAATGAATTAGATTTTATCTATATTTTTATTTTATGATTCATATATGGGATTGGGTAGTTTTTCATTCAATAAAATATTGAACATAATAATTCTAATACCTATGAAATATGTGATTATGGGGAACTGCCCATTCAAAAAAATTAAATTTGATATATTTTTCTTATATGATTCCTATATGATAATGGGAAATTCCCCATTCTAAAAAAATTAAATTTTATCTATATCCTTCATATATGATTTGTATATGACATGAATGGGCATCTTCCCATTCAATACAAGAAATAACATAATCTTGTTTGTATGTAAAAAAACAACATATTAAAAAAACATCTCCTTCTAAAAATTCTAATACAAGAAATATTAGACTTTTACATTTTAATACCTCTATAGGAATGGATACCTAACCATTAAATGGAAGATAATTTTTTTATGAGAATTGGCATATCCCAATTCTAATAATTGAAATACAAGCAATATTGAAGTTATTATTTTCAATAACTCTATGAAGGTTATGAGAATGGGAATATTTCCATTATAAAACAAGCTATATTTTATCTTTGTTCTTATTTTATGATTCCAATTATGAGAGTGGGAATTTTCTCATTAGATACAACACTGAAATTAATCATTATAATTCCTATATAACACCGATTAAGTTCAATATTGCTTAGCTTGGTAGGTGAGCTCGCCCACCTAGCTTGGAAGGTTAACTAGCCACCCTAACTTGGCGGTCAAATTTCCCACATAGCTTGGTAGGTCAGCCCACCATCCCAGCTCAGGAAGTTAGCTCACCCACCCAGCTCAACCGGTTGACCTCACCGCTCAACTCAAGTCGGCATGCCCACCCATCTTGACCTACCAACTCGATTGTCCAACTCAATTGGTGAGATAAACTTGCCAAATTGAATGGAAAACTCAACCAGCCATCTCGATAAGCCGATCAATAGATAATCTCTCCCCAGACTTGGAATGTCAACTTTCCCACAAGCTCGGCGGCTCAAATCGTCTTCCAAGCTCAGAGGGTCAACTTTCCCATCGATATTGGTGAGTCAACTCACCCTCCAAGCTCGGTGGGTTGGCTCGCCCATCGAGCTAGGCTATTCATCTCGCCTACCCGGCTCAACTTGCGCGAGATATGCCACCTAGCTCAAGAAATAATTAATATTTCCTAGGTTGTAACCCCACACTATACTTTGGTAATAAAAAATAGTTAACTCCTCATCTTAGCATGAAGTATTGAAAGTGGATTTCTTAGAATCATATACATTTTTTGCAAGGGAATGATCTTGTTGATACTCTAAAACATACAAGAAAAGGTCACGGAAAAATGGTCTAACGAAATACTGAGCAGCCCAAAGTGGAAGGACGAACACAAAAAGTTGAAACTAGATGAAAAAGAAAGTGGAAAGGATGAATAGGAAAGAGATAACTTCACTGATCCACGATGATCCTTGCAAATCCCAAGAACTCTCCCATCATCAAAAATAGTAACCGTCGTCAATATCTCTACAATGCCACAAAGTAGCATGAATTAATTTCCATTAATTTCACCAATTTCCCTCCAACGGGAAGTCGAAGATGTGTTTGAAAAACAAGTACCTTCAATTAATAAATAAACGGTGGAAAATAATTTATTTACAAGTTAATGGTCTCACTATGCCATGGTAAAAAAATAAATAAATATTAAACAATATCGTAGCCATGTTTTAGGTCTAATAATTTCACTTAAAATAAATTTAAATTTTCAAAAAAAATTCATAGCCACGTTTTAGGTTTATTACATATAAAATAAAATATAAATTTTAAACTTTATCATAGTAAGTGATTTAGGCTATTTGCATTTAAAATAAAATATAAATTTTAAACATTATCATAGCCATGTTTTAGGTTTTTTTTTTCATTTAAAATTAATTGATACTAATTTATACTAGAGAGAGGGAGAGATGCATGAATGGATAATTAGTAAACTTGCGAGGAAATATACATGATGTTTGATTTCAAATATTAATAGTATTAGCTTATTAATGACATGTCATATACGAAATGAAAATTATTTTTACTTTTCTATTACAATTGGAAATAAGATTTATGAGTATTTTTAAATTTTTATTACATTCTGCACCTTCTTTGTTCATTAGTGTCTCGTTGTTTTCAATAATAAATACAAGCAAGATGAGAGGGGATACTTAGGGAAACTATATATGACACGTGAATTTTGTGAAATCACTCAAATGTTGAATCATTTACTTGCTTGAATGAATCCACTGAATCTAGATGGGAATGCCACTTAAATAAAAAGAGGGGATGGGGCGATTGATCCAAAACATATATTATTATTTCCTCTTTGATTACAAATGACAATCCTATTATTTGGTACTAATACCATATTTCATGATATTTAAGTTTTTTTCTTATTTTGATTTTTCATCACATTTAACCTTGATTTGTATTGTTTAGTATATATCTTCGATATTTATCAAGTTTCATTATAAATATCTTGAATGTACTTATAAAATAATTACATATATCGAGACACGTTTTTGTTAAAACCAATCGATACTATAATATGGTTGTGAAAATGATTAAAATTGTATAACTTATAGTACTCACATCGAGAGGTTAATATTAGATGTTCTAAATAATGAGATACTACCTATGAAGAACATTTAGAGCAATTAGTTTTATTACTTTTTGAGAAAAAAATTATTATTATCTTGAGGCAATACACATAGACCGAATGGGCATATTTCCATTCTCATACAAACAAATATTTCTATCTTGTATTGAAGGGCCATATGCCCATTCTCATATAAGAATAATAGAAGAAAAATGGAGGTCATAATTAATTTTTTTAGAATGGATAGTTTCCCATTCTCACATCCTTTATAGTGATATTAAAAGATTAAGTTCTATTGCTTCAATAATTTATATGTTTAGAATAGGCATATTCCCATTCTCATATAAAAAAATTATTATTTTGATGAGAATGGGCATATTCCATTTCTCATACAAACAAATATATTTATCATTGTGCTGAGAATGGACATATTCCCATTCTCATAAACTCAATATAGAAAGAAATAAAAATTCTCCTTCATGAAAACATAAAAAATGGATGACAATTAGATCCTTTTATGAGAATGTTTAAAATGGATAGATGTCCATTCTCATAGTCAGAGAATATGGGAAGTATGAGGAATTATTGTAAAAGTAATATATGTTATGTTAATATGATGAAGATATTTGGATGAAGTGGTTAACAATCAAGTTTCTAATTAACTTCTATTTAACCTCTATTTATTTATTTCTCATAATTTAAATTAAACCTCATCTATTTAACCTCTATTCACATGAAGCGGTTAGAAAATGGAGATGTAACCTCTATTTATTTCTCATCATTTAAATTCAATCGAGTCAAGTTCAATCATAGTTTTGAAATCATGTTATAAATATATTTATGTCAATATTAATCATATTATGTATAAATTTGAAGTATTTCCAAACCTTACTGAATTATAGAAGTTTGCAGCTCATGTGCTATGTGTATTCAATATACTTATGGTTATACATACATGATAATTTTTAATTTATTTTATGCAATGGTTTAAGAGATTTTCCATCATCTCACAAACTTTGTATTTTATGTTCTTATAGTAGCAGAGTCTTTTACATTTGTAGAGAATGATCATGTGGAATTTTTTTCAAAGGGAAACAAATTTGTAGAGGAAATATTATATCCAAGTAGGAATACACAACATTGCAAAAGATGTGGGAAGAGGATTTGTTGTTGTCAGTTTAACATAGTATTGGATGGAAGAGTAAAATTTCCTTTCTCATTTGATGAATTATAAACTTTGGAAGATATCAAGAATAAAGGATACTACATTTCTTGGGAAGAAAGTGAATTTTCAAAGCATGAAGATTCATCCATTCCCCCTAATTTGGGTAGTGAAATTTTTTTTAGTGGTTCAGAGGGTTACAATGTAGAGAGTGATGAAGATTGTAGTAATGAAACTAAAAGCACCATCAATACAGGTCCTAAATATAGAAGTGATTTTTTCATAGCCAATGTCATTCTCAAACAAAAATCTTGTAGCAGAGACGATGGCATAGCCATGGGTTTTATAACTCATGTGCTAGAAGATCATAAAATTTATGGAGAGAGGTTGGGTCCTTTAAATTTTGGTGTATGGATAGAAAATGTGGTAAATATGTGTTCTGATTTCTTAGACTTGATACAACCTAATATATTAATAGTTTGGCCAATAAAACATTTTATTTTCAATGAAACAATAAGTTCCCTTATGATTAACCAAGGAGTTCTCAACTGGATGGTCTACACCTTGTACACAGTGATCAACACAATTTGAATTTCAAGGTATTTATTACAAAATTAATTCATTATTACTCGATTCAAAGTGAAAATTTGCTGCAAAGGGAACAATTACCAAGGAAACATGGTACATTTTAATAGATTGGATGCCAATATCTTCAGGTGTATATTGATAGAGTATTCAACCCTCCTTGGAAATGATGCTCCCTATCTAAAGGGTCTCTCATAAAATGGCTTGCTAGGAAATTAGATGACATAAATGGTTCTCAAGATGGATATTATATTTAAATAACTCCCAAAATAGGTTGAGGTAATCATGTGGGATGAATTCGAAGAGTGAAAACCTCAATTTATTTATCTAATTTCATATGATTCCAATAATCACAATCAATCCAACAGAGTGATAAAAAGATCTTATCAAGCTACAAAACGTTAGAAGCTAGATACCCCTCAAGCTAATCCATCAAATCAAAATTATAATGAGGATAGAAAATGGTCAATATTTTTATAAGAAGTGGAAAATGCAGAGTTTATTTGTTGTAAATCTAATTTTCTCCAAAAATTACCTCTTTCTTCAATTAGAATTCAAAATATGTGGCACACAACTAGATCCTTGAATAAAATAGACAAAAAAATTATGTTTGATGCATTCAAAACAATTGCCATCTTTAATGTTGGTAAGAAATATATGGAGGTACATAAAATATGAAATTTGATGGGATTTATATTTTTCATAATGCATGGCACAAATTTTATGGGTACCCAAGGAGTTCCTTCTATAAACATAAATCTAAATGGATAAGCGAAATAAGATTGCAATGAATGGAAACACCGAAAACGAGAAACAAAGGTCAAACACTACCACAAGAATTACTTGCATATCAAGAATTTATTAGAATAATTTAGATATCTCTCCACATATAACTCGTTCTATATGATAGGATGGAGTAAAATTTCCCAAATCTATCTTCCTTCATTTTATACCCAAAATATACTGTGAAAGAAGTGCAATGAGGAGCTATAATTCTTGAAACTTCCTCAGGTGTCGCATTCAAGCTTTAACAACATAATAAATAAAAGTTTTTGACATGTTTACATTGAAAAAAAAAATTCTTGGCCAAGTGTGATGAGAACAAATGCAACAAACGTATAGCCACCACATGCCCGAAGCACTCGAAAAGATTGAGGAGGAAAAAACGTGACACAATATACTCAAAGTTGTCGTCAACTTACTATTCCCATAGATTGTAGTAAAAAGAATAGCCTCATGGATTCTTGAGCATTGTGCATGATAAAATGGATAAAATGAAAAATTCCATAACAAGGATGGGTAAAAAGAAAATTTAATAACTAATTTTATTAACCTACAAGTTACTTTGACTTTGGTATACTCACATATGGACACAAGACATGGGGATTCGGCCATTTGGCCTATCATTTTTGAATGTGGAACAAACTATATAGTCACATGATTAGATATATGTCTCAAGTAGTTTGAAGAACATATAACTGATGATTATGGACATTTATTCTAGCATTGTGTATCATCCAAACATCCATTGCATGATGCATTATTACAAAATGATGTGCATGAAAAGTGTAAAAGGTACAAGGAAATATTTGACCATTCAAAATCAGTTATTGTTGCTAACATGAATACTTCTTTCATAAAGCAACCACTAATCCTCTACTTGCAAATGGATAATTCTTCAAGTGATAACAATAATCATACCTTATTTTCATTTGCATGACTGCTGACGATAAAAAATTCATTCAACATTGTGTATCTAAGATTCCTTCCAGTGGGACACACTAATGAGGATATAGATGGGACTTGTGGAAGATTAGAAACATCGTTACATAAAGTAGACAAATTTTCTTTTCCACATATGATGGAATATTACAAAACATGCCAAGAAGGGTCAAGAACATTCACTCCTTATATTATTGAGGAAATTTACAACTTCAATGACTTTATGGAGCCATTCTTGTTGGATGGAAATCATAAGATAATGGGTATCAACAAACCTAAGATGTTCAGATTCCATATTGTGGATGACATACTGGTGATGGAGTATAAAGAAATAATAAAGGATCTATAATGGTCTCGTTCTATCCATATATGGTGTAAAAGGATAATGGTGAACCAGGCTTGCCGGAAGGAAACCTCCTTTGCACCTTTCAAGGAACTCAGAGAAATGGAATATCTAAAAGGGAATAAAATAATATATTGAGAATTTAAGGAAAAGTGTAACATGATAAGGTAGTGACTATTGGATTTCAAAGATCACATATTGAGAAAATGTTTTACGTGATTTGGATAGACCATTTGTAAATTGTAGTAGGAGGTTAGATGTTTGGTTTTGGACAAAAACAATACATGAGAAAGACATATATGACCAAATAACATGAGCCACACATATTAAAAAGAATACTACATTAGTTAACATATCTCAAGTAATAATGATATTTATGTTGGGCTGTTTGTGGAAGATCTAACCAATAATTCAATCCATTGAAGAATGTGTTCAAGGGAAAAATTCTACTTATTTGACCAGGAAATGATAATGAAAAGATAAGGATGGCGAGAGAAGATGGGGAAATTTTACTTCAACAGGAAGGAAATGATGTAAATAAAAAGATGAGAGTTCAATATTGGAAACCTATAGGGAGAGGAGAAGGTACAACATTGTATCAAGATTTTTTAAATCCAAATAAAACATGGACCATCTCAGACAAACCTAAAGCAGATATCAATGTGGATAACATCATCTGGGTATGGACACCAAATAAAAAATGGCAAAGTAGATACATAAAGATACTCGATGAAGGCCATGTGGCCATTAAATCATACCTTAAAGTACTTGAAGAAGATAAGGAATTTTGACATGGATAAAATATTAAAGATTATAATTTTGTATGTGAAATCATCTTGGCCTAGGATGTGGGTTTTTAAAAAAACATTATTCCAAAACTTGGTCCTATAAAAATTTACAGTTGTACTATTATTTGATAATTAAATGAAATATTGAGTATTATATTACTTTGGAATATTTTTCCATAATATAATTCTATAAAACATTGTGTTTCTTATGGAACTTCTGAATATTACTAATGTATTATTAATAATATAATTTCCACCATGCAATTAATTTTATTTTTAAAAAATCCTTAATTATGCTCTAAGTAAGTTTACATGGAGTTGGATCTTGTGATTTAAAGGGAATTGGATGTGATTTACAAGGAATTCATTTCAAAAGATTAATGCTTTGGATTTTTCTAGGAATTAGTCTTGATTTATGCATTCATTACAACCACAAAATTATATGGTCTTTTCCTAAAGCTATGTGCATAAGTCTAGATAACTTATTTTTTAATTTTTCTAATAACTTTATAAAATGCAAACCTTTTTAAAGTCTAGATACTAAATTATATGCCTAGAATCCCTAATTCTTGAATGCAAAACTATAGTATTTAGAGTGCTAAGATATATTATTTAATTCTCTCAACAAGAGTGTTTGGAAATGCACCATGACTTAACCTACTGTCTGCCAAGATATAAATTTTCAAAAGAGGTCAAAATCCCTCATATATGAATTATAGAAGAATAATAGATATAAATTTGATATATATAAAAATAATTAGGAGCATACTTATACCATGAGTGTGATGAGAATGGGCATATGTCCATTCTCATAGACTCAATATTTGATTCTTATTTCATACAACATGTACCCATATCACATTGTTTTAATTTTCAAAAGGGATCAAAATGCCTCATATAGGAATCATAGAATTTTTTTTGAGATAAAGCAGATACACATAAAAAGAATAAGGAAGATAGTTGTACTATGAGTGTGTTGAGAATGGGCATATTCCCATTCTCATAAACTCAATATCTAATTAACAACATACTTGTATGGCATAGTGTAAATATTGGAATCTGATATTACACTACTTAAAAACCAATAATAAACATATTGGAATCTAATATCACACTAGATAAAAACCAATAATGGCAATTTAGGAATCCAATTTCAACAATTATAAAACCATAAATAATAATACTATAAATCTAGATTCTTAGTAAAATGTCCATATTTAACGAAATTATGGTTAGGAATATTACATGGGCTAAGGTCACTCAAGAAAGTGATAAATATTAATGACCATTACAAGTGCAAAAATATATCAATGTATTAAATTCAACATATTGTCAAATAGGTAAGAATTCCACAACACACAACATAGTAATATAACCATCCTAGATGGCTACAAAATTCATCATCAATAAAAACCATGGTAATGCGGTTTCACAACCATAAATACAACATTTATCAATTTGTGACTACGTGACAACGAGAGTCGTTGTGATATATTGCATACAATTGTGTACAAGTATGCATACCCTTTTCGGCTATGCATACATGTGCACAATGTATACCGGATAATGTAGTGGTATCGATTGACATGTTACTTGAAAATTGGTTAATGGTATTATTTATTTTATGACAACATAGAATTAAAAATTGCGGGGGTGTGAGAATTAATAGACTTAAAAGAGAAAGTAATAAGGAATATATTTACAATTTAGATAAAATTAGTGACAAAGACACAAACAATTTTTCCATAGTAGAGATGGCCATATATCTTCAAATGAATGATAGTGGGATCCTTCATTTCCTAAATATAATACAAAATTATTTCCATAATCTCCACAACAAAGTATGATTTGAGCTCTTCCTTGTATATAAAATACTATGGATTGGGTACCTCCTTCACCCCAATAATCACCTATGTGGAGCACCACTCCACTGAAAGCTCCTTATGGAGGATACTAAATCTAGAACCAAGGATGGATTTCTCAACACAGATGGTATGATGTGCAATTAGGAGGATATCAAGGTGGTTATTACTAAATAATAATGGGGGCTCAAATCCATAGAAAAGAAATGTTGTGTTATTTTTATGGAGAAATAAATCACATTACACAAAATTTTCCATCAAATCCAAAGAAGGAATTATATTACACATATTATAGAGTAAATTTGTAATATAACTTAAGATATTATCCCATATTAGAGAATAAATGAAAAGGAAAATAACTACACAATGAAAAAATGATTAATGTGGTACCCATAGAAATCATAAGTATTTAAGCTATCAATAGATCATATAGGAAAGATAAACACTTCAAACATATGGGTATGCCTAATGAGCCCAAAATATGACGTGCATACAATGATAGGTATCTTGATCCTAAAAGAAAAATAATTATTAGAAGAGGTGAATTCCATTCAAAATAAATATTCCACAAGCCAAAATATAGCGGAAGTTGCATAACACATATATGGGTAAATGATGAGGATTTTGAATGAGTTGTATTTCAATTGTAGGATCTTCTAAAGATAATAATAATTTTCACACCAAATATATCTCACTAAAAATATCCAATTTTTTAAATACTTTGTTGGAAAGTGCAACTATAAGAACTGTTCAATCCAAGAAACCTATATGGTATGTAAAAACCAAGAAACCTTGGGATGTAGATACTAGGATGAATATAATTTTAGGAGGATATGAAATAAGGGATGCAATATTTTATTTGAAGAACTATGAACATGATGTTCGAGCATGAAAAAATTGGTAGAAGCGGAGAGATAAACAAATCAGCAAACCTTCTCCTTTATGTCTTCCTTGGAAACCTCAATGATAGGGTTGTGGAAACTTTAAGCTTTTGTAACCTTGTAAATAATGGATTGTGAGTTCTCTTCAATGTGATATCAAAATTTGGATTTAAAAATGATACAAACATATATTTTGGCTTTGAGATAGCTTCCAATATACAAATATTGGAAAGAAAAATAGTAGAGTAATTGTCTGAAGAATCCAAGAGGGAGCCAAGAGGATTTGTAAAGGGATAATCTTGCTCTTTTATAGAGGCTAAGTAGTGGTTGGAATTAGTTATAGATAGTTGAATTCACATGATAAAAATAACACTTGAGGGAGGTTGAATAGTTTGGGTGAATTTATTCCCATGAGGGGCAATAAAAATTCGAGTTAGTAGAATTTGTTGTTTCGCCACAATGTTCGTATAAAAGAATAAGGTAAAGGTGAGGTGAGGAGGAATACCTGTGAAGTCAAAGAAGGTTGTGCACCATTGAGAAGACCATGTTGATCATGAAGAGATCCTTTTTGGCTAGGAAGGACTACCTGTAG
The DNA here is from genome assembly GCA_018340775.1 of Taxus wallichiana var. yunnanensis. Lineage (NCBI taxonomy): Eukaryota > Viridiplantae > Streptophyta > Pinopsida > Cupressales > Taxaceae > Taxus > Taxus wallichiana. The sequence continues at coordinate 623,973,002 of CM031240.1, forward strand.
AAGCACAAAAATACCACTAAATAGAGTTAAATAACATATGATAGTGGAATTCCTAGCTTATGATAGATTCAAGAAGTGTGACACTTCCTAGAAGGGTTGTCAATCCATTGTTTAAAAATAAATTAATGTACATAAATTATAGTAAAATAAAGGCCCTATGGTATTGATACAATTTAGGTATCTCATATGCTAACAACAGACTAGATTTAAGATAAACATTAAATATACAACTAAATCTAGAGAAGACAAGGTGTTTTCTAGGCTATTAGGTGTGGAAAATGTGTTTAGGAAGGTCTGCAGGTTAGATTAGGTAAGGTTTGGGAAGGTTTTTGGTAAGTTAGGAGATCGCTAGTTTAAGATAAATCACCAGTCCTAGAGACCGATATCACTTGGGTGACCGATCACGTGTACACAGTAATAGTCGACACCGGTTGGGTGACCAATGCGGTAGGGAAGTCGGATGTAAAGATTAAAATAAGGTTGTTTTGAGCTCTCTGTAATTGCACAAGAGAGTTGGGGAGGCTTAGGTAAGGTGGTAGGATTTTATTAAAGACTTTGAGATGAATAAAAACACATTTGAGATGGGTACAGAGGTCAAATGGGAAATTGGTTGGGTGGAGGTGAGATGAAAGAGATTTGGGAAGGGTAAAAGGTGAAAGAAAGTAGATAAATGATTAACAATTGAAATACTAAAAGAAATGACAAGGTAGAAATCACTTACTTGTAGATTGGAAGCTGGTTATAGAAAGAATAGTTGTGGTTCAAGGAGAGACATGTCCTAATCCTATGCAATAACAACAAAAGGTTCTAGACTTCACTATGAGTGATATAATGCTCTCGAAATACACTGTTGATGCTTGATGGAGGTTATGAATTCTTGGAATGATCTCTGGTTTTTTGTGAGGTCACTTGGATGCTTGGGTGCGAGAGCTCTGAATACTAGAACTCCAAATCCAAGATGGAATAACCTAGGAAAAGCATTGGAATTCCATATTGAAGGAACTGATGGCAATTATCTAACCAAGATATTGGATAAGGAATAAATAATGTCAATTAGGGAGAAAAGTTCCTATTTTTCCAAAAATAACCTTTTCTCTCCATTTTTACGTTTGTCAAGATTTGTTATGGACTAGAGTCTCAGGTTAGCACTAATGAAGTGGGAAATTGATAGGAGGGATAATAGGTAATGAATGCTAGGGTTAGAATGAGTCTTAGTTAGTTAAGGGGAGTGGTGACTTAGTCTAGGTTAATAAATAGGCTTGGAATTGGTCCAAGGTGAGGGAATTATTAACTTAATATGGGTAATTAAATTAATAATAATGTGTGGAGGGGTCATGATCAGGGGATGTGTCGAATTAATTAATTAAAGGGGCTTAGAGGGTTACAACCCAATTTTGGGTGTCTACATTTGCCCCTTTTTGTCTCGTATCTTGTATTGGTAAGCCATAATTATACAAATAGGAGTTGGTTTCCCTAGGTATGGGTAGAGGTGATCTCCCTAAAACCATGAACTGATTGAGGAGTAGGGAAAAATTGGTGATGGGTTTGATAAAGTGGTAGGTGATGAAAAATGAGGTAAGGTGCGGGTATAGGAAATGGTGATATCAATGTGGGTAATAGGTGGGGGAATTCAAACACATGCACATGTCTAGAATGTGATAAGGAACTAGGCTACGAGAGATCACAAAATCGACATCATCAAAGGTTGATAGTTTATCCAAACAAGGTTGATATGATCTAGGTATCCAAGGTATAAGAATTTCTCATGGAAACATAATGAGGCTAGGTGTAGGAATGGGCATAGGTGTGTTCCGAAGCACCAAAAGGTTTGGTATAGTCGAGATAAACATCACAACATAATGCAAGGAAAGTTTGGTAGGATAAACAATATGAGTAGTGTCATTGCAAGGTACAATGAGTAAGAGAATTCAAGTGTCAAATGGGAGAGGTTGGTGTGGGTGTATAGGTAAGGCCATGGGTGATGCCGAGGTGTAGGCAAAAATTGAAATCAGAAACTAGATTAAATTGCAAAAACAAGGCGAGCTTGCTTTGTGATTTTATTAATATAAAATGAAGCATTACAACCAAAAGAGAGAGCTGTAATATTTATAGATATTGGATAGCTTCTATCTCTTCCACAATACATGGACCAAATCTCCTAAACAAAGAAAACATGCAGAAATAGAATATTGCCCCTAAAAATATTCTACAGGAAATCATCCAAGAACAATATTCTAACTAAAGAACATCCTCCACAATCTAAGGGATGATAACAACACACTAAAAGCTAAGCTAAATAATGTAATTAAATAATTACTTTATTATAATTACACATTAATCCACATATGGTGAATTAAGTGTTAGATTATTTATAACATTCCCCCTTAATTCATCATATTCTGAAGTGAATAGGAGAGAAATACTCTAAATGCCTCAAATTTAAGACGTGCAAGAGATTTTTGAATATATCTACACGTTGATGTTCTGTCAGGCAATGCTGAAGCCGTATGTTGTTGTTCTGAACTTGTTCATGAATGAAATGTACTTGCACCTCAATGTGTTTGGTGTGTTCATGAAAAACTAGATTATGAACAAGTTTTATTACTCCTTCATTGTCTACATGTAGGATTGTTGGATGATCCTGTGGAATTCCCAATCCTTCAAGTATCCGTCTGAGCCAAATCGCTTCACACATAGCTCCTCCTGCTGCGTGATATTCTGCTTCTATGGAAGACCTTGAAACACAATTTTGTTTCTTGCTCCCCCATGAAATAGGTCCAGATCCCAAAAAGAACACAAATCCTGAAGTGGACTTCCTATCATCAATGTTCCCTGCATGATCTGAATCTATATATCCTATCAAGAAGAAGTTATCATTCTTCTTGTATTCTAGGCCAAAGTCCATGGTTCCTCTGATGTATCTCAGTACCCTCTTTGCTACTTTCCAGTGAAAAACCCTTGGTTCTTGCATAAATCGAGAAAGATAACTGACTGCATAGCTGATATCTGGCCTAGAATAAGTTAAGTAAATGAGACTCCCAATCAACTGTCGATAAAGAGTAACATTTACTTGTTTTGATGGATCTGTGCGAGACAATTGAAGCCTTGTCTCCATAGGTGTAGCCATTGGTATACTATCCATCATTCTAAATTTCTCGAGCATTGTCTTGGAATATTTTAGTTGAGTAACAAAGATGTGATTTTCCTTTTTCCATACTTCAAGTCCAAGGCAATAATGAAGAAGCCCAGGATCTATCATGTCGAATGGTCAATTTAGATCTTCCTTAGTTGTTTCAATCATCTTCACCGAACTTCCAGTGATGACTAGATCATCGACATATACTACTATGATCACTATCTCCCCCCCTTGATTTTTGAGATAGAGATTAGGATCATATGGAATTATTTTGAATCCATGTTTGATGAGATGCTCATCAATCTTTATGTACCATGCCCTGGGAGCCTGTTTGAGACCGTACAGTGACTTTATGAGTCTACATACCTTTCCTTCTTTACCTGGTATGACAAAACCTTTTGGTTGAGTCATGTAGACTTCTTCCTGTAAATCCCCATTGAGAAATGCACTTTTTACATCCATTTGATGAACTTTCCAACCAAATTTTGTAGCTAGAGAAAATATCATCCTAATTGTTTTGATCTTAGTTGTTGGTGTGAATGTTTCTTCATAATCAATGCCTTCTTTTTGTGCATAACCCTTAGCTACCAATCTTGCCTTGTATTTATCAATGCTTCCATTTGATTTTTACTTTGTTTTAAATATCCATTTACAACCTATTGCCTTCTTCCCTGGTGGAAGATCTGTAAGTTGCCATGTATTATTCTTAATCAAAGAGTTGAATTCTGAATTCATAGCATCTGACCAAGGTTTTGACTGCTGGGCATCTTGAACTGTAGTGGGCTCACTTGATTCAATTACTTGTACTCATTAAGGCTAAGTTTACCTCATTTTGAGTCATACTACAAGTTCTAGGTCCTAAAGTGGATGTGTTAGGATCACTATCCAACTTAGCATCTCGAATTAGATTAGTATACCACTTAGGCATATGTTTAGTTGTTCCTATAGATGGAGGAGTTGAATTATCCTCATCATCGTTATCTTCATCAAGAACATCTTCTATTTTCTTAGTAGGATTGTTTTGTGAGTTTATGGAAGGAGCATCTGCTTCTTTATTTTCAAAAAACTCAACATCTCTACTTGTGAAAATTTTTCTTGTTTTTGGATCCATTAACTTGTATCCCAAGGCTTCATCACTGTATCCCAAGAATATAAGTTGTTCTGATTTCATATCAAGTTTAGTTCTCTTTTTCTTAGGAATGTGCATACTTGCCTTGCATCCAAAAACTCTAAGGTGTTTTATAGATGGTTTGTTCCCTGACCAAGCTTCATGTGGTGTTATTCCATCAAGTGTGGAAGTGGGAACTCTATTCAGCAGATAAATTGTTGTTTTTACTGCTTCTACCCAATATGTTTTACTCAAGCCTGAATCATCGATCATACACCTTACCATATCCATTATAGTTTTATTTCTTCTCTCAACTACACCATTTTGTTGTGGTGTATATGGAGGTTCCATTTGCCGACGAATTCCATGTGTTTCCAAAAAGCTTTGAACTCATTACTAGTGTATTCACCCCCTCGATCTGAGCGGAGTGTTTTTATTTTCTTACCAGTTACATTTTCACAAGCTACTTTGAATTTATTGAAAGTTTCAAAGGCTTGGTCTTTGGTGTGAATGCAGTATACCCACATTTTTTGTGAGTAATCATCAACAAAGAGCATAAAATATTGAAACCCTGAATGACTAGGTCTCATAGGTCCGCATAGATCGGTATGCACCAGATCAAGTTTACCACGGGCCTTGAATGTACTACTTTTTTAAAAAGAAGCTCTATGTTGTTTTCTTGCCAAACAATTTGTGCACTTGTCTATATTTTTCTTGAAATTTGGCAGTCCTCTTATCATATTATTTTTTCAAGTGTTTCAAGATAGCCAAAACTTACATGGCCAAATCTTCGATGCCACAATTGTGCCGATGATGTATCCTTAGCTACAAGGGCCTAATTTTTGGTTTGAAAAAAATCCAACTAAAACATATGACCTACACTAGAAGCTCGTGCAACAATGTTGGAGTTTTTAGACTTATCTTTGATTAAACACATCTTCTTTCCATCTGTACAATCAAAATCCACTTTTAAGTTGTGCTCCAAAAGTTGACTTACTGAAAGTAGATTCTTTGTCAATCCAGGAACATATAGAACATCTCTTATTGTGCACTTTCTTGATCCAAGAGGTAAGGAGATGTTTCTAATTCCTTTTACTTTGTACGATGAATCATCACCCAACAAAATAGAGTCTTTGTTAGGTGTATTCTTTAACTCTAAGAACCAATCATTTCTCCCGGTCATATGTCTTGTTGCTCTTGAGTCAACATACCAAATTTCCTGTGGTGAATTGATTTCTTGAGTTGATTGTGCAGCAAATAGGAATTCCTCATCTAGTGAGTTATCTTCTTCTTCAACAATGTTGTCATGCTGCGGTGTTTTCTTTTTCCAGTTACTTTTCCTTTGTCCTTGTTTGTTTTGATAACCCTGACTAGATTGTTGAAAATTTGGCTTCTTTCCACTAGATGAACCCTTTTGAAATGTGTTATACCAACAATCTTTTAAGTCATGTCCTTTTCTACGCGAAAAATCTGACACTACTTTTCTTTGAGTGTTCCTTTGATTATTTTGTTGAGAATGCTTGCTTGTGTTGCTTACCAGTTGTATGAACCTATTTCTTTCCCTTATGGAATGAAGAGAGGGCTTGTTCCTCATCTTCTACAGGTTTGTTCATGGACTCTTCCTGTTGTAACATGTTCACTAACTCTTCAAAACTTGTAGTTGGACCCATAATGTTGAGAGTTGTGACAAATATTTTGTATGATGCTGGTAAAGCTCTCAATACAATAGGGACAAGAGATTCATTAGTGACCTCTACTTCCAAAGCTTGGAGAGATGATCTCAATATAGCAACACGCTTTAGAAAACCTTCAATAGAATCATGAGAATTCATTTTGAGACAATGGAGTTGTGTTTGTAATTGCAAAATAGCATTTTTGTTCTTAGCTTCATATACAGTTGCTAGTTTATCCCATGCTTCTTTTGCAGTTGTCGCTTGACGAATATGAGGTTGTACATCATTAGTTACACCAAATAGAATTATAAGTTTTTCCTTTTGATTAGCACGATCAAACACATGTTGTTGAGCAATATCATTTTCTGGTCTCGTTATCGAGCCATCAACTACACCAATTATGTCCTCAAATTCAAGTTGAGTTTTAATTTTCATTTTCCATGCAACATAATTATCTCCTCGTAGGAGTTGTGAATCAGGAAAAAATAATTTTTGCGCATTGTTAGCCATTTGTGCATGAAAGAGAAGAGAGATAGAGAATTAAACATGAAACAAATCCCCCTTAAATCAAGTACACACCCCCAAATTGATTTTTATTTAGTGTGGGCTCCTTTTTGGTCTTTTCAATGATTTTTGCACTATCGGTCATTTTTACAAACATCTTGTAAATAGAAAAAGAAAATTGCACCCCCCTTCTTGTTTACGAAAAATTAATATTTTCACAATTTTTTTAAATTTTTGGGCACTTTGGCCTCTTTTCCCTTACAAATTTAGTTTTGGGCTCTTTGGCCTCTTTGACTAGACCAAAGTGTAGAGCTCGAAAAAAAAAAACACTTTAAAAAAAAGGCACCTCAATCCGAGGTACCAGTTGAAAGTTATGACCGTTTTAAAATTATTTTTCCGGGCCCCTTTCCAAAAATGGAAATTTTTTTTTTATTCTTCTGATTTTTTTCACATCGTCCAAAAAGGAAATTTTTTTAAAAATGATTTTTAACGCAGAAAATTGGTCGACTTATGCATGCGTGTAACTTTGTTTCCTCCGTCGTCAACCTTGTTTCCTTCGCCGCCCTTTCACCTTAAAGGCTCTCTTATGCTCTGTTCTACAAGGTCGCACAGGAATTGCTTGCAGATTGAAGACGCATAGCCATATCAGTATCCAGCTCATTTTTTTTTCTTTTACAGGTGTGAAGCTATCAGGTAAATCTACAGGTCTGCAAGGTGAATTCACAGATATATGCAAATACCGCAGTTGCATACAAGTTGCAGATCGGTGGTGGATGTTTCTTTTTTTATTAAAAATGAAACCTACACACCAAACCCGAATGGTGGTGCCTCCAAAATTGGGGGTCCACTAAATTAAATCACACTAAATGGGATCTCTGAATTAGAGAGAAAGAAAAAAACAATTGTATATAGTTCATATGCAATGAACAGTATTAAAAAAATAAAATAAAATTGATACAATCACTTTGTTACCAATCTTGGAGGTGTTTCTATACTATTGCTTTTGCTACTTCTGGCGTGTGGAGTAGGGCAGGGGCTTTGAAGAGGCTGGGGCATCTATGGCTCCTCTTGGCTCAGGCTTCTAGTCCTCCTTCCTCAAAACTTCTAACACTTCCTTAGCAATTATCTACAGCCTTAACTCCCCTGCTCTGGTACCAAATGAAATCTGAAAACCAGATTAAATTGCAAAAACAAGGCGGAGCTTGCTGTGATTTTATTAATATAAAATGAAGCATTACAACCAAAAGAGAGAGCTGCAATATTTATAGATATTGGATAGCTTCTATCTCTTCCATAATACATGGAACAAATATCCTAAACAAAGCAAATATGCAGAAATAACATATTGCCCCTAAAAAGCTTCTACAGGAAATCATCCGAGAACAATATTCTAACTAAAGAACATCCTCCACAATCTAAGGGATGATAACAACACACTAACAACTAAGCTAAATAAAGTAATTAAATAATTACTTTATTATAATTACACATTAATCCACATATGGTGAATTAAGTGTTAGATTATTTCTAACAAAAAATGTGCCCCTAAGTAAAATTAGGGAGGTGACTAGGCTGGTAGGTGAGCTAATATATGTGTGGTAAGAATTTGGGAGGGAAAACAAATGACATCGTTGAGCAAAGATTTGAGGAATATGACATATTGAGTGAAAACTAGGTGACCAATACCATTTGAAAAGAAAATGATATTGGTATGGGTGATTGACCACAGTCACCTAGGGCATGAACAAATCAACATCGGTCACCCAATAGATGGGTTAAAATGAATAAACCACTTGTAAAAGGTTCATTTGATAATTTTTAATTGGTGAAAACGACTGGTGGAGAGAAAAACCCGTGAAGAAAATGACATAGTTTCCCTATTGAGTGTGTTGGCGAGAGTTTAGTGGTTAGAGGAGTAGAGTGTGAGGGCCCATGAGATCTACCCGAGAGATTGGATTGGGTGAGAGGTTAGAAGGGGATTTGGACATGGCAGAGGTAGGAGAGGGCTCAAGGGGAGGTCATGTTCCTATTCCAGAGATCCCACCATGGAGGCGGCATCGAGTAGAGGTAGGTTCAAGATCCATTGTTGTTTTTGGTGAAGAATAAGGTAGAACAAATTAAAATTTTGGTTTTGAAATTTGATTGGAATTTTGGTTAAAATTAGGTGAAATTGGGTATGGGGAGGGTGAAACTAGTTTAATTAGGGTTGAAAATGCATCTAGAGGAAATTTGGGGGCATTGGGGTGGGTAGTTTAGGTATTTTATGATTTTTTTTGAAATTAAGGACCCGTGGATTGGCCGTAAGGATGAACTAGTAACCAATGCCACTTGCTTATCATCGGCATTGGTAATTTGACCGATGTTCACGAGTGAAAAGGGGACCGATATCGGTCATGGTGATCAATGTTGGTCACTTTGTGAAAAGTAACGAGTGAGAAAAGTGTTAGGTGGGTGGGAAAAAGGTAGGGGAATGGTAGGTAGGGGTGTCCAAGGTAGGAAAAGGGGTAGTTTAGGGATGGATCAAAGGTAGGGGAAGGGTGGGTAGGGGTGAGTTAGATTAATAGGTGAAGGGGGAAAATAGATGAAATAAAGAAAGTGTAGATGTTTAGGCTAGGTAGAATGTACTCTAGGAAAGGCATAGGTAGGTATTTCTCTAGGTAGGGTCGAATAAATGGTCAAAGGGCCAATTGATTAACATGTGTGAATTTTGATGATGCAGGTGAGACAACAGTTGACTATGAGAGACCGGTTGCTACACCTATTAGTCCAGATGAGACCTAATGTTACAAAAGAGGAGTGAGTTCACATGAGGGATATTGGGCTTGGCACTATTAGACAATACATGTGGATTGTGTGAGATCATAAGATGATGGTCACCCTCATCGATAGATGGAACTCGATGACCAACACATTCCATCTACCTTCAGAAAAGATGAATATTACACTAGAGGACATCTACAAGATCCCGGGGTTACCTATTATTAGGGAGTCATTGTATCGATCTCTTCGAATGATTCGTGCATGCGAGCCTATGGTTACATTTTTGGAGATGCCTTGGTTGATTTTTCTTATCATAGTGTTTGAATTAGCTACGATGAGATGTATACCACACATCCACAAGAGACTAGATTAACAATGCTGATGATGGTGGGCATTGGTTGTTATGTGCTCTTGGACTCATAGGGTGGGAGGTTTCCATAGGCACTGATGGGAGTAATAGAGGATATGATTGAGGATAGAGTGTGCTTTGCATGGGTGCCATATTTCCTAAGATACAATTTTACAGGGAGATATGGGCATATAGGAGGATTCAATGGTTTTGTTTGTGTTGCACCTAGATTTTATACTTGTGGGGATTATGAACATATGGTATGTCTACATCCACTAGGCCTAATATGACATAATTGGTATAAGGCTATTTATAACATAGGGTACAGGAGGTGGATTCAAATAGGGGCACATGTGAGGGTGGATGCAACATCATGGGATGTGACATATTATAGGCATTTACTAGATGGCCTATCAATGATCGATATTTTGTGGAGGTGATATCTCAATTATCCTACATTTGGTTGTATGGAGTAGGAATTAACAAGTATATGGTTGGTGTGATGGTTATAGGGACGTAGACCTAGAGAGCATGAGATGATACCGATCAAGCCAACCGGGTTAGACGTCGATTCGAGATATGACAGATATACCCGCACCCTTCCCATAGTATTACAAGGATGACGTGGAGAGGCAATTATCTCCAACATATCCGGTAGATCTAGTAGGGGTAGAGAAGCAAGTGGTAGATAGGAGGATAGAGGATGCAGGCTATATGGACAAATATAGGAAGTGGTGGATAACCCAAACACGGGAAGCACCGCCGAGGCAAGGACAACCTGATTTATCTACTATTACAGTTGAGAGAGACATGTTATAGGGAGTGGTGGCTACATTACAAGCCCAGGTCATAGCATTATAGGGGCAGCTAGCAAGATCTCGTGCACAAATGGATACCTTACAAGGACAACTAGTAGCAGACACAATCACAACCACATGCACATGATCGACATGGATAGTGTCCATCGTGATAGGTACATGCACCAGGATAGCTTCCATAGCCTCAAGTACAAGGGTATGGTCCATTAGAATAGGTGTGGGCACCAGGACAAGGTCCATGGTCTCAAGTATAGGGAGAAGAGCCTCTATTACTAGGACATGGTCCACAGATAGGTGTTAGAGTGATGACACTTCTAAAGGTGATATCTATGGATAGATACTGAGAGGTTGTGGTGGAGGCTAGATACTATGAGGATCAGATGAAAGAGAGTGGTATTCCTTTTGTTAGCTATTCCACCGAGGACCTAGCACATAGCCGGTGAGAGGTCCAGTTCACGAACTCGTAGTACTAGCAGATTCGGGGAGCCACCGGTCTCATGAATAGGGTCAGTAGGAGGTGACTAGTTTACGGAGATAGAGGCCATGTGAGGGGATAGGAGAGAGTGGAAGAGGCATAGGGCCCTCTCAAGGATGATATAGAGATGGAGATGTTTTTTTCCTTATAAATATCGGTGTGCGTGTCGAAGAGGTGAGATGTACATGAGAGTTTTTGAGATACTTGTTTATATCTGTATATTCAGTGTATTGATACACAGACATTCTAGTATATAGATAGATGATGGTATTTATATATGTTGTGTTTGGTTTTCATTTCCATTATATTGTTATCATGGAAACTAGATGTGTAGGCATGGTTTGGGTGATGTATGTTGTGAATGATTGATTTTATTTCCATTATATTGATGTCATGGAAACTAGATGTAGGCATGGTTTGGTTATGGTTGTATGATTTGATTTCATTTCCATTATATTGATGTCATGGAAACTAGATGATTTAAGCATGGGTGTAATGTATGAGTTGATTGAATGGTTTAATTTCCAATGTATTGATGTTATGGAAACTAGATGATTAGGCATGGTTTGGTTGATGTTGTTGTGATATGAGATGATGTTGTTTTGATTTCCAAGGTATTATTTTTATGGAAACTAGGTATGTAGGCATGGTTTAGTTTTATTTGGATATCCAATGTATTTAGGTTATGGAAATTAGATTTAGGCATGGTTTAGTTGTGTTTTTTCAATTTAATATCCATTTTATAGGTATTATGGACAAGAAATTATTATGTGTATGGGTGATGTATGGTTTGTTTTGTGTTAAATTCCAATTTATTATTTTTATGGAAACTAACTAGGTTTGTTTATAGGGGAAAATGGTGGGGAAAAAGAGTGGAAAAATGGTAAAAGATGGTAGAAAATGGTGGCAAAGCTAACCTCCAAAGACCCCATGTCTTTGAAGTGCTTCCTACATAGCCCTTGCAAAAGGGGCCTCAGGCTGATGTAGTTCTCCCATAAACTAGGGAAGAATGAGATTGGGTTAGGTAAGTTGAGTAGGTAGGTTAGATAGGTAAGTTGGTTGGGTAAGGCATGTTTGAAAATATGCAAGGTCGAATGTTGAATAGGTAATAGGAAAGGTGAATTAGGCGTAGGCATAGATGAAGGTGTTATGGTTGATTCAATTTCAATGGTCTTGTCTTGTTGAAGAGACAACTGTTAGAACTATAATATTAAGTGCATCAAAATATTTAGTTTATAGTTAAATAATATAGAATAGTTTATATTCTTATTATTTAAATATAAATTTTATATCAGGTTTGTTAGTTACTAATTAACTAGCTATATATTAAATCAGGTGTGCCCGTCACTTAATATGGACATAACCCTTCGGGTTATTTAAATATGGCTTTAGGTCATATTCAAAATCATGTGAATCATTTGGATTCTAGGTAAATACATGGAGTAGAAGTGAGGGAGCAAAGCATTCTTGGACTGGTTGTAAAATGTTTCTCTATAGTGGATTAATCTTCCATGGTTTTTTACCCATTTATACCCATTTACGGGGTTTCCATGTTTTTTGGAATATATAGGGTAAAAGAGGGTTTTAGAAGGTCCCACAACCTTATACAAAAATCCCATCAGGCCAGAATTAGAAAAATAGTACATAGAGGAAAAGTACCCTAGGAGATTCCAAAAAAGGAAAACAAAAAGACAATAGGAGAAAAGAGGAGAACATCATAAGAGCTTTTTCAGCTCAGGTAAAACATTTCTAGCTCTAGGAGATCCCGAATCCTCCGCAAGTTGTTCCGCAAGGGTGATGAGCTCTGAGCAATCTTTAGCAATGGCAATCCTGGTAGAATTAGTGAAGACCTCCCAGGCCTTCAAGGCATTGAAGGCACGTTGGAGCTTGTTTAAAATAGAGGACACCAATTCAACTCTGCATTCATCCCTCTGGGAGTCAACAACCACAAGTTTATTAGGAATTGAATCCAAATTCAAAGGAGACTTCGAATGTCAGCAAGAGGTTTGCTATCAGTGAAGACTAGAATGTCACCAACAGTCTGAGGAATGGGGTCATCCATAGGCTGGTTCGTCTCCATTTTCTCCGAGGCCAGGGAGTCAGGATAGAGCTTGGCAAGGCCCAGAATGTCATCAGCAAGAGAAGTATCGGGGCTGGAGATCGGGGAGACTACCTTAAAACTAGTGTCAGTGCCTTCCAGCAATAGGCATGAAAGGAGTGGGGGAAAACAAGGGGAGTAGAGGGCTTGGAAACAACGTGAGAAGGGCTCAGAATGGTGACATCCGAGTCGAGTCAAAAGAAAGGTGCAAGCGATAATGGCATCTAGAAGAGCAGAGGGAGGGAGGTAGAGGAGGGATGGGGTGTAGGTGAGGGAGAATGGTGAAGGTGACCAGTTTTGGGGGGAAAGTGAACTAAATCATCATGTGAAACAGCATCAGAAAATAACAAGTACAGTAAGCCCTGATGAAGGATAGCTCCTTCCCCATCATGAGCCAGCTAAATAGAGTGATCTAATGATTGATAGAGGAAAGCCACCAGATTAATCTTTTTTCCCCAACGTAGATGAGAAAGGATGAAAAAATGAGGGCCGTAGACCAGACGATAGAGGCCATCAATGGTGAAATAATGCATGATGACTTCAACAACTCTGTTCCATGGGGGAGGTAGGGAATTACGAGTGTAACCAGAGAGATATTTGACCGGCATCCGGCAAATCGATTTCAGCTTGAAATAAATATCGCTGGCATTTAGAAACCCGTGGCATCAATGATTGCATTGGTGGAGATAGTAAAATGCGTATTACCAATTTGGACATGCCCCCTCGACCAAGAATCCATAAAAGCGTATGAGACCAAAGCCGAGTAGCCCGTCATTCTCTCAAGGAAAGTAGTGATACCATTTTCCAATAATATGTTCCAGACCTCCTCGTCTTCTTTAACCGTGTCAGGCAGCAGGCTCAATTCGCTTCAGTTGGCCACCCATACTGTTGAGAGATTTGGAAAGAGTGTAAAAGAGTGAACATTGGAGGGCCTTAAAAATCCCACCCAGGGCATGGGAGCCATCGGCTTTGACATCATTACCCTCCCGCCAGTTCATCATATGATTAAGGGGAGGAATTACGCCATGCGTGAGGAAATCCTCCACATCATAACACATCTCACTCTTCAAATGATTCAGCGCCAAAGGTATTTTCATAATAAATGAAGAATTATTACTACCACCTTTTGAGGAGGCCATAAAGGCATTGTTGAAACCCAAATCAGCTCACCCTTCCACCAGTCATCATTGGGAAGAGAGGTCATTCTGGATAATTTGGAAGAGATCAGCCGGGAAGTTGTCCTTCTAGCTTTGTTGACTCTCAAGGAGAACTCCAATGTTAGCCAAGTGGTCCGCCACTTTGTTCCCCTCCCGGAGGATGTGCTGGAACTGAATTTTCTAGAAATTCCTTTGTAGGATTTTGATATCAGCTATGATATTTTGGATTGACCATTGACTAGTATCTACAGACTGTAGGAGATTGATGATGTTGAGGGAATCGCTTTCAACTTGGAGAGGATCATTGCCAAATTTGATAGCCAACTCAAGGCCTTTGAGGATGGCCATGGCTTCCACACGATGGTTGGTGCCATAATTAAGATTATGAGTAGAGGCAACAATAATGGAACCGGAGGAGCAATGAAGAATGGCTCCTCCACCTGATTTACTAGGATTTCCTTTCGAGGCCCCATCCGTATTAAGTTTTCTCCAGCCCGGGGGGGAAGCCATCATACTAAACCCCGATCAGAGGTAGGGATTTACTTACAAGAAGATTTTCCAATAGCCACTGCCACTCCCAAGAGTTACAAATTTGAATTTTTTGCTGATATTTGGACCAGAAGTGAGAGTTGAGATTATCCTGAAAGTTAGAGCTATCTAGTAGCCACCCGATTAGGTTCAAGACTCTGGTCTTTGAAGATTCTTCTGTTCCTTTCTTTCTAGATGCCCCAAATGCCATGCGGGAGGAGAAGTTTCCAGGCCAGAACTAGGGCCGGGTGAGTGAAGGGGGAGCTCCATTGAGAGAGGGTGTCCTAAATGGACTCAGGGAAGGTCTAGTTCACACCCATCCATGATAAGAACCAATGCCAGATAACTTGCGAAAAGGGACAGTGGATCAAAAGATGGGAAGAGGATTCCACATCCTTAGTACATAACACACATCTAGTGGGAAGAGAGAAACCCCTCCTTTTCAAATTTTCTCCTGAGAGGAAAGCATTCTTAGAGGAGAGCCAGGAAAAAATCCAATTTTGGGAATGATCTCCTTTAGCCGAATTTGGTGAGGGAGGACCAGAGTCGGTACAATGCATTAAAAGGTAAGTAGCCCTAACCGAGAAAGAACCAAATGGGGAGAGGGGTTAAATTATCTCATCTTCAGGTTGGGAGAAGGGGATATAGATGGATGAGAGCACGGTTCTAAGCGAAGTCAGGAGCATGCTCTGCTGATCACTTATATCATCCCAAACCTGAATATTCCAGGAGGGAATGGAATTCACCACCTTCCAATAGCCCGAAACTAACCTTCCCTACTTATTAATGAGGCTTCTTTTCACAGGATCCCATGAGGGGTTGTGATCAAGCGGCTCATCCCCAACCCAATGATCCTGCCAGAAGTCAATAAGCCTACCATTTCCAAACCTCCATTTAGTGCTAGCCCAAATAATGGGGAGGGAACTAATAACAGAATTCCAAATGGCCAAACCTCGAATTGGATTTGAGGTGAGAAAATCTTCATTATTAGCCAGGTACTTAGCTCTGAGAAGCTGAGCCCAATGAGAGTTACCTTTAACAACATCCCAGCCAAGTTTGGCTAGAGGGCCACATTCGTGTTAACCATCCTTCTTAACCCGAGCCCTCCATGAGAGGTCAGCTTACACACTTCCTTCCAGGAGACCAGATGGATCCTCTTTTTTTCTTCCCCTGCACCACAGGAAGTGCTTTTGGATTCTTTCCACCACCTCCTTCACCGAGTTGGGAAATTTGAGAAGGGACATGAAGTAAGTAGGAAGACTCTGGAGGGTGGCTTTAACTAGTTGGAGTTTGCCAGCCTAGCTGAGCAAGGCCCCTTTCTAGGTAGTGAGATTTTTTTGATATCTTTCGATGACAGGATTCCAGAGATTTTTTGTTTGCTTTCCTTGGAAGAGGGGAATGCCTAGATAGGAGGTGGGAGGTCCACAATTTTGCAGCCAAAAATATCAGCAATCTTCCTCTAGGTCCTAGGAGCAATGTTGATGAAGGAGATGCTACTCTTGTTGAAGTTGATTATTTGCTTTGAGAAGCTGCTTGATAAAGAGATAGGATATCCATGAGATCCCGGGATTCAATCATAGAGGTAGCACTTAACAACAAAGTGTCATCAACAAATTGGCTATGAGTGGTAGAAGGGAAGCTGGAGGTGATTTTCAGACCCAAAATGACAGACTGACTTTTAGCTACCTCCAGGGCTCTACTGAGGGAGTCCACCATAAGAACAAAAAGGAAGGGTGACACCTTGCCCGATACCTCTATTGCTTTTGAAGAATCCAGCTAGATTGCCATTGATAAGAATAGAGAAACAAGGAGTCATAATACAGGAGAAGACCCAACTGCACCATCTTTTATCGAAACCATATTTTTCCAGGACCCTGATCATAAAAGGCTAGCTGACTCTGTCAAACTGCTTTTTGCATATCAAGATTTAGGATCATTCCAGAGATTTTGAGTGATAGGTTGAGTGGATAGCCTCATGTACCGTAATGATACCACCTTGGATGAGCTGCCCATTAATAAATTCATTTTGGTTTTGCGAGATGAGGACATTCATTAGGGGTTTAAGCCTGGAAGCCAGCATCTTAGTGATAATCTTGTAAGCGGTGTTGCATAAAATGATTGGCCTAAAGTTGGAAACATCTTTTGAGCTATGTAATTTTGGGGCAAGGGCTACAAAGGTGGTGTTCCATTCTTTTAGAAGGTTGTTACTAATCTGGAACTCATTAACTGCTTTGAAGAGATCCTACTTGATGGTCTCCCAGAACACTTGGAAGAAAGCAATAGGAAATCCATCCGGACTGGAGCTTTGTCCCTTTTCATGGCGAAGACCACTTTGTGAATTTCCTCCATAGAAAAAGTTTGATCAGACTATTTTTCATCTCAGAAGACACAAGTTGGGGGATATGTTGGAGCATAGAGGCCATTGATTGCTCCAAAGGAGGATGGTCGACCTGGAGGAGGTTAGAATAGAAGGAGACAAGCTCATTGGAAATATCAGCCTCAGAGGTTAACAGGGTACTCGAGGATGACACCAGCTCTCTGATCTTGTCTCTACTCTTGTGCTTTGAGGTAGTGATGTGAAATAATTTGGTGTTACGATCCCCCTGCTCGAGCCAAAGGGCTCGAGAATGCTGCCTCCAATAGGTCTCCTCTTCTTGAAGCGTGTTGTGGTAATCACTGAGGAGGGAGGTTTATTTTTGGTGAAGGTGATCCAATCTCCCATCAATTTCCATTTGAGCAGAGACTTTAGCCAAATCCTGTGATACAGCTTCTACTTGTGGAGCTTGATGTTGCCGAAGACGTAGACTTCCAAATTTTGAGCTATTTTTTAATTTCTTTGAGCTTGCTGGAAAATCTAAACATGTTAGTGCCCTCGATATTGATATCCCACCATTTGGCAACAAGAGGGTTTAGGTGATTATTCTCAAGCTAGGAAAGCTTGAACTTGAAGGGAGGGTTCTTGATATTTAGATTGTGATTTACACTGAGCAGGAGAGGGTTGTGGTCAGAGGCAGCCCGGGGGAGGGAATTGAGGTAGAAGTTAGGAAATAGAGAGATCTAGTCTAGAGAGCCCAATGATCTATCCAATCTGCTTTGAATATGGTTCCTACCCAATATGTGGTTTGACCACGTAAAGGAGGATCCATGAAGGTCCATGTCAAGAAGTGAATTCTCCTGATGAAGTCAGCTAGAGCTTCCATGCTGACAGGTGTGGCAGAGCTCCTCCCTATTTTTCTGAAGGAAAAGGGGGAAATTAAAATCCCCCATTATTAATATGGGGATATTACCGCAAGTGTTGATAAAGTTTGAGATATCTTTCCATAATTTTCCACGTTGAGTCTCCAAGTTGGGGGCGTAGACATTGATGGCAATCCAAGTGGAGTCTGATCCAACCTCTTGGAAGAGCATGCACAGAAAGTTGGGATGCTTGAAAAAACAATCCCCTTTGAAGCTTCTAGGGATCCCATAGGGTACATAATCCTCCCAAGTTCCCTGCCGAAGGTTGAGATTCAAAAGAAGCAACTGCCAAATTTTTAGGAGATGATCATCTTTTTTTAGTTTAGTTTCCTACAACATTATGATATCAGGAGAGTTCTGAATTTGATATCTTTGATGACTCTTTGCTTTTGAAGAGAGTTGAGACCTCTTATATTCCAAGAGATGATCTTCATTTCTTTGATTTGGATTTTCTCCCCACCACCATGGGGATTGTGCTCTGTGTTCCTTGAGCGACATTAAGAGCAGCTTCTTGCTAGAGTTTGATATTGCTCAGAATCCTTCCCCTAACTTTTTCAGTGCCAATATCAGGTTTCTTGCTACTGCTTCTTATACAACGAGGATTAAAAATATCATCAGAAGAATGGGCCAAGGGGAGATGGTAGATCCAAGGAGGGGGAAAGAGGGGGTCGGGGGAGACTCAAGGAGGGGGGTTCCGAGGAAAGGGAGCCAGAAGTGGGAAGGGGAGGGATGGGGAGGGATAGAGGAGAAGATAGAGGTGGAGGAGGGGAGGAGAAAACAGCCAAGGAGGGGTTAACCTCCTTAGAGGAAAGGGGGGGAAGAGCCAAGGGAATCAATGGGATGTTGAGGGACTTGAGGGCCAGAGAGGGGGAACAACGGTGGAAAAAGGATCAGTGGAAGTGTTTATTTCTCCCTCTTCCAGAGAGAAAAGGAATTTGAGGTGGGGATGATTGGAATCTCAGCAGAAGATGATTTAGGAATAAAAATTTTCTTAGATTTTGGGGAAATATTTTGGGATTTGGGTTTTGGCTGAGGTTTGGAGGGGAAACTAGAGGCCCGATGGCCAATGCTTTTGCAGAAGGAGCAGGCTTGAGGAATATATTCATAGTCAATATTCTGTTTCCAGTTCCCAAGATCAGATATTAGCTCTATCTCTTTTGGGAGGGGACAACTGACGTCGGCGTTAACATAGAAACAAGCATGGATGAATCTAGTTTTAGCTTTAGTGGCTTGATCAATAGCTATTAAAGATCCTATGGAGAGAGCAATACCTTCAATAACCACTAGATGCCAGAACTCTAGGGGGAGCCCGTGAGGCAAACCCATATTGGAGCTTGGGTCATGGATTCAGTATGTGGGTTGAATCCCAGAGACCATTTCCTGAGGTAGAAGCCATGTCTACCAAAAACCAAGGGCCACCGAGAAGAGCTCTCGCAAAATCCTCTTTCATGCTGAAGGAGAATAACATGAAACCATTGGGCATTATGTTATTTCAAGTGCTCCACATGGTTTCCATTTCAACCGTGCCCATTTTTTGATATCCTCCAAAGGGGGTCTAGGGCCCATCAGTTTACCCACCAAAGAAAGATCACGAGAAGTAGTAGCAGCCTCAATGATGTGAGAGGGAATGCATAGTGAGAGGGACCCATCTGACAGCGAAGGAGAGAGTTTTTCCGAACTAGGAGCAGAGGTGGAACCCTCCATGATTTTATTCCAGAATCGGGTGGCTTGGGAGAGAGGGCCCCTAACATGAGGGACCCCTGATCCGGACCAGAGGGGTCCGACATCCGAGCTAACACCAGAGAATTAGTAGGTGGTAGGGTGCGATCCCGCCAGTGCATTTTAGTGCTTGGTGAATAAACAAAAATTACCAATGTAATTTGTCTACGGGGTTTCCATGTTACATAAAGTATCATAGTGTAATTTGTTTTATGTTGTTATTTACTTTTATTATGGTGTGAAATTTATATTTCCACTTGTTAATGTATGTTAACCTAACATTTAATTTAGTTAGTTAATAGACCTTTTCACCCCTCATCCCGACATGGTACTAGAGTGAGATAATGTTTTGGTTAAATAATTTAATTAATCAAAAGTCATGTCCCTTGGGTAGTTGATTGGTTAGTTGGTTTTAGTTGGTTTGGAATTTATTTAGCCCTCATCCTACCCTCTTCTAGATATGTTAATGATTTAATGTTTCTTTGAGATTTGAGTGTGAAGTGAAAGGGGCTTGAATATTTACTGCGTGAAAATCCCATACGAGAAAAGGTAAGGATTTATTGCTATATGAAATAATTTCAATGTTTTATATAGTTTCAAATGTTTGGAGGTTAAATATTTGAAAGGTAAATTCCACTAAAATAAGGGAGGAGACAAGTTTCCTAAAAATAGGGATTTCAATTTATTTCATTCGACCGGTGAAATTGATTGTCCCCTCTGTAAAATTCGATGTTACTTGTATTCACATGTGGAATCATGCCCCTAGTAAAAAATCTCTTACTATTTTTTCCTAAATAATATGTCCACATCCTTTGGACCCCGTTCAATAGAGTTTGATTTGAAAAACTATAAGTTTATAGTTAATCTATAACTATATTCTTTAAATAAAAATATAATATAAAATAAAGTTTATATAATAACCTATATAAACATCATATTAAAATCTCACTCTTACCTCCTTACCGGTTAATCCTCCATGTAGTGTTTAGCCATTTTGGGCTTCAATGCATTTAACTTAGGGATCAAATCCCATTTAAACTACAACCATCCACACTTTATTCTATGTGTTTTCCCCATGTTTAGTGGTTGAAAATGGCATATTAAAAAAACACCACCCATTTAAATTGACCACTCTTAACACTTGGTCGCCTTAATACTTATGGCGTGGAATTTGATTATAAAATCTTATCACATGGTATTATATGTTTGGTATTATGTGTGGGTTGAGTCATAGGAGCTTCCCAAGTTAGTACTAAAGTGGGCAAAGGAATTGAGTGAATTTCCACATATGTGGCACGAAACAATATAAATACAACTCAATATAAATGGCCCGATTGTTAGATAATTATTGATGGTTTGAAATTTGCTAAATGAATATAATAAAAGCATTCACTTAGTTGTTGACTATTAGGCATTGAAATATAAACTTTGATGGTTTGATAAAATACCAACCTAATAAGGAGAAAGATCTCCAATTTTTTTAAAAATAAATCTTTTTTAAATGTATGAGTTATTTGTTAATTTTTTCTTTCAAAAATATAGACACATTATAAAAATTATTTTTGTAAAAATAGTAAAATTATCATTTTTTATAACCTTTCAATGTTTAACGTATCCCAATAAATCAAATAACTTATACCGTTTGGCATTCAAATTTAATCATACACATGTAATTGCTAGTGATATATTCGTTATACGAACGATATTTTTCATCATAAGTTGTTGCAAAACTAAAAAAAAATCACTCACATTTCAATTTAATTTTTTGATATCATTATAACTTTTTCATGTATAGATTTTTACTTAACAAGACCTCCTTGTGTGGTATAAAATTGATCATGATCGATTACGAGGATTAAAATACGATAGGGGGAATTTCTATAAAAAAATTATTTTAATGTTTGTTTATTAATTGTTTTTATTTTACACACAAATGGGGTCTAATCAAATTTCAATTGATAAATCTCAGATGTTGAATGGAAACAACTACAACATTTGGAAGATTCGATTGAAAGAAGAATTCATGGCTCGTAAAGAAGAATTGTGAATGAACAAAGAGAGCTCCTACCGGAAGACATGCAACTGGATAATGTTGCCACATATCAACAAAAAGTACAAGAGGCGATGTCCATTATCTTGCAAAGTGTACAAGATGATTTTATGCTTCATATCAGAAATCTAGAGAGTCCTAGTGAATTTTTGACATAATTGCAGTCAATGCACAAAGGTACACGTTTATCAAAAAATATTAAATTAGTTTTAGAGCTTATGATAACTCCCATGAAGGGAGATGAAAAAGTGATTAATTATTTAGCAAAAATAAAAAATATTAAGTCACAATTAGATGGATGTGGCAGTAATTTGATTCATGATAAATTTCTCTATTTTATTATCCAATTAAATATTCATGAAAAATTTAGAAATTTCATTTCAATTTTGAATTCAAAATATCAATCCAAACAAGACATTCCAAATTTTCAAACCCTTAGTAATCTCCTGGTTTAGGAAGAGCAAGTTATGACTAATTTTGATTCAAAATAAAATGCCACACAGACACTTCTTTCTTAGAAAGTGAAAGGTAAACCTTCTAGAATTAACAAGAATCAAAAATCAACTTTTAAAACTCCTAATAAAAACAAGAAACTAGGAAACTTAAAAGTTAGTTTTGATGGTAAATGTCATAACTGTGGGAAATTTGGACATAAGAAAGAGGTTTGTAAATTTAAAAACAAGTCAAATTTCAAAAATCAGAAATGGAATAAATCAGATCAAAATCAAGATAATGATGATGATAATGAGAATAATCATAGTGCTAATATAATAGCTTTATAAATTATTTCTAAATAAAAAGTATATTTTCTAAACTGTTGGAAAAAGGAGTTGTTTTTTTTTTTTTTTTCCATAATTAACTCAGATGAGTTAGTAAAAATAAACTAGAAATAGCTACAACTGAAAACATACACAAAATGGATTATATGTATTTTAAAATTTTGCTTCATTTTCTGATAGTTTATTCAAAAATAGAACTGTGTTCATATTTTTGCATGAAAAACTGATCATTTATGACATATATAAGCTTATGGAATGTATTGAAAGGTGCTTACATGTCATATTTTGAAGAAAACTCTATGAGAAGTATCCACAGTTAGTGGATTATGTTTTCAGTGAATATTGTGATTATTCTTGAATGATTTGATTATCTATTTAGATATGTTATCTAACAAGTCTTATCTTATTTGTAAAGGCTTAAAATAAGATAATAAAAGATATATATGTTTAAAAAAATCTTAGTATGTGAAACTAAAATATTATTATTTGCATATCAAAAGACACTTGGGGACGCCTTTGTGTTTGTATTAGAGATGTCCAATACTGATTGCATTTAATATATATTCTACATGAATAGTATGTTGAATTTTTTCAACATTTTTTTACATGGTTAGTTGTTAAGCATATTGTTATGTTAGTTGTTATACAACTAATGTTTAACTTTTACAGATGGTTAAAAGTGAAATCAATAATGATTTATATTTATATGCTTATTATGATGTCTATATGGATATTGTGACTCTAACCATGTTGATGTTGTGTTAGATATAAAATATACTAGATATGTGTTCAAGTTTTTTGTGTAGGAACCATTACTTGAAACAACAAAAGCAACCAATAGTCTCCATTTCTTCTAATAAGGTAGAGAAGTATAATGGAAGCAACAAAGAAGCCATGTGGTTGAAGCGGTTGTTGGAAGAAATACACATGGAAGCTAAAATAAGTATTCCTCTTCTATGTGGTGGTCAAATTTGTATTACTCTTGCTGAAGAATCAAGTACAACATCAAATAATGAAGAATGTTATCCAAGAGAAAGTTCTCTACCTCTTGTGATAGAGATCTCCAGTTTTGCAAGACTGAAGATTATATTGTAGATATGTTTACGAGTCATTATGTGTTGTAAAATAATGCAAGTGTGTGCAATGCTTGCCTTTCAGAGTTTCCATTGAGGGGGAGTGTGCATGAAATGTCACCTCCTAATGGTTGGCCATTGATTGACTCCTTCTCCTCTATACTTCTACTATGGTTTAAAAGTATTGTAAAAGATCTTGTATGATCTAAAGTAAACTGATAGAGTTTATAGGAAAAATATAGTCCATTGTGCATTTGTTTGTAAAGGAGGTCCTTATGTTATGAAAGGCTCCTAAAGATGCGGTATAAGAATATTTCCACAAGAAATGGTGAGATGTAGTCTCAAAATCATGCTTAGACTAAATCATATGTCCGATTGATGGATTCTCAATCCTTTTGTACCAAAATGTAAGTTCAACATGATGAAGGTGTTATAATTCCTTCAAAAGTACACATGCTAGCCTAAACCTTTATGGTTTATAGATTTGTAAATCCTGTTATACAAATAGGTAATATTGGTATATGGATCCCCACTTAATATTGAGGGGAGTGTTAGAACTATAATATTAAGTACATCATAATATTGAGTTTACATTTAAATAATATAGAAAAGTTTATATTCTTATTATTTACATCTAAACTTTATATTAGGTTTGTTAGTTATTAATTAACTAACTATGTATTAAATCAGTGTGCCCCATCACTTAATATGGACATAACCCTTTGGGTTATTTAAATATGGATTTAGGTCATATTCAAAATCACGTGAATCATTTGGATTCCAGGTAAATACATGGAGTAAAAGTGAGGGAGGAGTTACTGGACTGGGTTGTAAAATGTTTCTCTATAGTGGATTATTCTTTCGTGGTTTTTTACCCATTTACGGGTTTTCCACGTTACATATAATGTCATTGTGTAATTTGTTTTATTATTTTTACTTTTATTATGGCATGCACATTTATATTTCCCCTTATTAATGTATGTTAACCTATCATTTAATTTATTTGGTAAATATAAATTTTCACTCCTTGTCCCGACAATAAGTAAAAAGATAAGAAACCAAAAGAAGTGGCATGCCCATATTCGAAAGGACCATTATTGTCATACCCATTGACTTATTGAACATAAGATACATTGCATGAGCAATGGGTCTTTAGTTGAAAGAAGTGCATGATAAAAAAGTGTCACATGAGCACCATGTCCCTTGAGTGGATAGGAGTAAATAAATAAAGATAGGGTGGAGTGGTTTGTTTAGTGTAACCTCATTGTAGGATGGCATGCCCCTTCAGTAGATACCCAAAACTAGAATAGGAAAGTCCATGACCAAAAGTTTGTATTTTTCTTTATTTTTTATTTTGATTTTGATTTTTGGCATGTATAGACCGATCGATTTAGGAAGTCTATATTGGGATAAATAACATTGTATCCTTGAGGTCCTCATGAAGCTGATCGATGCGGGAAGCTCTAGGATAATTGTTTTTGGAAAATCAATATTAGTCTTATTTGTTTAGATAGACTAAGTACATCACATGGCTAGCTTTTCATAGTTTTCCTTCGAGGGAGCAGCCTACTTATAGCAGCAAGAGAGAGACATAGATGTAATTTTGAGGGAATCATCTATTTGTAAGAATTTTGACTCAAGGAGTAAAGTTTTGGTTATCCCATATATTTTTGCTTTAATTTTTGGACTTGAAGTCATGGAAAAAAATATAAAGGAGTAAGGCTTTTATTATGAAGGCATAACCATAACACATAATATTAGCTATGAAAGAGGGGTTTCAAGTGACGAACAACCATGGGATTCCATCCTAAAAAGGATGAAAAGTAAACATGAGTATCATGTCATGAGTAGAGCCGTGTTACTCATATTTAAGATAAGAATAAATGGTGATGGATAATCACACAATTTTTTTTGAATTCGTTGGTCCTCAAAATGAGGTAGGTGGAAGGATAGGTTTTCTCAAGGGACGAGCATATAACTGTAGACATAAGGTGATGTAGTAATTTATTCAAAAATATAACAATTGAAGATGAAAGGAATTAAGGGGCTCAGGTTTAGGTTTACCTTCGAGATAAGATAAACAATAAGCCCCTGATCCATAGGTATGGGTGACAATATAGGCTCCAAGCCAATTAGAAACAAACTTTCCTCGTTTACTTTTCTCCATCTTGGTCACGTGTTTGTTTTCCTTTATGAAAAGATCAACGATATTGAAAGTTCTCTCATGAACACGTTTTTCATAGGCACACTTGATGCATTTTTGGTATGTTTGGAGGTTGTTGAGAGAATTTAAATGATGTTCATCAAATCATTCAAGTTGTGCCAAACATTCTTGGAAAAAACATCATCAAAGATCATATCTTTAAGTGATATACAAAGAGATGGAATTTGGACTTCGAGAGGTAGGATGGCCCTTATACCATAGACTAGAGAGAAAGGTGTGACATCGATAGAGGTGTGAATGATGGTGCGATAAGCCCATAAGGTGAAAGGAATTTACGTATGCCAATCCTTACCAGTGATGTCAACAACTTTCATAAGAATTTTGTTGAGGGTTTTGATAGATGATTTGGCTTGGCCATTTATCCGTGGGTAATAGTGTGAAGAGAAACTGATTTGAATGCTTTATGTAGGGTTTTATTTTTGATTTTTTTGCCATTTTTCATTGATGAGGTGATGAGGAACACTAAAGAGACAAATGATATGGTGGTTGATAAAATCATTTATCTTTTTGGCTTTAAAGCGAAATGAGAGGATGGCTTCCACAAATTTAGTTTAATATTCATTCTTTTGCTATTATGATCTAGCGATGATGTTGAGAGGAATGAGGGTTAATTTCTCCAACGAGATACAAACCCCATTGAGAGAACAACCAAAATTCTATGGCAATTTTTAAGGCATGACTAGGGGTTAGGTGAAGGTTATCATTCTACTAAAACTTCACACAACATTTGACATAGTCACATCGATTGGTTAAGTGTTCACTAGTAATAGCCATGGTGAAGGATATGTTTTGCGATTGCGAGGTCATTGAAATGTCCTCCACCTATCCCATCGTAAATTTTTTTGATGATGTATGGGATTATGGAATTGGTGAGGTACCACATGAGGATATCGTCAAAGCCACATTTTAATAGAAGACACCCCATGATAACATATTGAGAGACACTTTGTAAAATGCTCATCATCCATTGTGAGTGAGATGTGGAGGAAGAATTAAAAGGGAAAGGTAGTCAATGAACTGCTTATACCAAATTTCACATGGGTCGGTTTTGATTCTTCCCAAAAAATTATGCCATAGATAATATAAGAGGGTGACTGAAACTATTGTATTGTGACAAAGATTTTGGAGTCCAAAGGTGAGGCAGGTATTTGAGAATCAAGACAATCCATGGTATCCACAAATTTGTTAGTGGATCGCAGAGTGGTTTGAATGAGGAAGTGATCAAACGTGGTCAAAAGTATGTCAACATGATGTTTATAATTTTGAATTTCTTCACTATGAAACTAGTACACACCATTGACTTGGTTCATCTTGTCATGCAAATGTGTGATAGGGAAATTTGAAGTTTCCAAGCACGAAAACTATACCCTTGTGCCAAAATTTTTATGTTTTATCATTCATAGGAACCCCAAGTCAAATCCATCAGTCTGGTCACCCCCTATTTTATTTAAAATTTTTCCCCTAGGTGATTTAGGAAATTCCATTCATTCCCCCTAGGTGATTTTAGGAGTTCTTTAAAAATGCAAATTTCAGGCAGTCACAAGAAGGGCTATTATTGGCCTTCCCAGGACTGGATTAACCCCTGGAGTAGAATAGAAGGGACAAATTAAAATGAAGGTGATTTTAAGACCTTATAAAATCATGGAAATTATTTTGGAAGGTTTGGGGAAGTTTTAAAAGACTTGGAAAACTTTGAATAAAAAATAGGGTTCACAGGCTTAGGCAATGCATAGGCCAAAATAAGTTGTTGAGCTTCAGAAGAAGATTTCAGGAGATTTGGATGGAGTTAGGTGTAAAAAAAACAACTCATGAAATATAATTTCAATCCATACAAGATGATGAAATCATATTTTTCACAACACCTTTGCACATAGGGTTTGTAGGCAAATTTTCTCAAGAACATGTAAAGTACCAAATAGAAAATCCATTTTTAGGGATCAGATGGAAGAATAAATACATGATAACCCCACCATTGGATTAAAAATTCCATTTATAGTCAAGGTCATATAAAATTTCTCTAATAAATTCCACAAGGAGCTCAAGTTATCATCATTCCAAGTTACCCTCTTAGAGATAGTTTAGGAGTTAGTCAATTTTTGGGAGGACACGTGTCAGCACTAAGATCTTGGCAGGATTTTATGTCCCCAAAATCCTTGAGGTCAAGTAAATAAACCTTGTAAAAATGTTCCCATCCCTAATGTGACCTTTGGGACCCTCATGTGACCTTCATATTTGACATTTTAGCCCCTAAGTGCATTTTTGGAGCTCAAATTCCCTGCCGTTGGATCAAGGACACGTGTCGTCCTCTTTCTCACCATGGAATTTGATGTCCCTCATGTCCCTAAGGTCATGGAAATCAATGAAAAATAAATTCTCCCAACTCCAACTCCAAAATTAGAAAATATTTCTAACTGGTAGGTGATTCAAGTCGCTTCTAATCGCTTCTCACTGGATGAAGAAATGTTGCAGAGAACACCAATCCACCACTCCAGCATTGCCAAAGCTCAAAAAATATCCATCACAGAACATTATCCTTCAATACATGATGGCACACATATTAAATAATTAATATTGATCAAACCAAGAATAAAAATGAAGTACAAAGGAAAAGAAGTCTAAAACTCCATTGCCATAATACCAAGAATCGAACATATCTTACAAACAGTTGCACGAATTGAAAAACCATTTGATACTAAGTTATTCTCTCTTGAAGGCCATTAAAAAATCATATTCAAATATCCAATTCATAGAAATAAATTCTCACAGCAAAGAAACTTTACTTCTAGCTCCACGAAGAATAAAGTTTAATTTCCCATCAAACAGGTTATTAGATTGAAGTAAAATTTCACATGAAGCACCTAAAGCAAAAACCTATAGAAATGGAATTTATTTCATCATGGACAAAAAAAAAACCAGAACTGAAAATTTCAAGATCCAATAATGGCCACCATGACACAGTAATGGAAAAAATTAGTGAGCTACCTCTCCACTTCTCAGGGTTCCAATGGGCAAAATCACCTAAAAATTGAGGAAATGATCATTGAAAAATCTAGTTTCGCATGAACTAGTTTTCATGCCATGAAGTCACTATTTTTTAGGGATATGGAGGGATGTGTTTTTTATCAGCATTCTTCCCTTTTTGAAGAAAATTTCAAATTCCCAAAGATCCGGCAGTGAAATCATCCAAAACGAGAGGGTAGTGTCTCCAAAAATCTAGTTTCTCTCAAACTAGTTTTTTCATGATGAAGTTTCCAATTTCTCAAGATATGGACTGAATTTTTATCAGTATTCTACCCTGCTAGCTCCATACTTGAAGCTATTAGAAGACATAAATTTCCATTTTTCATTTCTGAAGCTTTTAGAAAGTGAATCATGATGAAAATTGGAGCACGAGTTCGTGACGAAGATTCAAATCCAAAAAATTTGTTCCCATTACAAATAGAGGTCATTTTCACCACTTAATAAAAATAGCATATGTTATATTTCCTTGCATGCTATAAATGATGAGTCCCATTGAATTGAAATTTCTGTCACCCAGACAATCAGAAAAGGGGTAAAATGAAAAGTAAGATAGAAAACGACTTCTTCCCAAAATAGCAAGTCCCTAAATAACAACATGCTAAAAATAGAAATGTTCTAAAAATAGAAATATCTCAAAGAATGTAAGAGGTTGGAATATGGTAGATAGTTAAAAAGGTGAAACTGAACAAGATAGGTGATATGTCTCAAAATAGCAAAGCACAGAGCTCATATTCTAAAAATAGAAAGTTTTCATTTCAGAGTGGAAAGTTGCATATGACTTCATTTTCACTCACTTTACTACTTTTGGACTCCCTTTTGGATAATGAGATGGTTTCATGAGTTGAAAAGGAGGAATGATAATTTCATGGAGGTTTTGGAAGCATCATCTTGAGAGTGATGGTTTACAGAAGCAAAACAAGGCATCGTAAGGCACATCATCCGAATTCATCTTCATCACTTAAGGAACCAAGTGATCCAAAGTGAATTGGTCAGAACGATTTCAATGAGTCAAAGGGTTCATCAACCATGTTTTAAGGAGGGTCATTGTGGGCATCATATGTGTTCATCTCAAGTTTGTAATGGTAAACATCATAATAGTGTTTCTAGACACTCATTCTATGGTCCAGGATGTCCATGCATCATAGAGTTTGCGGTCATCACTAGATTGGGAAAATGATTCAAAGTTATTCAAGGGAGCAATCTTCATCAGTGTAGAATATCACCAGTGGAAGAAATCCTTACTCAAATTTCATGGTTGCATCAAGGCATTCAAAGCATTTCATCATGAGGAGTGTTTTCCCCTCCTTCCCTTCCCTCTCCCTCTCTACTTTATCTCTCCATTCTAATTCTTCGTTATGCATCATCATTGTATTTTGTCCAATTCACTTAAATGTATATTCTCAAAATTATAAGAGAAATATATAATTCATGGAAAATGAAAGGTCATGAGTGGAATGTGGAAACGAAGATTTATGTGAGGGAGGTGAAAGGCCAATTTAGATTGCTTGTAAATTGTAATGATCTCTTCATTCCAAGGTGTTATTCTAATTCTAAAATTCTTCTAGCTGGTTGTATTCTTGTAAGTTCATGAGAGAGATTTTTCTCCCTTGTGAGTGAAAAGAGTTAGTCACTTCTCCCCTATTATCAATGTCTTCCATTCTCAAACTATGTACAATTTCTACTTGAGCATCAATACAAGAAGGAGTTTTGAGCCTTTTTTGACTAAGGGGTTTACTGATACTTTGTGTTCATTAAATTCTAATTGGTATTGTTGTTGTTTGTAGTATTTTTCTTCCTAAATTTAGTGCATATGATGAAACTTATAATTATCATGTGTAGGAATATGATTTTCTACCTTCAACATTAGTTCCCCTACCTCTTTTCTCACTCCCCTTTCCCGATCTTCTAAAAGTCTCCCCTAGAGAGATATTTCTAGCTTTTTCACAGGGTCAGTGGAGTGCCCTTGTTGGATCCCCAACCACAAGGCCACTAGGAAAATCCACCTTTACTCACACATGCATGTACGACACTGTACTCAGCTTAAGTAGAGAGACTTATATTCCTAGAGCATTGGTAGGAAATCCAAAAGTTTCTCCACTCAACAAATTTTCTCGCTAAATTTTTGACATCCACCATGGGGTATATTTAGCAGCATTTGCATCCAAAATATGACCGCAAGCTCTAAAATCCAAAAAATAAAAAATTTCAAAGGAAAATCATTTTTGAAGGTAACTCCACAAGGCACGAACTTCTCACATTTATTTCCCACATCATGAAGAAATTTCTAGATTGGAGTGAAGTACCAATGAGTGGAAATGAATAAGAAGAAGAAGATGTCTTCCCAGAAAAGAATATCATTAATCAGCCATGGTTTTGGACTAGTGTTGACAAAGGAAAGAAGAAATAACCTATCACCGATGAAGAGGAATGGATTCAAAGGAGACATAAGATAAGGTGTGAAGTTTGAGAATATGTCAAATTCTTGCAAGAGATGAACGAGAAACTTGAAGAAGCCCATAATGAGGAAGAATAAGAGGAGAGTTGTCCTATAGAGGAAGATCCTGAAGATCATTCATACCATAGGGTTTTCATACCCAAAAGGTTCTTGAATGTCGTTGAATAAAATCCTATCCTTGAGCCTTCTGATGAAGATAAAATCAACATTCAAGAAGATGACGAAAGATAGGACGATGTAAGATCCACCGAAGAATATTTTTGCAATCTCACACAACTCACTACAAAATTGAGAATGTTGTCCTTCTTCCACCATTCTCTAGATGAATTCATTGCATACGGTGATGAAGAAATGAACATGTTGAAAAGAGAATATGTGGAAATAATTGAGAGCATAATAAAAGGAAATTTTGACCCCGAAGTCTTTGATGAAATTTGGAGGTATGCTTTAGCTCTATAGAGAAGATATGAACATCTTGAAGCTCTGCATCAAATGGAGGAAGAAGACGAGATGTGCCCTATGGAAGAAGACCCAGATTTCTACCCATATTATGAGGCTTTTGTTCTGAAAGATTCTTGGATGCTCTGAAGAAGATCTTATCATGGAACCTTTCGATGAAATCCAAAGAAATGTCATGGAGGAATAAGTAGAAGAGATGAAGATAGAATCACCATTCAGAAATTCCATTTGGCTTGAGTCATATCCCATGGGGGGAATAATATATTCACAAAGGAAGATCCTTGCATAATGGATGAACCAATGCTCTTTGAAGGCTCCACCAATGATGAAGAAGATGGCCAATTCAAAGTAAGTATGGATGATCTCTTTTCAAATTTTGATCTTTCAATTGATGATGAAATGGAGAGATGTGAAGAAGTGCAAGAAAGTCAGCTGACATCATGGTCCAAAAATGATGAATTCAAGATGGTCATATACAATATTACCTCTTATTTTGATTCTTCAAGTGATGTAGAAATGTTTAATGAAGAAATGGAGAAATTAAAAGAATCAAACTCTCTTCTCGATGAAATCATGGATGATAAAATGGAAGAATCCCACTCTCTTTTCAAATCCGAGGAGAACAAACAATTTAAACACAACCTCTACTCACTCGGGAGTAGAATCATCATCACGGTGAAAACATAGCCTTTCATATTTCACCTGAGCAAGAAGATTCAATAATGGATGGTCAAGATGTAGCTAAAAATTCTTCTCATACTACTTCCCCAACACATTTCTCTACTTCTTACTAAGAAGAAGATGATATGGATTTTGAGCTTGAAGGAGTGCCCTTTCCACAAAGCTTGGACATCTTCTCCTTTTTAGTAGTAGGTGTCATGAATTAGTTATGCCATTGTTTGCAAGAAAGTGAATCTTTGGCAATGCAAAGCATGGAAGAGGTGAATGAGGATGTTTCAAATAAATCATGGGCCCATATGGATCATATTTTTAACCATCTCCTAGAGGAAAAACAATAAGATTCTTCCAATGAAGATAAAAATGAGCCTATGGAAATTTCAGAAGAACTATTCATACAAGATATCTTGAAGGATTTTTTTTTATAGAATAAACTAAATATCCTCAACTCAGTCTTGAACTCTTAACTCAGCCATGGAGATATAAGACAGGTATGAGTCAATTTGTGCTTCCTATCTTGGTAGACCAATTTTTGATGTTGAGATGGAGCAGTTGGATAATCTCAATGACTTCCATAATAATTCAGTTAATGAGAATGGACATGAAAGCATGTCTTTTTCTTCCACATCATGTGAAGAATTTCATGAGTGCAAAAGAAGAAAATTTCATGAATCACCTTTAGACATCTCCAGTTTTGAAGACAACACCTCCACCATGGAAGAAGATAACAGGGAAAACATTGAGCTAATTTACATTGAAGAAAGTTGTTTGGAACATGGAAAAAATATGCAGCAATGTTTGGAGTATATTCAAAACCAACTTGCTCCCACCATTTTAGAATGGTCCATCAATGAAAAACAAGAGTTCATATGGAAAAATCCAATGAAGGGTGAAGAATGCTTACATGGCCAAACCAAAAGCTGTAATTTTGAAAATGATATCAAGATGCACTCTGAACAAATGCATATTGGCAACCATTTCTCTAGAAAACAAAGCAGGAGTATGCATGATTCTTTCCAAATGATCCAAAATCAGAATGCACTCACCATCCTCCAAGATTAGATTCACCTTGAACATGTTCCCATGCTGCAACAATATCTCAAGGATGATGAAGATCTCCAGCTCAATGATTTAACCTCCATGTCTAAAAAAACTTGCTCAAAGAAACAAAGTGGGATGTTTGGGGAAGTTCTTGAATGGGAAGAAAACCAATTTTTCCTCACTCCTTCCAAGTGTTTTTCTGATATGAGAGACAATTTGAGGTTGCAATTCAAAGAAGATGAATTTTTTCATGATAGCAAAAATTTTCCCACTCTCGAAGACATGGAGGGATGGTGTCTCATGTTTGCGGGACATCAAGAGGAATCTTCAAAATGCAAAA
Organism: Taxus wallichiana var. yunnanensis; assembly: GCA_018340775.1. Taxonomy (NCBI): domain Eukaryota; kingdom Viridiplantae; phylum Streptophyta; class Pinopsida; order Cupressales; family Taxaceae; genus Taxus; species Taxus wallichiana. The sequence goes on from CM031240.1 coordinate 624,006,684, forward strand.
GTTTCAAGAGGTTAACCAAATTTTCAATGGATGAAGAAAATTCTCAATACATTCTTCTTCTCAAGCCATGCAAAGCCATCACCAAAGCATGGTTTGATCATATAATAGTTTTTGTGCTTCAATCCATTATTTCATGATGGCATGTAATTTTCTCAACCCATTGTCGGGTATGTGTATATCCTTTTCCCACCTCTATATATTTCCCTCCCCTTGTATATAATTTCCTTTCTATGGTGTGTTTCCCTTTATGTTGTGTGTCATGTGTTTTCTTTTCATCATTTTGTGTGTGTGTGTGTGTGTTTCCTTCTTCGTTATCCTTCTCTCTTGTAAGTTGTACATGACTCTGCAAATCCCAATGGATAAGGCATTGGTCAATGGATTATATGGTTTGAAATTGAGATTCTAGATTCTCCATGTCATGTCTTCGTTGTGCTTAGTCCATGCCATGTCCCCAAGCTAGATCCAGTTATTGTCATGCAAATGTGTGACAGGGAAATTTGAAGATTCCAAGCACGACAACTATAGCCCCGTGTCAAAAATTTCATGTTTTATCATTCTAGGTACCCCGAGTCAAATCCGTCACCTGGTCATCCCCTATTTTATGACAAATTGGACCTTAGGTGATTTAGGAAATTACATTCATTCCCCCTAGGTAATTTTAGGAGTTCTTTAAAAATGTAAATTTTAGGCGGTCATAGGAAGGGCTATCACTAGCCTTCCTAGGATTGGATCAACCCTTGGAGCAGAGCAAAAGTAAAAGATTCAACATGGAGGTGAAATAAAGAACTTAGAACATCATGAAAAGTATTTTGGAAGGTTTGTGGAAGTTTTTAAAGACTTGGAGTAGTCTGAATAAAAAAGGGTTCACGAGGCCTAGGTAGTTCATAGGCCAAAATAAGCTATTGAGCTTCGAAGAAGATTTCGGAAGCTCCATATGGAGTTAGGAATAAAATGAAACATCACTAGAAATAGAATTGCGAGCCCTACAATATGATGAAATCATATTTTTCACAACACCTTGGAAAATAGGGTTTGTAGGTAGTTTTTCTTAGGCACATGTAGAGTACCAAATAAAAATATATTTTTAGAGATTAGATGGAAGAATAAATAAATTATACCCCACCATTGGATTCAAAATTTGATTTCTAGTTAGGATCATATACAAATTTCACCAATAAATTCCACCAGGAGCTCATGTTATCATCGTTCCAAGTTACCCTTTTGGAGACAATTTGGAAGTTAGTAAATTTTTGGGAGGACACATGTCAACACTAGAGCCTTTGATGGGATTTTATGTTTCAAGTACCTAAGGTTAGTTCATGTGTTTAATTTTCTCCATATTGGTCATGTTTTTATTTTCCTTTATGAAAAGATCACCGATCTTGAAAGTTCACTCAGAACACATTTTCATAGCTACACTTGATGTGTTTTTTTGTATATTTGGAGGTGGTTGAGAGAATTTAAATGACATTTTTCCAATAGTTTTAGTTGTGCCAAACTTTCTTGGTAAAAATCATCATCAAAGAGCATATCTTTAAGTGATATACAAAGAGATGGAATTTAGACTTCGAGAGGCAGGATGGCCTTTGTACCATAGACCAAAGAGAAAGGTGTGGCATCAATAGAGGTACGAATGCTGGTGTGATAAGCCCATAAGGTGAAAGGAATGTGTGTATGCTAATCCTTACCAGAATGTCAACCACTTTCCTAAGAATTTTCTTGAGGGTTTTTCTAGATGATTTGGCTTGGCCATTTACTTGTGGGTAATAGCGTGAAGAGAAACTGATTTGAATGCCAAATTTATCACAAATTTTGCATAGGGTTTTGTTTTTGAATTGTTTTCCATTTTCAGTGATGAGGCATTGAGGAACACCAAAGAGAAAATGACATGGTGGTTGATAATATAATTTATCTTTTCGGCTTTGGTAGAAATGAGAGGGATAGCTTCCACCAATTTAGTGTAATATGTAGTTGTTGTTATGATCTAATGATGACATTGAGAGGAATGAGGGATAATTTCTCCAATGAGATCCAAACCCATTGAGAGAACAACCAAAAGTATCGGCAAATTTTAAGGCATGACTAGGGGTGTTGTGAAGGTTAGCATCTTTCTTGAAACTTCACACAATGTTCGATATAGTCAAAACAATCTTGGTTAAGTTTTGGCTAGTAATAGCTAAGGTGAATGACACATTTTATGACTACGAGGCCATTGAAATGTCCCCACATATCCCATCGTGAATTTCTTGTATGGTGTATGGGATTCTAGAATTGGTGAGGTACCACGAGGAGGATATTGTTAAAGCCACGTTTGAATAGAAGACCCCCATGATGATTTATTGAGAGACACTTTTTAGGAAGTCTCATCATCCTTTGCTAGTGAGATGTGGAGCAAGAATTGAAAGGGAAAGGTAGTCGGTGAACTTCTTATACCAAATTATGCATGGTTTGGTTTTGATTCTTCCCAAAAATTTAATCCATGGATAATATAAGAGGTTGACTCAAACCATTATACTGTGACAAATATTTTGGAGTCCAAAGGTGAGGCATGTATTTGAGAATCAAGACAATCCATGGTATCCACAAATTTGTTAGTGGATCGCAGAGTGGTTTGAATGAGGAAGTGATCAAACTTGGTCAAAAGTATGTTGGCATAATGTTTATATTTTTGAAGTTCCTTTTTATGATACTAGTACAAACCATTGACTTGGTTCATGTTATTGTGTAAATGTGTGATAGGGAAATTTGAAGTTTTCAAGCTTGACAACTAAAACCTTGCACCTAAAATTTCATGTTTTGTCATTCCTAGGCACCCCAGTGTCAAATCACATCGGTCCGATCACCCTCTATTTGATTTAAAATTGGTCCCCTAGGTGATTTAGGAAAGTCCATTCATTCCCCTTAAGTGATTTTAGGAGTTCTTTAAAAAATGCAAATTTCGGGAAGTCATAGTAAGGGCTATCACTGGCCTTCCTAGGACTAGATCAACCCCTAGAGAGGAAAAAAAGGGAAAAATTAAACATGGATGTGAATTTAATTCCTTTGAAAATCATGTAAATTATTTTGGAAGGTTTGGTGAAGTTTTGAAAGACTTGGAGAACTCTAAATAAAAAAATAGGGTTCATAAGCATAGGTAGTGCACAAGAAAAAATAAGTTGATGATTCGTCAGAAGATGATTTCGAGAGATCTGGATGGAGTTAGGAGTAACAAAAACATCTCTAGAAATATAATTTCAATCCATACAAGATGATAAAATAATATTTTTTACAACACCTTTGCGCATAGGGTTTGTAGGTAGTTTTCTCAGGAACATGTAGAGTACCAAATAAAAAATCCATTTTAAGGGATCATATGGAAGGATAAATACATGATAATCCCATAGTTGAGTCAAAATTCCATTTCCATTCAAGATAATATAAATTTTCACCAATAAATTCCACTAGGAGCTCAAGTTATCATCATTCCAAGTTACCCTCTTGGAGACAGTTCGAGAGTTAGTCAATTTTTGGGAGGACACGTATAAGCACCAGGATCCTACCAGGATTTTATGTTCTCAACATACCTAAGGTCAGGTACATAAACCTTGGAAAAAAATTCTCAGCCCCTATATGACCTTTGCGACCCTCATGTGACCTTCATATTTGACAATTCAACCCCAAGTGCATTTTTGGAGCTCAAATTCCCTCCGTCGGATCGAGGACACGCGTCGTCCTCTTTCTCACCATGGAATTTGATGTCCCTCATGTTCCCGAGGTTAGAACATCAAGTAAAAAAATTCATCCAACTCCAACTCCCAAATTTGAAATTTTTCTAATCTGTTAGGTGAATCTTGTTACTTCTAATTGCTTCTCACTACCAAAAGAAAAGTTACAGAGAACGCCAATCCACCACTCCACCAATGCAAAATCTCAAACAAGCTCAATCATATAACATTATCCTTCACTCCATGATGGAACATAGGTCACATAAGGAAGATTTATCAAACCAAGAAGAAAGAACGAAGAATAGAGAAAAGAAGTATGAAAACTCCATTGCCATAAAACCAAGAATCAAACATATCTTGCAAACCATTACACGGATTGACAAACCATTTGTTGCTGAGTTATTATCTCTTGAAGGCCATTAAAAATCATATTCAAACCTCCAATTTTCAGCAATGAATTCTCACAATGAAGAAATTTCACTTCCAGCTCCACAAAGAACAAAGTTTAATTTCCCATCAAACCGGTTGTTGGATTGAAGTAAAATTTCACGTGAAGCACCAGAAGAAAAAACCTATTGTAATGGAATTTATTTCATCATGAATAGAAAAAAAACCAGACCTGAAAATTTCAAGCTCCATTAATGGCTGCCATGACATAGTAATGGAAAAAATCAGCGAGCTACCTCTCTCGCTTCTCAGGGTTCCAGTGGGCGAAATCACCCGAAAATTGGAGGAAATGATTGTTGAAAAATCTAGTTTCGCGTGAAATAGTTTTCATGCCATGAATTCCCTATTTTTAGGGATATGGAGGGCTGTGTTTTTTTATCATAATTCTTCCCTCTTTGAATAAAATTTTAAATTTCAAAGATTCGGTGAGTGAAATCATCCAAAATTCAGAGGGAAGGGTCTCCAAAAAATCTAGTTTCTCTCAAACTAGTTTTTACACGACAAAGTTGCCAGTTTCTTGAGATATGAAGGACTAAATTTTTATCATTATTCTTCCCTAGTAGCTCCATACTTGAAGCTCTTACAAGACATAAATTTCCATTTTTCATTTCTGATCTTTTTGGAAAGTGAATCATGATGAAAATTGGAGCACGAGTTTGTGACGAAGATTCGAATCCAAAAAAGTTGTTCCCATCACAAATAGAGGTTGTTTTCACCACTTACTAAAAATAGCATATGTTATATTTCCTTGCATGCTATAAATGATGAGTCCCACTGAATTGCAAGTTTTGTCACTTAGGACAATCAGAAAAGGGGTAAAATGAAAAGTAAGACAGAAAACAACTTCTTCCCAAAATAACAAGTCCCCAAATAACAACCTGCTAAAAATAGAAATGTGCTAAAAATAGAAATATCTCAGTAATAGAAGAGGTTGGAATATGGTAGATAGTTCAAAAGGTGAAACTGAACAAGACATGTGATATGTCTCAGAATAGCAGAGCACAGGCTCATATTCTAAAAATAGAAAGTTTTCATTTCAGAGTGGAAAGTTGCATATGACTTCATTTTCACTCACCTTACTACTTTTTGGACTCCCTTTTGGATAATGAGATGGTTTCATGAGTTGAAAAGGAGGAATGATAACTTCATGGAGGTCTTGAAGCATCATCTTGAGAGTGATGGTTTATAGAAGAAAAGCAAGGCATCACAAGGCACATCATCCGAATTCATCTTCATCACTTAAGGAACCAAGTGATCCAAAGTGAATTGGTCAAAATGATTTCAACGATTCAAAGGGTTCATCAACCATGTTTTAAGGAGGGTCATCATGGGAATCATATGTGTTCATCTCAAGTTTGTAGTGGTAAACATCATAATAGTGTTTCTAGACACTCATTCTATGGTCCAGGATGTCCATGCATCATAGAGTTTGCGGTCATCACTAGATTGGGAAAATGATTCAAATTTATTCAAGGGAGAAATCTTCATCAGTGTATAATATCACCAGTGGAATAAATCCTCGCTCAAATTTCATGGTTGCATCAAGGCATTCAAAGCATTTCATCACGAGGAGTTTTTTCCCCTCCATCCCTTCCCTCTCCCTCTCTACTTTCTCTCTCCATTCTAATTCTTCATTATGCATCATCATTATATTTCATCCTATTCACTTAAGTGACCCATTTTAATTGTAAAAGTATCTTCTCAAAATTATAAGAGAAATACTTAATTCATGGAAAATGAAAGGTCACGAGTGGAATATGGAAACGAAGAGTCATGTGAGGGAGGTGAAAGGTCAATTTAGATTGCTATAAATTGTAATGAGCTCTTCATTCCAAAGGGTTCTTCTAATTATGAAATTATTCTAGCTAGTTGTATTCTTGTAAGTTCATGAGAGATATTTTTCTCCCTTGTGAGTGAAAAGAGTTAGCCACTTCTCCCCTATTCTCAATGTCTTCCATTCTCAAACTATGTACAATTTCTGCTTGAGCATCAATACAAGAAGAAGGATTTTCGAGCCTTTTTTGACTAAGGGGTTTACTGATACTTTGTGTTCATTAAATTCTAATTGGTCTTGTTATTGTTTGTAGTATTGTTTCTTTCTAACTTGAGTGAATGTGATGAAACGTCTTAGTAGTGTGTGCGGGAATATGATATTCTACCCGCAACATTAATTCCCCTACCTCTTTTCTCGGTCCCTTTCCCACTCTTCGAAAAATTCTCCCTAGCAAGAGATGCTACTTTTCCATAGGGTTGGTGAAGTGTCCTATTAGATCCCCGACCACAAGGCAAACAGGAAAATCCACCTTTACTTACACATGCATATACGAAAGATACACCGTTAAGTAGAGATAATTAGATTCCCAGAGTGTTGGAAACTAGTTGAGAGTCACCAAAGATATTAGTGGATTTAATATCTAGTGCAATGGAAGTTTGCAGAGACCTAACACAAGTACTTCATACTTGGCCATGTTATTAGTGCAATTGATGTATAACTTAAAGGATAGTGGCATAGGCTCAAGCATCAAGAGGAATGTGGAGGATACGGCACACCTCCCCACATTGACATTTGGAACCTTCAAAGAATAAGGTAATTTGGTAAATGATGTCATCCAAGGAAAGAGTGGCAATGGATTCGTTAGGAAAATAAAAGTTAGAAGATTGATTTCCAGGAAGAGTTGAATATGCAAGTTGATTTGCAATAGTTTATCCCTTGACAAACTTTTGATGAGTGAATTCCAGTCGAGGTCCTGCAAGGAGCATGAGTCAATGTGCAAAGTGCATTAGTGTTGGTAAGGTTTAGTATACATGTAATTCGGAGGGTAGATGTTGTTGACGATGAAGGTTTTGTGGTTAAGTAGGTAGTGGAGATGTTTGGTGGACATGAAGACCAAGGCTAGGAAAATATTTTCAGCATGAGTATACTTACTCTCATAGTCTACAAGAGTATGACTTATGTAATAAAATTATTGCTGCCTATGTTTCTTGTTGTGATGAGTTAGCATGGCACCCAAGGAATGGTGAATGGCAAAAATGTAGAGGTAAAATTATTTGTCATCTTTAGGTGGGATGAGCATAGGTCTCTAGAAGAAGGTATTTATTGAACTCTTCAAAGGATTTGTGGCGCTCATTGTTCTAATTGAAGGAGACATCATTTTTAAGGAGATGATGAAAAGGGTGAAATCAGTCAAAAAGTTGGGAAATAAAGCATTGAATGGATTGTAATTTACCTTGAAAACTACAAAGATGTTGAAGGCTAGTAGGTGGATGCATCTCGAGAATATCCTTGATTTTAGTGGGATTGACTTTAATGCCCCACAAAGATATGATGAAACCAAGGAGTTTCCAGAGAGGACGTAAAAGACAAGCTTCTTTGGTTGAAGGTGAATGCAGTATTGGATGAGGTGATCAAAGATGACTTTAAGAACTGTGAGGTGTTCAACATGACTTTTGGACTTACCAAGAAGGTCATCGACATAATCTTCTAATATGTCATGCATGATATCGTGGAAGATATAGGTCATAGTACGTTGATAGGTGGCACCAACATTTTTCAAGCCAAAGGGCATGACGTGATAACGAAAGTCCCTAAGGGGTGATGAAGGTAGTTTTGTGTTGATCTTATAGAGTGAGTAATATTTGATTATAACTCGAGAATCCATCCATAAGAGATAACATCTCATGGTTGGTTGTAAGATCAACGAGTTGGTCAATGCTAGGTAGAGGAAAGTCATCCTTAGGGAAGAAAAGGTTAAGGTTATGGAATTCCATGTAGATGTGGAGTCCCCTTGTTGCTTTGGTGAAAAGAACAATGTTATAAATCCATTTTGGATAGTCAATGGATAGGATGAAGGAAATAGAAAGGAGGAACTAGAGTTCTTATTTTACAAGAAGTTCAATGTATGGATGCATTTTCACAATCTTCTATTTCATAGGTTTGGTGTCGGTGATAGTCACTATATTATGGAGCACAATATTAGGGTCAATATTGGGCATATCGGCATAATACCAAGTAAAATCATTGATATGATCTCGAAGGAAAGAGTTGAAGGCTTCCTATTTAGTGGAATCTAAAGATTGGCCTATCTTTAGAATTTAAGGGTCATCTTAAATGTGAATGTTGATGTCTATGGTCGATTCATTCAACATGGTTTTATTCGTGAAATTTGTTTTCCCCTTTTCCCCTCTTTTCTTGCCCCTTTTCTCTTTAGTAACGAAACCGCCACCACGGTAGGCGGCGCGGTCTTGTCTTGCCACCCACTGAGCAGGGCGGTCTGTAACCGCCGCCACCACCTGAGCGGGTGGTGGTCCTTTACGCGTTTTCCAGAACATTCTTTTGACGTGACTCGCGTGAAATATCAACGTTTCACCAGCTTTCCTTGCCGACTTAAGCTTGCATTTATGTTTTTGGTCCCCTGGAATAGTGTTTTTCCTTTGTTTATTGTTTAGGAGTTCAGTTTGGTTTTGATCTTTGGGTGATTGAATTCCTATAAATGCATGGCTTGTGCTCAAACAAATGGTCTCCCCCGATTTTCACTTTCATGCTCTCTTTTTCATAGCTTAGTTTACTTTATTCTGTTTTTAGAAGCCATAGTTTTAATTCTTTGCATGCTTAGTTAGCATTGTCCAACTGTTGGTAAGCCACATATCCAGCTTGTGCAAATAGTGTTGCTGTTCTATCTAATCCATTAGAAGTAGAATAGCTTAGGAAGCCATTAAAGTTGCAGGTTTTGCTCTTCAAATAGGATAGTTTCAGGTTCTGGACGCATTATGTTGCATGATTCGTAGTAGATCCCACTAGGAATTACATAAGCCAAGCTCTGTACTCTTGCGCTATCCCTCTCCTATTCATGCGTTCTATTCATCGTATTCTAAAGGTTGTCCCTTGTTCCAACACCTACTCCTGTTGATGCAAGCATTACACACTTTTACGGATCTATGTGAGCACAAAGAACAAGAGATCATACTGAGGGGACAAGATCACACACACACCATCGGATTCGCCACTGTTCTGCGGAATCCAGGTTCTAGCTTTCAAAGTTCTAGTTAGAATCATATCAAATAGAGTAGTTAATCACTTTATTTCAGTAAATTCTATTCTCGATATTGCCAGGGAAGCTGTGGGGATTGATAGTTTCTGAGAAACTATGATTCACTCCTCACTTCTGAGGTAGGATCGAGAATCTTGCAAATAGATTAGTTATTTCATTGTTTAGAATAGATATACAAATTACACAGACAAATAGCTACACTCGGCTATTTTGTTTGTTTTAAATTATTAGTTTAGTTGTCAATTCTAAATATTTTAAATAGTTGCCTTCTTAAATTCTTATAAATCATCAAAAAAATACAAAAAGAAGTCATATATGCTATAAATACATTTCGTATACTTAGAGTTCACTTTATTACAGTTTGTTTATATTATTGCGTTTGTATGACAATTACGGGACCTAGGGAGCCCAGAGAATACGTTTTCGAGCCAATCGTGCCTCAACCCAATCTCATAACAGCAATAACTGATATTGACCAAAATCTTAGAATCCAAGTCTTCCAAACAACAACAGACTTCCAGCAGATCAGATCTCAGTTAAGAGGATTAAACATAGAAGACGACCAAGCACATACGTTTTGGTCAAATCAGCCAAACTACAGATTACCCTAGGAAAACATCCACATGACTGTAGAAGGGTTTGAAAGAGAAAAACATTCGGTGTGACCCTTTAGTTCCACAACCCAGGCGGGAGACACCCTCACAGACATAGATACCGGCCTAAGAATCCAGGTTGCAAGAACGCCTGTGAGGTATTCTGAGAAGATCGCATAATTGTTGATTCTAAACATAGAAACTGAGAAAGCGTATGATTATTGGATACTAGGGATCAGGACTTGATTCCACGCATGACCATAGCTGGTCCACGACAACCACGAACCTATGGTTGTGACCCACAGATCCCGCAGCCCAATGAATCCATAAGAGAATTAGACATAGATACTGGCCTACGCACACTAGTATTTCAGTCTACTCCACTTCCACCTATTATCATCGAACAATTATCCTTGCTGGATACAGCAGCTAACAAAGCTAGAGAATTCTGGACTAGGCCAGAGAACCGTCCATAGAGTTGACTATATTTACCATCCACCATATGACCTTATCCGGAGAAATACACAAAACTATACTGGGTCATTTTCCACGTATTCCACAACCCATAGATCGAATCACGCCAGAGCTCGATATTGATTGGAGCCTTCGAGCAGTCATCCTTGCTGACCGATCTATCACACCAGTCCAGGTTAGAAGGGCCTTCTTTGCCTTAGATTCACAAATTCCATTAGTGCGTGTCGAAGACATTAGATTGCCTAACTAGTTTTTCTACATATACCACGCATATTCCATCCCCACCGGCTGTCTCGGCACGACCTCGGGAGGTCGGGTACGCGGAAGAGTTACCTGTAGATTCCCACGCTCACTTGTCACTTTTCCGGCGTACAAAATTGGTGAACCCACGTGAAGCAAACAAAATTAGTGAAGCTGACGTAAACTTCCTACTTTCTCGTTCGGAGTTATAGTATCACGTGTTCTTTCACAAATCACCTTCGTTCCTTCCCATTATTCTGCGGGTATTCATATACCCCACGAATATGTCGGGATTCGATGAATATGGCAGACCCCTCTTGGGTCTCGAGGCATACTACACCCAACAGAATAGGTAATCATCACCCTCGCTCTCAGTATGGGGGGTGAAAACTATTCAACTAATCAGTTGTCAACACAAACCCCAAGAATCAGATATAACTTCATCTTTTCAAATGGGGGAGTTAGATCAACCTCCTCGAATGCAACAAACAGAGCCTTCGGGCTCGAACAATATGACGTTTACCTGGAGAATCTGGTTCGTCTCCTCAGATGCTACTTAGACCACAAATTAGTAGACAATCAGACCCATATCTGGTCTTAGATGATGAACAGTCAATACGTTATCCTAGGAGTGAACAACATTCTCGGGGTATGTACCCACCTATAGGAGGTTTACAAATACAACCCGAGGTCTCTTTTCAAGAAAATACCTCTATGCCACTGCATATAGGAAATACTCTCGGAGAAACTTGGCAAGATAGCAATCAGTTCATGACAGGATATCACATGCCTATACAACACCAGGGTATACAACAAACGCCGCTCAGGAAAAGCACCATGACTTCACCAAATGAAGTCATTTCAACGTTAGTAGAAAAAGTGAGAGGGTTAGAACTTGCTCAAGCAAGTCAAAATTCTCCGTTCATTCAAGCAGGAAGTTCCAACCCTCCATACCACCCTGGCCAAGTAGATCTCCTCACAGGAGTAGGCACGTTAGGCATGCCGCCTCACTATCCACAACAAATGCCAACAAGGCCCATCATCTCTAACACTATTCCTCCCGGTCTAGTATCAAACAATCCATTACTAGACAATATCCCATCATACTTAAACATGTACTCCAAATCACCACAAGGAGATATGTTCTCCTCTCCCGGCCTTTTTGCTCAAACGCAGGGACTTCCCTATGCCCCTGCCAACGCATACGCTGCGCCATATCAACAACCCATCCCACCACCACTCCCTCAGCAACCACCATCAATGGTTGAAACATATGCGATAGGGACTTACTCAGAATATTTAAAAGAGCCCTTAGATTTTGCCATACGAAGCGTCATGCTTCCAAGACCCCTTCCCGATTTACCCAAGTTCAAAGGCGAGGGAGATCCAAATGCGCATATCAAGGCTTACGCTACAGCCATACGAGAATTACTCCCTTGGGATGGGGTTGTTGCTAAAATATTCCCCAAAACCTTGGAAGGCATCGCTCTCGACTGGTATTATAGAATACCTGAGGCCTCCATCCATTCATTTAAACAGCTCGTATCAGAATTCATTAAGGCATTCGACATGAATAAACTATTGAGAACAGGAATCAGGGAATTCTTGCACATCAAACAAGAACACAACGAATCATGCGCCCATTTCATCCAAAGGTGGCGCACAGTTCTTTATTCTTCAGCAAGTGCTCCAAACATGGATCAAATGGAACTATGTGATTTATTCCTTCATTCTCTCAGCAGAGAGGTGAAAGAAGAAGTCCAGAAGTTCCCATTAAGAACTTACGATGAAGTACTTGAGAGCGCTCTTCGAATAGACCAAGCGCGATGATAGATAGTGGTCGTAAGACATATGGAGCAAATGGGAGGTTAATCATCTCCAGCCATAACACTACAAATTATCCCGCTACCACAAATGTCAACCAAGGACCTAAAATCCTTAACAAAAATCGGGGTGTAACAACGGATGGAGTAACCGACCAGCCCAAGAAGGTAAATGTGGTCAATACTCCATCACAAACAAACAACCAACGAAACAACAACTTTACCCCGACAATCAATACAGTGGATTTTAACCATCCACAACAACAACAACAACAACAACGGAAATCCCATACAAGGGCCAAGTCAAAACTCATTTGGTTATCAAAACCAAAGCCAGAAACAACAAATGCAAAATTTTAATCCTAATAGGCAACAGTTTGATCAGAATTTTAGGCCACAATATACACCAAACCAACAAAACAAGAATTACAATCCCAATTCTTATTGTGGTTTCCACAAAATTCGGGGTCATGATACTAGAACGTGTCGTGACTACAATAAATTCATGCAACGTTTACCAGAAGAACAAAGATAGTTCTTCACAGATTTGTTTTTGGCAGATCCCGTATCATCACCACCAAACACGCTAGCAGGAGCAGTTTCCCCTCAAAATGCTCCCCTCAAGATCTTTAACGATCCACTCCCAAATCATGATAATAACAGACTAAATCCAACTGGGACGAACAAGGGTGCAATACTGGGAAATAATGATCACGAAGCCTCGACTTCACTAAATCCATCAGTTGCGCCACAGTTGGGAAGTCAACCGAGACCCAAGATAGTCGATTAGTAGAGTTAGACTCGGAATTACCCATCGAAGCTGTAACAAGAACACGAGAGTATTTCTCTCAAACAAGTCCAAATCACCTGCCGGAAATGGATAACATCCAGCAAATCGTAGCAAAACCTGTGGGTGCTTACGATTTAATTAATGATCTAACAAAGACCTTCTCGCACATCTCATTTTTAGATTTACTAAAGAACTCTCCTCCTCACAGAGCTGCTCTTTTAGAAGCATTAGGTCTAGGTCATCTAATTAACATCACTCCACCTCCTGAAACACAAGTAAATCACGTAGATTTTGATATCCACCCTCCAGGGCAGCCGGACAAGGATGTCGAATTCATATTCGAAATAAGTAAAATGCCCACAGATGCTGAGATCGCACGCCGAGGTGATCCAGCCTTACACTTACAAGTATGGGTTTATAATAACTATGTAAAATGGGCAATGGTTGATGATGGGGCCACAGTTAACATAGTCCCTTTCTCTTTCCTCCAAAAACTAGGATATGGGGAAACAAACTGTTCCACCACTCGAAATACATTGAGAGGCTATGATAGCCTTAAAGCCACTTCGATAGGAACTATAATATTGCCGGTCACCTTAGGACCCAAAACAATCCTAACTGAGTTTTATATTATAGATCGGAAACTAATTATAATATGATACTCGGCCGACCATGGATACACCGAATGAAGGCAATCCCTTCTACGTTATTTCAAGAAGTAAGATTCTTGCATCTAGGAAAGGTATTTGTAGCCAAAGGCGATCCAAAACCTTTCGATTTGCACCTAGCTGATTTAAAGAAAAGACCAGGTGTACACTCAGAATTTGAACTTCCAACAAACCAACTTAATAAACCTACTAACCCAAAACCAGAGGAGAAGTTGGTACCTACAATGGATCTTGAAGCTATCAGCATAGCCAAAACAACCCCAACCCCTAACGATAAAGCTAAAGAAATGGTATCGTTAGGGACTACTGCAAAAATCGTTGAGTTAATAGAACAAGATTCACCAATGTTCTTACCATTTGATTCAGTAGGTATAGGATATTCCCTAGGTGTTGGTTCCCTTCCAGTAGAGGACCTCTGTATGGTAGAAGTAGAGTGTGCAAGCGCAGCAGATACCCCAACATCTATACTCCCGACTAGGTATTGGACTCTCCATTTCGACGGAGCTAAATGCCGTTACGGAGCGGGGCAGGTATAATTCTTACTTCACCCAGAGAAAGTCCTCCCATTTGCCTTTAAGTTAAACTTTGAATGCACAAACAACGGCGCTGAGTACGAAGCCCTCCTCCTTGGCCTCACTTTAGCCAAGAGAATTGGTGTTAACAACATCAGAGTCTTAGGAGACTCGCAATTAGTGGCAAACCAAGTTTCTGAAGTATACGAAACCAAAGCCGAACACTTGCAGCTTTACAAAAATTCGTATTAGATTTAAGCAAGGCATTTAACTTCATGTCCATTGAAGCAATCCCGCGAGAGAAAAATCTTCTCACCGATTCAATAGCGACTTCAGCATCATCGTTTTACTCCAAGCAATGAGTTAGAAGATACCCATTTCACAGTGTCCATTCGTGATGAACCATTGATAAAAATAATGACAAATACCCTTTCAAGCGGAAGTGAATCTACCACCCCAGACCATGTCGATAATAAATGGCCACTTTGGAACACTTAAACACCTATGCGGCATTACATCTCTCCTATCATATGCTAGATTTGTCCTTAATTCCACATTCGTCTTCTATTTCGGAAATCCCATGATGGATCATCCCTCACAAATAGGAACCTAGCATATACGTAGTAGAAAATGGGGATGATTTGGATTTACCTCCAGACCACCACTTTGAGTTCGAAGAGGGTAACGCCTCTTTGATCGAAGAGACAATCGATGTCAACATCGGACAGAAAGATGAACCGAGAATATTGAAACTAGGTTCTTCGTTAACCCCAGAAGAAGTAGAAATACATACTCAGATTCTCAAAGAACATCAGAAGGCATTTGCATTTAATTATAAGGAGATGACAGGAGTCGCACCCCACATTGCGGTGCACAACCTCGTCACTAAATCAGATGCAAAGCCAATTAAACAAAAATCAAGACCCATGAAGCCCAAAGTAGCTCTCATGGTAAAAGAGGAGGTAATAAAACTCCTTCAGGTAGGATTCATCAAGCCAGTCGACTACTCCCAATGGGTATCTAATATCGTCCCCGTTCTCAAGAAGAATGGGAAGATACGCATCTGCATAGATTTTCGAGATATCAACAAAGCATGTCCTAAGGACGACTTCCCGTTACCATCCATCGATGTTATTGTTGATGCAACAGCTGGTTTTGAACTTTTGTCTCTCATGGATGGATTCTCGGGATACAATCAAATCAGAATATCTGAGCAAGATCAAGCTAAAACCACGTTTATAACTCCTTGGGGAACCTATTGCTACGTTGTTATGCCATTCGGTCTCAAGAACGCCGGTGCTACGTACCAGCGGGCCATGACATACATATTTCACGATCTAATTCATAAAATCATGGAATCTTACGTAGATGACTTATTGGCTAAAGCCAAGAAGCGTTGTGACCATCCCGAAGTACTCCGCATCATTCTTTCACGTCTAATAGAATACGGAGTCACACTAAACCCAGAGAAATGTGTCTTTGGTGTAACGGGAGGGAAGCTCCTAGGTTATATCATATCGTCACGAGGGATAGATGTTGACCCAACCAAAATTTGGGCTGTCCTCGAAATGGTTCCACCTTCGGATGAATCTAGAATCAGGTCATTTCTCGGAAAGCTAGGTGCAATCCGAAGATTCATCCCGGACTTGAGCTTCGCTATTCATCCAATTAATAATTTACTCAAGAAAGACTATAGCATTGATTGGACCGAAGACTGCAATGAAGCTTTTAATGCAGTTAAGCATTTCTTGCTGTCACCACCTACACTAATGCCACCTAAGCTAGACCACCCATTGATTTTATACTCACGAGCTACCAATGTCTCGTTAGCTTGCATGTTGGCCCAAGAAGATGATGACAAAAGAGAACGCGTGATTTATTTCATTAGCCGAACACTGCTCGACTATGAAACATGCTATACACAAGTAGAATGGGAATGTCTCGCCATAGTCTTTGCAACCAAATGCCTAAGACACTATATGCTAAATCAAGAAACAAGGGTCGTGGTAAAAACGGACCACTTACGAACTTTCCTCACACAAGGGTCCTTGTCTAAAAAGGCTGGACGTTTTATAACCTTAATGGGAGAATTCGAATTAACGTTTGTAAATCAGAAGTCAGTTAAGGGACAAATCATTGCGGATTGGTTAGCTGACAACCCATTAGATGGAGGTGATCTAGTAGATTTAAATTTTCCAGATGAGTGCGTATACTACATCGAAACCCGACCCACTATCTCTGAGTGTCCCTGGTACGCTGATATCATTAACTATATCATGGACCATACATATCCAGAAGGAGCTACACCACAACAAAGAAGGTGGTTACGCATAATCGTAGCTAAATACGTCATTATAGAGCAAGTGCTCTATCGAAAAGCATTCGATGGAATGCTCCTAAGATGTGTCGACACGGAGGAATCCAAGAAGATTCTCCATGAATCTCACAGTGGAATATGTGGAGGCCACTTCGGTGGCCATGCCACTGCTCGAAAAATACATCGAATGGGCTATTTTTGGCCCACTCTAGAACATGACGCAATAGAGTTTGTACGCAGGTGTCGTAAGTGCCAAGAATTCTCCCATGAGATCCACATGCGGCACAAGTCCTGCAACCAATCGCTACTCCATGGCCCTTTTCTACATGGGGCCTAGACTTAATAGGGAAATTCTCTCCCTCATCCACAGATGGCCATAATTTTATAATCACGGCCACTGAATATTTCACCAAATGGGTAGAGGCTATGCCTCTTACCACTTTATGCACAGGTTACTCAGTAATCATCGCCAAGTTCATTTTGAACCAAATCATTTGCAAGTACGGTATCCCTGCAAATCATTATCTCCGATAATGGAACTTCTTTTAAGAATGAAGAGGTTCGTGAGCTATGCAATAAATTTAAAATAAGCCATCATACGGCTTCCTTGTATTATCCCCAAGCCAACGGGCAGGCTGAAGCAACAAACAAGACACTGAAAGCCATTCTCCTTAAAACGGTGAAAAGAAAACAAACAAGATTGGCATTTGAAGTTATATCCGGCCTTGTGGGCCACCCGAACCTCAATAAGAACACCAGCGGGAGCAACTCCTTTCTCACTAGTATTTGGGGCAGAAGCAGTTCTCCCACTTGAGGTCGAAATACCCAGTCTCTGCATTTCATTACAAGGGATTCTGGATGAAGACGCTTATAGAGAAGCACGTCTTTCTCAACTAGAAAGCCTAGATGAAACTAGGTTAGATGCTGAGCAGCGACATAGAGCTTATGCTGACCGAATGTGCCGGCAGTACAACAAGAAGGTCTATGAATGTGATATATACGAAGGTGATCTAGTTCTAAGACTAGACAGCCGGATCGACAAGAAGACCGGCGAAGGAAGGAAATTCCGGCCCAAATGGTTGGGCCCATACCGAGTCATGAAGGACTACGGAAATGGTGCTTACCTCTTATGTACACTAGAAGGTGAGGAATTTGGTGAAACAGTCAATTCCCTGCACCTCAAGCGGTTCTACGCATGAGCAACTAGCACTACTTGTATAATTATCTACATTGCATCTTCATACAGATTAAGATCATTTTGTCCACTTGTTTCTTACATAAATTGTGATCAAGGAATCTATTCTCAAAGCAATTCACTACAAACTCATGATGTTGTTGGCATAAAGCTCTTTAATCATACCTCTCCATCTTCATATATCATCGAATCATCTCGGAATCTTTTATCAAATAAAGATAGACATGACAAAGTCTTAACGGTAACCATACCAAGATCTGCAAGTTTATTCTCACTTTGATTTCTTCTTAGGATAGGTGTCTTGCCTATGGTCTATTCTAGAAGCTTCATGGTGTCACATCTATCCCATATGCATATCTCTTTGGGAATAAGCACATACTGACATTTTACTCAAGAAAACAAGTCAACAAGTAATTAAACAGAAAATTTTAATTTTACACATTTCCTTGCCCCACCAACCTTCGGTGATGAGCTTGCGTCTCTTACTAGTGACGTAGGGTTGGGAAAGGATGGAAATGCCCTTACTCACCTATACCTTGCCCACGGTGATAAACCCACGCTTCTTACTAGTAGCATGGGGCAAAGTGTAGGGGGTCTTCTTGACAAATAAGTACAAATGGTCATACGCAAACAATTCAAATTTTCAAACTTTGAGTCAAAAACAAATGAAACAGATGTTCAAAATCCCAAAAGAGTTAAAATCCTAAAAACCCAGATTTTGTCTACTATGTGGCCATCTACGGGTCTAAGTCTGGATAAACCGCAAAGCAAGTTGCATCCAAAACTATGAAGTCACTCGAGTGGAGTTGGCTTGTAGCTTCCAATTTGGTTCCACCAAAGCTTTGTCTATCTTTCATCACTATCATTTCACCACATTTCATAACTTGCGCCCTTCTTGGCTCTTGGTGATGAGCCCTCGCATCTTACTAGTTGCGTGGAGTTAGGAGTGGGGCAAGTTAATCTGTTCATCATATTGGTTATTTTCATCACTTTGCCAAAACAAACATGAGGTATCCATATTGCTCACAGAAGCTAAAGATTCAAAATCACAATATATCTACATTATCATGTATCAGCATCACGAAACACAAAAAGAAAACAAGCATTTACATCATTTGTTCACCATTGCATACATTCTAAAAAGCATACAAACATACATCGTAGTATACACAAAGAAGCTGGAAATAGAAAGGAAAACATGAGTGACAAGCTTTTGATTCAAAGACAAATGCATATATATAAATAATCAATGTTTATATACAATGCCATCATGCACTAGGCATGGTCAAAATGCTCAAAGAGCCCGTGATACACAATAGTACAAAATACACAAGGGCCAAATGGCCTCTCAACCCCTACGCGACCCCTCCGAAGGTGCACGCCCTCGCCTAGGACTCCGGCTACGCCGGCGCTCTGAATGTACGGAGGGCTCAGGGTCCCGAGGGGCAGCCGCGGTCTCACCACGAGAATGGCTCCTCATAAGGCGCTCAGCCGTCCTGTAGCCCACTAACTCTATGCGCAGGGTCGACACCATCCTGGCCACGTGCCAAATGGGAGCGAAGACATCGGTATGTCTACCACCACTATGAGGGCTCCCCGGCATCTACGGACAGCTCCGCGTGAGTCCTATCCATGGGGATCATCAGGGAATCGGTACATACCCTGCGGATCAGATCCCACCACTCGTCAACAGTCTCTGCAAACAAAGAAGAAAAACAAATCAGAAACCAAGCAAGAGGCTAAAAGATACAAGATAAAAACACAAGGAGAGATAGCAATTAAAACAAATCCTAAATTAAACAAACGTTAAAGAAGGAAGAAAGGATAACTTACTCGGATCACCGGGCCTCCAAGATGGGTCACTGGGACCGGCTGCCTTGCCACGGATGCTGCTTCTGGACTCGGGGGCTGCTCTGTGGCGGGGGCAACATGTCACCCTGGCCCGACTCATCCTCTCCACCATGGCCCTAAGAGAGTGGCTCCTCTGAAACTAGAGTCACCCTCTCTGCTCTCCTCAGCCCTCTCTGCCTGCATAATGTCCTGAGTGTCATGCCACTCAGGATCACTGTCATCAGTCTGCTCCTCCGACCCTCCCTCTGTAAGCTCCTCAGAGTCGGAGTCAATATCTATGGGGTCATCACTACTATGAGCAGGACCCGCAGCAATCTAAAGTAAAGGTGCCCGAGGTGCACCAGCTCTCCCTCTAGCACGAACTATCCTCCTGGCTGCAATGGGAATGCCAGGAGTGATCACTGTCCAACCACGGCCTCTAGGCCCCCCTCAGCCTCGCGAACTGATCTATAAACTGGCGCCACTGGGGGAAGCATGCCCATATACGGTAGGCCAAACTGCTGAGGAACTCTGCCAAAAGGATGCACCTCCACTCGTCCCACTCGATCAATGAGCTGCCCTGTGGTGGAGCAAGAGATCAAGGTAAGAGTCTCCTCTCCCCATATGCCGGCCATAAGCCGGTACGGTGTCACCTCCATGTCTGCAGTAGTAAGGGAGGCAACTGGCTGGTGAGGTGCTCTAAGCACCGACATATCTATCCATCTGGCTGCCCTCACAGCCCCAGGATCTGCCACCTCCACGCCTCTGCCATAAGGGATAAAACGCTCATACACCCAACTCATGACTAAAGTCGGGTGGCTCAATGACTGTCCCTGTAAATGGACCACCCTGTATAAATCATGGTAGGTGGTCCCCAGAATATCTACACCCCAGGTGTATATCCGGTCATGCCCCTCTATCTGCACAATGATGGGGGCCCAACAGTATAACAATGTATCCCCTCCCTTGTCCCCGATCAGTCTCGAGGCAAGGATCCCCATGACGGCCTGTCGAAGTACGGGGATAGGCAAAGAAGGAATGGATCGAACTCTCACTCCCTTCTTCGACCCCGTGGAGATAACTGCATCTCCCATATATGCTGCCCACTATGCAATCTGTGCCTGTGAGCCTGTTGTCTCTAATGTAAGTCTCCTCCCGATGATCGGGACCCCCAAAATATGGTAGACATCCTCGAGTGTGATGGTCCACTCACCACGGACCCCTGGCAGTCGGAAGGTGTTCCGATCTGCATCCCAATAAGAGAATAAGTCACAAAGGATGTGACTAGATGGTGCAACATGAGGCACACGCGATATACGTAGTATACCAGCCCTCTGAAGTGTGTCCTCCTCATCCTGCGAGAGGGCATCCAGTACTCCTGAGAGCCAATCACACTCTCTCTCTCTACTCCATCTAATATACTCCTCTCTCACCTGCATACACCCAAAAACACACAAAACAGAGCAAGTTAATATCTGAACAATACCAAGAAGGTCATAAAAACGCGTAGAAGTGCAAAAAAATACAAACACAATCTCAAATATAAGTTCTTTTTGCATTCTGTGCAGAACCGCCGCCCTGAGCAGGGAGGCGGTTTTGTAACCCGCCTTAAAGGCGGCGGTCATGTAACTACCACCCTGAACAGGGCGGCGGTCGTGTAACCACCGCCCTAAACAGGGCGGTGGTCATGTAACCGCCACCTGGCCAGGGCGGCGGTCGTGGTCCGAAAACCCACGCGGGTTTTTAATCTTAAAAAGCCTAAAACAAGCAAAAAATGACCATTTGACCTAAAAATGGAGCCTACCCAGTAGGCGCCCCCCCTAGGTGGACCTTTTGAACCTAATATTTTCAAAAATAACCCCCCCATTACAACAAATTTAGCATTTCAAATTTAAAGGGGGAAAAACACAAAATTGAAGAAAACCAACCTGTGATCTAGCGGGCGGTGTTCCGCGCGTGGAGGCATGATCACGATCTCGCTGCGACGTTTTGACTATACTCACGCAAGAAACCGTCACCGTGGGTCCCAGAGCTCAAAAACAACCAATTCAACTCGTGCAAATGAATAGGAAAATGGGCCCACTTTCATATATATAGCACCCTGATTCGTTTTAAAAGACTTTTTCACAGGTTTGGAGTGCTGATGGAGGTAAGTCCCTATCCCCATGCGAATGGTACGTTCTCATTCCCTATTATTTTAGCGTTTATTTTCCAAATTATTGTATCTATCTGCACTTGAGTTCTCCTTTCGTTTTGCAGATAGCGGGAATTTTGGATGGCGTAATTTCAACACACGGACGTGTAAGGTATAACTTCTAACTTCCCATTTCGGGACTGCCATACTCGGACCCACCGTTTTATGCCTCTTCATGGCTAAAACACTTCTCCGAGGGGGCAATATGTACGTACCCAAAATTGCAAGGTATTGTACTGCGGAACAACGTAATAAGTGCCCCAATGATGATACAGGTCTCTTCGCAAGGTGTTCGGGGTCCGGAAAAGCTCTCCGAATATGCGTTAACATCCCGCATACCCCGCTTAGCCCCGCGTGCTTTGTTTTCCCCTTTTCCCCTCTTTTCTTGCCCCTTTTCTCTTTAGTAACGAAACCGCCGCCCGACAGTAGGCGGCGGTCTTGGCCGTCTGACAGAGCAGGCGGCGTCTATGCCCCACCGAGCAGGGGCGGCGGTCCTTTACGCATTTTCCAGAACGTTCTTTTGACGTGACTCATGAAATATCAACATTTCACCAGCTTTCCTTGCCGACTTAAGCTTGCATTTATGTTTTTGGTCCCCTGGAATAGTGTTTTTCCTTTGTTTATTGTTTAGGAGTTCAGTTTGGTTTTGATCTTTGGGTGATTGAATTCCTATAAATGCATGGCTTGTGCTCAAACAAATGGTCTACCCCTGATTTCACTTTCATGCTCTCTTTTTCATAGCTTAGTCTGTTATTCTGTTTAGAAGCCATAGTTTTAATTCTTTGCATGCTTAGTTAGCATTGTCCAGCTATTGGTAAGCCACATATCCAGCTTGTGCAAACAGTGTTGTTGTTCTATCTAATCCATTAGAAGTAGAATAGCTTAGGAAGCCATTAAAGTTGCAGGTTTTGCTCCTCAAACAGGATAGTTTCAGGTTCTGGATGCATTATGTTGCATGATTCGCAATAGATCCCGCTAGGAACTGCATAAGCCAAGCTCTGTACTCTTGCGCTATCCCTCTCCTATTCACATTCTATTCAGTCTGTATTCTAAAGGTTGTCCCTTGTTCCAACACCTACTCCTATTGATGCAAGCATTACACACTTTTCTGGATCTACGTGAGCACAAAGAACGAAGAGATCATACTGAGGGGACAAGATCACACACACACCATCGGATTCGCCACTGTTCTACGGAATCCAGGTTCTAGCTTTCAAAGTTCTAGTTAGAATCATATCAAATAGAGTAGTTAATCACTTTATTTCAGTAAATTCTATTCTCGATATTGCCAGGGAAGCTGTGGGGATTGATAGTTTCTGAGAAACTATGATTCACTCCTCACTTCTGAGGTAGGATCGAGAATCTTGCAAATAGATTAGTTATTTCATTGTTTAGAATAGATATACAAATTACACAGACAAATAGCTACACTCGGCTATTTTGTTTGTTTTAAATTATTAGTTTAGTTGTCAATTCTAAATATTTTAAATAGCTACCTTCTTAAATTCTTATAAATCATCAAAAAAATACAAAAAGAAGTCATATATGCTATAAATACATTTCGTATACTTAGAGTTCACTTTATTACAGTTTGTT
This sequence comes from Taxus wallichiana var. yunnanensis, assembly GCA_018340775.1. NCBI lineage: Eukaryota > Viridiplantae > Streptophyta > Pinopsida > Cupressales > Taxaceae > Taxus > Taxus wallichiana. The sequence continues at coordinate 624,030,115 of CM031240.1, forward strand.
TATATTATTGCGTTTGTATGACAATTACGGGACCTAGGGAGCCCAGAGAATACGTTTTCGAGCCAATCGTGCCTCAGCCCAATCTCATAACAGCAATAACTGATATTGACCAGAATCTTAGAATCCAAGTCTTCCAAACAACAACAGACTTCCAGCAGATCAGATCTCAGTTAAGAGGATTAAACATAGAAGACGACCAAGCACATACGTTTTGGTCAAATCAGCCAAACTACAGACTACCCTAGAAAAACATCTACATGACTGTAGAAGGGTTTGAAAGAGAACAAACATTCGGGTGTGACCCTTTAGTTCCACAACCAGACGCAGGAGACACCCTCACAGACATAGATACCGGCCTAAGAATCCAGGTTGCAAGAACGCCTGTGAGGTATTCCGAGAAGATCGCACAACTGTTGATTCTAAACATAGAAACTAAGAAAGTGTATGATTATTGGATACTAGGGATCAGGACTTGATTCCACGCATGACCATAGCTGGTCCACAACAACCACGAACCTATGGTTGTGACCCACAAATCCCACAACCCAACGAATCCATAAGAGAATTAGACATAGACACTGGCCTACGCACACTAGTATTTCAGTCTACTCCACTTCCACCTATTATCATCGAACAATTATCCTTGTTGGATACAACAGCTAACAAAGCTAGAGAATTCTGGACTAGGCCAGAGAACCGTCCATAGAGTTGACTATATTTACCATCCACCATATGACCTTATCCAGGAGAAATACATGAAACTATACTACGGGTCATTTTCCACATATTCCACAACCCATAGATCAAATCACGCCGAGCTCGATATTCATTGGAGCCTTGAGCGAGTCATCCTTGCGACCGATCTATCAACCAGATCCAAGTTAGAAGGGCTTTCTTCACCTTAGATTCGCAAATTTCATTATTACGTTTCAAAGACATTAGATTGCCTAACTAGTTTGTCTACATCCCACGCATATTCCATCCCCACGCATATTCCATCACGCGTAAGAGTTACCTGTAGATTCCCACGCTCTCTTGTCGCTTTTCTAGCGTACATGCACCTCACCATCACAATGATAGGTCAGAGGTGCCAAAGAAACAATGTTCACAAAAATAAAAGTTAGGAGGGATTCATTTTGGATCCATGGACTTCATGGGTGAAGGTGGTGTGGTAGGTGAGTTAGGTGTGGAAGGATTATCTTCCTCTATGATGTCAATTCTTGCCTTCTTAGGAATAGGTGGCATGGAAAATATGATACCATGATGGTATTTGTGTTTTTAGGTGGTGCAAGGTATGATTGTGTGATGAACTTGTTCATAAATACCAAAGCCAAATCCCTTTTAGGAACATCGATGAAGAAAAGTATGGGTGAAGTGCAGATTGGTGAGGTATTGGAATTCGAATGAAAAAGGTTGGGTTTGGGTAGGTGGTTCAAGAGAATAAGAAGAAGTGTCGAGTCCCCCATATGTCAGGTTAATGTGAAGGTGGGGAGCACTATATGGAAAAATCTCTCCTACATGATGGTCATAACGTGGGTGTTAGTGAAGGATTTCGTACTCCTAAGGAGTAAGGAAAGTGTTTATGTTGTATAGGTGGTACTCCCTAAGAAAAGGCATTGAAAAACACCTACCAAGGGGTTTGAGGTCAGTACTTAGGTAGTGGGGATGGATGAGCTACTCGAAGCTTGAGAAGGTGGGGCATCAGTTGTTGGTGAAATAGGTGGGTTAGTAGATGGGCTAGCTATGGAAGCTACGAAAACAGAGGGGATAGATGGGACGACCATGGAAGGTGTATTGGCATAAGTTGTAGTTGAGGAAGCAAAATAAGATGAAGTGGTAGGGGTGGTAGATAAATTAACTCGAAAAGCACATCATTTGGTCGATAAAGCATGTTGCAAGTTTTAAAAGGTGAAGGATCTGCCTTAATGGTGTAGGGGTGCCCTTCATATTCAAATTTTAGGCAATAGTGAAGGGTTGAAGGTACACACCCCCTTTCTAAATCTAGGGTTTTCCAAGTAGCATGTTATTTTTAAATTCACCCTTAAGAACATAGAATAGTTTAGGACTGTACGAGGACCCACGTGGATGTGGAGGATGATGGTGCCAAGGGTAGAATTCATGGCATCATTAAAAGAATGTAACATAATAGGGTTATTATACATGTAGTTGGTGGGTATGCACAATTTTTCATATGCATGGGAAGAAATGATATTAATTCTAGCACCTCCATCAATCATAACACGTCGAACATTAGTATTATTGATGTAGGTAGAGATGAAGAGGGTAGTATCGTAATCATCTGATTATAGAGGGAATTCTCCGAGTCAAAGAAACAGATAATAAAACATGAGGAGAGGTAATGGGGGTAGAATTTTGAGGTGGAATGGTGAGGGAGGCCACATGATGAGGGGTAAAGATGGATTCCACAAGTGAAGGATCATTTTTTGGAACCTGAATAGATTTAAGGACCTCAATGAGGGCCTGATGATGAGACTCAAAGATTTGAATTAGGTCATACAAGGAAATATTGAGAGGATATTGATGAATCTATTTAATCATATAGCAATGTGTGACTCCATTAGAAATAGAATAAGTCACTACACAGATGGTTACCTTGGGGGAAAGAGTACGTGGAATGGTGGGTGAAGGTGCACTAGATGGGCTACCAGTTTTCTTGTTTTCTGTATCTTCTTGCAATAGAGTGGCTACTTGGAAAATATTTATTTCAAATATCAGAGGAGGAAAAGAGGTTTATGGAGATGCAGGGTAATGAACACTAAATAGATATAGGGCTAGACCATGTGGAGGAGGGAAAAGGGGGAATGGAATTCTCCTCCAACAGGTCATCTTCTTTGAAGAGACCATCTGAAGTATAGAGTTGAAGGAATTTTTTTTCATGGTATTATAACCTTCGACATCATGCCCCAGTAAGAAATGATATGTGCAGAATTTGGTGTCATCAAACCCTAATGGTTTGGGTTTGAGTGGGTCATAAGGCTTAATAGGAAGAAGTGAGATAGTGGAGGTTTCTAAAAACCTAGAGAGGATGTTAGAATAGGATCATACCAATGGATCATAGTGAGAATTCATAGTTGGATTGGATGAAGGTGCAGGTGATTTTTTTGGGGAGGTGTTGTTAGAGGTGGTGTAGGTGTGACTACCTTTTTGGTAGGTAGTGAAGGTTTTGGTTTTGGTTTAGGTTGCACCTTCTTTGGTAAAGGTCTTTGGAGGGGTACACGAGGTAGAAGAAGATGTATAAGGTGGGGGTACCTTAGAAATATAATGTGAGAGTGGGGGTATTGGTAGTAATGTGGTTGTAGGTAATGGAGAAGATGTAGGTAGAAGAGGTGATGAAGGTGAAGGTGTGGGAAAAAGAGAAGGTAAAGGTGTGGGTGTGGGTTGTCATGCCTTGGATTTTCCTTAGTGAAGAGGTAACTTGACCAAGGTGGAAGGGTTTGGGCCTAAAATCGAAGGTAGATGTGAAGGTGAAAGAGAAGGTGTGGGAGAGACCAGGGTGTGAGGCCTAGGAGGTTGGGTCTTCCTCTTAGGTGCGGGAATCGGTTTTGTGACAGGTGGTGGTTGAGTAGACAAGTATAGTTTCACTACATAAGATGCAACAAGCTAGTTATTGGTAGGACCTTTAAGGAAGTGGTAGGTTTAGGTGCGGATAGGGTTTTAGGTAAAGGAGAGGTAGAAGAAGAAGGGGCTGATATGATTGGCTTAGGTAACATGGTTTTAGTTTCCTTGAATACCTTAGGATAAAAATTTGAGGTATCCGGGGACAACATATGCATTTGGGTGGATATTGGGATTCGAAGGTTCCCCTAGAGTGTGGAGTAATCAACATAGTCCAATAGGTTAACCAAACACGAGAATGGTTTTGGTTTAGAAGAGGATGAACTAATGGCGAAACCCATCTAGTAATCTGAGTCTTTTAATACATGGAAGGTTTTCACCTCTGATTCATTAGGCAAGAGTGATGTAAAAATGTTGATAGGATCTCGGAAGACCTTGGGAGAAGCATCACCTATAGGAAGAGGAGATAAGAGTAGCTCCTTTATGGGTAGAAAGGTAGATAGGGTTAGATCCTCCTTTAGTGGAGGAACTTGTGAGATGGGTTCCTCCTTGGGTAGAGGAAGATGGAATATAGGTTCCTCCTTAGATAGAGGAACATGCAAGATAGAATCTACGATAGGTAGAGAAATAGGTGGGGTAGGCTCCTCCATGGGTAGAGGAGTAGGTGTGATAGGATCCTCCATGGGTAGAGGATTTCATGTAAGAATTTCCTCAATAGATGCTACAGGAGGAAACTAACTAGATGGAATAGGTATTGTGTTGAAAATGGCATGAACCTCATGCACATTGGTGTCACTAGTAGAGGTCTCTGAAACCTGGTTTAATGAAGGGGTATGATTAATAAAAGGTTTCTTAAACACACCCATATTGGTATTGGTAGGTGCATTAGTTTTTTCCAAGATGAGATCACCACTATCTAGAATTCCTTGACAATGTTCTTGAAGGTTTTACAATTTCCATCTCTATGTCCCCTAACTTGGTGATAGTTACAGAAGTCATTTTATTTATACCATGATGGTGTATGAAGAGAAGGATCAAAACCACTATTTGGTTTGATAGGTGGAAGGGTGATGGCTATAGATTTTAAATTATTTTCCAACATAGAAGAATATGATTCTCTGATAGGAGTGCAATCCTTCTCTTCATACTTTTATTGAAAAATTTGAACAAGAGAGAGGTTGGTAGGTGGTTTTGGTTGATTAGATGGATGAGAGGGGCCATATTTTAGAATCTTTGCATTGACGGATCCTTAGGCCTTGGAATGGATTTTTAGAATAGTTTTTTGGAGGTTTAGAATAAGATTCATTCAATTTGAAGTTAGATTTCTTATTACACAACTTAAGTTTCTCTTCTTCAAGGTCACATATCTCTAATTTTCGGGCCATGGTTAAGGCTTCATCAAACATGTGAAATATTTGAACCTAGAGAGCTAGGAAAATTTGTCTAGCACATGCCCTTATAAAAATATACGAGCTCGCTTGTGGTAGCTATAAGGTGAGTTGATTGATGAGGCCCTACATACATGTGATGAAATCTATGATAGATTCATCCTCGTATTGGTGAATAGAGTATAATTCAGTCATATAGACGTTCTTAGAGATATTGATTGAGAAGTGATCAAGGAAGGTTTGTGCCAATTGGTTAAAGGAGAAGACAAATTGCTTGGGTAAGGAGCTATACCAATCTAGGGTGGGTGCTGACAATGACATGGGAAATGTTTGAAGGAACAAAGCATGGTCATGGCCTATCAAATAAAAATCATGTTTGAATGATCTTAAATGTTGTTGAGGTTCTTCCTTGCTATTGAAATAGTTGAACTTGGGTAACTCCCATTACATGGGATAAGGGTGGATGGACTTATTACATATTTCATCATAATTGAGGACATTACGAGATATTTTAAAATGGAGGCCTCAAGTGTTTTAATCTTATCCATCATCATTTTGATAAGATATGTGGTAGGATTAGATTGAGGAGCTCCCCTTGAAGTATAAGGGGGTGGATGAGATGAATAGGTCAGAGATGACATACTAGTGTATGATGGTGTCATGAGAAGTGAGTACGTAGGTGGGAATAAATGATGATGAAATTTACCCTGAATATGAGGTGGACACTATAGGCTATGACAAAGGCAGGTTGTAGGTGGGAGGATTTTGTGGGAATATCCTTGTCATGATATGTGGTAGAGAAATATGAATCGAGACCACAAAATTATGATAAAGCATATAGGGTATTGATGCAACTAATGGTTGTGAAGTAATAGGTACTGATGATGTGGGATCCCTATACTAGGAGCCATGGATGAGGATATGGAAGGTGTTGAGGCACTGACATAGGTTGGGGGAGTGATAGACATTGAAGGTATGATAGACATCGAAGATGTGATAAATGTCGAAGGTGTGATAGATGTCAAGGGTGTAGTAGGTGGCATTGATGCAAGAGTAGGTAATGCTAAAGTAGTATTCATGGATATGGAAGGGGACATGGAGGTAGGCATACCAAACAATGGTTGGCCTAATGAGTCACGGGTAGAAGAGTGCACGAGGTAATGTTGTAAGGATATGACATTATGATCGAGGAATTTACAAATTCCTCATCACCTGTAGGTATAGTTGTAGAAATGTTGGGGTCCATTAGTGAAGAAATAGATGATGATGAAGGTGAAGTAGGTAATGGTATGCAACTAGCATGAAAGGAAAAATATCACACCTGTGGGTAATTCCAAACCATAAGAAAGCTTGGAAGATAGGTATTCTAGGCTCTGCATGATTGACAAAACTTAGAAATAGATGTTTGGTGAAGTCTGGAGGATAGAAATAGGTTGTTGTTTCTGATAAAAATAAAAACAAAGAGACGATACTACCAAGAAACCGGTTCCATTAGGTAGAAGACTGATGTCGGTCATTGGATTGATGTCGATTATTGATAAAAAAATTTGGAAGTGAAGAAATTAATATTTTTGGGTAAATATTTAGTCACAATAAGCTTCAAAGAGGTTGTGTATAACAAATTTGAAGTAACACACTCAGGAAAAACCAGAATTAACTAGTTGTGATAGTGCGGTGTATAAAAAAGAAGAAAAAAAGCGGTGAATACATCTTCACAACGCAAACTGTAGAAGATAAGAAAGAAAAGAGACAATCGACAAACAAAAACTAAATAAACATGTTATCCTAGGATCAAATTTTTAGTGTTTAGTTGGCTTATGCCTTAAGACTGACTGTGAATGATATAGAATGTTTGGATAAAGAAGGTACCTAGAAGAAAAAATTGGATGGTTTCAGGTTTTGTTTTGGAGAAGGAGCCCTTGATATACCTTGTGGTACGTGAGGTCCAAGATATGCTATGACAAACCAGCCAAAACATTGAGTAGGGCCCATGTTAATAGGTTTTTAAATCCTTGATGGCTTCTTCCTGTAAGGGAATGTTTCAGAAGTTTTTAGACTGTGCTAAGTGATTTGGTTAAGGAGTGTGTCCGCAAATGTGGACTATGCTTTATTAATCAATCACAAAATGGTCATGACCTCCATCGTATGATTGTTACTTAAGTATGTGAGCTAAATATATAGACACATAGGGATGAAATGAAAGTTTTTTAAGCCCCAAATCAAAATATGATATTCTATGTAAACAAGCGTGAATAGGAAGAAGGATGAATTTTAGTAATGTAAACTTGGAAGAAAATAAGAAGTATTATTTTTAAATATACCAAAAGAAATGTTTCATTTACATAAATTAGAAAGGAGTAGATTACTAGAGAAGAAGATTTAGTGAATAACGATTTAGAAAGGAAACACACAAGATGTAACCTATATGAATAGAAAGGAACCCACAAACGAGGGTCCCATCAGGGTGTGCCAAAATGTTTCACCACAATGTTGCATATAAAATAAATAAGGTAAAGGTGAGGTGAGGAGGAATACCTGTGAATTTGAAGAAGGTTGTGCACCATTGAGAAGACCAAGTTGATTGTGAAGAGATCCTTTTTGGCTAGGAAGGACTACCTATAGAAGCACAACAATACCACCAAATAGAGTTAAATAGCATATGATAGTGGAATTCCTAGCGTATGCTAGATCTAAGAAGTGTGATACTTCCTAGAAGGGCCATTAATCCACTATTTAAAAACAACTTAATGTAAAGAAATGATAGTAAAAAAATTCCCTATTGTAATAATATGATTTAGGTATCTCATATGCTAACAATAAACTATATTTAAGCTAAATATTGAATATACAACTAAATATAGAGAAGACAGGGTGTTGTCAAGGCTGGAAGGTGTGGAAGAGGTGTTTAGGAAGGTCTGAGGTGAGATTAGGTGAGGTTTGGGAAGGTTTTGGGTAAGTTAGGAGCTCGTTGGTCTAAGATAAATCACCAATCATAGAGAGCCCAGGTATTGGGTGGGTGATCGATGCCGGTACATGGTAATAGCTAATGCCAGCTTGGGTGAGTAGTGCTCGTAAGGTAAATTGGGTGAAAATATTAAAATGAGGTGGTTTTAAGCTCTCTGTGATTGCATAGAGATTTGGGGAGGCTTAGGTAAGGTGGTAGGATTTTATTAAAGACTCAAAGATGAAGAAATAGGCATTTGGGATGGGTACAAAGGTCAAATGGGAAAGTGGTTAGGTGGAGGTGAGACGAAAGAGATATGGGAAGGGTAGAAGGTGAAAGAAAGAAAATAAATTATTAACAACTGAAATACTGAAAGAAATGAAAAGGTAGAAATCACTTACTTGTAGATTGGAAGCTAGTTGTAGAAAGAATAGTTGTGGTTTAAGGAGAGATAGATATTGATCCTGTGCGGTAGTAGCAAAAGTTTCGGACTTCCATGTGATTTATCCAATGCGATGGAACACACTATTGATGGTTCATGGAGGTGGTGAATGCTTGGAATGATATTTGGTTCATCATGAGGTCACTTGGATGCCTGGATGCGAGAGCTCAGAATTCCATAACTCCAAAGGAAAGATGGAAGAACATGGGAAAAGGATTGGAATTCCTTACTTAAGGGAACCAATAGCGATTAGACTGACTAATGTCGTGACAAGGAATAAATGGTATTATTTAGGGAGAAAAGGTCCTATTTTTCCAAAAATAGCCTTTTCTCTCCATTTTTGGTGTTGGTCAAGATTTGTTATGGACTAGGATTCTGGTTAGCACTAAATGAAGCGGGAAATTGGTAGGAGGGATAATAGGTAATGAATGCTAGGGTTAGAATGAGTCTTACTTAGTTAAGGAGAGTGGTTACTTAGTCTAGGTTAATAAATAGGCTTGGAATTGGTCCAAGGTGAGGGAATTATTAACTTAATATGGGTAATTAAATTAATAATAATGTGTCGAATTAATTAATTAGAGGGTCTTAGAGGGTTGAAACCAAATTTTAGGTGTCTACAGTTTCATTTGGAAACATGGTTGTGGGTGTACTTTAATTGAATCCACATTTCTAGGATTCTAGAAGTGGATTTGACAGGACTAGTGAAGTGGAGTCCAAGTTAGGTCCAAATGGAACCTAAGTGGTAGTTGACTAGGAAAATAGGTGTATTTTCCTAATTAAGTAACTAATTTAATTAGATACAATGTGTGAGACAATTAATTAATATTTATTAAATAAATGATAATTAGCTTAGCTAAAGTGGGTTAGGAACTAATTTAATTAATCCATACAAGGTGTAATGATTGATTAATTTCACTCAAATGCTAAGCACGTTGACACCTCATTCACCATAATCGAATGCTCACCCAAAGCATGCGCAACTACCCATCCCTCCTTTGTATTTTATTATTAAGATGTTAGCATACATATTTATTACGATATTTAATCGGGTATTCATTCATACATACCTAATCAGTTCACTCACACCTTTATGGAAACACATATAATAAGGAAACAATCAATCCATGTAAACCATTACTAATACCAATTGTACTGTTATATTACCATCCTCAGATCCATTAACAATAAATATCCAACCACAATTATCCATTACAAAAGGAATTCATTATATAATGAGGAAACTAAATATAAAATGATTCATTGTAAAAACATACTGAGAACTGTGCACGCAAGACATCAAACCCTCGATAAAATCACGACCTTGCTAGAACATAACAACTCAAGGAACTACACACTTCTACAATATTTACATACAACATGTATATAGGGGTTGATCTGCATCGTACCTTCACCTCCCATGCACTCTACTAATAATAGGTTTGCTCTCAAAATAAACTACATGCATGCTTTCTTTCCTAAAACTAGCCATATGTATGAAGCTTGTATGATTTTACAATAGTTACTAATAATAGATTAATCCTATAAATAATACTAGTTTTAATCATATTATTAGTTTCCTCCATGCATGATTTGAATGAGATTTTTCCACTTTCTTGATAAACACTCTAAGTCTATTTTTATCTTGTTCTTAAAAAAATGGATAAGTCTCAAATTCTATTTTTCAGCGAACCTCTATATGTTGTTTCCTCTTGCCTATAGATACTCATTCGTGCATCCTTTGTGCATGGTTCCAATATTCTGCATTTGGTTTATACTTAGGCATTTTTCTTTCTCAAAGCATTACCCCACACTACATACATTTCTCTTCCTTGACAATGTGTTATTGACCTATCCCTTTGTTGTCACAACAAATGCTCTTTTAGGTGCCATTTCCTCTATGTTTTTCTTATTGATCTGAATCTTTGTGTTCCCTAGGTGTTTTAACAACATTTTTCTTATCAAAATGCACCAACCAGTCTATTTCCATTACCTTTCTTTCTTTCAAATACTTTTCACTACTGACCAACTTCTTATCCTTGCTCAAACTTGGTTCCCTAGCTCAAACCCATGCTTCTACAAATCCTAGTTCCCAAGCCCTTATTTTATATCTAAACCTACACGCCTTTTAGCTTCTAACTTCCGGATGAACGATCTCTACAAATAGATGTGTATCTCACTCTTTCTAGATTTCTTCTATTTTTCACGAATTGCACATCTCTCGCACTCTTCAATTCTCTAATTATTCATAAGGAAAGGTAAAGAATGAAGCATGTATGGTTCCATTTTTATATAATTCCAAAATCTCCTATAATTATTTCTCACCAGCTATCATTGTATCTTTGTTTTTTAATTTTGATTTTCTACTTTTTCCATGTTTTTCTACTTCCTTCCCCACACTGCAATCATAAAATTTTGGCACACTCACTATTTCTAGGCCATAGACATCCTTGTGCACACTTCCTTGCACCACTACACATATTTTCTCTACAATTTTCACCAATCATTCCATCATGTTGTTGCTTACCTCACATTACACTATGTGAACTCTTCCTTGCATGGTATTTAATCTGAGGTATTTTTCATGAGCACCATCATTCTTGGCATATGTGACACTTCATTCATTTTCTTGTGTCCACCTTTCCAACAACATCCCACCTTTATACCATTATGTGCTCAGCTCATCAACTTCACCTTATGTTCAAAAATCAACAAAATCTCCCTTTCATGCACTTGCACCTGGTTCACCACACACTAAAAGTATACATGGTCCTCTAGGAATGAACTCAATAGAAATTAATTAGCTTCATACACACAAGTGAGATTACTACAACAAAACAAAGAAACAAAACCAGCACCAACTAGAAATAAAATCATGAAAGGGAAATCTAAGCTAAGTAGCAATATTTTCTTATTACAAACAACAATAATATTTTTTATAGTAGGGATTCAACCTACTCCCATTAAAGTAACGGAAAACATGGTGCTATCCAATTCCTAGAATTGGCATGCTCTTGATTAAAGTATCTTGGTTACTACAAAAGATCCCAACTAATGCACCTTTAGATTTTCCTGGTGGCATGAAAACTTGGAGTCATAGAGATGGACCATCTTTCCAATTGAAAATGTCTTATTATTAATGTGCCTATCATGTTAGGAGTTATAAGTTTCCTTCTCGGTCTTCTTTCTCCAACGTGCAATGACATACCGCTCATCCAAATGAATTATTTTTTATATTTTCTCCTTAATAGCTTACTCATCATCTAATCCACCGCCCGTAATATGGAGGGATGGTAATAAGAACTCCAATGGTATTAATGACTTTGTGCCAAAAATAACTAAAAGGATGTGGAATTATTCAATCTTTTGTATGCGGTCCTATAAGCCCAAAGTAAAAATAACATTTTTTCATCTCAAACCTTTATTCTAACATCATAAATATTTGTTAAAGTATGACACAAGATCTTATTGAAAACTTCTGCAATACCATTAACTTGAGGGTGATAAGGAGTAGTTTTATGGTGTACCACCATAAACTCTTCCAATAGAATTATGATTGTCTCATTTAAGAAATGAGTTCCTCTATCACTAGTCAATCTTAATGGGAAGCCATACTAACTAATAATGTTTTCCCAAGGAACCTTGTTGTTGTGGCTACAATATAATAATTTTTAGGTGTCACCTCTTCCCACCTTTTCGTATAGTCTCATGCAAGTGATAATGTAATGCACACCATTCCTACGCATGGGTGGTGCAATAGATCCTAAAAACTCAATAACCCACTTCTCAAAAGGTTCCGCTCCGCTATAGGTCCCAATGACATCTCATCTCTATGTTAAGGCTTCCCAAGGTATTGACAATGATCACATGTTTTAAGATATGCCTTGGTATCTTTGTATAATGTCTCCAACTATAAGACAACTAGAAGGATCTTACATGTAGTTACATTGTCTTCATAGTGTCCTCTTGTAATTTCCCCTTGAGATTCCTCCATGATCGTTTCACGCTCATGCTCCAAAAAACACCAATGCAAGACTTCATATCTTACCATATTATACAAATCTCCTCTAGTTAGCTGATAAGGTGTTGTGTATAACAAGATGTTTTTTCTCTAATGTCTTTATCCCCTCTAGCACCAATTCAAAGTGTGTAAGAATAGTGTTATTTCCTCCAAACATCTGGCCACATAGTTTAATCTAAAAAAATGTGTATCGGAATTGTGTCCTCAATATTCTCGCACATCCTTTCCGAAATTGATCCTTGATAAATGATCATGATCTAAATTTATCTTTCCAGTCTTGACAACAACTATGAAATAAAACTCCTAAAAAGAAGTATCCACTTGTAGATGTGCCCTTGCAAAACAAGCTTTTTGAAAAATATTTCAATTCCATATGATCTATATAAAAGATGAATGGAGTGGCCAAAAGTATTTTCAAAACTTATGAAGCATGTAGATCATAGACAATGCTTTGCGCTCAGTAGTAGTGTAGTTTTTCTCTGCTGGTGTTAACTTCCTACTTGTAAATCATATAGTATGATCCACATACCCCTCTCTAGGTTGTGCTAAGATTGCGCTAATGGTTGTACCAAAGGCATCAACATGTACATGAAATAGTTTGTCCCATGAAGGAAAACAAAAAAATGGTGCAGTGGTAAGATTTTCCTTCAATGTTCCAAATGCCTCATGCTTGCACGTTACCCTGATGAAAATTTCCTTTAACCTTGAGAAATTCCTCTAGTGGTGCAAAATTTTTCACATAACCTTTGATGAATTTTCTGTAATATCCAATATGTCTCATGAATCCATGCACTTCACTCTGATTGGTAGGCTCTTCTAAACCCATAATCATAGCTATCTTGGATGGGTCTACCAATAATCCTTCCTTGAAAATGATGTGCCCAATTTTTTTCCAAAAGGTGTAATAAAATTGAATTTTTAATGTTAAGAGAGATGTTTAACTGCCTACACCTCTCAAACATGAGCCTCATATTATCACATTGATCCTTAACTAACCCATATAAGGTCTAATAATGTAAGTACACTTACACAAAACTAGTGAATAAAATTGTGAAAGGCCTATATAATGATGTATGAGAATACCGATGGTACATTTTTTAATCCAAAAGGCATAACAATATATGCAAAGCTTCCTCATTTTGTGGTTAAATTTTTCTTCTCTTGGTTATCTTGAATAATGTGAACTGGTGATAGCCCGAGAACCTATCAAGAAAATAATAGAACTTGTTCCTGCAAATCCTTCATGGATTTCCTTGGTGATGTGGGTGGGAAATGGATCTATGACACATGCAACATGAAGTTATCTATAGTCCAAAAAAATTCTGATCCACCCATCCTTCTTGATACTAATAACTATGGGACTAACCCACTCATATTACTCAATAGGATCAGTAATTTTAGACTAAAGAATTTAATCGGTCTCCTCCTTCAATTTCACATATAGGTTAGGATTCATCCCGAAAGGCCTCTTCCTAACCTGGACACATGTCTTATTATAACTTAATCTTCATCTCTCCTAGTGAGGGGTTTACCTCTTTCATATCATGGTAACCCCGTGGAAATAATTACCCGAAGTCTCACAAGAGATCAATAACCTTTTCTACCTCATGTTCTAACAAGTAGTCCCTAATGATGGATTCCTTAGGCATCTTCGTTGTTAATGTTAAACTTCTTAGTCTTCATCATAGCATGATACATGCATGCCTTTTAATTTTTAGTGTTAATTACCTCATCCGAACCTTTTGTATGGATAACATCCAAGTTATCAACTCGCTTCATCATCAATGAGGTACAAAATTTTACCTTTTCATCCTCCTTCCAAGAACAACTTTGTTGTCCAAAATTCCCCCAAGGTAATTTTGATAACATGCATCAGATTGTCAGTCCCGAGCAAGTAGAATGATTCAAGGCCTGAAATCATGTTTTGGGGTCCCCTCGGTTTCTCTCTAACCCTCCTATCCAAGAAGAAAACCCAACGTTTTAAAAGTATGTGAAAAAGTTGCAAAGAGCCAGGCTTGAGGCCGAAATACAGAGAAAATCGACTAAGGCAGCACTAGGGATAGTTGGGACGTCGGGGCTAAATCGGCCGAAAAGCCACTGTGCGATGCACGGCAGTTGGAGCATTTGGGACATTGGGACGCGCAGGGCACGAAAAGCCGAACCAGCTGAAAAAATGAAGAAAATTGGCTAAGTCCTAGTCCAGGCAGTTTGGGACAGTTGGGACAAAAGTACGCGGATCGGCTGGTTTGGTGCAAGACATTCCATTTCAGGTGGATTGGAGAAATTTGTCTCGGATCTAGGATAGTTAGGACAAAGGTATGTGGAGGACACGAACTTCCCCGGGATCAGCCGAAACAGGAACTTTCGTCAGGGACGATTAGGACAAAGGGACGTGAAAAGCCAAAAGAGCCGAGAGCCAATCAAATCTTACCACGTGTCTTCACCGCAAAGAGGGACAAGGAAGCCCGAATCGGTCGGTTTAGAGATTTTTTCCTAGGAAATTTGGGACAGCCGGGCCAAAGGGATGTGAGGGACGTGAAAAGTCGAAAGAGCTGCCAACGAATCAGAACGTGCCACGTGTCAGAAGGTTGAAAAGTTGCCAAGTGCGCCCCTCAGGCCCGAGCCAATAAAATAGTGCCACATGTCCAAGTTTAAGGGCCCGAAAGGAATTTTCAGAGGGTGAACCCGTGGATGAATCAGAGCCCGACACGTGTCATCCAAGTGGCAGAGCGTGGGAAAAAAATTCAAAAATCCGGTTTGGGCCGTTTTTGCCCTAAATCTTCAGATCGCCATAACTTTCAATCCAGAGCTCATATTTTTGCGTTCTTTATATCAATGAAAAGATGGTGAAATTATCTACATGATTTCGGGGTTAATCTTGAATTTTGGTTCAGTTTGGAGAGATAAAATTGAGAAACACCTCTCGCACGTAATAATGATGCGAGGCGGCGTTTCAACAACCAAATTTAATACAATGCGATACAATTCGCCATTTCTCGCTAGACAATACCGCCATTTTTCCAGGATTTGCTACTTCTACCATAATGAGATGAGTTAAATGCAACCTATAATTGGTTGGGGTAGATATGACTTTCCTCTCTCTTCCCTCTCTCATTCTTCCTATATATTGTAAGGAGGGGCTTCTTTCTAAGGGTCGAACATTCCTGTTTTGCTCCTCCCTTCTTCTCTTTATCAGGTGAATTTGTGGAGTTCGAACCTCCCATTTGAAACTGTAATGTGACTCTACCTCTTGGCATTTTGTAGTGTATTGTATCAATCCTTGGAGTAAGTAATGCATGTCTGTGGATGATTCTCAACCCTCTCTGTGTTTATTTGCATCCTCCTGGTCTTTCACTACAAATTTTGTTATTTGTGCATGATCTTGCATCACATTTGAATGGTCTATGTTTATTGGCAAGATAGATGTTCTTCATTCCTCGGTGCATCACCTTTGTTAACTTAGGTTTATTTTTATGCATCTTCTTACCCTGTCTCCTTGGCAAGTTAGATTAGGTTTTGAGTGAACCCTCTGCGTTTTTGTGTGCATCTGAACAGAGGAATAGGAACCAGCCTTCTCTGGAGATTCCTTTCTCATTCTTGCAAGTCCCACACTTGGAGAAAGGATTCCATGTTGTGCAATCACACTGGATGTGAGCATGATCAACCTAGAAATCTGATCAACATCCAGGGGTGCTGTGATTTTGCATCAACACAACCCATTTATATCTCCTTTGATTATTTAGTATCTTGGCACACCTCGAATTAGGTTCACCAAGTAGTTCAAACATGATATCTTCTACTTTCGTGCTATATCCACCATTTTTATGTGCTTCATGATCTGCAATGCTTCATGAACTAGAGGTTTAGTAGAAAAGTAATATATTTTTTTAACAATACTCGTGGTCATTTCCCATCAACTTGTAGTCTCTTGTTTGAGTTCAACATTCACATACAAAGACATGTGTAACCACAAAAAGTGGAATATAACTTATCCACCCATAAATATGGTGGTAAATCCTCCATGCCTTGCATCCATAGTCTCTCATAGTTATGAACATGTACAGAAGGAGTCTCCTCATGATACTAAAAATATGTGTAGGTGCATTGATTCGAGTGAATGTTGTTGAAAAGGTGATTCTTACTTCTTGCCACCTAAACAAGTTATGTTTGTGTGTATCCCACCAAAGTGCTGCTATTCCACGCAATGTATAATTCAACATATTCATGTGGTGACATTCATTTTTATAGTACTCCTCCATGGTGCGTAACAACAATTCAAGCCTTTCTTCACCAATATATCCATGTGTAGTCACAAAATCATGCACTTTATACATTTATTTATCCCACTTTCATACTACTATTTAGAAGGTTCTTGAGTGAAGAAATTACTAATTAACCCCTATCCTTTAGCCATCTTGTTTTATTTTATATCATCTTACCTCGCCCTTTTCAGCCACATGCCCAATCTATTTCGGACATTTCCCATCATTCTATACTCGACTATGGTGCTCGGGCTAGTATTGGGGTGTCTGTGTGTGTGCCTTGGTCCCACCAGGGCCCCCCGGTCCTTTTCACACTTTCTGCCACTTTTTGGGCTCTTTCTAGCCATTTGACATCTTTTTTTCTTATGGTCATCCTTTGGGTTAATTACGAAATTAGATCAAGAGAACCCTATAAATATAAAGTTATGAGACCATAATGAGGGACCTAGCATCACTTACTACTATCACTTCATCTATATTTGCATCCATCTATTGCATTGGAGATAAATTACGTCCACATAGCTCCATCATCAAGGCTAGGACATTTGCATCACACTTCACTGGGGAGGGATGCTATTCTATTCCATGCACACATTCTATTACATTTTCTACACATATTTATCGCTCGCTACTTCACAAAGTACGAGTGACATAAGAGTAACCTAGGACATTTTCACACACACTTACACATAGAACTACATTGGGTATGAGATGTAGTGCGGTGATCGATTAGTAATTCCACCATTATGGCCACTAAGAATAGTTTGAACCCTTCATATGAATTATTCATTTTTAAGGGTTTGATGCTTATTTGGGGGTCTTGAAGGTATTGTATTCAACTTGGAGTATTGGTGACATTCAACGTAGGACAATGAAGTTGATGTGACACATAACAAGGTTTTTAGACCACCTTCCAACCCCGTAAACACCACTTCCATAGCTTTTGTCACGGACTCAAGGTGTTTAGATTACATACCGTAGCTCCCGTAGACACCCCAATCCTCTTCCAAGTGCCTCAATCTAAAAATAGTCCAGATCCAATATTTTCAGGGACTTTTGCATTGTCGTTCCTACTCATAATTTTTCCAAATTACCTCTGCAACACTCTTTGACATAGTCATCTATTATCACCGAGTTATTTCCTCACTCTCTTTAACACATTAGGGTTATCATTTTCTTTTACATAGTTGTTTAGCTCTCTTGCATATTTATTTACTACATTTATTTACTTTATTTATAGTTGTTCATAACTTATATTAACAATCTATATACTACTTAGTCCATTTTAGTTAATCACTATGTAGCTGAACTCTTCCCGTGTTCCTAACCATGTGTGGTCGTATCATCCTAGTTACTCTCACCTTCATCTTGCACCCGACCATTTCATACATGCCATAGGCATAGTTATCACAAGCATCACTTGTGAAGTCACCGATTGATTACACGTCTTCCCACTAAAGAATTCCCTCCTTGAAAGGTTCCATGGTCTCGGGGTCTCATATAATAGGTGTATAAATTTTGTTCGGATCTTCTTTTCTCAAAGGATCAACATAGGGTGTAGCTCTTGCCTCAGCCAAAGGTATAATCATGTGCTCATCATTATTATTAAAGTTGATATACCCCTTATTAAAGTGTAAGTCATCATTGTTCACAGAACACCGGGTTTCCCAATTAATCCTGGGAAATTTTCTCCTTTAGCAAGCTCCAATACTTCAAAGTCTCCAGTAAACTTGGCTCCATGAATGGTAATGGAAGCATTTTTCAACACCCCAATAGGCATAGCCCTTGTTTTGTTTTCCATATACAACCCATTTGAAGATGGATGTAATGTTTGTCTCCCCATTTTATTCTATGCATTGAAATTTAGCACATTCACCTTAGCGCTTGTGTCTATCAAAATATTTTTACCAACCACCCATCCATCACTACCTCCAAAGTAATATCATTATCATATTCACGGTTTTTGGGGGTAGGTTTGTATGTAGTATCTATCACTCATGTTCAAATATGGAATGTTGTACATTCTCTCATAACCATTCCCCTAACAATGGAAAGATGTTATCTTATTGCAACATCTTACATACCTATTTCAGATCATCCATGTCCTTTAATGGGAGCTCCATATTATTTGCACATTCTCTCTCACACATTTTTTCTTTTAGGAACTATATCTATCCCCGTATGTCTTTAATGACCCCCATAGTCTCTTGATAGAATTACTTTTGATGAGAAACATCTAGATACCTAGCATTTATTACTTCATCTATTGTGACGAGGAGCTTATTCTTCAAATCCTCACACATGTGTGTTTCTCTGCTTTCGTGTAGTCACCAACATGGGCTGAAAATACGGATCAATAGTTTTATTAGGCATCCAATGATCAACGTTTGTGTGTTATACCTTTATCATCCCCATGGCCTTTTCCTTCTTCTTGTTCTTACTCATGTGCTCATACAGTCTAGACATTCCTCTAACTTATGTTTTTTTCCATACTATGTGCAGACTATATTCTATAGACAATCACATTGGTAATGATCTGGGACCCATAGGTATAACAAGTTCCACACACACACCTACCTCTACCATGTTGGAAGTGAAAAGAACGAGAGTAGCTGGTGAATCAATCATTAGTAAAAATTTCACTCTATACTTCAAAAAATCAAACACATAACCTCATGAAGCACATATATCAATGAATGATCACAAAAATATACTTCACCATGAAACATACTCAAAGAAAGGATCATAAGATAAAATAAAAACACTTTTATTGATGTTCAAATCAGATCACCACTCTTTATTGATATTTAAATCAGAAGACAATGAATTGATGTCTTCAAAAATAACCAACAAGATACAATCACGAGATACTAAGACAATCAACCTTGTCTCATGTATACATAAAAATATATGCTTCTTTGAAAATTACTTCAACTCAATATAAGATCTCAGTAAATACTTCATAAACTTGAAAATGACATCAATATGTTATAAAGGTAGCATCCAAACACAATACTTATACTAATTTCTTCATATACCTTCTTTCTACCCCAAGTGTGTCAGCCTATCACCCAATGTGTGATGGGTGCTCACCTGAGGAGTGCACGAGCATTGAGCCCCTCCTTTATGTGAGCTTCATAAGAATGATCCACCATTGATGGATAATGAGTTGCAATAATGGAAATATAGACATTCACTCAAAAATAGAAGATATAGATAGAAGATCGTGCACAGATGATGCGTCATAAATGGAAATGAACATTGTAAATAAGCATATTGAAGCTATATCTCGACTCAAAATAATATGAAGAACACAAGGGTTTACACTTAAGAACATGAATAACCTGAATAACACACATATATTGATTTATAAACATTTGCATAAGGTGGCCTCATTACATCATAAGGGTCATACCGACCAAATACATCAAGGAATATTATCTTAAACCCTACAAAATACTATGTAGAGAGAGAGATTTCCTACCTATTCTTCCCATTACAACTCTTGTTTAGACCCAAACCCATACATATATGCTCAATATCATCCTTGAAATTATTTATGCAACACCTTGTTACTACTTAAAACCCTCTTTAACCCTTAATTTCCCTAGCACTTCATTTTCACTATCATCTCTGTCTATTTCGGACCCAAGAAATCCTTTAAATATGATCTAGAAGCACAATATTGGTTTCCTTCATGAATAAATCACATGCCAAGAGGAAGTATGGTCCTCCATGGTTAAATGCATATGCTACCTTATAAATCCTTCCACTACTTGCAATGATCATCCCGAGAATATTCCTTATGTGAAACATTCTTTTCTTGACCTCTAAGGCTCCAGTGCTAGCACCATATCCATTCAAGATTCCTACTTAGGATTTTCACGTGTTTCTCCTATGATAACTCCTTCCAAATATGGCTAAGTTCCTAAACCTTCCTGCTCGGCTTATGCTAACCTATTCTCCCACATGCCTTTCCCTTACATGCTTTTTTCGTAAGTGCCTTCCTTCTTTATTGCCTCCCACGCATGCTGACTTATTCCTTGAGACTTAGTCAATTCAGGGCCCAACATTACCCCATTGTACAAGTTTTTTCCATCCTCAAAAACACTCTTCCCTTCCATCAAAGAATAAAGAATAGAGGAAATGAAAGAATAAAGAATGGAAGAATAGAAGAATCAAGTTATTGCTTTGCATGAGAAGTGGGAAATATTTCTTCACGGGGATTCAATATTAACCCAAACATCCACCTCATTCTATTCCCATTGAAGTAATTCATGCGCCATCATGATCACCTCATCAAAAATCATCTCATTCTCCTTACCCTTAAGCTTATCGTCAATGCTTTTCATCTCCCCTGCTAAGGTCTCCTAACGCGTCCATCATGCGAGTGATTTGGGGTACAACTTTTTTAGTTTATTTTTAATTGAAACCCTTAAGGTTTCAATCATCTCTGATTTATTCTCTACCTCGTCCAAGATCATGTCCTTCTCTGCCCTATTTCCCTTATTTTTCTCTTGAAATTATTTCAAATCCACTTCATGGCTGGAAACTAATATGATTGTTAATTTTTCCCTATTAACATAGTTGTCATATATAACTTCTACCATTTTCACCATGATCTTCACTAAAGAAAGGATCTCAAAGTACCGATTTAGTATCTCCCCAATATTCAAATTCTCTTCCTTCTTCTAGCATGCCATTACTTCTTCCGTTGATTCTAATGCAAGTGGCTACCTTTCCATGGTGAGTATGCATGCTAAGTCTTCCAAGAAATGCATGGTTGACTCGCATTTTTATGCCTAGGCGGGACCAAGTCTAGGTGTTTTAAGATTATGACATTTAAAATGGCCTCTATCTTCTTATGGACTTCATGCACCTTTGCCTTTTCATCCCTTAGTTCATGCCTTAACTATACACCGATCAATTCATTCTATTCTATCTCCCCATCCCTCTTAATGATCTCATTATTTTTCTCAACCTCCTCCTCCAAGATTCTTATTCTATTATTTTTTCTGAAAACTATTACTTCTACCTCCATTGATACTTTCTTGAGTGCATTGAAAACCTTTCTCATTTGACAATGAGTAGGAATTTACAAAAGGGTTTATTCCCTTGGCATCTGGTGTCTTCATTAATGCATCATGATTTACCTCAAACTTGGGCTCATCAACATGGGAATCAAAATCCTAGGATATCAATTTCCTCATGCGTGGGTACACACCCTCTTCATCAAATGAAGACCAAGCGAGGAGTTGGTTTGTAGGCACTGTAATTTGGAAGCGTGCATGTAGTACCTTTCTTGGATCACTAATATAAGTCATAGAATATTCATGTGATGCTACCTTACCCTTCCCACCTATGCACATTTCCATTGGGAAGCTTACTACTAAGTTGGGGTCTCCACCCATGCTCACATACTCCTTTCCTACCCTTTCGCTCTCTTCAATTTCCTTCAACACTTCATCGGTGCTTTACTCTACTTCATGCTTCACCAACTATTGGATAATACCCGCCACCTCCCTCTCTATAGTGTTATCTATTTTCTCCTTTCTCGGGGTTGGGATTTTCTAATCATGCATGTTTACCTCCTCACTTCCTCCTTTGGTATGGGTTTCCTTCTCATATTCCTACTCTTCATCCCCTTCTTCACCATACTCATGTACATTATACACAAAGGATTATGGGATTTCTTGCACTCTTCATTATCTTTATTTTCATCTAATTTTACACTCTCCATCTCCTCCAAGTCCAAACATTGTGCCACCCTTTATTTTTTTCTTCACCGGTGACACCAATACGGGGAATCCTCCTTCTCGGGTAAGCCTTCTCTACCAGGGATAATCTTCTTTCTTTAGTGACTACTTCCGATGGGAGACATCTTCCACCTAATGTAGATGCTTGTACTCATGCCCGACTCCTACACCCCTATGGTTTACACTATATGCACACTCAACACCTTCTCTACAGGGAGTCTCTTCTTGTTCTCTCTTCTTAATTATTACCTTCTTCTTCCTCCCAGTGGGGTCCTTAGGGATTGATACATCATCTTCAATGTAAGTTCCCTTCTCAAACTTGGGCCTTAGTTGCACATACACCCTTACCACCATCCTACCTGCAATAGGTAATGTCATCAATTTTACCATGTGTACGTCATAAGATACATACTTTTCTATATAGGCGCGCTTCATAAGATACACCAAGGTCTAACGCATCTCGTGGTGATCTTGATCTACAACACTTAGATCAAATCTAAGTTTCTTTATCTTTTTAAACCTTTTTACAACACCTTGAAAATAATGCACTGTGAAGGAGAAGGGTAACTTACACAAAGTACCCTTGGTTCCATTTGTCAAGGAGAACCTACCAATACAAAAATGCTGGTATACGGTGAATTTAGCCTCTCCATCCACTAGTGTAGGTAGCTATTATGGTATCCTCCATTCAACTATGAATGTGTTGCAAATTTTTATACCAGTTCTCTAAGAATGTCTTTTGAGTGGTCATCATGGTGTCAAAAGTGTAAGCTTCAAACCTCTTCGTGGTAGAGGAGTTCTCATCTGGGTATTCCCAAACAAAATTATATGGCCCATCGGGCATTCCAATCTCTGAAAATACAATGTTAAGGAGAAAATTACCAAACATGATATTCTCCCCATCACGCATGGCATCAATAATATCCTCCATAATGAAATCTAAGAGGTTGTAAATAATTCCCTTTGAGATCTTGTGGTAGACATTCAACCTACCTTTTTATCTGCATCCATCTCTCCTTCCATTTAGTGGATGGCCATCCTCATAACAGGGTCAATGATTGCAGTGATGTCAAAGTACCATGAACCCTTCTTATAGTCATATGCCTCAATAGTCTTCTTGATGGCCTCCTTGTCACACAAGTCCTCATCTAGTAGCTGTCCTTCATAGATTAGGACAAAGTGAACTTAGAAATCAACTATGGGGTTATACACATCTACCTTCCTACAAAATAGAAGTAGTCCTCATGCATGCATGATATTAACCACTGGTATAGTCTTTCAGATTTTCCAAAATAGGGAAACTCATAAAGTTATAGAAGCCCAACCTTTTCTAACTTCACTTTTACTTCATCATCATAGATGGGTTTCCCATCTAGCATCCTCTTTTCCATTGGGCAAACCAACTCCAGGGTCATCTCCTTTTCTATGGTGCTCATGCGATGATTATAATCACTCATGGCCATCTTCCTTATATGTGACACCCACTCTTTCCCTAGCAGCACACCATTTGGGTATTGCATCTTTGCATACCATTATTCATTGAAACTAGTGGAAATGGTCGGTTTTCCTTTTCCCCTGCCCTTGCCCTTATTTGGTGAAGTGGTCACCCCTCTATTTGGTTCCATTTTTCTCCTCCTTCGTCCTCTATAGTTTCTCCCATTTGTAAAGTTATATTACTGATCCAACCCTTGGCTCTACTTATATGAAATTTCCATGAAAACCCATGCCCTAGCTTGTAAAACCTAACTCAAGAACTTCCTTTCCACAAGATAGTGTATCCACCCATGGGAACCCACAAAAAAACTCCTCTCGCATATGTCTGTGTACTTTTCTTCCACACTAGTTAATAAGTCCTTTTATTTATTTGACTTTGCACACTCCTCTTTGCACTTCTTCGCAAGAATCACCTTAAAATGCAAGAACTTCTTTGATAACTTAAAACGCAAGGTAAAATAATACTTCACCCCTGACCTTCTATTTATAGATTTTTATTTTTCTGCACAAACCCTGATGTCACCTACCAATGTATAAACACATTAAATTCAAATTTTTCCAATGCCATCCTTCCGCATGTTCTATCCAATGCTTTTCCTCCATGAAAAAATGTACGTGAACACTCCCATTACCTTTTGGCATGTAGTTGCCTCAATCATAGAACTCTTCGCGCTTTCTCCCGCACTAAAGTCAATCTTCCTTTATGTCTTGGACCATGTTCTTTCTGCTACCTACCTCATTTTTCTCCTATGCTTTTTAACCTTGTACATGGTTTCTCAAAACCTTTTGACACAAATCTTCTCATGTTCATCCTTTTCTACACGTGCTTTTTATGAACATAAGCACTTTTGACTTCACAACCCAGGACACCACTTTAAAATTTCTCCAGGGAACTTCGTCAAACTCTTACCATGTCCTACTCACTTCCCCTTCATGTTCCACCCCACACTAAAAAGATGTGCATAACAACTTGATGATGTAATTAGTCACCGCACACACACGCACCCAAAACAAACAAAAAGGAACAAATCAACGAGAAAGGGAAACACAAATAAATGAGAATGCATTAAGGGAAATATTTCCTTATTTAAAAACACCTAGAAGCCTCATTTATAGTAGGTATTCAACCTACTTCTATTGAAATACCCGGGTAGTGATGTTTCATCCATCACCTAAATCAAGTATATGTGTAATATAATTAGGTACCAACCAATGAACCTTGAGCTTCTTACGATGGTACAAAAACTTAGAATAATAAAGAAAAACCATTTGCCAAACCTCAATTTTTTTATTCTTTATGTGATGATCATGTAAGGAATTTTGTCTCACTTTCTCAAACTTTTGACTCCACTTAGAAAGTTATCACCTTTCGTCTATCATAATTATCTTATTAATGTTCTATTTCAATGTTTTTTCATCGTTCAATCCTCTTGTGCATGTAAAATGCAAAGAGGGTAGCATAAAATATCTTTGCTAAAATAGATTCCACACCAAACACCAAAAAAATGGTGTGGCTTTGTTCAATCTATTGTAATTTGTTCTATACACCCATAGCACGGTGGAGAATTTGTCATCCCAATCCTTCCTCCCAACATCAAAAATCTTGGTATGTGTATGACTCAATATCTTGTGAAATGCCTTAGCAGTCCTATTATCCTGAGCGTGATAAGGAGTAGTCTTGTGATGAGCCACCATGAACTCTGCCAACTTAATCCTGACGGTCTCAATCAAAAAGTGAGTACCCCGATCACTAGTCAAACTTAGATGGAACCCATACCTACCGATTATATTTTTTCATAGGAATATTGTTGTTGTGGCCACCATGCAATCCCTTGTAGGAACTACCTCCACCCACTGTGTTATATAATCAGTGCAAGTAATGATATAGCATAAACACATCCTTCATGTGGCAGGTAAAATAGGGAATACAAAGTCAATTGCCCATTTCTCAAATGGTTGAGCACTAGCTATTGGTCTTAATGGAATTTCATCCCTTTTTCCTATCTTAACAAGGCACTGGAAATAATCACGAGGCCTTAGAATATTCAATACAATCTTCCTAAAGGGTTTCCCACTAAAGTTATACCAATAAGATCTTTCGCATGGTGGAATTTCCTACATAGTTTCCTACCGCAATCCCACCATGTTCTTCCTATATGATTGTAGTGCACTCAGATTCCAATACACACCAATGTAAGAGCTCATATCAGCCTAACCTATATAATTATCCACTAATTAACATGTATGACATGGTGCATATAGCTAACTTCTTCCTTTCTAATGCCTTCATCCCTTCTGATACCACATCCATTCTTAAGAATATGATGATATCTTCTAAATCATAGGACATGTGATGTAATCTAAATAGTTGCACATCTGGCATTGTATCCTTAATGCTTTGCACATCCTATCCTGAGTCAATCCTTGATAAGTGGTCAAGCCCCAAATTACTCTTACACGCTTTACAACAATTGTAAAATCAAACTCCAAAAAATAGGAACCACCTACATATGTGCCTTTGTAAGATGAGCTTGTTCACCAATTAATTTAATTCCATGTGTTTCATCTAGACATAAAGGATTTTTCAAGAAAATACTACCTAAATTTATGCAGTGTGTAAATCATCAACAATTCCTTGCACTCTGTGGTCGTATAATTTTGTACTATCGGGGTTAGCTTCCTATTATCAAAGCACAAGGTATGGTCAATAATTCCCTCTCCAGGTTGTGATAAGAATAATCTAATTTCCATCCCGATGCATCAACATGCACATGAAAAGGATTATCCCAAGAGGGAAAGCATAATATGGGCGCAATAATGAGTCTATTCTTTAGTGTGTCGAAATCCATCTGTTGCGCCTCTCCCCAATGGTACATACTCTTGTGTTTTATCAAATTCTCTAAATATGTGGAAATCTTGGAAAAATCCTCTAATATCCTTTATTTCAAAGGAATCCATGGACAACGCTATGACTGGTAGGTTTCCCCAAACCCACAATAATGGAAAGTTTGGCAGGATCTACTAGCAAGCATTCTTTACATATGATTTTTCCCAACAAGATGCCAAATGGAGTAAGCGAAAACACATTTCTTAATGTTGAGAGATATACTCAACTACTTGCATCTCTCAAACATAAACCTCATATTTTCACAATGGTCCTTCACTAATCCATACACCATATAATAATCTAGATAGACTTACAAAAACTTGTGGATGAATTTCTGAAATGCCTAAACCACAATGCACAAAAACATAGTAGAACGTTCTTTAATCCAAATGACATGACCATATAGGGAAAAATTCCCCATTCGGTGGTGAATTTTTTATTTTCTTGTCCTCCTTTGCAATTCTAACCCGATGATATCCCGAGAATCCATCATGAAATATTAAATTTCATTCTCATTACTCCTTCCATGATCTCCTCGGTGAAGGGGGTTGGAAAAGGATCAATGAAACACACCACTTTTAAATCCCTGTAATCAACAAAATACCTTATCATCTCATCCTTATTAATGTTGATGACCACCATACTTATCCACTCTGATTCCTCAACAACCTAAATTATGCCTCGATGTGATTATCTTTTCAATCTCCTACTTGAATTTGACGTGAAGATTGATTCATTCGATAAGGTCTCTTCTGAATTGGGTGTGCACCTTCCTTTAGCTTGATATTCATTTCTCCCAAGGAGTGGTGAACTCCTTTAAGCTCATGGTACCCACATGTAAACAAATCCTAAAATTTTCTCAACAGATCAATAATCTTTAAAACCTCCCTTTCTATATAGTAAT
Organism: Taxus wallichiana var. yunnanensis; assembly: GCA_018340775.1. Lineage (NCBI taxonomy): Eukaryota > Viridiplantae > Streptophyta > Pinopsida > Cupressales > Taxaceae > Taxus > Taxus wallichiana. The sequence continues at coordinate 624,057,786 of CM031240.1, forward strand.
CTCCAATAATAACTTCCTTAGGCTATGTCTTAAGGAAAATGTTAACCTTATTCATTTTCAAGGGTTTGTTGTAAGTGCATTCTTGATCATTATCACTATCCACAAACTTATATTTACCGATAGTATGGTTAACATATAAGTTTTTCACCTCTTCACCATCTATCACATAGACCAACTTTCCTTTCTATTTTTCCATGCAAGCATGCTCAAGTTGTACTTCCTCTGATTCTTCCTCATCGAAATTCACTTCCAAGTCAGGTTCTCCTAAAAAATCTAGTATTTTATCCTCTTCCATGGAACTATCTCCCATAGTTAGGCACTTAACAACTTGCAACTCCTTATCCATTGATGGCTTAGTACTCTAATGCTCAAAATACTGAATGAGATAAAATGTCAAATCAAGCCAATTTTTGGTCCGAAAACACAACTCGAATCAATGTACCATGCACGTGTATAGCCTTGTAAGGTGGAGTAAAGATTATGCACCCATAAAGATGGAGGAAAGGATTTTGTGCCTTCTATCCAGGCCTTCTCACATGTCTGGACGTGAAATGAGGTAGGTTCCTTCCCATGATAGTCTTGTATAGCAATAGGTGCATTTCTTCGGAGAAACCAAATAGAAAACATGATTCTCACCTCGCTCCACTCTATAAGGTTATCTCAATGGGTTTCCAACCAATGTATTGTGATCCCAAGAAAAGTATATCTAAGCATACTTCTCCTTTCAATCTCACATCTCCAATGGGTCTCCATCGCTCACAGGAAAACATCAAGGTTGGCTCCCCCAGTGTAACTCAATAACTATTTTCCTCCCGGACACTGAATGAATGAGCATTTTTGCTCTTGTCACAAATCCTCTTAACTTCCTTCTAACTAACTCATATGTCTTGTGTGCCCAATTTTCACATGGCACACTAGTTGTATCACTTATAGATTGAGTGTCTTCCCACTGAATAACACCTTATTTTGTTGGTTACACAACTTCAGGGTCCCCGATAGTGTACACATATATTTTGTCTAGGTTTACTTCTCCCAAGTGTTCAGTATAGAGTGCTAACTTCCCATCCATTAGAGGAATGAAGAAGTGTTCCTCCTTATTCTCAAAAATTATATATCCCTTATTGAAATGTAAGTTTACATTATTCTTATAGCACCAGGGTGCTCAAGTAACACTTGGAAATTTTTCGCCTCAAAGTGCTAAGACTTTGAAGTCTCTAGTAAATTTCTCCACTTGGATAGTTATAGAATCATCCTTTAAAACACCAATGGGAATCACCTTTGTCTTCTTAGCCATATAGAACACATTTGAAGAAGACTATAATGGAGGTCTTACCATTTGATTCCATGCATCTAATGTGAGAACATCAAATTCCATGTGTGTGTCAATCAGAATATTACTCAGGATCCATCCATCAATAACTACATTCAAGGTAATCTCCTTATCATAGTCAAGACTGTGAGGAGGAAAATTAACATGCAAGACCTGACTTTTATGCTCTCTTTTGGTGCTTGGTGATTTTCCTCTCACCACTCTCCTAATAGAGGGATAATATTATATTTTCTCAGCATCCTACATACTTCCTGACTTTTCCGGATCCTTCATGTGGATCCTCAACACTCTTCTTCTACTCTAACTTCGTGACTACTCCTTCATGCACTGGATCTCTCCTTGTAGGCTTCAAATAACATCCATGGTTTCTTGATAAACTTCCTTCTAATGCATAGGGTCCAGATACTTCCCATGTACCACTTCTTCTCTTATAATCAATGGTCTCTACTTTGGTATCTCCCTGGCATGCACAACCTTAGCTCACGTCATCACTAGTATAGGTTCTAACTATGACTCACATGCCACCCTTGGCATCCACTATGGATCAGATCTCTTATTACTTACCATCCCGACGCCTTTACCCTTTTGCTCTTTTTGGATCATGTGTTAAAATAATTCTAGGAATTCCTCATACTTGTGATTTTTCCCACACTAAGAGCACTGTTAAAAATTGGGACACTCTCCCTTGTAATGTTCTATAGATCCACAGTTATAACAGGTTATATGAGGGAATTCACCCCTTCTACCCTAGCAATTTTCACAGCCTTTAAATCCCCCTCAAAATAATCTTCCATGACCTCCTCCTTCCATGTGCCCTTCAAAATGATGACCATCATCCTTGGAACTTCTAGAAACATTGGTCTGGTGCACACAAATATCAATGACATCATATATCTAGTCAATAAATCTACAATCCTTGGTGTCATAAGTAGTAGAGGTGTAAATTTTACAATAGCGGACACATTCTTATGGATTGTGTGCTATAACAATTGGCATCTACTTGCATCATGATATCCATGGAAAATCTCATAGTCTAATGATATGGTGTGAACCAAACTTCATGGGAAGTTGTCCTTTGTATGACCCTCTACTTCAAAATCTATACATCATAACTGTCACGAGTCTCATGAGCTAAGTTCACTGAAAATTTCTCCAGTTGATTTGTCATTACAAAATTTTGGGCTTCTAGGAATGGAATAACTCTTGTATCAATTCTTCCTACCACCTCAACATGCAACGCATCCTATAATGTCTCACTCGGATATATGAGATTCTTATGTGAAAGCACCCTCCGAGCAAAGGTGATCGGTCCTCTTAAAAACCACTCAACATACTGCAAAGGGTGAATTCCATAAGACAACTTGGATAGGAGAGTCTTCAAATGTGTTTCATACTCCGCACACTCTCATCCATTCCTTGTTGAATCTCCTCTTAACACACCGATTCTTTTCTATTCAAACTCGTGCGTGGAACTCCACTAAAAAGGCATTACGTAGTGAATGCAATCCACCACTGTCTGGTGTGGATCATACTTCCTATACAAACTATACACACAACATTACAAGGTTTTAGATTGACTAGCATTCTATTTTGGGGTAGTGATACCCTTCGTACACCATAGCAACTCACATTTGTGCACATGCTCTGCAGCATCTTCCACACCCTTGTAATCAAGCAAATGCAAAGACATCTCAAAAAATACCTATTGAGGTTGTTGAGGCCCTTTCCCACCAAATCTAGAACCTTGGCCTCCTCCAATATTTCCACCACCTCTAGCACCACTAGATCCACTAGTGCCAACTCCTCCAGATCCACTAGATCCTCCTCCTATTGGAGTAAGGGACCTAACACATTGCGTCCCCGTGATCGAACCATTTCCCTAAACCGCACACCGATAGTTTGTGAAGTTGACCCACTCCCAGATGTGTTTCCCACACCACTTCTAGATGTGATACCCAAAATTTGTGAACCCAAAACTCTCCCAAATTTTTTACCGAAAAGATACCTCTAAATATAGGAAATGACTATGCAGCCATAAATGTATGAAATGAAAACTTATACCTCCTAGGTTTTGTTTGAATGCCAATACCAATAACAACTGGATTATAAAAACTTATATCAAGAACTGGAAAAACTAAGCCCAAGGGTCTAGTCACCATGTGGGTTAAGATGTATGCTTACATATATCCTCATTTCTTCATATGATGAGCTCTCTCTAGAAGCCAAGGGGGTTTCTCTTCCATGTTTGCTAAGATGGGGTAGCTCAGATTGCTCAAGTTCCACGTCCTCCGTGTGAACCTCAAATCCTTCCCGTAACATCTGACTCCATAAATCCATCACTCCTATAGCTTCACGTGGTCTTACCAACTCCATCTCCCGAGCTTCATTATACTTTAGCTGCCTCTCCTCTCTCTCCATTTCCACTACAAGGTCCACCATTCTCTACCACGTCAGCTTATTTACCCCATGCCTAGTAGGAGTTTAGCCAACCATGGGGAAGGATTCCAAACTCAAAGTAATAACCAAGATCTTGATAGCTAGTGGAATAACACATAAGAATGATCCTTTAGGCTCCATCAAGAATTCAAACTCAACAATCTCCAAGAAATAATATGTAGAAATATCGTATTCCAAGGTATAACTAGTCAACACTCTACTCCACCAGTGATCAACAACATGGGTCTAGGTCAAATTGATATCATGTCACCACTGATATTCCTCCTAGATCCAAACATGAGGTCTATAATAAAAACTTTTCCTTGATGAACATGTTAAGAGCCATTCATACAACTCTATTGGGAAACAACAAAAGAATGTCTCATAGAGTTCATGATACAGGTTCTCTTCCACCCATTTTCATGCATCAAACTCAAATCCAATATTGAACCTCTAAGAAAAATCATCCTCCATTATTTTAAGCTAGGTCTTGACACTATCTAAGGTTAGATGCTCCATCATCACACATCATTCTCACAACATCTTCAAAACCAGTCCTATCAATGAAACCAAAAATGTATTCATTTATTCATATACCTTCTTTCTACCCCAAATGCATCAACATATCACTCGGTGTGCGCTGGGCTCTCACCTAAGGTGTGTACGGGTGCCAAGCCCTCCTTTATCTCATCTTCACAAGAATTATCTTCTATTGATGGAGAATGAGTTGCAAGAATGGAAATATAGACATTCACTCAAAAACAAAGATAAAAGATAATGTCATCGCACATATGCATCATAAATGGAAATTAACATTATAAATAAGTGTAATGAAGCTAGATCTAACTAAGAATAATATGAAGAAAGAAAGGGTTTACACTTAATAACATGAATAACTAGAATCACATAGATATATTGATTTATAAACATTTGTAGTGGCCTCATTGCATCATAAAGGTCATATAGACTGAATACATCAAGGAATATTATCTTAAACCCTACAAAATACTCTACAGAGAGATTTCTTAGCTATTCTACCCATTACAACTCTTGTTCAGACCCAAACCCATGCATATATGCTCAATAACATCCTTGTAAGTATTTCTTCAGCACCTTGTTACTACTTAAAACCCTCTTTAACCCTTCATTTCCTAGCACTTCGTTATCACTCTAATATCTATATATTTCATACCCAAGCACTCCTTTAAATAGGATCTAGATGTGCCTCCTTGGCTTCCTTCATGAAAAGATCACATTCCAAGTGGAAGTGTGGTACTCCATGGTAAAATTCCTCTTCCATCTTGAAAATGCCTCCACTACCAACAATGATCATCCTAGGAATATTCCTTACATGGAATATTCATTTCTTGCCATCCAAGGCTCTAAGATGGCACCTTATCCATTCAACACACCTACTCAGGATTTTCACGTGTTTCTCATGTGACAAATCCTTCAAAATATGGATAAATCCCTAAACATTCCTACTCTTGTGTGTGCCAACCTCTTCTCCCATGCATGCCAACCTCTTTTCCCATGCACTTTTTCCTAAGTGCTTTCCTTCTTCACTACCTCTTGTGTGCACTAACTTGTTCCTCGAGACTTAGTCAATTCAGGTGCAATAAGACTCTGAATCTAATCTCCTTATTCAACTCATTATGAAAGATACTTCTCCATTTTTCTTTGCCCAAATTCTCCTCATGAAAAATCAACTAGCTACTGACTTATAATGAAATTCTAGGGGTTTGGTTTAAGCCTAAGGGGATTTGATATTTAGTAAATTTTTCTTCAACAAAAGATAAAAGGGGTTCTAAAAGAGTAGCAACAATGTTCCCATAACATCACTTTTATAGCCTATCCATGATTAAAATTCAAAATAAAACATTTTCCCTCATTTTTAAGGACCAATGAATCTTAAAAACATCCCAAATACTTTTCATAATAGCTATAAGTGAATCTTGTTGTCTATTTTACTGAAAACTTCTTTTAACTGCCCCAAAACTACCCTTTGACTAGTCAACCTGATTAGGGCACACTTTACACCTTTTCAATGTAACCATGACATGAAACCTAACCATATCATAAATGTTAATTTATTCATCACCATCTTTGGAGAACTTTTCTACAAACCAAACTTCTTCATAAAATTTCCTTTTCAGGTGTAGCCCACATAGTGTCAAAATCTCTAACCTACCATTATGGAAATTTGGAAGAGTCCTCTACAACATCCAATCATCACTTTTTCATAACCAATTAAAACTATACTGCGTGTCAAGCACTTTTCGCCAAACTACTTTTGACTAGGGTTTTACTAGCGTTTGAAACCAACTTACCTTCTTAACAATTGTTCATAAAAACAAGATGATCAAACTACCTAATTATTTTTATGAAACCTTTTAAACTCAATATAGAAACATATCTGAAATCCATAATGTCCCATGCAAATCACACAATTTAGGGTGAGCATCGAAGTTCCACCCGAGCTCCAAATGCACTTGTTATTGACCCTTTTTCACCAAAACTGACATAACATGAAAAATTCACATCAAGGAAACCTAGAATGTTTTCCATAGTATAAATATACACCATAATAACATCTACAATAATTATAATTTCATAATCACCTCTTAATATTTCCATCCACTGAGACTTACATAGTTAACCCTTAAGCTTTTACACTAGAGAAGCTAGAGTTAAATTAAAGAACCTAAAAAAAAATCATGAAAGTAATCCAAATGGTCCTAAAATACCTGGTATATCATGCTACACTTGTCTTCATGCATTCATGAGCTCATATAGCTCCACATATCAATCACATACCTCTTTGCATCCATACCTACTCCAAATGAGCACCTGAAACATAGTCACCAACCTATATCTACACCCTTCAACTCATGTGAGTGCACAATCACTCCAAAAACATGATATCTAACATTCCAACATGCTTCTAAAGTCACCAAGAATATCATATCACCATGCAACATCACCTAGGTAAGCTAAAACACCCGAGTAGGATTGCTAGAATAATCTATCTCCACTTAATCAACTTGTGCAACCAAGAACATACCAAAATATTCATGTAACCATCACTCTTAACATCATCTAACCATACTCCATCATCCACTTTGTCATTAATGATATTTTTCATCAATGACAATACCTATGCAACAACATGCCAACAATCTCCCCTTTGTCATTGATGGAAAACCACTTGAACTTCTCCCCCTTTTTACATTAATGACAAAGGATACCTATAATTTCATTATCTTCACATTTCTCAACTTCATATGATCACCTCTTGGTTAGAAACATCAACCAAAGGTCTCAAATAAGCTCAAAATCTTGAAATTTCACTCAAAACCTGATTTTTAGCCTCTTTTCAAGCATAAACACACCATGCTCCCTTGGAACAACATATACATCATATAAATACATCAATAAAACATGAATAAAGCATAATATTACCATTCTTTGAGCTGATACATCATCATCCACCCTCTAGACATGTAAAAAAATTCATTTTTCATTTCAACCATGTTTTAGCCTTCATGAAAGCTCTGTAATATTCCTATATTTGAAGCATAAACTCTAAGAAACATGCCAAAATGTCATAAATGATAATACGAATCCACCATACCTTCATTATTGAGCTTACACATCATTTCTATGCATAGATATTTCTTTCCAATACAAGTTCTTGCCCACCACCTCACACAAAGAACTAAGATCCTTAAAGTAACACTTTAGTAGCCTTAGGATAAACTTTGATGGGCTATAAAACACCATCTAGCTCATGGATAAACATTCCATCACTCCCTTTAGATAAAATCATCTCATATACTAGTGGAATACAAAAATATTTGACCCTTATACTTGCTTGAAACCCTTGAATATAACTCAAGCGATTAAGCACTTCCTAAACAAAATTTTCTTTTCTTGTAGCCATATTTTGATGGGATAATGTAATAGTTGATCCTAACTAGTTTTATTTTGGAGAAAACAACCAAATCTTACCTTGCATAGTTTTATTCCATATAAAAATCCTCTAGAGGTGAAATCACATACCTCCTAACTAATCTAATCCATACACATTACTTACACTGTAGAACATCATTATTGTATTGTACCATCATGTCAAATTGAATGAAATCATTGAAGCATATTCTTGACACAAGCATGATGGATATACTAATTCATTTAGCATCTTCTACTATCTCATCATTGTGCATATCCATAGAAGACAACCAATACATCAAACACCCTTCAAAGGAGAAAACCAACATACCCGAGGAAAATTGTTACACTTTGCCTCTTACACAATGACCATACTTGTATCATGTTATTATCCCCATAACATAAATATAATCCAAACTAGTCTTATCCAAACTTGAGATCATCCACCTTGCATTTTATAGACCTCTAGAACTTTTCACCAATGTATACTCATCCTCTCTGAAATTTAGATCCATAAATAAAATGATATAGACCAATTTTTCATACCTCAATTACTTGTAATTTCTCAATTCTAGCTGTGACTTTAGTCACCAAGAAAATTTTTCAAAAATATGATTATCTCCATTAAACTCCTTCTAGAACTACTAGATAAACACAATAACATTTACGTACAGCTTATACTTGTAGAAAAAAATTCTATGTCCCCCGTAACATGAAATTTTAGGTCTAAACAAATCATTTCAGTCATATTATGGTCTACAAGGTAACACATATGTTTATTTTGAGGTGATATTAATTCCTAGACCCTATAGAAAAGTTGAGAACATTAATCACACCGTGGGTGAACTCACTAAACATTCTTAATTTTTAGAAGCATCAACTTTGCCACAGACCTCTATATTCCTCATTCATAGACATATGAAGAGACTTCATTACCTTCTCAAACATTGATGCTCCCTGATTTCTCTCTCCCCAAATTCTCTAATCTCATATCACACTCTTGAGTCTCTCTTACCATTTCCTTAGCATTAATTTTTTACTAGACACATAATTTATCCAATTTTTGAACCTGATATTCATTGTAACATTTTCATGACCTTAACTACATATAGCGAGATCAAACCTTCAACCCCTAGTTCTAGTTCAAACCATTTTCCTTATACCTAAGATAATCTATAACAAAGTCTTCATAGGTTCAAGTTAAAAACTCTTCAAACCTTGGAGACCTTACAATACACTTTGCACATTTATGGTTTAAATGTTTTGACCGAATTAACCTAGTGGGCACACTCACTCATGAATGACCCCTGTAGGTTCTCAACTTCTACTTAATGTCCTCAAAATTGTACCTTGCCAACCTTTACAAATGGATCCTTGATCTAGATACATGCTTTGAGAAATATATATATATATATATATATATATATATATAGATTAAACGTTAGGTTTTTCATTGTTGTAACCCTCATTCACACACTAGAGCCTTCCTGTCATTCGATGATTTTGCATTCTTAATACATTTTAAACCTATGAATTTACAATCTAAGCATATATAAAATATGTTAATACCATCATGAAAACCCTAAATAGTATTACATAGGCTTTAGAATCATAATCACACAGTTCTCGGGCTTTACTCAAGCTTGTAGGCTTGCAACTTCAACTCCACTTGTGAGTAGACATATCTATGAAGAAATATGAACCAAATTGACAATTTAGCACATTTTTCTTCATTACCCTCGATAACTTGGATACATTCCATCATTGAATATAAAAACTTAAACTTATGAATTCATGATAAAACCACCATTGACTTGTTGGATGTCATTATTTTCTCTTTTATGCATGCACCTGGATGACTAGGCCCAAATTAAGAGAGAAATCACTTTAAATTTTGATAGAACTATTTCACCAATATGTTGAAGCTTTCTAGGATGAATAATATAGAAGGTAAGCTGTTAAGGAGGAATACCTATGAAGTGAAGGTGGAATGTAGAATGCACATGTTGGTGACATTATCCAAGATAATCGTCGAGAACTCCTTTTTGTCCGGGAAGGACTTTGCCTATAAATAAAAAACAAGACCAATGTGAGGATGAACATTAATTCAATTGTAAGTAATTAAATTAATATGAATGTGGGGTAAGGGGTCATGATTAGTTGAATACATTACTTTAATTAATTAAATGGGAATAAGGGGAGTGTGACCCAAATTTGGTTTCTACATTTGCCCCTTTTTGTTGCATAGCTTGTATTGATAAGCGACACTAAAAAAAATAGGAAGTCATTGTTTGAGGTATGAGTGAAGATTAGGTTTCCCCAAGTATGGGTGGAGGTGATCCCCTCAAACTAGGATCTGATGAGGTAATAGATGGATTCAGTGAGTGGTTTGATAAATGTGTAAGTGATGAAAACAAGGGTAGGTGGGTTTTAGGTAAGGGTGAGTTTAGTTTGGGTAATAGGTAGTGGCAGTCTAACACACGCACATGTATAGAATGTGATATGGTACCATGTTGAAGAGCTTGCAAAATCTACTTTGTCAAAGGTCGATAGGTTTATCCAAACAAGGTTAAAATGGTTTAGACATCCAAGGTATAGGATATGGTCCTGAAACACATCCAGGCAAGGTGCAAGAATGGGAAATAGGTTTGTTCCAGGGCACTAAAGGTTAGGTTAGGATAAACACCATGACATTAGGCAAGGTAAGGTCATTGGGCTGAATAATGTGAGTAACATCATCAAAAAGTATATCTAGTAAGTGAATTCGAGTGTCACAATGGGTGAGGTTGGGTTGGGTGATTGAGGAAAGACTGTAGGTAAGGCCACATTATGGGAGAAAAATTTCCCCAAATGATTGGGAGGTTATAGATGAGATTTTTTGAGATACTTTGATTATTTATCCCTATGTACATATGTATTGATACACAGACACTCCCTTTTATATAGTTGATGATGATTATTGGACTAATGATGTATTGGTTTTCATTTACATTGTTATTGTTATATTATGGAAAATAGGTGAGTTAGGCATGGTTGAGTCTAGGTCATTTAGGCATGGTTAAGTCTAGGTGTAGGCATGATGGAGATTGAAATTGTGTAAGTTATAGATTTTATGGAAATGATGTGTTGTAAGTATGTTGTGTTTAAATTTCCAAGTAATTGATATCATAAAAATGTTAAATATTGATGTATGATATGGTTGAGGTTATAAAATGGTAGGTATGATGAAACAATGTATGATTTTGTGATATATTAATCTCCAAGTTATTGTGTAAATGAAAACTAACTAGGTTAGAATGTGAATGTAAAAGGGAAAAAAATGGTTAGGGGTAAAAGTGGCTGAGCTAACATCGAGGGCCCCATTCCCTAGGAGTGCTTCCTACATAGCCCTGGTGAAAAGGGGCCTCAGGACGATGTAGTTCTCCCATAAGATAGGGAATAATATGATGGGGTAGATGAATGGGTTGGTAGGTTTTAGGCATGATTGAGTCTAGGTCATTGAGGCATGGTTGAGTGTAGGTTGTTTTAGGCATGGTTGAGTTTAGGTTGAATAGGCATGGTTGAAGGAGAAGAAATCCCGAATGTAGGTGTCAAAGGTCTAGTCCTACATAGTAGAATCAATAAGTAAGAAAAGAGATAAATGGTAAAAGAGGTGGAATGCTCCAGAAGTGGCAAGGACCATAATGAGCATACCAAGGATGGGTTGATGAACTTAAACCCCTAAAGGCAGTGCATGATTGACTATTCTAAGGGTGAAGGAAGTTACATGATCACAAAATGTCACATTTGTGGCATGTCCCTTGAGTAGGTAGAAGATAAGAAAGAAAGGAAGATGAGGTGAAATGGGTTGTTTAGCGTAACCTTGTTGTGAGATAGCATGCCTCTTCTACAAGATACCCAAAACTGAAATAGGCAAGTCCATGAAAAAAGTTGTACTTCATATATTTTTATATTTTATATTTTATTTTATTTGATAGATTGATCAATGTGAGAAGTCTATGTGGGATAAATATAATGACTCCTTGAGGTCTTCGTGAATCTGATCGATGTGGGAAGCTTCATAATATTTTATTTTTATTTTGCAGAAATAGTCTTCTTTTTTAATAGACTACGTATAGTATGGATAGCTTTGTATAGCTATCCTTCGAGGGAGTAGTCTATTTATAACAATAATATAGAAAGATAGATGTCCTTTTGAGGGATTCATCTATTTTCTAGAATTTTGACTCAAGGAGTTGAATTTGAAAATCCCATATATTACTTTTGAACTTTTTTTTTTTTGGAATTTTAGGTCATGAACAAGACTATAAAGGAGTATAGGCTTCTTTTATGAAGGAAAACCATAGCACGCAGAGGTTAGCTATAAAATAAAGGTTTTAAGTGATGAATGACCATGGGATTCCATCCTGAAAAGGAAGAAAAGTATCCATGAGAATCATGCCATGAGTAGAGCATGGTACTCATATTGAAGATAAGGTTGAAAGGTGATGGATAATCACATGATTCTTGTTTAGTCATTGATCCTTAAAATAGGTAAGTGGAAGGTGAAGGTTTCTCAAGGACAATAATTTAATAGACAGAAGGTGATATAGGACTTGATTCAACAATATAATGGTTGAAGATGCAAGGAATTGAGGGGCTTAGGTTCAGGTTTACCTTCGAGTGAAGATAAATAATAAGCACTTGATCCATAAACATGAGTAAAGATATAGGGTCCAAGCCGGTTAGGAGCAAAATTGCCCTATTTACTTTTCTTCTCTTTCATTACTTGTTGAATTTCCTTCAAGATGACATCACCAAACTTGAAGGTTTGTTTTGGAAACGTTTATCGTAGGGATGTTTGATACGTTTTTGGTATATTTGAAGGTGATCAAGAGAATTCAGATGATGTTTGTCTAATAACTTGAGTTGTGCCAAATGGTCTTGGAAAAATCATAATTGTTGAGTATATCTTCGAGTGAGATACAAAGAGATGGAATTTGAACTTCGAGAGGCAAGAAAACCTCTTTACCGTAGACCATAGAGAAAGGTATGGCAGCAATTGATGTGTGAATACTAGTGTGATAAGCCCATAAGGAAAAATGAATGTGCGTGTGCCAATCTTACTAGTATCATCAACCAATTGCATAAGAATTCTATTTAGGGTTTTGTTAGTTGATTCAGCTTGGATGTTTATTTGAGGATAATAAGGTGAAGAAAAATTGAGTTGAATGTTGAAGGCATCAAAATGTTTTTGTAGGTTTTTTTTTTTGAATTATTTTCTGTTATCGGTGATGAGACGGTGAGGAACACTAAAGAAAAATGATGTGATGGTTGATGAATTAACATATTTTCTTAGATTTTGTAGAAATGAGAGGTACGGCTTCCACCCATTTAGTGTAATATTCAGTAGTGGTAATAATCCATTGATGACGTTGGGAAGAATGAGGGTTAATCTCTCCAACAAGATCTAAACCCCATTGAGAGAAAGGCCAAAGGTCTCGTGTGACATGTAAGGTATGACTAGGGGTGTGATGAAGATTAGCATGTTGCTGAAATTTCACACAATGTTTGAAATAGTCACAAAAATCTTGGTTTAAGGTTAGACAGAAATAGGTGAGGTGAGGTATGTGCTTAGCGACATTGAAGCAACTAAAATGACCTTCTCAAATATCATCGTGAACTTCCTTAATGGTGTATGGGATTTCAGAACTTGTAAGGGATCATAAGAGCATACCATCAAAGCCACATTTATAGAGAATACCACCCATGATGACATTATTGGTACCAAGATTTAATCTCCTTCAAAAATTGATCTGCATCATGGATTTTACAAGACACTCAGAGGTAGATAAATGGTTTATATGTCATTTTGTAGCTAGGGAAGCAATTTATCTGACTTGTTAGCACTCAGGATTTGAAGAAGTGGGTAGCACCTTGGAAGGATTTGATCTAATCCTCACTATTTTAGGTTGTGCCTATCAACCAAGGTAAGAGAACCTATATTGTAGCCTCTGTTTTGTGAAGGAGGTGAAAATATCCTTGTACTATGTAGATTGTATGGAGATGGCCTTGAGAAAACATGATCAATTTCCCATTATTCAAACTCAACAGAGTTGTCACTACTAAATGATGGAAATGATTTCAAGACAAGGATAAGGATACTAAAGACATGGTATGATCCCCGACTTGCTTTGTGCATTTTATAAATGGATTGTATTCTTTTGTTGACACACAATACAATGCAGGGTATTATAGGTAGGATGAGTTAATTTGAAATGAATGTTGGGGTGGGAGCTATCAAGACAAGACTAACCAAAATTTATCAACTTATTTGAGGACCTTTACAAAACTTGAAAGACTCGGACAACAAAAATGCTTCAAATAGGTTAAGGTGTTCCTTCAACCAAGATATGTGCATCAAATGGAAGCCTAGATCAGCACTCTTCCACACAATATCTCGATGATTTATCAAAAAGCTTGAGTTAAATGAATCGTGAGAGCATTTAGAAATTTCTATTGTATAAGACCTAAGGTACCCCCAAAGGTTTACAATCAAATCTATATCAAGGAAAGCAGAGTGAATTTAAATTTGTTTATCCCTTCATCAGATGAAAGCTCTTCTAATTTTGGAATTGCAAATGCCACTAAGTTATTACTAGAATTAGATCTACATGATCAAAAGGAAATTCCAAACACCAGATTACAACAGGAGCAAGAAACACAAATTGAAAACATTCTGAAACATAAGTAAATGCAAATTTTACCAAGAGACAACACAAAATAATCCAGAATGACCAAATTTATCAGCAGGGGAATGTTATAAGAACAATCTCAGAGCTTGTTAGTGGCTATACATCTGCAACCAACCTAACATGATACAAATTTGATGCAAAAAGGAGTTAAAATGGTTCTCGATGGTTTCTCAGAGAATGGGCTTCTTCCCAAATTTTCCCATGAAAAATTCTAAGTTTCTCCGACCCTTTACATGAAAAATTCATGCAATATATACATTTTCACTCACTCACTCACTTTGCCCTCAAATCTTCCCTCCAAAAGTGGAATATTCAAAGCACCTTTTCTTTGCAATATTTTTGAAAATGACATTTAACAAACTCACAAAAAGTTTCTAGTTGTTCTTTCAAAAGGTGAATCATTACAAAACTTTCATCATTCTTCAAAGTGGAAGCACATTTTTCATTTCCCATGCATGTAGACCCCTTTCATTTCATTATTTCATCTTTTCCTTTCCCAAATTTTTACTCTATAACTTTGGATTTGGTAATTCACATTTTTCATGAATTAGAGTAAAAATTCATTTGAAATGTGCTTTGGATTCACAAATTGAGCCCCTAATTCAATCAATTCGGACCCTGCAGCCAAAAACATGAATTGGCAAAAATTCGATGAAGATTGATGCAAAAAATACATCTCCAAACTTCCTGGAGCTCAAATGGCGGCCAAACTGGTGAAATGCATAGCTACCATCGATTTGTTCTTATCTTTAAATCTGAGCCCTCCACGTGGCAGATCCGGGAAAAACGGGCCTCAGGAAACTTTTGACCTTTTTACAACTTTTTGAAAATTTACAAAATTTATTGATTTCCTCCACCACTCCACCTTTGTGATTTGGGTCTGACACGTGGTGCAATATGACTAGATACGGAGTCGCAGCTCAATTTTACACATTTTGCATCTTTTTAGACAAAGGAAATTTTTTCAATTTTCCTCTGCGGCTCCGCCTCTCGCAAGACACATGTCCTCATATGATTGGCTGAGGGAAGCACTTCTCATTTCATATTTTAATCATATTTTGTGAAGGAAAATTTTTAACATTTCCTCCACCAGCCCGCACCTCCGCCATTGACTCCTCAGATGAATTTTGACTTTTTACCTTCGGGCTCGCAGGTCCATTCTGATGATTTTCTCCCCCTTTTCCAAAATGGGTGAAAATTCTAACTTTCCTCCGAGGCTCCATCTTCGCTCTGTGCTCTGATGCTAACACGTGTCTTCATCCCATTGGCTGTGAGTTTGTGGTGTAATTTTATACTTTAACTCTTTTTCACCAAAGGCCGAAAAGTATCAAACTCCTCCACCTTTCCATCTCCCCACCTACCACGTGTCCTCCTCTGATTAGATGTAGGCCTTAGGGTATTTTCTTCATTTCCACACATTTTCCAAAGTTCCCTAAGGCACAAAATGACCCGCCCATCTGCCTTCACTCTTCCTGCGACACATGTACCTCCTCTGGGGCCTGCGGAGTGCGGGGGGCAACTTGCACATTTTTCCAAAAACATAAAAACGTTAAGTTTTTAGAAATGACCCACCGATCCTTGTCTAATTACAAATGGCCACATATGCAAAAGTATATGAGCTAGAATTTGACAGGAAAAGGATGCCCATATAACCAAAAAAACAAAGAAATTTCCAACTACCCCAAAATTGATTTTTTCTTCGTGGGTGAAGAATTTTTCGATCAAAAGACAAATGGAAAGTGATTTTAGGAAATTTATGACCATGGAAAGGGATTTTTGAGGGAAAATAAGTAAAAATCAAATGATTTTGAGCTCCAAAGGCCAAGAAAAAGTGAAAAAATTGTAGAGGCGTTTGAAACGGAAAAAATAGAGTAAAATGCAAAGTAAACTTGAGGATTCCTTCATAATGGTGCAAAATGGAGGAAATGCGAACAACACATAGCACTCAAACACAAAAACGTGTTGTTTTTGTCAAATTCAAAGTATATGAGAATCCCAAAACTATTTTTCCTCAAAAATAGGGCAAAAACACATTTCTCCTTAGTAAAACAGGGATGTTTCAAATTGGGCACCAACATTGGCTCCAACTTGGGGATGGGCACTCCCAGCGAGTGCCACAAGAACTGAAGCAGACCATGTGCCAAAAAACCATTGGGAAAATAGATTCACAAGCCAAAACATCCAAAAAACCAACTGATAAACCAACAAAAAGGGCTACCACCAAAAATTGACCAAAACAACAAAAAACAGAGGAGAAACAAAAAAACGTACACTGTACAAGTGATATGCAAACTTAAGTTTTGGGGATCAATCCAAGAAATGCTTCAAATTTATGCCATTAATAGGTAGCTCATGCATTTCCCTATCTATGTCCTTGAGGAAAAGGTATTCTCACCAATTCTTATGTCAATTGAATATGGGCCCATCCAAAAAGCAACAAATTTACCATGCTTTCCCTTATCTCTCTCTGAATTTGACATGCCTCTAATGGGACGCTCTTCTTGCTTCATCAAGTTCAACAATATAATTAATCCTTGCTTCATATGAACTAATTTCTTGATCTTCAAGTTGTTGAACAAACTGAAATGAAGACAACTGCAGATGCAAGGGCAACAGAGCTTGTGTTCCATATACCAATTCAAATGGGATTTTACCAGTAGCTCTTTTGGTAGTGATCCTATCAGCCCAAACAACAAAATTTATTTGTTCACCCCACTTCTTCTTGTTTAATTCCAAAGTCCTTTTAATAATCTTCAAAAAAAAATTATTGCTAGACTCAGCCTGTCCATTTCCTTGTGGATTGTAGTTAGAAGCATATGTCAACTTTATTCCATATTATTTGCACATTGCCACTAAAGGTCCAGCTCTGAAACTCATGGCATTATCAGCAACAATATTGACTGGCACTCCAAATATATAGATGATATGATTCAATATGAATTCCATTACAACTTGGTGCATTGCCTTCCTAGTGGGGATTGCTTCCACCCATTTTGTGAAGAAATTAGTAGCTACCAAAATCCATTTATGTCCAGCACTTGATGAATCAGAGATTTCACCAATGAATTCCAGCCCCCATTATTTGAAAGGAGCTTCAATTGATATAGGTTGCAAAGGAAGGGAGCCTGAAGCTTTCATTCTTCTCGGAGAAATGTTGACAACTCTCACATCTTCTAACCAACTGAGTTGCATCTTTAAAAAGAGTTGGCCACCAATAACCAGCCCTCAAAATCTTGTGTGCAGTAACCCTCCTAGAAAAATGTCCTCCACAAACTCCCCCATGGAAATCAGTAATTATTTTGGGAGCTTCATCTTCAATCACACATCTCAAGAGGATTCCCTTAGGGTTCTTCCAAGCCAACCCAAATTTTGTAATGATATATTTTTGAGAAGCTAGCTTGAGAGCTATTTTCTGATTTTTATTCAAATGTCCAGGGTAGCATAGGTGTCTGAGATAATAGATTACATCTTTGTACCACTCAGAGTTCAACAATTTTTCAAGAACATCTACCCTCTCTTCTTCTACTTCATTTACTTCAAGCATTCTACAAATTTCTTTCAGCCATGAGCTTGGCAAGACCCAAACCTCTTACTAGCTTTTTGGTCTGAATGTCCATATCATACTCCTGCAATTTGTTAACCCACCTACATCTTTTGCTTGAAATATCCATCTCTGATAAGACATCTTTTACCATTGTGTGAGGAACATAAGAAACAACTTTGAACTCAAAATATAAGGTCTGAAAACCTTAGTTTCTTTCACCAATGCAAAGGACTACTTCTCCATGATTGTGTATTTTAACTCAACTGCTTGCAATGCCTTACTAAAGAAGGCAATAGGTATTTAAACTCCATCATCATCCTTTTGCAACAAAACAAATGCAATGGTGTGCTCATAAGCAAATGAGAAGATTTGGAAAGGGTTCTTGTAATTTGGGGTTGTTAGAATAGGAGCATGCTTCAATGCTTCCTTGATTCCATCAAAGGCTTTAAGGGAAGCCTCTTACCACCTAATATTCTGGTCCTTCTTCAACATGGAAGTGATGGTGAGAGTCAACTCATCAAAATTTGACACAAACCTTCTAATGAAATTGATTTGACCAAAGAAGGATTGGATTCCTTTCTTAGTTTTTAGAATCGAGATCTTGCTGATGGCTTCTATCCTTTGTGGATCAATCATAACTCCTTCTTTAGACACAATGTGACCAAGTAGTTTTTCTCTTTGCACTCCAAAATGGAACTTCTTTGGATTGAGTGAAATGCCATATTCTCTACATCTGATCAACATTCTTTCCAAATGCTACAAGTGGTCACTTCTTTTGCTAGAAAAAATAGTAATATCATCTTGATAAACAACAATAAAATCATTGATATAACCAACAAAAGAAACATCCATGGCCCTTTGAAAAGTAGCTCCAGCATTCATTAAACCAAAGGGCATCTTGACAAAAACATATGTTCCCCATGGAGTAGTAAAGGCAGTTTTAATCCTCTCTGATTCTTTGACAACAACTTGGTTATAACCGAAGAAACCATCCAAAGTAGAAAGCATCTCAGAACCAGTCACTAATTGCAGCATGTTCTCCATGTTTGGTAAAGGATAGTTGTCCTTTATTGATGCTCTATTTAGATTTTTGAAATCCACACAAAGTCTGATATCTCCATTCTTCTTTCTAACCAGCACCAAGTTTGCAACCCAAGAAGAATACCTTGTGGGCTGAATGATTCCTCCATCCTTCAACTTTTTCAATTCCTCTTGCATTTTGATAGAAAGGAGTGGGTTAATTGGCCTTTTCTTCTATCTGAATGGTTTGGCATCTTTCTCAAGAGGGATCTCATGTTGGAATAAGTCTTCTCTATATGCTTTCATCTCAGAATAAGACCAAGCTAAACAGTCTTGATATTGTTTCAACAATTGGAGGTAGGACTGTTTTTCTTCCTTGTTTAAACCACTCCCTAACCAAATATTCCTTGGTTTTTCCTTTTTCCCAAGTCATGCTCTTCAACATCTCTAGATGTAAACTTGTTTCTATTGATTACACAATCAATGTTGGGATCCTGAAATATTGACTAAGTACGAAGACGCACGGACCCAAGTTATAGGATGGTGCGCAAGGAAAAAGTGTGTAAGAGAAAAGGCTCAAGGAAGCATATAGCATGTGGCATGTGAAAGGAGGTTCAAGACTTAGCCGATTCAAGAAACAAAGGTAGAACACATGAAAAGCATGATCGGTTGTGCACAGATAACATGCCAGCTTGACAATAGGTGGCCCAGGAAAGAGCATGCCAGCAAAGGAATCTTCTAGAAGACCATCATGAGATGGAGTGGAGAGCTTAGGCCTGAGGAAACATGCTTGTTGAAGGACCACATTTGACACTTGGTAATAGATCTGAGGGTGTGGCAAGGCGAGTTAGCAGTGCGGGAAGGTGATAAATACAAGTGCCTGCAGACCAAGAAAGGTGTGGAGATAGAGATAGAGACCAAAGAGGAGAAGATAGGAGAGATACACACAGAGAGAGATAACATGGGTAGAGCTCTACAAGATTATTGTGAGTGGGGCTCTGATGTATTGAGCTCAGCATTGTAATTTATTTTCTATTTTTGTGTAGTTATACAAGCCTAGTGATGTGCATGACTACAATCTACCATCTATGGCTCTTTGTAATGAACCAATGAATATAATGAGGTTACTTATTACAATTAGATATGAATATCAGTGGGTTTCATGTATATTTCATTCATAGAAGTTCTCTTTCTTTTTCATGCTATGAATGAATGGTTGTAGCTTTCTTTCTATTATATTATGTGTTATGGAGTCTTTTAAAACACACAGTATGAAGAAACTACAAGGATCTGAAGGCCATCCTGAGCCTTGTAATCTTTGTATGTCTAAACTTCTTTCCTGAATACTCCTATACTAATCATTGATGAATGCTTCCCACTAAAAACTCACATAAAAGAGAGACTCGGCACCCGCGCGTGCCTCGGTGAGCACTCAAATTCTACCAGTGATAGGTTGGTGCGCATGGGATTTCTTCCTCTTAACATGGGAGTAAAATTGAATACATATTGGTTCTATTTCGGGACCTTTTTGAAGTTGTAGTGGGATATAACATGCATCATGATCTATGTAAAGAGTAATGACGGATCGGTTGACATTGGAAAATGTTGAATCATGGTTCAAAAGCATAGAGGATGAATTTTCCCAGAGATTCAGCACTGGACTTGAGTTTGATACACGTAGATGGGTAGAGGAGAATCTCTACCATGATTTGTATGAGACTTTTTTCTGTTGCTTCCCAGTAGAGTTATTTGGGTGGCTTTCAGCCTATGCATCTAGATCAAGTTGGCGTTATGGATCATGGATATGGACCAAAGAAGACTACCAAAGGTTTTAGGATACAGATCTGACGTGGGCTCATGTTGTAGATCATTGTTGGGGAGGATTACTAGCTAGTTACACTCTGGAATACGCCATTTCCACGTATTCTTTTCTAGAGGTTGTTGATTTTGAGTTTCTATGAGAACGTAGGGGATCATTTCTATGTTCTATCCCTCTAGCTATGAAGATATTAATGGTTACCATGAGTCTAGAAGTGCTCCCAATGGCTGGCTAAACCATTCTAAGTGTTGGGTAAGGAAGCTCGGGTGGAGGAAGATGGTAGATGTTATGAAAGAAAAGGAGAGGAAAGAAAGACGACTCAAGTATGGTGAAGCACATGAAAGGGAGATTACTAGATGACATGAAGCCACTAGTGTGATGGATCTATGGAGATAGATGTTGCGGGAAGGAATTGAGGTTCACACAAAGGACATGGAGCCTGAGCAGTCTATGTTACCCCATCTTGGCAAGTGCATGAGGGAGACCCCTTCATCTTCTAGTGAGATTTCGTCACATGGAGAAAGGAGAGTCGTTGGCGCATATCTGAACCCACCTAGTGACCGAGCCTTGCGCTTGGTTTTCCCAAACCAGAAGAAGTATTGATCCAGTTGAAACTAGTGGAAGAAATAGATTTACACCTAGGAGATACAATTTTACATTCCCTTCTTCTATGGCTGCACATATTCCAATATTTGGAGGAGTTTTTGGACAAGGGGCAAGCATACAAACTTTTGGTCTCACACCAAGGAGTGGCACGGGACAAAGTAGTGGTGGTGGGGCACCATCACAGACCATCGGCACATAGTTCAATGGGACCATGGGGGCACTTGGCATAGCTCCTACAGGCCCTATTGGACCTAGTGGTCCTGGTGGATTTGGTGGCTCTAGAGGCACAGGGACCCAGTGGACTCCGGTGGATCGTGGTGGAGGAAACACCAGAGGGAACCAAGGCTCTGGTTCAGGACAAGGACCCCAGCCACCACCTCAAGTTTTCTTTGAAATGTCTCTACACTTACTAGATTATATGGGCATTGAGGATGCTACGGAATATGTACACAAAAGTTAATTGCTATGATGTTTGAAAGGTATCACAACCCCAAAAGAAAGGCTAGTCAATTTGTAATCATGTTATAAGGACGCGTGCATAGCTGGTATAGAAAGTATGATCCTCATCAAACAATGGAGGATTACATTGCTTTAAAGAATGCATTCCTAGAAAGTTCCACATTCCTGAGTTCAAGCAAAAAAGCATTAGCACTTTGAAGGAGATACAACAAGGAATGGCAGAGAGTGTGTGGGAGTATGATGCATGCTTTAAGACTCTCTTGTCTAAATTATCATATGATATACATCCTTCTTAGCATGCACAAGTGGTTTTTGGAGGATTGATCACCCCTTTTAGAAGGGCCCTATCTCATAAGACTTTCATAGACCCGCGTGAAGCATTGGAGGCTACCTTGCATGCCGAAGCCGTTGGTAGTATTGATATTGGCGTTAGCCTATTCTTGGAGGCTCGATTACTGCTATGGATAAACAGTTGGAAAATCTATCCACTAACTCAGTTCATGAGACTCGCAGTGGTTTGTGGTGCACAGATTGTGAGAAAGAGGGGCACGTTAAGGATAATTTCCCACGAGAGGGTGGTACGCATTGTAATATTAGATTGTAAAATATGTCATGGGGACCATGATGTCGATAGATTTCCTTGCTACAAAGGTGCATGATTAGAAAGAATGTATCTTGTTATTGCAAGATTTTCACCTCCACGACCCATGATACTAAATACTGTAGGCTCATTGATCAGATACATGAGGCCATTGATCATGGGGTGCACCAAACTAGCATTGCCAGTAGTTCTAAGAATGATGATCACCGTTATGAGGAGACGCAGATGGAGGCACACGAGGAAAAGGTTTTCAAGGAGGATTTTGTGGATGAGGTAACCACGGAGGAAGGAGTGAGTTCCCGTGAGGGACATGTTTCAACTATGGATCTATAGAAAATTACAAGTGTGAGTGCTCGACTTGTTGTAATGCTCATGGTGTGGAAAGAAGCATAAGTATGAGGAGTGCCTAGAGTTATATGAGCATATGAATTAGTAGCACCAGAAGGACAAAGGCACTATGATGGTCAGCATCAAGAAGGCATACATACAATGGATGCCTCGGGTAACATGGGATGAAGGTTTGGAGCTTTTTTGGTAACAACAAGGGCAGAATCCACGTGCATAAGAGAGATACTAAGACCTAAGAGCCTCATTTCGAGAGAAGATGTCATCCATGGAAAGTACCCAGACTCCGCACATCAGAAGGAGATATATCAGGACACCATGGATGTTATTCGAAGCTTGCAAGGGGAGATCTAATGTCTAAAAGAGCAATCTAGGAGGGAGGAACAAGGAAGGAGGATCGAGGCACAAAAATATGACCTAGATGAGGTCAAGGAGGTGTGAAAAATGCTAAGGCAGGAGAACATCATTCCTTTACTAGGATCTTTGTTGAGAGAGAAGGTACCACACACCGGAGAAGAGCGTGAGAGATAGGTCTTGCATGCAAACCTTCCCCCTCACAGCCTCGACTATGACAAGGAGATTACATTGAATGTAGTTGTGGATGGATGGCTCCTCAAAAATATACTCATTTACACTGGCACAGAGGTTAATGTTTTGAATTTAGATGCATGGAATCAGATGGGGAGACCTATGTTATAGCCATCTTCAAATGTGCTATATATGGAAAAAAATACTAAGGAAATGCCCATCGTGTCTTGAAGGATGTAGCTATTACTATCAAGGGAGCCAAGTTTACTTGGGGACTTCAAAGTATCGGTGCTCCCGAGGTGGAAAATTTCGCAAACTACTGGGCACCCTTGGTGTTATAAGAACAATACTGACCTCTTTGTTCAAAAAAGTGTACATCAGTTTTGAGAACAAAGAGGAGTAGGTCATTATACCCCCGATTAATGGGAAGTCGGTGTCATACATTGAACCATTGGGAGAAGAGGTCTTGGACAAGATTTATGTGTGCTCAATCAGAGACCCTGAGATGGTACACCCTATTAATGGGATTATCTAGTTTGAGGATGTTCAGTTAGTGAGTGATACCACTAGCCTGGCATGTGACAATTGGGTGCATGGGAATTACAAATTAATGGGATGGCAGTTGAGAGGATTGGTGACCAAGGTAACTAAGGCATGCACGGTTTGGTGCCTTGGGGGAAAGAACTACCCAAGTACTCTAGAGGAGCCTTCCCTGAGGTATTTCTACAGGAGATAGAAGCTCAATGGAGAAACGAAAAGGAATGAAGAGGGATGCTGAGTTACATTTTTCTCAACACAGTAGCTCATTTGTGGGCCACGCATTAGGAGAGCCTTTTAGAATGACGCAAGGTAAGAATTTCTCTCTCTGTCATATTTTCTAGAAGTAATACACCCACCATCATCAAGGAGTACCATTAGAAGGAGCCCACCTCTTTCCATATCCATGAGTTTTAATGAGTCTGGAGAGAAGGCGTGAAAGCCTTTCCACCATCCCTCTAGGTGCATAAGTTGTATTCTACATTGTAGGGTTGTGCACGCACATGGTACATTCATTCGAGAGACATGCCACCAAACAAGGAATTGGCAAGAGCTTGCGGCTGATCTTATTCAATCCTTTGAGTATCGGAGTACCAAATCATTGATTGATAAGGCCTTGTAAGGTATCAAGCACCTTACAATGGGGGATAGTGCCAGAATGAAAGATAGGTTGTTGGAGCTACTAGGAAAACTAGGATTGGAGATGCGTTTTGAAGAGATTGAAGAAATAGAAGAATCCCAGCTTGAGCACATTTGTTTGGAAAAGGAGAAGGGAAAGTTATTATATGTGATTGATGGATAGGAGTCAGAGAGTTTAAATGTTATCCATTATGTGGGGATGCGTGAAGTGCTAGGTAGTGCAGATGCTCACGCGTGTGCCTACCATGAGCATTTAAAGACAAATAAGGTTAACATAGGTTCAGGAGAAGAACCTAAGGAAGTTATTATTGGGGATTATTGGACAGAGAAGGAAGTATCAAAGATCATTGATCTATTGCGTGAATTTGAGGATTTATTTCGCACAGTACCATGAGTTAAAAGGCATCCACCATTCCTTGGGGAGATGAGGATAAAACTAAAGGAAGGTGCGTGCTTGGTTAGAAAAAGGCCCTACCAGATGAATCCCAACTTATGCGTGAAGGTTAAGGAGGAGATAAATAAGATGATATCTTCTGGGATCATTGAGGTAGTAGAAGAATCAAAATGGATAAGTCTGATGGTAATTAACATCAAGAAGGATGGGTGGATTATAATTTGTGTGGATTATAGGGAATTGAATGTAGTTTGTGTCATTGATCCATTTCTGACCCCCTTCACTGAAGAGATTCTGGAAGGATTCACTGGGTGTGAAATCTATTCCTTTACTGGATAGATTTTCAAGATACCATAAAGTCTGGATTGCAAAGGAAGACTAAGGAAGAACACTTTCACCACCGAGTGGGGAAGTTTTACATATACAGTCATGCCCTTTGGGTTGAAAAATGCGCCTACTATTGTCTTTTCATGCATAGTGGTGCAAGCATTCTAGGACTTCATTCATAAGTTTCTTCAGGTTTACTTGGATGATTGGACAATATATGGTCTAGTTAAGGACCATTGTGACAACTTGAGATTAATGTTTGAAAGGTGTAGGTAGTTGAGGATATCCCTCAACATTAAGAAGTGTGTGTTTTCTACACCCTTTGGGACTTTATTGGGGCATATCATATGTAAGGAGGGCTTGCTGGTAGATCCCGCTAAGGTTGTAGTTATTGTGGGATTAAGGGAACCTACTAGCCAGAGTGTAGTGTGTGGATTCCTTGGGCATATGGGATATTACAAAAAATTCATTAAGGGGTATGCCAAGATCACCGCGCCTTTAGAGGAGCTGCTTAGACACAAAAGTACCTTCCATTGGGGAAAGGCACAATAGAGGGCATTTGATACATTAAAATATAGGCTTATTACTGTGCCTATTTTGCAATTTCCCTCTTGGGACAAGCCTTTCCATGTCCATGTAGATGCCTCAGGAACTGCCATTGGAGCAGTACTTGCACAACCAGGTGAGGGGATTGTTGATCATCCTCTCTATTTCATAAGCAGGAAGTTAACACCAGCAGATTAGAATTATACCACAACCGAGTGCGAGGCATTGTTAATGATCTATGCATTTTTCAAATTTCAATAGTATTTGATGGCAACACCCTTTTTATTCTACACTCGACCACATGGCATTAAAGTATTTAGTAAACAAGCCCATTATTCAAGGGCACATATGTCGATGGGTGTTGTTGTTTAAAGATTTTGAGTTCACCGTTGTAGTGAAACCCGGAAAAAGGAATTATGGACCTGATCATCTGTCAAGAATTGATTCAGGAGAGGACACGCAAAGTATTGAGGAGACAATGCCAGATGTGTAACTATTTAGATTACGGCGTGCACCCTTGGATTTGGAAGAGATTGTTATATTTTTAAAATAAGATGTGGCACCAGATGGAATGAAGGCATTGGAGAAAAAGTAGTTGGCCATATGTGCCACACCCTACATGTTGATTAGTGGAGATTTATACAAATTGGGACGTGATGAAGTTTTGTGCAGATGTGTATTAGAACATGAATACCTATCCATCATGGAAGAAGCACATGGAGGAAGTGCGGGTGGGCATTACGCAGGTGATGCCACCGCATGCAAGATTTTAATGGCAGGTTTATGGTGGGAAACCTTATACAAGGGATTGTAGAGATTATTGTAAAGCATGTGACCATTGTTAGCACATTGGCAAACCAAGAAGGAGAGATGAAATTCCTTTGCATCCTATTCCTAGTGTGGAGCCTTTTGAAAAGTGGGTGATAGACTTTGTAGGACCTATTACATCAGTAGCATGTAGGACTGGGTCACGTTATGTCATCACTTGCATAGATTATCTCACAAGGTGGGCGGAAGTAGCCCCAACTAAAGATTACATGGCAGCAATAGTGGCAAGGTTCCTATGGGAGAACATTATCACAAGGTATGGATGCCCTTTAAGTTTGACTAGTGATAGGGGTACACATTTTCTAAATGAGACCATGAGGATCCTACTATCTGAGTTCATGGTGGCTCATCATAAGACTATGCCCTATCACCCTCAAGAAAATGGAACGGTGGAAGCATTCAACAAAATACTAAGTCATACCTTGACCAAAATCTGTGATGTTGGAAGACAAGATTGGGATGACAAGGTATCAACAGTTTTATGGGTGTACAGACTATGTATAAAAGACTAAATAAATCCACACCTTTTCAATTGGTGTTTGGCACGAAAGCTATTTTGTCGATTGAATTTATGTTACCTTCTCTGTGAATAGTGCACATAGGAGGATTAGCCGATGAACAAGTGCTGGAAGAAAGAATTGATGAACTAATGAAACTAGATGAGAGACGATCACTTTCCCATTGGAGCCAAACAATGGAAAAAGAAAAGAAAAAGGCTTGGCATGATCACCATATTAGAAACAAGAAGTTTGAGGTTGGGTAGATGGTGTTACTGTATGATTCTAAATTTCTACGCCATCCTGGGAAGTTGAAAGTCCATTGGTTAGGTCCCTACACAATCTCGTACATCCTTGAGTCGGGCATGTGCCAGTTACAAGTGCTAGATGGAACAAAGTTTCTGGACACTTCAATGGTAGTAGGTTGAATCCCTACTATAAATAAGTCTTCTTGGTGTTTGTAAATAAGGCAGTTTTTCCAGTTAGTCTAGAATTTTCCCTTACGCATTTTCTTTTCCTTGTGTTTCCCTTTTGCGTTGTTGTTTTGTTTTGCACCTCGGGCATCGGTAACCTTATTGCTATTTTTGGAGAATTTATGAGTGTGCAGAGGACCATGCATCATTTAAGTGTGGGGTGGAGAAAAGTGAAGAAGCACGTGATTAAAAGTACTAAGGAAGTTGTGTTGAAGAGCCTTGTTGAGTAGCCCAGTTAAAAGAGAGATGAAGAGAAAAGATAGAATGGTTGGTGCCAGGGTAAAGCTACTCATAGATCCCACATACAAAGGAAAATGAAGCACATTTAAAGCAACACGAGGTAGGAGAAAGCAAGAATCTAGATAGAAGAAGTTCCTTCGGCATGGGCTGAGCACACGTAAGAGTCTCCTGTCAAGTTGGTTTGGTTACACGCCAGAAGGTTGGAGGAGTTTTCGTGTAGGAAGGGTGCGTGAGTAAAGGCACTGAAGATGGGTTTTGTTTTAAAAATCTGCATTAAATGAACAAAGTATGGGGTAGGTAAAGTAGCATTTAATGACTAGAAAAAGGAAAAACTATAAATATAAGGTTGGGAACTCTCATTTTACTTTGTGAAAATGAAGAGTTGGAGATATAAGCGAAAGATATAAGCTAGGACGTTTTCATATTCGATCAGAGAGAAGATCTATGTGATCAAACAAGTAAAGAGCCAGTTTGAGATTGCAAACTAGAAGGAAGGAATTAAACAGGCTTGGAATGAAGTGAAAAGATGTTTTGTGAAGAATTTATTGAAGTTAGGGTTTGGCAAACTAGGGCACAGGTTTAGGGGATTTATATCACGGATCTGAGATCAAAGGTTGGGAGAAGGAAAGTAGAGTAACAAGGAGAGGACTGGAGTAATACAATTACCTTGACCATGGCACTGAAGAAAGGGAAGGGCAAAGTGAAGGCTAAACAACTAGAGTCCAAGGTGGAAACAAACGAAGAATGGTATGCAGAAATGCAGTACCTTGATGGAGTAATGATGGGAAAGGAATGGGAATCCCATTTGAGGAACATACTAGTCAGCAACTATAATCACCATACCAGCACTATAGAGAATTAAATGACATTAGAATTGGTATGCCCAACCAACAAGTGAACACCTGAATGGTTGCCTATCTACAATGATGTGAAGGTCAAGCTGGCGAAGGTAGGGTTGTTGCAACTCTACGAGTTTCCTTATTTTGGGAATCCAGATCACTTGTACCAATGGTTGATATCTCGGGTGCATGAGGACTACTTCCACTTTTCTAGGTGCAAAATGTGCATAAATCCCTAGTTGATTGCATAGTTTACAGGCCTCATATGTGAGGGAGATGACCTTAGCGACAAGGAAGCTATTCAAGAGACCATCACAGAGTATGCCTGCAAGAAAGGGTCATGGTATTATGACATCTCAGACATCAAGGACCTAGTTATGAAGATGGCCACGCACCCGAAACTGCCGAATGGCCAAGAAAGATGGACGCAAGTCAACAAGCCATGGCTGCATGTCTGTAGGAAGATCGCAAAGGGGACTATTTACAACTTGTCTACATACATTGCCGAGGAAATTTTAAAGTGTGCAAAGGAAGGGGATAGGATCCTCTTTGGCAATGTCCTACTCACCATAGTATTTGTAGAAGTTGGAGTGCTTTGGATACACTAGATAAGTTTGTGTGGGAGTACCCAGTCAAAGACCCTTCACTCACGAAGAGGTTTGAAAAGTATGCATGTGATACAATGACGGCTCCCCACAAAGTGCAGCTCAAAAAATGGTATACGCGCTTGAGAAATGCATTCGGGCGAGTGGAGGATCCCCGAATAACTCCCGATAGCCACACAAGGAGAAGTGAGTTTGCGGTGTACCAACACTTTTTCTTGGGCAAGTTCAAACTTTTTGATGAATCATGGAGCCCTTGGTGCAAGCTCCCTTTCGTATTCACTACCCAGTACTTCCAAGTGGGAGTGAACAGATTTAAAGAGTCAAAAAGATAAGGCTGGAGCTAGGTAAATTAGACCAGGAACACAGGGATATGAGGAAGAAACTAAACTATCTCGGAGGTAAGCATGTGTATGTGGAAAAGTATGTGTCTCACGATACCCACATGACTCGATCAATAACACTTCCTATTATTGGAGAATCCATGGTACGTGTATACGTATGCATAAGGCTGAAATTTGAAAGTGGCGTGTACTTGGTGGATGAGATCTCCATACCTGAAGACCCCCTAGGAATGAGGAAGCCAATGTCTAAGAAGAGGGGTAGAGGAGAGGAAGGATGACCAAGTGTACCAACTACTTAGATAGTGAGCATGCCTTCTACGAGCGCCAAGCCAAGCACCTATGTTCGGAGGAAGAAGTCCCTAGTAAAGGAGAAGATGCCAGAAGTAGAGGCACCCAAACAACCCACCACCTTGGAGGAGTCCCAAGAGGAAGAAGAGAAGGTAGAATCTCCTGACTAGAAGAAACCTCTTGGGAAGAAGCAAAAGGTAGATGAAGAAGCTGACTTGGAGGTGACCAACAACATGGAGAGATATCTAGGGAGAAGGAGAGGATGAGAGTGAAGAAGGTGGTGATGAGGAGAAAGAGCCAGAAAAAGACAAGGAACCTTTGGAACCTTGCATAGTTAGTGTCTATGACTCGAGGAGGAGAGTGGAGAAGAGAAGCAAGAGTTCATATTCACACAAGGTGGAAAGGTTCACAAGGAGTTGAGGGTGCCAAAGATACAAGGGCGAAGAGAAGGATGTCAAGGGGCGTAAAGCCACATATTTTACTAAGGAGTAGATAACCGAAGTGGCAGAGCAAGAAGTGAAGAAGATGCTCGAGATCCTTGTAGACCAGGAATTAGAATGGAGCATAGACATAGTGCTAAAGGAAGGAAGGGAAGAGAGCAGTGAAAAGGGACATGATAGCCTAGGAGGCCCCACTCTGACACTCATCTTCCCCAAAGGTGTGTGCTCGGGTAGAAGACCTTTGGATGTAGAACAGAGGAAGATGATGGGCTACGTGGATGACTCAAGGAAGGTGATATGCGCATGATTCCAGAGCACGGTACCCACCGAAAGACTTATAGCCATGGGATTGTTCAAGAAGGAGGGCACGTACCCCAAGACCAAGAAGATGATTTCTTGGGCATTTGAGTCCCACATCAATGAGCCAAACTTTAAAGTCTTCCAGAAGGTGCTTATTACGTTGCTAGAGTCTAAGGGAGATAACCCCTTAGTAAATTCCTAGGAGCTCACAGATGAGCAAGTATGTAATGCTCTAAACAAGGTCGCGGTGGAAACAGAGGCGAGACTATTCACGTGGAATGACAACATAAGGGCTTTAGAGGGAAAGCTGGCCAAGAAGGAGGAAGAGTTGGCTAAGGTGGCTAGAAACTTAAAACAGGAGGAATTAATTAGCGCACAACTAAGGCGCAAGCTCAAGGAGGAAAAGGAAAAGGTGCAGGAGGTCTACAAGAAAGTAGACTCGATAAAAAGTGCCATCATCTTGAAACACCCAGATCTAATGCCTATCCCCCAAAGGTATGCATCGACGCTAGAATTCCTAGAATACTTAATGCGCATCCTCACCATGGAGAGGCAACCCTTGGCATTGGAATCTGTGGAGGAAGTAGCCATGCACCTGAAGGAGGAGGACCGGTTGAAGGTGATAGCACTTGGTTGCCAAGTATAGCAAGGTGCTCACAGATGTAAAGGTTGCTTCCCAATCTGCTGAGGCCACATATGAAACATGCATGGATAGAGATAAGGTGGTGAGCTCCTTGGTCACCACACTTGAAGTGGAGCTGAAGGAGTTCCAGGAGAAGAATAAAGGAAACAAGGTGGAGCGGGATAGAGTCTTGATGGAAGTAGAAAGAAGATCCAAGGAGATTGAGGCACTAAGGGGCTCAACCAAGACATAGCTAAAGGAACTATATCCTCAAATTACCAAGAGAATGGACAAGCTCACAGACCTGGGTAGAGATATGGAACAAATTGTGGACACTTTGGGTGCCCAGGGAGCTAGCCTAAGTTTTGATGAGGTGAACCTCCTGGTTGGCGACCTCTATCATAAGGCACAAAGCGATGTCGATACATGGAATAAGTTGGAGGTAGTCTTGCAGAAGGACTTCCTAGCCTTTTGGTTTAGTGTCCCCCCCATTCTTCATTCTTTCCCCTATTCTTTCATTCCTTATTCATCTTTGTAATATTTATCTACATCTTGGTTCCATTTGAACCAACTTACACCTTGGTCAAGTAGAATATTTGCGAGGGAGGAGAATAGGCATAGTGTGGGGTGATGTTGGGATCTTGAAATATTGACTAAGTATGAAGGCACACGGGACCCCAGTTATAGGATGGCGTGCAAGGAAAAAGCACGCAAGAGAAAAGGCTTAAGGAAGCATATAGTGTGTGGCACATGAAAGGAGGTTCAGGACTTAGCCGATTCAAGCAACAAAGGTAGAACACATGAAAAGTGTGATCAGTTGTGCATGGATAACATGTCACCTAGCAATAGGTGGCCCAGGAAAGAGCATACCAGTAAAGGAATCTTCTAGAAGACCATCATGAGATGGAGTGGAGAGCTCAGGCCTAAGGAAACATGCTCACTGAAGGACCACATTCGACACTTGGTGATGGATCTGAGGGCATGGCAAGGCAAGTTGGCAGCATGGGAAGGTGATAAATACAAGTGCATATGGACCAAGAAAGGTGTGGAGATAGAGATAGAGACCAAAGAGGAGAAGATAGGAGAGATACACACAGAGAGAGATAACATGGGTAGAGCTCAGAGGATTATTGTGAGTAGGAATCTGATGTATTGAGCTCAAGCATTGTGATTTCTTTTTTATTTCGTTTAGTTATACAAGCCTAGTGATGTGCATGACTATAGTCTACCATCTATGGCTCTTTGTAATGAACCAATGAATACAATGAGGTTACTTATTACAATTAGATATGAATATCAATGGGTTTCATGTATATTTTGTTCATTTAAGTTCTTTTTATTTTTCATGCTATGAATGAATGGTTGTAGCTTTCTTTCTATTATATTATGTGTTGTGGAGTCGTTTAAAACACACAGTCTAAAAAAACTACAAGGATCTGAAGGCTGTCCTAAGCCCTATAATATTTTATGTCTAAGCTTCTTTCTTGAATACTCCTATACTATTCATTGATGAATTCTTCCCACTAAAAACTCACATAAAGAGAGACTCGGCACCCGCATGTGCCTCGGTGAGTGCTCAAACCTGGCTGGGTGATAGGCCGAGCGTGCATGGGATTCCTTCCTCTTATAATGGGATTAAAATTGACTACAATCAGCATTGTTAAAATTTGACTCAAGAGCAACCAGCCCTCTAGGGATGGTGTTAGTCTTCAATTAAATGATATACTTGCCAAAAAAGGTTTCTTTTCCATCAACATTACACACCAATGGTTCCAAATCAATATGCTGATCCAAAACTCACCTTGGTTCTACAAAAACCTCTTAACTTGAGCATCATCATCAAACACTTTCCAATGCTTGATGTTATCCGGGACTGTAGGCCTAGTGAGTATCTCAACATCATATTCACAATATGGATAAATGGTACAATTGTCAAATCTACACCCCAACACTACCAACTTTCCAGAAATCATATTTAAACTTCTGTCATGATGAAGAATGTTTAAGGAATAAAACATCTCAATCAGATCCCAAACTATGTGTTTGTATTGTTTCTTCCACTAATTTTTTGTTGCATACAATTTTCTAACTTGTTTGACAACCAAATCAGAATCTCCCTTTATAACAACATATTTTATGCCATATTTCCAAGCAATCCTCAGCCCTAACAATAATTCCTCATACTCAGCTATGTTATTGGTGCATTCAAAGTTAAGTTTGAAGGAGAAAACTAATTCCTCATTGCTTAGAGAGATTAAAACAACACCAACACCATTTCCAAATTTGGAGCAAGGTCTATGGTGAGCCTACCTCTTGAAGACACTTAGACTAATCCATCATGTGCTCCTTACCATCAGCAAACCCAATAAAATTATCAACGTCAACATCAACAAATAATACTTCATAAGAAGCATTGTTTGGATCCTCAATTAGATGCAACATCTTCTTCTCTCCATATAATTTTACAAGGCTACCCTAAATGGGAATGGTGGTAAAATACATATCCATTTGGACACTCCCTCCAACACTTGCAGCCCACTTTCTTGACAATAACATACCCCATTTGGCAGGGCAATCAAAAATTACAACATCAAGTTTCAAATTCTTACTTGGATAGGCTGCAAGTTGCACCACCAAACCTTTGACACACCCAACAACTAGCACTTCCCTAGAATCCATGGTAGTACACTTGCCATATGTTGTTGTTACTTTGATATCTAACTCATTCATGACGCCCGAGTCAAACATATAATTGTGTAGCAACTAGTCCTTAATAATCAAAGTTGTGAAGAAAGGCTCAACACTTAGCTGATATTCAACCAAGGATGTTCCCAAATAAACCTCTCGGTGGTTCACCAAATTCTTCCAATGCTGATGTCTTTCCTACTTCTACAATAGCAAGTGGAGCTTCAACAACATTCACATTTCTCTTCATGACAGCCTTCTCCTCTTTCAATCCCAAATACTCAAGTGCTCTCTTCTTGTGCTTAGGAATTCTAAGCAGCTCAACAATTGGAACACTAACCTTGATTTGGCTCAGAACTTGAGCAATGTCATAGGGAATGTATTTAGGAAAAACAACAATAGAAGGAGGGCTAGAAATTTCATCAGATGGCACAAGGTTTTTAACATTTTGAGCATGGGGTGAAGCATAACTTTTACTTGGGACAGCAAGGCTCTTAGTAGATGTTTCTTTCTTAGGAACTTCTTTTGGGATATTAGAAAGCAATGGGGTTTTATTCTTGGCCTAAAGCCCAGCTCCCTTGACAACCTTACTTCTTGTGTTATACTCCTTCTCTTGGGAAACCACAACATTCATAAGTAGCTTCCTATCTTCTTCTGAGGGTATACCTCCATCATAATTCTTGATCATCAATGCCCTCAAGTACTCAAAATAATTATTGGGCAGCTCAAAGGCTTGTACATTATCAATTTCTAAAACATGAGGAGGAAGAAGATGTACCCATTGGATGCAATCCCAAAAGCTACATGCGAGTCCTTGCACTTATCACTTCAGTAGATGTTGCTCCTTGACATGAGTGTGTAGGGCAGTCCATCATACAAGCATCATCATCCATATTATAATCATCAACTTCCTCTTCAATTTTCTGATTTGTTTCACATGGCGGATGGGGTAAGAAACATCTGTCACACCAGTCAATCTAATTTGCATCATCAACAACAACCACTCTAGCATTTAACGAATCAGGAAAAACCTTACTTTCTTTGGCTTGAGATTGTCTATTTCCAAATCCCATAGGTCCTTTACCTTTGTCATCAAATCTCTGCTCATTCCTATGGTGATTGCCAAATCTATCTTGTGCTTGTTTCCTAGGCTGACCTTGTGAAGTTTGTCCAATTCCTTTCTCAGCTCTTTCCAACTTGTAGGAAATCTCTTTGATAGCCCCTGCCAAATTTTTCACCACTTCCTCCAAGTCTACACTCTTGTTTGCTTGAGGCTTGTCAAGGTTTACCAATTTAACTCCATCTCTCTTAGGAGGTTTCCCAACAACCTTGATATTGTTCTCAATTTGAAGTGCCATGGTGAAGGCCTACCTTAAATTGCCAGGATTTTTGTCCCTCAAGTAATATGCAGCCTTCTTGTCAAATGCATCAGAATATTTTATCAAACAAGATTCATCACATGGTCTTAAATTTACCAGAATCTCTTCAAAGTTTTATTGAACCTTGTGTTGAAGTCATGGACCATTTCATTTGGGTTTTTCTTGATATTCTCAAACTTTGATAAGAGGAATCTGGGATTAGTTTTGTCACCATATTACAATCTAAATGCATTCTGCATTTCAGTCCATGAATCAATTGAATTATTTGGTAAGGCCTTGTACCAATCCCTAGCATCCTCCTCTAAAGTGTGGAAAAATAATTTAATGTACACATCCTCAAATCCAATTTCAAAATCCTCCATTATATTAATAAAGAGTTTTAAATTATGATCACCTATTATGGCATTGTTCCCTTGGAACTTTGGAAATCTACTTCTAACATCCTGAGGCACAACATTAGGATAACCAACCATTCCCCTAAAATTTATTGGGCCAAATATATTGACCACAAATGGAGGCCTAGGTGGAGGCTGATCCATGTTGTTTGGTGGAGGTGATCTTGGGGGTGACATGAGCTAATGAGGAGCACGAGATCTTTGGGGCTCAAGAATGTGGTTCACAAGATTGGTATTCTCTAGGTGCTGATTTTCTTGGAAAGTTTTACTAGAATTGAAACACACAGGTGCAAATTGAAGAAGGAACTCACCAGGTACAACAGAAGGACCTTCACTAGTTGAAGTAAACAAGTTTATGAGAATATTTCTTGAATTAGAATCATTAGAAGAAGAGTGATAATCCTCTATTAAAGGTTGATCTCTCTCACCAATGGATATACCTTTGCTTGATGTCTGTCCTTCAAAAACCTTCCAAACTTTTCTCTCCTCTAAAATTGTCTTTCCAAATTCTTGAAATAGCTTTCTACTTGGGTCCCTCCTGAAGAGAGATCTTCTTCCTTCCAAGTTTGCAGATTTATATGACACACTTCACTTAATGTATGATAAGGTACTAGTATTTATCAAAATATAATAGCCAGGAGTCACCACTAAGGAATTTCACCCTAGTTTTTGTAAATGCACTATGAAGATCTATCAAATGACTGCAAATATTAGCACTATGCAAAGCTTGAACAAATATGATTTTCTTTCACTCAATTTATCAACTATTGTGCAAAGTTTGAAACAACAAATTAGAGACACTTGAACATATCAAACTCAGAATTCTACTCTCATTCCTCAGTATAAATCTGATCAAAAATGATTCTCAACAATGTAGTTACACATAAAATATGTGAGAAGTATTACCAGAGATTTTGAAAAATTGAAATACTAAAAATTGTCCCCAGCAACGGTGCCAAAAGCATGTTGGCAGGCTTAAAATAATATGAACTACAAGAAGATTAACAAATTAGTCTGGATATTGCATTCTTCATCCCTAGAAATGGTGTCATTTGGGTGTTGGCAAGCTCAAAAGAATATGAACTAGAAGCAAATTAACAAATTAGTCTAGATATTACATTCTTCATCCTTGGAACAACGCCATTCGGGTATTGGTACCTGGATTTAATCTCCTTCAAAACTTGAGCTGCATCATGGATTTTACAAGACACTCAGAGGTAGATAAATGGTTTATATGTCATTTTGTAGCTAGGGAAGCAATTTATCTGACTTGTTAGCACTCAGATTTGAAGAAGTGGGTAGCACCTTAGAAGGATTTGATCTAATCCTCACTATTTTAGGTTGTGCCTATCAACCAAGGTAAGAGAACCTATATTGTAGCTTCTATTTTGTGAAGGAGGTGAAAATATCCTTGTATTATGCATATTGTATGGAGATGGCCTTGAGAAAACATGATCAATTTCCCATTATTCAAACTCAATAGATTTGTCACTACTAAATGATGGAAATGCTTTCAAGACAAGGCTAAGGCTACTAAAGACATGGTATGATCCTGATTTGCTTTGTGCATTTTGTAAATGGATTGCATTCTTTTGTTGACACACAATATAATGTAAGGGTGTTATAGGTAGGATGAGTTAATTTGAAATGAATTTTGGGTGGGAAATATTCAGAAAAGACTAACCATAATTTACCAACTTCTTTGAGGACCTTTACAAATATTAAAAGACTCGATAAACAGAAATGCTTCAAAGAGGTTAAGGTGTTCCTTCAACCAGGATATGTGCATCAAATGGAAGCCTAGATCTGCACTCTTCCACACAATATCTGATGATTTATCACAAAATCTTGAGTTAAATGAATCAACAAAGCATTTAGAAATTTCTATTCTATCAGACCTAAGGTACCCCCAAAGGTTTACAATCAAATATATATCAAGGAAAGAAGAGTGAATTTAAATTTGTTTATCCCTTCATCAGATGAAAGCTCTTCTAATTCTAGAATTGCAAATGCCACTAAGCTATTACCAAAATTAGATCTACATGATCAAAAGGAAATTCCAAACACCAGATTGCAATAGGAGCAAGAAACACAAATTGAAAACATTCAAAACATAAGTAAATGTAAATTTTACCAAGAGACAGCACAAAATAATCTAGAATGACCAAATTTATCAGCAGGGGAATGTTATAAGAACAATCTCAGAGCTTTTTAGTGGCTATACATCTACAACCAACCTAACATGATACAAATTTGATGTAAAAAAGAGTTAAAATGGTTCTCAGGTGGTTTCTTAGAGAATGGGCTTCTTCCTAGATTTTCCTATGAAAAATTATAAGTTTCTTCGACCCTTTACATGAAAAATTCATACAATATATACATTTTCACTCACTCACTCACTTTTCCCCTCAAATCTTCCCTCCAAAAGTGGAATATTTGGAGCACCTTTGCTTTACAATTTTTTTGGAAAATGACATTCAACAAAATCACAAAAGGTTGTCAGTTATTCTTTCAAAAGGTGAATCATTACAAAAATTTCATCATTCTTCAAAGTGGAAGCACGTTTTTCATTCCCCACGCATGTAGACCCCTTTCATTTCATTATTTCATCTTTTCCTTTCCCAATTTTTACTCTACAACTTTGGATCTGGTAATTCATGTTTTTCATGAATTAAAGTAAAAATTCATTTGAAATATGCTTTGGATTCACAAATTGAGCCCCTAATTTGATCAATTCGGACCCTGCAGGCCAAAACGACACAAATTGGCAAAAAAATTGATGAAGATTGATGCAAAAAATGCATCTCCAAATATCCTAGAGCTCAAATGGCGGCCAAACTAGTGAAATGCACAACTACCATTGATCTATTCTTATCTTTAAATCTGAGCCCTCCACGTGGCAGATCCGGGAAAAATAGGCCTCGAGGACACTTTTGACCTTTTTATAACTTTTTAAAATTTGCAAAAATTCTTTATTTCCTCTACCACTCCACCTTTGCAATTTGGGTCTAACACGTGGTGTAATATGACTGGATATGGAGTCACGGCTCAATTTTACACATTTTACATCTTTTTAGACAAAGGAAAAAATTTTAATTTTCCTCCACGGCTCCGCCCTCCCACAAGACACGTGTCCTCATATGATTGGCTGAGGGGCAGCGCTTCTCATTTCATATTTTAATCATATTTTGCGAAGGAAAATTTTTAACATTTCATCCACCATCCCGCACCTCTGCCATTGACTCCTCAGATGAATTTTGACCTTTTACCTTCGGCTTGCGGGCCCATTTTGATGATTTTCTCCCCCTTTTCCAAAATGGGAAAAATTTCTAACTTTCCTCTCGAGCCTCCAAATTTTCCCCACGTGGTCCGATGTTGACACATGTCTTCATCCCATTGGCGAAGTTTTTGGTCCAATTTTATACTTTAACTCTTTTTCACCAAAGGCCAAAAAGTATCAAACTCCTCCACCTTTCCATCTCCCTACCTGCCACATGTCCTCCTCTAATTAGATGTGGGCCTTAGGGGATTTTCTTCATTTCCATGCATTTTCCAAAGTTCCCTAAGGCACAAAATGACCCACCCATCCACCTTCACTCTGCCTACGACACGTGTACCTCCTCTAGGGCTTGCGGAGCTGCAGGGGGCAACTTGCACATTTTCCAAAAACATAAAAACATTAAGTTTTTAGAAATGACCTACCAATCCTTGTCCAATTACAAATGGCCACGTATGCAAAATTATATGAGCTATAATTTTATGGGAAAAGGACCCCAGTATGACCAGTCAAAAAAACACGAAATTGCAACGACCCCAAAATCAATTTTTTCTTCATGGGTGAAGAATTTTTTTATTAGAAGAAAAATGGAAAGTGAGTTTAGGAAATTTACGACCATTGTAAAAACATAAATTTTTAGGAAAATAAGTACAAATCGAATGATTTCAAGCTCCAAAGGCCGGAAAAAATGAAAAAATGGCAGAGGCATTTGAAATGAGAAAAATTAGGGCAAAACGCAAAGTAAACTTGGGGATTCCTTTAGAATGGTGAAAAATGGAGGAAATGTGAACAACACATAGCACTCAAACACAAAAATGAGTTGTTTTTGTCAAATTTGAAGTATATGAGAATCCCAAAACTGTTTTTCCTCAGAAACAGGGAAAAAATGCATTTCTCCTTAGCAAAACAAGGATGTTTCAAATTGGGCACCAATAGACATAACAAGAGACAACGTTGAGGAAGGCTTGTTTTCCATTGGGAGTAAGATCTGGAGGTAGAATTGAAAGGGAAAGGAGTTAAAAAATACTTATACCAAAGGTCATGTGGGTCAGTTTCAATGTTTCCTACAAATTTAACGTCTCATAATAGATAAGAAGGTGATTGCAACCTTTGTACTGTGAAAAATATTTTTGAGTCGGAGGGTGAAGTGGGTATGTGAAAAGCGAGAAAGACCATGGTGTCCATGAATTTGTTAGTGGAATGCAAGGTGGTTTGAAGTTCATAATGGTCAAAGGTAGTCAAAAGCATGTCAACATGATGTTTATACTTTTGAAGTATCTTGTTATGACACTGGTATATACCATTGACTTGGTTCATAACTAGTTGAGATTCACCAAATATATTAATTGATTTAACATATAAGGCTATGGTGGTTTGAAGACCTAATATGAGTGCTTCATATTCACGATGTTGTTATTATAATCAAAATCTAGTTTGAAAGATAATGACATAGGATCATCGTCAAGAGGAATGAGGATAAGTCTTGCACTAGCCCCATGCTAACATTTAGAACCATCTAAGAATAAGGTCATCTAGTAAATAGTATCATTTAGGGAGAGGGTAGAAATGGATTCATCAAGGATATTGAACTTTACAAGATTGGTTTCTACGAAGAGAGGTGTGTCTATGAGTTGGTCACCAATGGTTTGTCCTTTGACTAAATTTTGATGGATGAGTTCGATATCTTAGTCTCGCAAGAAACATGAGCCAATGTGCAACACGTTGGTGTTGGTAAGGATTAGCGTACATATAATGTAAGGGTTAAATATTGGTGAAAATGAAAGGTTTTATGGTTTAGTAAGTAATGGAAAATTTTAGTGGTGAAATATACTAAGAAAGGGAATTTTTTTGATGTGAGTATATCTATTCTTGTAGTCTAAAAGTGTACGGATAATATAATAAACTACTTGCTTCCTATGTTTCTTGTTGCGATGAGTGATCATGGCACCTGAGGGGAATGATCAGTGGTAGAAATGTAAAGGTAAAATGGTTGGTCATATTTAGGTGGAATGAGCATAGGTGGTTGGAGGAGGTATTTTTAAGGTGTCGAAGGATTTGTGGTATTAATCATCCCATTTGAAGGAGACATCCTATTTTAGAAGATGATGAAATCCATGTTAGCGGTAGGAAAGTTGAGAAATAAAGTGATGAATAGATTGCAACTTGCCTTGAAAAATACGAAGTTGACGAAGGTTAGTAGGTGGAGGAATCTTGAGAATAACCTTGATTTTAGTGGGATCAAATTCAATTCCATGTAAATAAATGATAAAACCAAGGAGCTTTCTGAGAGAACAATGAAGACACACTTCTTAAGTTAAAGGTGAATGCAATATTTGATGAGATGGTCAAAGAAAACCTTAAGGACTGTAAGGTATTTGACCCGATGTTTTTATTTGGTAAGAATATCATTGACATAATATTCCAATATGTTATGCATGATTTCATGAGAGATATAAGTCATAGCTTTGCTTATATTTAGAACCAATAGTTTTAAGGAAAAAGGGCATGACACGATAGCAGAAGGTCCCCCAAGGAGTGATGAAGGAAGTTTTATGTTGATATTTCAGGTGAGTAATATTTGGTTATAACCCAAGAAACTATCCATGAGTGATAACATCTCATGGTGGCGGTGAGATCAACTAGTTGGTCAATACTAGGTAGAGGAAAGTCATCTTTGGGGAAAGCTAGGTTAAGGTCACAAAAATATGTGTAAATACGAGTCCCCCTATTACTTTTATAACAGAAAAATGTTAGAGATACATTGGGGATAATCAATGGGTAGAATGAAGGAAATAAAAGGAGGGGCCAAAGTTCTTCTTTGAAAAGAAGGGCAATGTGAGGATGCATTTTTGCAACTTGTTTCATGGGTTTGGCATCGGGAATGGTTACAATATTTTAGACCACAATGTTTGGGTTAATACCGAGCATATCGGTGTAGGACCAAGAAAAAAATATTTATGATCCCAAAGGAAAGAAGTGAAAGCTTCATGTTCAACAACATCTAGAGATTATCCTATTTTTAGAAAGTGTTGGTCATCCTAAGTGTGAATATTGATTTTTATGGTTAATTCATTCAACATAGTTTGCATCTCAAAAGGTAACAATAGATGAATATAAAAATCTTCCACACCAAGGTAGGTGAGAATAGAATCATTATCCCGACATTTAAAGATGTTAATATAAGTTGTATCACCATCGATCATATTAGGATGCAGGAAGGAAGAGAAGATGGAGCTTCACCATCACGCCGATAAGTCGGAGGTCCCAAGAAATGGTGTTCATATTTTTAGTAGGAATGGATTCTAGATCCGTAGACCGTGTAGGTGAAGGTTGTGAGGTAGGTGAATGGGGTAGGGAAGGTTTATTGTCCCGCATGAGTTCAACTCGGGCCTTCTTGGAAGGTGGTTCAAAAGTCTTATACCACTGTGGTCTTTATGCTTATGGGTGGTTCAAGGAATGATAATATGGAAAAATTATTCATAGAAACCAAAGGAAAACCTTTCCAAGTAGAGTGATGGAGGAAGGTGTGGGTGAAGTGGTAGTTGGTGAGAGATTTAAGGTTGGAGGAAAATGGTCAAGTTTGGGAAGGTGGCTTAGGCGAGTAGGTAGAAGCATAAATTCCCCCATACGTTAAGTTGGTGAAAAGGTGGGGAGGACTGTAGGGGAAAAATTCACCTACATGGTCATCATAGTGGGGATGTTGGTGAAGTTTACCATACTCTTAAGGAGTAAGGAATGTGTCAATGTTATAAAGGTGGTACTCCCCCAGAGTGAGGCATTGAAAAACACCTTCTAAGGGATCAGTAGTTGGTATGTGGGTAGTGGGAATGGATAAATCACCAAAAGTGGGAAGAAGAAGCATTGGATGTTTGAGAAGTAGATGGGTTGGTTGATGGTTCAGTTGTAGAAGAAACAACAACAGTGGGAATAAAGGAGTTGGTTATGGAAGATGTAGTGGTAAAAGTGGTCGATGGGGGAATAGCTAAAGAATAAGTGGTAGCAGTGGGTAGATGCATTAATTGGTATAAGGAAATCATTAGGTCATTTGATCATGTTACGGGTTTTAAATGGTGAAGGATAAACTGGGATGGTGTAGTTATTTCCTTCATGTTCAAATTTTAAAATATGGTGTAAGGTTGAAGTAAAACAACCAATGGCACGAATCAAGGGTCACCAAGCAAGAATTTGTATTGGAATTCCACCCTAAGATATAGAATAATTCAGAATAGTACGTGGATGTGGAGAATGATAGTGTTAAGGGAAAATTTTATGGTATCATTAAATGAACACAACATAATTGGGTTATTTTGCATGCAATTGGAAGGGATCTGCATTTGTTGATACACATAGGAGGAAATAATGTTGGTACTAATTCCTCCATCAAGCATAATAACACCACAGAACATGTATATCATCAACGTAGACTTAAATGAATAGGGTGGGGTTAGGATCATCCAATTTGAGAGGTATAATCTCAAATCGTTAGAAAAAATGAGAGTGAATACTTGATAATTGGTAGTAGGAGTAGAGGAAGGGGGAAAAGTGGTGAGATAGGAAACATGGTGAGGAGCAATAATGGATGCAACAGGTGTTGGGTAATTAGGTATAACCTTAATAGATTACAAGACATCAATGAAGGATTGAAGATGAGACTACAAGGTTTGGATGAGGTGGTATAAATATATTTTGAGAGGAGACTGGTCCAATTTTTAAGCATTGTATGATGGGAAACCCTATCGAAATAGGGTATGTGGGTCCAAATATGGTGATTTTGGGTACATGTATAGATGGAATGTTGAGTAAATGAGTAGTTTATGAGCTATTTGTTTTCTCCTTTCCTTTTTCCATCTAGGATCAAGTGGTAATTTGAACCATATTGATCTATGGTGAAGAAGAAAGTGAGTTGTGAAAGGTGTAGCGATAGGATGAAAAAAAATATGGTGAGGGAATGTAATGGTTTTTTGAAAGCAATGCGGTGCATTGACATTATGGTGGAGGTTCAGATAGATCTCTGATGTAGACCATATTGATCTCAAATGTTGGAGGAGGATAAAAGGGTTTTCGAGGTGGAGATGGTGTTTCCCTGAATAGGTATGGGAAAAGGTTGTGTGGTAGTAGGTGTAGGTGGAATAGGATCCTCATCTAAAAGATCATCATCGTTAAGTTTTTATTCGAGAGGAAATAGTTAGAGAAGAATAGTCTTAAGAGCCTTACATTTCTCCACATCAGTCTATGACACATGATTGTAAGCAAAAATTTTGGTATCATCAAACCCTTCTAGTCTAGGTTTGAGTGGGTTGTAAGATCTACGCAGTGGTAATGTGATGACAAATATTTTTAAAAGGTTAGCTAAGATGTTTGCTTAAGACCCCCGCTAATAGATCACAATGTCAAGTAAGTGTGGGTGATTTTGGTGGGAGATGCATCACTGGAGGTGGAATCGGAGGTTGAGTAAGTTTGACTACTTGTTTGATAGAAATTACGGTTTTCAGTTTGGGTTGCACCTTATTGGGTAAAGGTGTAGTAGGTGAACTATTTGTTGGAGGAGGTTTAGGTTAAACTACCTATTTATAAGGTAATGGGGTTTTGGGCTTCGGTTTCACCTTCTTGGGTAAAGGTGAAGAAGGAGTGTGATATGTAGAAGGGAAAGTGGTGGCGAGAAGGTGGCGGGTTAAGCAAGGAAATAATGGAGGTGCAGTGAAGGTGGTGGTAAGAGGAAATGTGGAAGGGACTGGTTGAGGAGAAGGGAATGGCATGGGTAATGATGAGGATACAAGAAGTGGTGTAGGTATAGGAGGTAGAAAGAATGTAGGTAATGGTGAAGGTGTAGGATGTGTAGGTAATTTGGGT
Source organism: Taxus wallichiana var. yunnanensis (assembly GCA_018340775.1). Lineage (NCBI taxonomy): Eukaryota > Viridiplantae > Streptophyta > Pinopsida > Cupressales > Taxaceae > Taxus > Taxus wallichiana. The sequence goes on from CM031240.1 coordinate 624,102,661, forward strand.
GGAATAGAGGATCATAATGAGGAGGTGGGCTGTTGTATTTTTGTTTTACCTTGGATAAGATGTTTTTCAAATAAGGTTGATGGGTGGGTACCTAGGATAAATGGAAGTGGTGAAGGTGATAGAAGGGTAGTGGGAAAATATTATGTATGCAGCCTAAGAGGTTGGATCTTCCTCTTAGGTGGTGGAATAGTATTTGGAATGACTTGTGTGGACATGTATAACTCCCATTTGATAGGAGGATGGACAAGGATTGATATTGACATGTTTCCCAATGTGGTAATGGGTCTAGATGTGGAGGAAGATATAGGTGCAGGTAGGGTTTTAGGAATAGGAAAAAAAATTGATGGTAATGTTTTAGGTGTGGGTGAGGGTGATGAAGAAGGGGTAGCTATAACTAGCATGGGCATGGTGGGTTTGGTTTTCTAAAACACCTGTGGATAGATCATGGAAGTGTTAATGGACAACATCTGCATTTGAGTTGAGACAGGTAGTCAAAGGTGACTCAAAGCATGGAATTGTCAACATAATCCAAGTGGTTAGCCAAATGTGAGAATGGCACTGATGTAGAGGATGATGATGTTGATTTGGTAGTAATCCATGTAAAGAATTTATGTGAGACAAGGTAATGGTTGGCTTCCACCTCTGCGGGTAGAAGAGTTGAGAGCATATCAATATGATCCTTGAAAGCTAGTGAATAATTATCACCAACAAAACATACGCACTACTAATGGATCATGTGTGGGTAGGGGAGAAGGTAAGGTGGATGAGGTGGGTTCTTATTTTGGTGAAGAATAAGGTAAGCATGACTCTCCCATAGGTAGGAGAGTAAGTACTATGGGTTGTTCATCAAGTTGAGAGGTGAGTGGGGAAACTGCATCGATAGATATGGTGGACTCCTCTATGGGTGGAGGAGAAGATAAGGGGGAATCCTCCATGGGTAGAGGAAAAGATGAAATAGGTCCCTCTATGGATGAAGGAGCTCATGCAATAATCTCCTCGATAGATGGAATGGGAGGAAATTGAGCAGAAGGAGTTGGTATGATGTCAAAAATGACATGAACCTCATGAATGTTACTATCACTGGTCGAAGTTTCACCGGTTTGGTTAGATGATGGGGTGTGATTTGGGAACGAATTCTTGAAGATGTGAATGTTTTGATTAGCTGGTGTGTTAGGGTTATCCAAGACGAGATATCCATTATCTAATATTTCTTGAATGATTTTTTGAAAGTTATACAATTTCCATTTCTGTGACCTCTAACGCGATGATAGTTGTAGTAATCATTTTCTTTATACCATGTAGGAATAGGGAAAGAAGGGTTAAAACTAGTATGTGGTTTGATGGGTAGAAGAGCGATTGCTCCGAGCTTTTAGAATTTTTCTAAAATCGAAGAGTAGGGTTCTCCTATGGGAGTATATTTTTGTTTCTCCCACTTGAACTAAAAATACTAAACATCGAAAGGTTGAAAGAAGGTTTTGATTGGTTAGATGGATGAGATGGTTTGGCTTTCAAAACTACTACATTGGCAGATCCTTTTGCTTTTAAATAATTATTTTTGGTTTGGAAGAATAAGATGTATTAGTTGATTTAAACACAACATTCTCACTACACAATTGTATCTTCTCTTTAATGGCATGGATTTCAAGTTTTTGGGCCATGTTGAATGCTTTGTCAAACCTACGAGTGTTTGAACTTGGAGAGTTGGCAAGATGTGTCTAGAACAAGATCTCGGTGAACAAATCGATCAACTCCATCGAGGTAATTGGAATGTGAGTTAATTGATCAGGTTGTGCCAATTAGTGAAAAAATATGTAACAAATTTGTCTTCATATTAGTGTGTCATGTATAATTCAATCATGGTGACCTTCTTGACAATGTTGATAGAAAATTTCTAGAAAATCCTGAGCTACGTTATTAAATGAAAAGATGGTGTGCCTAGGTACAACACAATACCAATCTAAAGTTGGTCCCATTAAGGACATTGGGAAAGTATGTAAGACAAAAGTTTCATTGTGAGAGATGAGATAACACACATGTTTAAAATATTGCAAGTGTTGTTGCGGGTTTTCTTTGCTATTAAATCAGTTGAATTTAGGCATTTCCCTATGCGCAGGGTATGGATGAATCGGAATGGATGGATTAATGGGCTTGTTGAAAATATTGTTGTATGTTAGAGAGTTACGTGAGCTGGAGACAAATGCTTATTGTCTACATCTTTTCCATCTTCATTTTAGTAAGATCATTTATGGGTTGTGATGATAAAGCACCCCCTGTAATATAAGGAGGGAGATAAGATGGGTATGATGTGGACAAAACTCTAGTATGTGGTGGTGTTGAGTATAAAAATTGTGATGAAGGAACATAGGATGGAATAGATGTGGAGGGAAAGTACCCTGGGTAAGTGGTAGATGAAATAGGGGGTTGTTGGTGATAGGTGTAGGTAGGTGGGGTGGATGTAAAGACTCTCATAGAAATCAAAGGAAGATACTTTGTGGGATGGAGAGGACAAGGTTTTGGAATGGAGTATGGGTTCTTTGAAACTAGTGGTGGCTGAGATGTAATAGGTATATGAGAAGTGGAGGATGTAGATAGACCTATACTAAGGGTGGTTGATGAAGGCATGGTGGAAATTGTAGGGTATCTTGACTTTGAAGGCACGATAGATGATGTAGGTGCATCATATATCAATGATGTAGGGTCAATATGGAAACCACATGTGGTAAGGTGGAAGAGGCTAAGGCTATGCTAGTAGTTGCTAATGAAAAAGTGGTTATGAGACTAGGAGGAATAGAAATGAACATGTCATATACAAGCTACCTAATGAATCATGGGTAGATGAATGACTAAGGTAATACTTGCAGAGTGACGGGGTTTTGATCAACGAGTCTCACAAACTCCTCATCACCAGTGGGTATGATAAGAGACTGATTAGGGTCCATAGGTGATGAGATAGAAGGTGGTGATGGGCTAGGTGGAAGAGGCTAGTAGCTAGCATGAAACACGAGAGTGTTGGCTTGTCTATGAGTCAAAACCATGTGACTGATAATAGAACTAGTGATCTGAGCTTTGTTGATGATGCAAAAACATATAAAAGTGGAGAAAAATGGATCTAGAAGGTGGGATTTGATCATTTTTTTGATTTGAAAAATTAGAACAGAGACCATCACCAATTGGGTAACCGATGTTGGTATAAAAGGGTAACCATCACTGAGTCTCTAGACCAATGTTGGTTATTGGGGAGAAATGAAAGGTTTGCAAATCTAGTAATAAATGATGAAAATGAAGTGAAACTAGATTCTGAAGGTGATATCAAAGACTTAGAATTATATTGAAGTGATAGAGGAAGTCACAGAAGGTGATAGGTGTGAATGAAACATTATCCAGAGAATTGACCGAAACAACTCGAACTAATAGCGGTCGGTCAATCGATGGTGGTATGATGATATAACCGATGGCGGTCATTGGACCAATACCGGTTACTATGAAATCTATGAAAATATGGAAAATAGTGATTTTTTTAATTTAGATCAAATAAAAGGACCAAATCAGAAGATGAGAATGGTAATGATTAGTAGCAACACACTAAGAAATAGTTGGAATACACCAACTATGATTGTGGAGTATGTAGGTAGAGAAAAATGGAGAAATGAATTCACACTTCAAAACAAAAATCAAGAAAAAGCTAGAAACATAAAATCCTATGTTGTATATTTTATGTTATGGCTTATGCCATTTAGGAATGAGTTGTGAATAGAATAGATTTTTGGTTGCCAAAGGTGCCCTATGGAAATGGTCAACTATGGCTAGTTTCGTAAATTTTGGTATGGTGTCCTTGTTGGTTGCTCAAACATGTACACCGCATCTCGGATCTCTTAAAAGGGACCAAGGTGTCCGAGACCACAATGGAACCTGTCCCCAAGTTGTGGGACCTGCAAGCTTGGGATGGATGTTCGAGAAGGCTGGTTCCTTTATCTATCTCTACTGCTACCACTACTCCAAGTGCTTGAAAGGGGAAACTAAGCTAAGAATTGCAAGGACCGGGGAAAGAAGGATAACAAGAAGTAAACTACACTAAAAGGTGATAGCACTAGAAAAGAGGGATGAAAACTATCTATTCTAAGAAAGAATAACAGGAATGTGTGAAAGGAGGACAAATACGAGTAGCATAGTAAAACCTGCATTCACCAAATCATTCTCATGGAACATAACCAAATATAGAACTGCAGGGGACACAAGTAGCATAACAATAAAAATGTAAGAGAAGAGGCAAGAAGAATGAATGTAAACACGGTAGGATAAAGAATAGTCACAAAATGATGCTTCTATTACTTCCAATAATGCATAGAATCATTATGGTGATAACGAGGCTTATATCCACATGCAAGAGCTAAACATGGAGGTCTCAACTCAAAATACAAAAATATGGGGTCCTTAGCAACATGCGTAGGGATCCGAGTGTCCAACATAACAAATGATCCTTTCTCTTACATTTATGGATGAATCCATGGAGGAAGAAATGAAAAGGAGGAAAACTGAATTTGAAACATAACCACCAACAAGAATCATTCAATGTCTATAAATCCACTTGGAAATCATGAAATATGCTTCCTCGTGCTTATTTGATGTGTTGAAAACAAAAGAGGGAGGATCATACTAAATTGGGTGGTTAGAGAAATCAAATTTGCTCATCAATGTTCAGAGAGACGTTTTCCCAATTCTCACCTACCAAATCCACCAGAATTTGAAATTTGAATTTCAGCACTGCTTTATAATGTCGCATATTTTTATCAAGTTCAAGTACACGCCAATCCGAGCTCTATAGCTGATAATATAGCTATCAATATATGTCATAGTCATCATTGTATACAATACATGTGGTGCACGCTGATTGGCTGAAATGGTGGCTAAATTTACAACTATTTGTCATTTCTACCATGTGTTAATCATTCATTTGTTGCAAGGATTTAGTGCCCTGTTGGCGTGCCTTGATTGGTCACATGCTACACACTTAAGCATGTCAAAAGATGATCTTGCATAGAAGTGCACATGGAGAAAATAGAGGTAAGTGTGGACCAGTGTGTGCGACACGCACGGGGAGATGAATCAAACCGGTGAGTAGAGAACATATGGTTAAGGTGTAACTATTACAAAGTAATGGGTGCGGCACATGAAGGGTCAAAGACTTAGGTGTGTGGGGTGGAAAGAAACTGACTTAGAATAAGGTGAATGCACGGAAGGTGGGTGTGAGGGGAAGTGGAAGGAAAAAAGAAAGGGGAATGCAGGTAAATTATGACCTAAGAGTGTGCCAAATGATTTTGAGCACGTAAAATTCTTCAATAGATAACTTAGGGCTAGAATGTGTATGTAAGTTATCCTAAATCATTAGGGGAGTTATTTGGATAATAGTTTTGGTGACTTTCAGGGCCATCTTCCTACTACATGCAAGAGACCAAGCCTAAAGCATCCATTGGGAATGGAGTCTTCTTGTTCAATCATGAAAATTCCCCTGTTATCACTTTGAGCATCATTTTTGCACTTTGTCCTGAATCTCACAACTGTTGAGAGAAGCTTTGCACATAGGAAGTACGCAAGAGGAAATATCTATGTATAAAAAAATGTGCAAGGAGCACACTTGGAGGAATTGAAACTACTTTAATATATACAATATGATGTAAAAACCTAATGAAGGGTTAATCATTCATTTGTTGAAAGGATTCGGTGCCCTGTTTGCACACCATGATCGGTCACATGCTACACACTTAAGCATGTCAAAATATGATCTGGCACAGAAGGGCACATGGAGAAAATAGAGGAAAGTGTGGAGGGAGCATGCGTGATGCACATGGGGAGATGAATCAAACCGGTGAGTAGAGAACGTATGGTTAAGGCACAACTATTACAAAGTAATGGGTGTGGTACGTGAAGGGTCAAAGACCTAGGTGTGAGGGTGGAAAGAAATTGACTCGGAAGAAGGTGGACGCATGGAAGGCGGGCATGAGGGGAAGTGGAAGGAGAAAGGAAAGGATCATGCATGTAAACTATGACCTAAGAATGTGCCAAATGATTTTGAGTGCGCACAATTCTTCAATAGATAACTTAGGGCTAGAATGTGTATGCAAGTTATCCTAAATCATTAGGGGAGCTATTTGGATAACAGTTTTGGTGAATTTTGGGGCCATCTGCCTGCTAGATGTAAGAGACCAATATCCCAAGCATCCAATGGGCATGGAGTCTCGCTTGTTTAATCATGAAAATTTCCATGTTGTCACTTTGAGCATCATTTTTGTACTTTGTCCTGAATCTCACAACTGCTGAGAGAAGCTCTGCACACTGGAAGCAACAAAAAGAGCATGTGTAGGAAGCACATGAGAGGAAAGAACTATGTACAAACAAACAATGTACACAAAACACACTTGGAGGAATTGAAACTACTTTAATATATACAATATGATGCAATAAACCTAATGAAGGGTTAATCATTCTTTTGTTGCAAGGATTCAAAGACTCTATTGGCACACCTTGACTAGTCACGCATGCACACTTAAGCATGTCAAAAGATGATCTAGTATAGAAGGGTGCATGGAGAAAATAGAGGAAAGCATGGAGAGAGCATGCCCAACACGCACGAGGAGATGAATCAAACTGTGAGTAGAGAATGTATGGTTAAGGCATAACTATTACAAAGTAATAGGTGCGGCATGCGAAGGGTCAAAGACTTAGGCATGCGGGGTGGAAATAAAATGACTTAGAAGAAGGTAAATGTATGGAAGGTTGGTGTGAGGGGAAGTGGAAGGAAAAAGGAAAGGGCACGTAGGTAAACTGTGACCTAAGAATGTGCCAAATGATTTTGAACGTGCACAATTCTTCAATAGATAACTTAGGGCTAGAATGTGTATGCAAGTTATCCTAAATCACTAGGGAGCTATTTGGATAACATATTTGGTGGCTTTGGGGCCATCCGCCTACTAGATGTAAGAGACCATTATCCTGAAGCATCCATTGGGCATGGATTATGCTTGTTCAATCATTAAAATATCCTTGTTGTCACTTTGAGCATCATTTCAGCACTTTGTCCTGAATCTCACAACTACTCGAGAAGCTCTGCACACTATAAGTAGAAAAAGAGTGCGTGCGAAGCACGTGAGAGGAAAGAACTATGTACAAACAAACAAAGGTGCATGGAGCACACTTGGAGTAATTGAAACTACTTTAATATATACAATATGATGCACCAAACCTAATGGAATGGTTTGAGATAGATCCCATAAACTGAGATTTGTAGCGCCTTTGCCATTTAGATGAGTTAACTTGAAAGAGTTAGCTTATTTGTAGGACTTGATGTTGTATGGGCCACTCCAAATTACATCAAACTTTGAATGGTGCCTTGGTTTAGCTCTATCAACATCCCATTTTAGATCCAGGTCCCCAAATTTGAAAGCTTAAGGCATAGCCTTTCTGTCAAACCATTTCTTTGTTGCTTCTTGATGTTGTTCTAGCTTGATCATGGTAGATTTTCTGAGTTCTTCAAGATGAACCAGCTCTACCATCCTAATTTCTCTCTAATCCATAACCTCGATTCCAGCTGCTGGGCAAGCACTAATGAATTTAGTTCTAGTGTCAAAGGAAGGGTGGCCTCCTTTCCATATAAAATCTTGTAAGGTGAAGTTCCTATTACCTTTTTGAATATGATTCTATCTTCTCGGAGCACACACGAACCTTTATATACCACTGTCTTTGGCTGGTGTTCATTGTGCAATTCATGATTCTAATCAGGTTCTTGTTTGTTGATTCTACCAGACTGTTTCCCTGAGGGTAATAGTAGGAAGAAGTTTTCAGGTAAATTCCCAAACTAAGAGCCAAATCAGTTATTTTAGCACCAAGGAAGGCCTTTTCATTATTAGAGATAATGGTTTGAGGAATTCCAAACCTTGTGACTAAACTCTCAAAAATTCAAGGATGACTACCTGAGTTAATTCCTTAAGCGTGATAGCTTCTGTCCATCTGGTGAAGTAATATGTAGCTGTCAGCACCCATTTATGTCCACCACTTGAAGGTGGATTGATCATGCCTATGAAGTTGAGACCCCATTGCGTAAAAGGCTGATCCGCTTGGATTGGTTAGAGGGGAAGTGCTGCCAATATTTTCTTTCCTACAAAGAAAGCACATTCCTTGAATTTTTGAACCACCTATGTGCATCTACAAACAGGTAGGCCAAAAGATACCTATCATTATGATCTTCATTGTTTTGGTTTTGTTTGGCAAAGAAGTGTCCACCAAAGAATCCATCATGAAATTTTGCTAACACTTGTTCAGTCTATGTGTCGTTGATACATCTTAACAACACACCATCTAGATTTCTTTTGAAGAGAAGTCCATCAATCAAAACATAAGGAATAGATTGCAACCTTAGATGCCTTCTCTTTGCTTTATTCAAACCAGGAGGATATACACCCTCGAATGGAATGTGATCATCTCCTTCATCCAGTCATGTACATTGGGGTCTATATTCTATTCATGTTCTACATGTGGGAGGTCTTCATCCAGAAATAATGAAGCCTCAAGTTCACTCTGCACATCCTCAACAATTTGCTTGTAGAGTGCACTATCTCTTACCAGCTTTTTGGCCTTAATAGTCACATCATATTCCATGATTTTTGTCACCCATCACACTCTTCTTACTAATTTCTGCTCCCATGATGAAGTCTCTGACAGATGAGTGGGAGACTAACACCTTGATATGATTTATGGCGAGTATAATTTTGAATTTCTTGAGCATGCGCATGATTCTCGAAGACTTATTTCTCCATGTTACTATATTTTAACTCATAATACTTCTCTTCCTTCTATTGTCACTTTGTATTTTTGGCATAGAGAGATGAAGGCCTATTTTTCTTCATGCACACAAGTCCTGCAAGCAGCAGCTCCTTTCTGTGTGTAATAGTAATGGAGGAGTAGTTATTTTGCATGGCACACATGTATCTTTCTTCACCCTTGAACTCATCATCAGGGCTGAATATTTTATCTAAGGTGACAAGACCTTTAGGCAACTTATTTGTATTTATCTATATTACTTGGTCACCATAGCTATCATGCAAGTCAGCTTGCATACTTGATGAAAATTTAGCTTCATTCTGGATAAACTGGATGATCTGCACATCACTATCAAACACTTGCCAGCTGGTGTTATTATCTGGAATGGATGGTCTGATTACCATCTTAATGTGTTGAGTGTTTCCTTTGAAAAGTCCTCAGCAGGAGAAAATTGTGAACCGAGTGTGGCCATTTGGTCAGCCTCTTTGTTCATTCTATGTGGAACTACCTGCAGATTAAGAGCATCAAATCTCTCAAGTAGGTCCCAAAATCTATGTTTATAAGATTTAAGAAGCTTATTATTTGTCTAGAATTTGTTGGTGACCTGGTGGATGACCAATTTTGTGTCCCCAAAGATCTGCAATGCTTTAATTTTCTTCTTTTTAACAATAAGCAAACCATGCACCAACGCTTCATATTATGTCACATTGTTAGAACATGCAAACTACATCCTATGCGCGAAAAATAATTTCTTATCTCTAGGAGAAATGAGAAACACTCCCACTCTTGCACCATTTCTACTTTTGGATCAATGAAAGTATAACTTCCATAGACCAGTTTGAACTTTGTCTCTCTATAAGTGCACTTGGAAGTGTAGTGTCTTCTTCTAGAATACAATAAGTACCAAGCCCAATTTCATAGGATTCTAGTTCTTTAGCATAGGGAAAAAAATTTTGATGCCTCTCTGCCCATTCATCAATTACTATGTCTAGAACAAAGGGTGGAAGAGACTTCTCTTTAGGAACCGAAACTTTTTCTTCTTGGATAAGACAATTGGCTTGGTGAGGAGATGGAACATATGGCTCTACATGATAAGAAAACATAGGCTCAGCTTGTATGGTAAAACAGGTACCATACCTTGTTTTGAGTAACATATGAGACCAATCAGAAGACAAGTAACCACCCATTTTAGCAGTAAATTCTCTTGATAGACATAGAACAAACAAAGGAGGTAGGTCAATAATTGACACATCTTGAGTAATTGTTAGGCTTGTATATGCATGGAGGGTTAACTCAAGATTTTTGATGACTCCCAAGGTAGTTACAACTGAGCCATCAAGTTGTAGGACTCCATTAGAAAAAGGGCTGTATTTCATACCTAAGACATCATCTATCTTCTTAGGCATAACATAAGTACTAGCGCATGAGTCAACTAAGAAGCTATGCTAGGTGTTTTCCTATAATCAAGGACATATAGAAGGGTGGGGTCTTAGAAATTTTGCTTACTTGTTTCTCCTCTTCTTGGTAGATTTTGACAGAACTGCATGGCTTCTACATAACTAGGTCAACACACAGAAGTTGCACCAGAGCTTCATGTAGTAGATCCATCTGAGATGGAATTGTCAGGGCATCCCACATTGTGACGTTTATGTTTATTTTCTTCATCTAGTCAACAATGCTCAACGGAAGCCCCCTATGTTGTGCATTTGGGGAACAACATCCCTTCTTGACCGGTCGGGTGCGGAAGTATAAATTTTAGCTGGAGAAGAGGCCTAGCCTACCAAAGGATGGGCACACACTGCTTCAAAAGGAGCTTTACGCAGGACCTCATGTATATGGGTTTGAATGTTTTTACTACAAGAGGTCTTGTCTGATTCTTTTTCTTCTAAAGATCTACTTGTATTTTTGGGACTGTGACTTGCACGCCTAACTCTAATATTATTTTCTTGTATCTTGTGTTATCTACAAATTGGGCATGCGGTCTGTTTGTATCTTCTATAACTTGGTTGATTGTATAGAAGTCCTCAGCACCAAAGAACATCAAATTGGTTTCCGGGGAAACTTATGGTCCTTCTAGATTATCTACTTCATGGGTGCTTATTGAGGGCTCATAGGATGAAGCATTCTAGATCATGAAGGCTTGGGCATGCACAACATTAGCACAATGGTATTGACTATGAGGAATTTTGCAAGGAAGCACCACTCTGATTCTTATGCCAAGTTATTTTGAACCTGGAACAAGCACTCAACTTGTATCTTGGGTCTGGAAGAGAAGGTGTGGGAGGGACAGCCTATAGGGGCAGATGTGCATTACGTTGCCATCTATCATTCTGCTGGTTGGGCATGTATCTTTGATTTCCGTATTGATTTTACCAAGGCTGATTGCCTTGGCCATGCGCCTGATTGGAAATGCCTCTATACACTTGTGCTTGTTGCCTTTCTAATGATATGACCTTGTTTGATAAATTTCTGATCAAGGCCTTCAATTCTTCATCTTTATTTTGTTGTGATGGAGAATAGGACATTGAGGAAATTGGTTGCATGCTTTTCTCAGGAGTAGGAGTAGGGGCCACAGAAGGTTGGGGCACTTGTTTCATCTCTAGGAATAAGGGCATGGGAGGTCTAGGATCTAACTTTCAAACCTAAATAAGACTATTTTATGCCCTAAATACAATGTTATAAGTAGTTGGTAAGGTCCTACCTCCCATAGATTGGATCATTACTGAAATATCACTGTTGAGATCCTTAAAATAACAAAGGAAAGCATGTTGGGCTGTAGATCTTACCACAAGGGGAATTTTGTCCAAAGTCTTCAAAAATTTAATGTTGAAATCAGTCATCTACTCATTAGGTACCCTCCTTGTTGTTGTTAGTTGCTCCACCAAATATAGGTGATCTGACTTGTCTTCAAAATAACTGCATAGAGCTATTCCCAACTCATCCCAAGTGGTGATAGATCCAAGTCTCAAGCCTCGGTACCATTGAAGTGCTTTACCTTTGAAAGAGGCTGCAAGTAACCTAAATGCTACATCATTATGTGTGATCAGATAGAATGAACACACATTTTCTACATCCTAGATATGCTCCTGAGGGGTGACTTGATTCTCACCAGTAAAGTAAGGAATACTTTTGAGCACACCATTGGGCATATCATGTTGCACGGCCAAGAGTAAGGGGATCCCTCCATCAAAGTTTGCAAAAATTCTTAATGGAGGAGGTGGCTGATGTGCCATTGTAGGGCACATAGGTTGTCTGTTTGCAAGAGGAGTTGAATGGGCACAACGTGCTAGAGATAGAGATGCGTGCGTGGGCTTTCTAGAATGAAATTTTCTCGGGGATAGCTGGAGGTACTCAAAAGAGTCTTCAGTGATGCACTTATTCTTGTGTGTAATTTTCTCATGAAAGGCACTCAAGACTATTAAAACAGAGATTTTAAAATATTGGGAGTCACCAGATGTGTTTGAAAGGAGCCTCTTCAAAGGCTGAAACACTAAGTCCACACACCAGAACTTAGAGATATGAAATTTGAGATTTCAATGTTGGTCCCACCGGGCATGCCAAAAACTATTGGTTTCTCAAACACGTCTTTATCTCAAGTCTTGAAAGATCCGAGGTGTCGACACCATAATGGAACCATACCTAAGTTGTGGGACCCAATGAGCTTGGGATGGATCTCTAGAGAAGTTTAGTTCCTCTATTTATATCTCTGCTATTGTTGCTTTACTAGTGCTGAAATGGGAAACTAAAATAAGAATGTAAAGGGACAAGGGAAATAAGGATAACATGAAGTAAACTAAACTAAAAGGTGATAGCACCAAAAAAAAGGGGGCACACTATCTGCTTTTGAGCAAGAATGATAGGGAATGTGTGAAAGGAGGCCAGGCATGAGTAGCACAACAAAACATGCATTCACCAAATCATTCTCATGGAACACAACCAAATATAGAACTATAGGGGACCTGAAGTAGCACAATAATAAAAATTCAAGAGAAGAGGAAAGAAGAAGGAATTTAAACACATTAGGAAAGATAATAGTCACAAAACTATGCTTCTATTACTTCTAATAATGCATAGAACTGTTATAGTGATAAGGAGGCTGATATCCACATGCAAGAGCTAAACATGGAGGTCTACAACTCAAAATACAAAAAAGATGGGGTCCTTAGTAACATGCGTAGGGATCTAGAGTGTCCAACATAACAAATGATCCTTGATCTTACATTTATAGATGAATCCATGGAGGAAGAAAGGAAAAGGAGGGAAAACCTGAATTTGAAACACAACCACCAACAAGAAGCATTCAATGTCTGTAAATCCACTTGGAAATATGTGAAATACACTTCCCCATGCATGTTTGATGTGTTGAAGACAAAAGAGGGCAGATCATACTAAATTGGGTGGTTGGAGCAATCAAATATTCTCATCAATTTTCAGAGAGACGTTTTCCCAATTCTCACCTACCAGATCTACTAGAATTTGAAATTTGAATTTTTGGCACTATTGCTGATGTTAGCAACTATTTGACAAGTTTAGGCACATGCTGATTTGAGATATGCAGCTGATGATATAGCTGTCATATTATTTTAGAGTCATCAGTGTATACAAGACACGTGGTGCGCACCGATTGGCTAAGATGGTGGCCAAATTTACAACTATTTTTTCATTTCTGCCACGTGTTAGTCATTCATTTGTTGTAAGGATTTGATGCCCTATTGGTGCACCACGACTAGTCATGCATTGCACACTTAAGCATGTCAAAATATGGTCTAGAATAGAAGGGAATGTGGATAAAACAAAGGAAATCACGAGAGGGAGCATGTGCGACGCACGTAGGAGATGAATCAAACCAATGAGTAGAGAACATATGGTTAAGGTTCAACTATTACAAAGTAATGGGTGTGGCATGTGAAGGGTTAAAGAATTAGGTGCATGGGTGGAAATACACCGACTTAGAAGAAGGTGAATGTGCGGAAGGTGAGTGTGAGGGGAAGTGGAAGGACAAAGGAAAGGAGTGCACAGGTAAACTATGACCTAAGAATGTTCCAAATGATTTTGAGCATGCATAATTCTTCAATGGATAACTTGGGGCCGGAATGTATATGTAAGTTATCCTAAATCGCTAGGGGATCTATTTGGATAATAGTCCCCAATATATACTTTGTAGTACATGAGGCCCTACTCTTATATGATGACCAGTAATAAAGAAAACCAACTAGAGCCCATTGTCATTCCTCCGATCGTGTGATCCATGATAACTTCTTATGGGAAATATGTTGTTTAAGAAATGTGTAGTTTGTTTTTAGTGGTTTGGTATAGAGAGAGTGTGAAAAATGTGAGCTATGGTTCAATTTGTCAACCATTAGTTGGTCATGACTTCCAGCATATAGGTTGCCCACAATTTAAATGAGCTACAATGCAACATACAAAAATGAGATGCAAAGATTTTAAACCCAAATCCACAATGAAATTCAATGAGAGCAATAATGAATAGGCAAGAGTATGTATTTCACTAATGCAATACAAAATAAAAAGAAGTGTTCTTTTTAATCCAAACTACAAGTTTCACTAAGACAAGTAGGAGAAGAAGAATGTTTCCAAGGGAGAAGATTTAATGTGAACTCTCTTTCAAAAATAAATAAACACACAATGATTCCCTAAGAATGAATAATGCAAAGAACCCAAATGGGTCCCACTCGGGCATGCCAAAATGTTTCACCAATAAGTTGAAGCTTTCTAGGATGAAACAGATAGAAGGTAAGTGGTTAAGGAGGAATAATTTTGAAGTGAAGGTAGAAGGTAGAATGTGTGCATTGTTGACGTTATCTAAGCTGATCGTAGAGAACTCATTTTTGTCTAGGAAGGACTACCTGTAAATACAAAACAAGACTACAAACTAGCATTAAATAACATATGACAGTGGACCACCTAGTGTATGCTAGATCCAAGAAGCGAGATGTTAACTAGATATTTTTATTTTCCATGACATTGCAACATGTGTGTTCCCTAGATACTCCAATTCTTTGTAAGATAACATGTTGTTTGTGTTATACTCTATTCATGTGTCATCATCGTTTTGATACAGAATGGCTTTGAGACTCATGCTTGATTGCAATAGAAATTCCCAAAAATAAATGACCAACCCATGTAAAGAGTTGTAAAATTATATATAAAGGAACCGATGGTGGTTTAGGTGACTGATGTCGGCCAAGGATAAACCAGCATCGGTTAGGGTGAATTAGTCAAAGTTACCAAAAATAGCCTGATCTTTACTATGTTTGGCATGATCTTGATTGCTAATCTGGGTCTCAAGTGAGGGTTGGTGCTTAGATAAGTGGGAGTGTTGTTGGAGAAGGAATAGGACTTTAATTTTAGGGTTTGAAAGAGTCCCAATTGTTTAAGATAAGTAGAGACTCAATCTTAGTTAATTAATAGGCTAGGAATAAGTCCATGGTGAGGTGTCTAGGTGAGGTGTAAATTAACTTAATTAAATTAATTAAGTTAATTAATAATGTGAGGATGAACATTAATTAAATTTTAAGTAATTAAATTAATATGAATGCGAGGTAAGGGGTCATGGTTAGGTGAATACTCTATGTTAATTAATTAAAGGGGAATAAGGAGAGTGTGAGCCAAATTTGGTGTCTAAAATAATAACTTACCCAAAATAATATCATCAAATTTAGGCACCCATTTTTCCATAAAAATAATTCATATACCTTGAAGCCTGATGAAAAATACAATCTTTCCCAATTTGCAATTTATTTATGTCAATTAGGTCTCTTTGCATCTTCATATTCAATTCCACTTGTCTTGTTAAGAATTCCCAGAATTTTACTCACTTTTAGAGATTGAGACTTCATGAATCTTGAATCATGCTATGTCTAAGTTATTTATACCAATTTTTAGTTTTTAACTCCATCATTTCTCCTTCAATTTCAACATTCACTTCATACCACTACTAAAGATCACATAGAACTAGTCATGACAAAGATGCATTCTAAAATCACACATTTTTCTTTCAAATGTTCAAAATTTATCACTAACACAATAGAAAAATATTATGATTCCTTAAGAAACTTTTGACTTGATTTAGAATCATAAAAGGCATTTACATACCTTAATCCTTCTTGTTTATCACTTAAACCCTCCGATTAGATTACAACCCAGATAAAAACCTCTTTTAAATTGATAGAGTGATCTTATCAAAACTTAATCACTCTCTATATCTTTAATTATTCATCTCAAGTAATTAGAACCCTTCACATCATGATATATACTCCATAATCACAAGTTACTTTATATAATTGGACTCAGTATTTCTAAGGTGACATGACACATTAATAATAAACCAAGAAAATTTGAAGGAATACTCACTCAACGAAAATATTTGAGACCACTTCATTCCATCACCTACACTATAAATTTTTTGACATACATGAATATTTCTCTTGAAGCTCATACAAATTCATCATTCACCTTTTGAATTAGAATTTAATCTATAAAATACCCTACCTCCATTCAAGACAACCATTACCTGGAAATGTATTCTAACAACATTAGGACTCTTGACATGGAGTTCATGACACAAGAAACTTCTTTTGAGAAACTAATAAGACTCATACACCTTCTGAGTCATCTCATACATATCACTTCCCTATGATATTATAAACTCAAACTTTAAGAACTTAGACACATACTAAGGAACACAAGACATAGATTTTGACATTTACAACATGACCAACCATTTTAATCACAAGAACACACTTATGGACTTGAAATGACATACCTTAACACCATGGATAATACACACACTAATCAAGACATCTCCCCCTCACTCTAATGCTTCATTTTAACCAATACACCTCTAAGAAGCCTAGTAGAGGCATATATCATCATGGAGGGGCTAGAAGAGAGACCTAAGAAGGTCTCAAGCCTTCTTCTAGATCTTTTATTGACTCTTTTTCTAATTCTTCATTTTTCATATATTATTCTTTATTTTGACCAGTCACACATTTGGGATCCTCTTTAACACCTTGAATAGCCTCTTCCTTCTTCTTATATACCTAAACTTGTGGCTTGGATATTTGAGTCTCTTTCTTCAACTTCCATGCATCACAAAACCTTACAATATGCCCTACCTTATGGCATTTAAAAATGTTCCACTTATATTATTTTTCACTCAAAATCACTATCTCCATAACCATTTCAAGAAAACAACATCCATTGAACTTGCTTACATACCTTATAGTGTTTGGTTGTTCATTCTTTCAATACTTTGCAAGATGTCCTTTTTCATGACAAATGTAACATACAACACCATATCTCTAACCTACCTTTTTCTCCTTCTTGCCTTGAAATTCCTCTTCATTATTTCCTTCAAAATTATGCTCCTAAACCTTTCCTTTACAATCATCCTTCTTTTCAACCTTAGGGCTACACATACTAGCTCTATGTCCATAAAATCCACACTTATAGCAATTTCCATGAAAAACACCATACCTATATGCATTTGGCTTCCTGATAGATGATCTTCCATGAGATGGAATATTTGAACTCTCTCCCTTGCATGTATTCCTTATTTAATTAGATCCTTGATTTGATTCTTCTTCATTTTTCTCTTTTTTGGATGAAACCTCCATAAATCCTAGACCTTTTCTATCACCATAAACCTTTTGTTTTCCTAACATCTTACTCAGATTTTTTGAACTCTCTTGAAAATATAATACCTTTCTTGTCATGGTACTTAACTATTTCTTCAGATCCTATTTCTCAGCCTCATGTTTGAGACACTCTTCTCTCTTGATCTTCAACTTAGCTAGGGCCTCCTCAAGTTGAGTCTTTAAAACATTGATTACTTCATCTTTGGATGAAATCAATATCCAACTTGTCTTCACAATCATCAATAGTATGCTTTATGCATTCAATGTCCCACATCATTATCACCAAATATCTCCCTCTATCTTGTTAGGCTACTTCCAAGGGCATAATTTGATACCAATTGTTGAAAGTGAAAATGATTGAGAGAGGGGGTGAATTAGTCCTTAATAAAACTTTCACTCTATACTTTAGAAAATCAAACACAACCTCATGAAGCACGTATATTAATGAATGATAACAAAAAAATATACTTCACTATGAAACATACTAAAATAAAGGATCATAAGATAAACACAAAAACACTTTTATTTATTTTCAAATCAGATCACCACTCTTTATTTATATTCAAATCAGATCACAATGAATTGATGTCTTCAACAATAGCCAACAAGATGCAATCATGAGATACTAAGACAATCAACCTTGTCTCATAAATACATAAGAAGATATACTTATTTTTAAATGACTTCAACTCAATATCAGATCTGAAAATACTTCAGAAACCTGTAAATTACATCAATATGCTATGAAGGTAGCATCCAAACACAAGACTCCAAATCTTCCCTCCTTCTTCAACTCACTATCAAAGAAACTTCTCCATTTGGCTTCAATCAAATCCTCCTCATGAAAAATCAAAAGATAATGAAATATAATTAAATTCTAGGGATTTTTAGCTAGGACCAATGGGGTTTGATTTGTGGAAAAAAATTCTTCAAAAGAAGATAAAAGGGGTTCCAAAATATTAGCAACAATGTGCCCATAACATCACTTTTATAGCCTCTCCATGATTCAAATTAAAAATAAAACATTTTCCCTCATTTTTCATGAACAATGCATCTTAAAAACATCCCAAATAATTTTCATAATAGATAAAAGTGACCCATATGGGTCGGCTTAGAAAAAACACTTCTTCTATGCACCAAAATCCCTAAAACCCATGCATTTGAATATTAAAACCTCCTAACACCAAATTTTTTTAGTTATGTAATAAAAAATCACCACATATGTTTAAAATAAACTTTAAACATCATAAATGGTCTCGATTATCAAGAAACAATCATATTATTTTGTTTAATGGGCCCAATGGGTAATTTCCTTCATCAAACAGATGCTTCCAACACCACGAATCGACTTTAGGCCTTAATACCCATCAAGATGAAATCAACTATGGCATGTGACCACTTGATGGAAATTTAAGATCTTGTATAACACATATATGCATGTTATACCTATTGAAACATTCACTTTATCAAACCACATCTAATTTTGTCTTCACAAAATCAAGCTACCCAAAACCCATTTTGTAAAATAAGATGAGAAAAACACAATGTGCCACTTACAATACCTAAAATTTGATTCATTGGATTAAAAATTCATCCCTCTTCACATTCCATGTGGTAGAAAGAATCAATAAATCTATATCATGCTCTAACTAACTCAATTATTCAAAGCAAAAATAATTATGTCTTGGATAGCTAAAAATATTTTTGTCCACAAATTGACCTTTAAATCATATAAAAACTCATCATCATGAAAATAAATTACTGTCATTGGAAATATCTCTGAATTATATTTCCGACACAACTTGAAACACCTCCTAAATCTTCATGTAGTTGTTGCAATGTTTATTTTACTTTGAAGAGTGCTTTTAACTTCCTAAAATTGTCCTTTAACTAGTCAACTGAATAGGGCACACTTTTCACTTTCTCATCTTCACCATGAATTTAAACCTCTATGCGCATTAAGAAAAACTTTTGGGCTATCACAAATTCTATTTTAGTCATCACCTTTTTTGGATAATTTTACTATAAACCAAACTTCTTCATAAATTATCCTTTTCATGTGGGGCCCACATGCTATCACAAGCTATAAAATACCATTATTTAAATATGTAAGAGTCATCTAAAACATGAAATAATAAATTTTTCATAACCAATCAAAAGTGGGCTAAATCAAGCACTTTTTGTAGACTTCTTTTACTAGAGTTTTACTAAGGTTTAAAACCAATTTACCTTCTTAAAAATTGTTCATAATAACCAGATGATAAAATTTCCTCATTATTTTTGTCAAAAATTATAAAATAAATATAGAAACATCCCTAAAATAACAAGGTCCCATGCAAATCACACAATTCAGGGTGAGCATCAGAAGTTCCAATTTGAGCTGGAAATGCACTGTTTCTTGAACCTTTCTCACCAAAAATGACATAACATGAAAAATTCACATCATGGAAACCTGAAATTTTTCCCATAGCACAAAGAAATACCATAATAACATATCTAATCATCATAATGTTATAATCACCTCTAAATATCTTTAACCACTGAGATTTATATAACTAGCCATTAAGGTTTTGCAGACTATAAAAGCTAGAGTAAAATGAAATAACCTCAAAACACATCATGAAATAACTCCAAATTTTCCTAAAATACCTATTATATCATGATAAACCTATGAAAACCCATCCATGAGCTCATATATCTCCACATCTCAATCTCATACCTCCTAGCATCCATACCTGCTCCAAAAGAACACTTGAAACATAGTCACCAACCTATATCTACAACCTACAACTCATGTGAGTGCCCAAGAACTCCTAAAACATGATATATAACATTCCAAAATTCTTCTCAAGTGAAAAATAAGCTCATATCACTAAGCAACATCATCTATGTAAGTTAGAACACTTGAGTAGGCTTTCTAGAACAAGCCATCTCCATTGAATCAACCTATACAACCAAGAACATACATGAATCTTCATGTCACCATCACCCTAAACATTATATTTCTATACTCCATCATCCAATTTTTCATTAATGATGTTTTTCATCAATGAAAAAACCTATGCAACAACATGCCAACATACCGCCACTGCGACCTCGACCCCGATATCCTCCTTATAAGCCTCCATTCCTTTTACCCCTATTGTTGGATCTTCATGTTTTTATCCTTATTTCTCCTTTGATCCCCTCACCATACTATTTTGGCACAATATTGTTCCAATGGCTCATATACATGTTTAATTAGACTGCAATCATCTCGTATCATGGGTATGGGCATTGCAAATTTTACAATACATAGACACATTCTTCTGAATCACATGCTGCAATAGTGGGAAATTCCACACATCATGATTCTTATGAAAAAGATCACAATTTTGTAACAACATGAGAAATTTACTACATGGGTAGCTATCCTTAGTGTGTCCCTCCACCTCACAATTAGTGCACCATATACCACTCTTAGTATCATGTGTAGAGTTTGTAGAGATCTTCTCTAACTACTTCATCATAGTATGCATATGCACTTATAGAAAGAAGCTAACTCTAGTTTCTACACTTTTGAATACTTGAACATGTAGGAATAATTCTAATTCCTTGCATAGATCAATATACATCTTGTGAGATAATGTCCTTTGGAATGAAATCAATAATCCCCCAATAAACCACTATGCATGTTGATTTGAATGGATGTCATAAGACAAATTCGATAAAAATGTCTTAAAGCATGCATCATAGTCTCTTACACTCTATGATATACCCTAATTGATATCCTTGAATACATTTATTCTTTTTACTCAAACTCGATATGTGAATCTCATCTAAAAACATAGTGCACAAAAGCACTATAGTCCACAACATGATCTTATGTGGGTCATACTTCCTATACTATGCATGCACCCTTGAATTGTGGTGGAAAATTGGCTTTCCTTCCTATACTAACTATGCATGCACCCTTGAATTGTGGTGGAAAATTGGCTTTCCTTCCTATATAAAGATGTAATTAATTTAGCGTGCCACAATAATTCACACTTGTGCACATGATTTGTTACATATTCGATTCCTTGATACTCTGGTAAGTAGAGTGACATTTAAAAGTAGATGTGAGGTGTTTGTTGTGGCTATAGAGGTGGTGTTTGATGAGACTGATTCGATCGTGGCTGCTATGGTGTTGGACCATTTGAACCTCCACCAAGATTTTCTCCAGGTGGTTTCGACTTGACCTTACTAAACCTCTTGGGTGTGGTCCCGATGATGAACTTCCTTGTTTCCTAGTTGTAGTACTAAATTGAAAACCCTCTATCTGTACTATCACAACATCTATAGAGGTGCTTCCAACTATTTGCATGCTAATACTCTATCCTATCGATGCTCCTAAGAACAATCCTACAAGAGTACTCCCAAACACTACCCTTATGGTGCTGCCATGGGCACGTTACTAGTCGATACACTTCTTGATTCAACTAAAAATAACATCTACTCATATTTTCTTGATTACCTTCACTAATTTTTCCATTAACTACCTTTGGATATGGAACACCTAGTGTAAGGTATAGGTAACCGAGGATGATTCCAATGTGTACATGTGGTCCTCATTCTCTCCTCGGATGTACTCTTATATGAATCTGATGGGGAATCTATATTGTGTTCACCCAAGGTCAGGAGGACATGATGTTGTAGATCCTTATCTTTTACAAGAGCTTCAAAACCTTCATGAGCCATCATTCTCCTTGATTACAATGCTTTATAAATTTCTCTCTCTCGTGCCTCATTATACCTGATCTATATTTCTTCTCTCTCATCTTACATCTTCCGTCAAGAACACCATCCTTTTCCACACCTACTCCTTCCCCTGTGCACATTGGGGATTTAGCTAGCCATAGGAAATCTCTCCAAATGTAATTTTATGATCAATATCTTGATTGCTCAAGGGATAATGTGTAGATAAGATCCTCTTTTCGAATAAAAACTTAAACTCAGCTTCCTCTAGGCATGAATACATAGAAATAGTGTATTCTAATGTATAATTGCGCAACACACCAGCCCACCAATTATCTATAACTCTAGTCCACTCCACATCTACATCAAAGAGAGTTTGATAATTTTCTGTGTCCAAATCCTCATTCTAGGATGCCAATATTTTTTTGATGTATACGCTACCAACCACTAGTATAATTCTATTGGGAAAAAGTTGAAGAACGTCTCATACAGTTCATGATAAATATTATCTTCTACCCACTTGCGTGCATTAAATCCACGTCCAATGTTATATCTCTGCACAAACTTATCTTTGTCATCTTCTACCCAACTTTCAATTCTCTCCAAAGATAATCAATAAGCCATTTG
Source organism: Taxus wallichiana var. yunnanensis (assembly GCA_018340775.1). Taxonomy (NCBI): domain Eukaryota; kingdom Viridiplantae; phylum Streptophyta; class Pinopsida; order Cupressales; family Taxaceae; genus Taxus; species Taxus wallichiana. The sequence goes on from CM031240.1 coordinate 624,125,475, forward strand.
TATGCAACATCCTGACAGACAAGTTGAAAAGAGGTCCCAGCAATGGAACCAAAATGTAGTCTTTAATTTCAAAATTTTTATACATGCTAGCACCTCATTTAGTCATAACTTAATGCTCACCTGAAGTGTGCACAACTACAAGTTTAATCCTTTTTGTTTAATTTTCAAGATGTTAGTATGAAAATTTGTTACAATATTTAACCAAGTATTCATTCATACATACATAATCATTTCACTCACACCATTATGGAAAAACATATAGTAAGGAAACAATCAATCCATGTAAGCCATTTTTAATACTGATTGCACTATTATATTACCATCCCAAGATCCATTAATAATTAGTATCCAACCACAATTATCCATCACTAAAGGAATTCATTACATAACGTGGGCCCGAATACAAAACTAGTCATTATAAATTTGCATAGAACCAATCATGCAAGCATCAAACCCTTGGTAACATCATGACCTTACTAGAACATAAGAACTCAAATAACTACACACTACTACAATAGTGGCATACAATAAGTATATATAGGGGTGGAAACTTTCCCTTCACCACCCATGCAATATCCTTATAATAAGCTTGCTCTCAAAATATACTACATGCATGTTTTATTTCCTAAAAATAGAGATGCGTATGAAGCTTGCATGTTATTACAACAGATTACTAATAATAGATAAATCATAGAAATAATACTATATTTAATCCTATTATTAGCTTCATCCATGTGTGATCTGCATAATCTTTTTCACTTGCATGATTGAAACTCCAAGTCTATTTTTAGCCCATGCTTAGAAAAATGGCTAAGTCATGAATTTCATTTTTTGGGCACAAATCTATGTGTTTTTTTCTCCTACCTACATGTGCTCCTTTGCACCTCCCTTGCACGTGGTTCCAATTTTACGTATGCAGTTTATACTTAGAAATTTTTCCTACTCAACATGAACCTAACTTCTAATTGGTAGTTGACTAGGAAAATAGATGTATTTTCCTAGTTAAGTAACTAATTTAATTAGCTACAATGTGTAAGACAATTAATTAACAATTTATTTAATAAATTATAATTATCTTAGTTAAAGTGGGTTAGGAACTAATTTAATTAATCCCAACAAGGTGTAATGATTAATTAATTTGATTAATCAATCATAATGGGGTATGAAAAATAGGATGTGAACTAGGATAATACTGGGAACAAGTGTGTGATTTTGGGGTGTCTACATTTTCCCCTATTTAAAGTGTTATTATGAAGTAATATCATTTTAAAGATAGTATATGTATGAAGATTTGTGAGTGAATGTCGGGAAATATGGTATATGTTTGGATTTACCTTAGTTAAGCATTTAAATTCCCCAATGAATAGGATGGTAAGGAAATGCCCCTTAAGTGGGTGGGTGAAGTAGAAAAGTGGCGAACAACCTCTTGATAGGAAGAAGATAAGGTATTTGAACAAGGATGGGAAGGACCGTGCTCGTAGCATGAGCGTCATTTAAGGAGTGAAATTTAGAGAAACCTTATTTTTATTGTTGCAAAATAAATTTGTCACCATGATTATGAAATAATCATGATGGGTAACCAGATGCACATAAAGAAACACATATACATAATATATATATATATATATATATATATATATATATATATATATATATATATAAAAGGGAAAAAACCCAATATATTTCATAAAATTGTGCACCATGACTATGAATAAGCCAAGATGATAACATAATATGGGTAATTGGTCTAAAAATAAAACATCAACAATACAACATAAATCCAAAAATAAGAAAATTAACTATGCCCTAATATGTGCCACATGATTATTAAGCAAATCTAAATTCCCCCAAGCACCAAAATTTAAGAAATACATTGGGAAAGGATCAGACTGAAGAGTGGAGTGATGCTTAGATACTCCTAATGAAACTCTCGTTGGATACACATCTAAGAGTGATATGAAGAAAAGGATCATTACCTTCATGCAATAAACATGGATGATAGGAAAGGTAGAATGAGAGCCTAAATTTCCCCAAGAAACGTTATATCGTGAATCAAAAATAGTTGAATGCCACGAGCATAGATGTACACCACGGGAAAGAAAAGTGATAGTCATAATATTGGAATGATCACTAGGGTAGTAGATACAGGTATGAATTTATCAATATTCTATTGAAATATTGAAATATCAACTTTAAGAGTTTTCCAATTGTAGGATTCATGTGATAAGTGAATGTTTGTTCGAAAATTTATATAATTTTTTGAGTTTTTGCAATTTTTGAATATATGATTTTTTTTGGATTTTTGTAAAGATTTAGAAAAAAATTGAAATAAAAATACAAATAAATGTAAAAAACCTGAATACACAATAAAAAGGAAAACATACCATGGCTTATTTAATAAACCAGGATGAAAACACAACACGTGCAAGTGACATGAAGACACAAGACAAGCATTGTAAACAAACCCAATATGAACAGGAATGAACAACACCAAATTTATTTGTGAACTAAGATGCAAATAAATTTCTTGCAATTGGTCTACATAACAAAGTACACAAAAAGTAACAAACTAATAGAAGTAAAATCATCATCACAATGTTGACAAACCATAACCATACAACACAACTTGAAATATAATGATGTCTAATGGCACTCATAATGTGTTCCACATTACATAATTAGACGGATGTGAATTTCCTAAGTGATATCCTAGAATATGAGAGGATTAGATCGAGCCGAAGAGCGAGTGATGCTTAGATACTCCAAAACACTTTTGACGAATCCCATTGAAGTTTCATATATGTATTGGATTAAAGTTTGAAATTTAAGTGTTCCCAAAGAAAACTTATATTGTGAAAGGGTAAATTGTTTCCTCAAGCATAAATATACACCACAGGAAAGAAAAGTGATTATCGAAAAGATGGTTTGGAACAATCATAATGAGTTTTTTCAAATGGTGAAATTGTTGAACTTGTATTATTCAGTTGTTGAAATTTTGTCAAACATTATCTGAATGTTTTGTTTTTGCCAATTTTATATTGTTTTTGGTTTTGGAACAATTTTATATTATTTTTGAATTTTGGAACAATTTTATATTGTTTTTGTGTTTTTGGAACATATTTGAATGTTTTTGGTGTTACTGTGAAAAATATTTTAATGTTTTTGTAATTTTTGAAACATATTTGAATATTTGTGGTATTTTATGAAACATATTTTAATTTTTTTGTAATTTTGTGAAACATATTTGAATGTTTTTGTAGTTTTGAGAAACATATTTGAATGTTTCTTTTTAAATTTTGACTTAGTAAAAGGGGTGCAATGATTGAATGCATGTTAAAAAAACTAGAAACATTCCATTCCATTAGAAGAAATATAGATTATGTAATGATAGTATGTCTCATTCCATTCATGACTCCACGTAACTAAGAAGATGTGAGGGCTCATCAATGAGAGCCAAGAAATATGTGGAAAATAGATGAATATTGATATGAAAATGAAGATGATGGATGTGAAGATGCAAGTGTAATAAAGATCCATGTAATAAAAATGTAATCAGACAAAAAAATTCATGCACTTGAGTACATTTATAGGTCCTAAAATCATACTAGTATTCACATTATTCCTAAGAAATAAATATAGTAATTGATAGCTCCTTTTAGCCTTTTGATTTGACTTTTGTAATTTTATTGGCTTTATAAATCTTACACTCTTGCCAAAATTTGACTATTTCATCTTTCTATGGCCTCGAGACACTAGAACCCGAGTTAGGACACTAGCATCAATAATTCCTTTCCTCTTAGACTCTCATGTACCTCTTTACCTTGTTCTTATTCTTTTTAACCCATTTTTCTTCTTAATTAATTTTTACTATGGAAATTCAAACAAGGGAATAATATAAATACACAATTATGGAACATCCCTATTTCATGATTACAAAAGCGAGGATTTTTATAATAATATCAATGTTCACTCTTCTAAATTCAGCATTTAGAACCACATTAAATCTACTAATCAATCCTACAATAGTAACCATATGTAGTTGTTATGACTCGTGTAAAACTAATCTCTCATATTTCATTTCATTGTATACTTGTGGTTCATTTTTTCATCTAAGGGTTCATAAAGTGCAAATGAGCAAGGGCTTATCTAGGTGTTTGTTATGAATACCCATCCTATATCCATCACCTTTAGTCCCGTGAATTTAAGACAACGCAATCAACAACTTGTGATACTTTGGGAAAAGTTTCGGGCATGTTTTCCATGCCTATATTCTAAGATGACATACTTTTCATGAAGAAATATGTCTTCCACCAAACTTGAAACTCGTTATCTTGATTAGACTTTATTGACTTATGTCAATCCTTTCCATTTCCATGTTAGATGCTAAAAAGAGATAAACCACATGGAATAGCAAAAATTTTCCACTTACGATGACGAAGGGTAATCAAGTGTATTTAAATCAACCCTCGTCACTTTGAGTACACTTCATCACCCATAGTCCACACAAGTTGACATCAATAGCAGACTATATCATATCATTGTCTAGAGGGTAACAATGATTTGGGATGCCACAAAGATATATCCTCACTTAGAGGAGCTGAATGGATTTTTGTGACATAACGGCTGTTCCACAATAACCATCTATTGAACCATGTCAATAGACGGATACTTTACTGAAGTGATTATGTTGCAACAACCCATTAAGTTCCTATAACGAATCCTTATTTTTCAAAAAGTCCATTAATACCTTTAATTCATATCTTGTTAATCCCACCTAGTTATTTTCAGTGCGTTAGGTGTTGTTCCCAGGACTAGCTCGGGTTCTATCAATATTCCGAGTTAAGGAGCGTTATGTTTCCCAATTAATCGATAATGAGGACTTGCGATTAATTCTGCTCTTAACTTAATCACTTTAAGCATGTAATTTCCTTCGGTTGGTTAAGCATCTTAGAAACATATTACAATTATATGATAGGGTAGTAACCACATATATTCATATACACTTTAGGATTAATAGAAATTTCATTTCTTAGACTCCAGACGGGTTCTATATACTTTTAACGTGTATAGTTTTATTGACTTAACATTCATTTTCCTTTAACTCATTCAACTATCCGAACTATTATAACTTAGTTAAATATTATCCCTAATTATAACTCATATATGATGGGAGATTATTTCACATCCACCTTATATTTTATCTAAAATGTTCATTATGTTACCACATAGTGAACAACCCCTTTCCTCAAGGTTCCATATCATGATTATATTATGTATACAAGTCAAATATTTATCATATTAATGACCTCATCATTGTAGCAAGAAGAAATTTGTTCTTGATTCCTTAAGGATTAGTTAAAGATATACACCTAATCCCATTATGTCATTCTTATCCTTTCCTAAGTATAATTCCATTTCCTTATTGTACTTAGTTCATCAATTAGGATAGGTTAGACTACATTTTATTATAATCACTTAGACCCCTTTTTCAAGGTAGATTCTTATATATGTACTTAATGAGATTAAGTACTCCTTGTGATTATTCCCTAAGGTTAAAATCCCCTTAATTTTATTTATACAACCCATATTTGTTTTATAACAATCCTTATAAAACAGTCACACAAAAATATTGACTTATAATGTTGCGAAATAAGCATAATCATTTATAACTTAATTCCCACAACAATATAACTTGTTTATTACAACTTATTCATTGTTATCTTAATCAAGATGAATTCAGTAAATAGAAGTATATAAGTCAATAACCAACTTATATTTAAGTTATTTTCAATCATACTTTTCATATAAGTCTAATCACAAAAGATGATTCCTTATATCTTTCCTTAATCTTACATTTTTATAAATCAACATTATCATTCACTGCTGCAACACTGGTGTGAAATATATTTAAAATTTCATTTGACAACATTCAATTTTACCAAAAATATCAAGGAATAAGACATTGCATATTAATTAATTCCCTACAAGCCTACATTCCCAATGAAAGATTTTAAACCGAAATCTTCATTTACACACAACTTAACCAACTAAGATAGAATGATTCAAAGCAAAAAAATCCTTTAATTATGGAAAACAATGTCAATTGAAGTAAACAAGAATAAATCATATCATTTTTAGTAGTTTACATAATTGGCCATAGGCCCTGATTACTTCAACACAAAATTAAATCAATAAATGGAAACATAATCTTTTCATCAAACGACATTTCTTCAATCAATAGAATAAATGCATCTTTTCATAAGTCTTCCTCTTTCCTTTCTTTAACGAAGTTCATCTGCAAGATTATTAGCACCTATCAGTTCATTTGGAATAAACATGATAGGAGCTAAATCCTTGGAACCATATGTTCTAAATAAAAACTTCAAGAAGTAACAATGCTTATTAATAGAAATTAGTCAAGGGTTCGAAACATATTTTTCCTTTTTGAACACTTCCAAAAGAAAATTACTCAAGTTTATCACCAAACCTTGCAAATGGCAATACCTAATATTCCAAAAAATATTAATTCTACTAAACAAAAGACACCAAACAATAAGATAGAAAATTCATTTGTTGTACATCCACATAAAATAACTTACTGCATTACCAACATACATTCTCACTTTAAACAAAATTATAATAATCATATACAAAGCCAAGTATACATAACAATAGAAGAAAGGTTGAGTAAGAATGGATTAATCACGTAGCCCATACTACATGATTAACACATAGTACTCGGTTTCACAACAATTTTCTTAGATAAAAAAATCAATTCCAATAGACCTTTAACCTACAAGTTTAAGAAGAATTGGATGCAAGCTGGGTGGAGAGAGAGACTATCTAACAACAACATTTCTTTAAAAACCACAACCCATTTTACCTTAACACATAAGAAATAAATACATTAAAGTAACTTGGATCCAACCAATTGGAATGCATCCAAGTCTGTGGAATACACAACAAAAATATTCATCAAATAAAATAGTCTTTAATCAAGACAAGTAATCCATGCCATGATTGCTAAGCATCCATACCCAACCAAATACATCACTTAGGCAGAAGAATGAAATGGTCTAATTTAAAAACAAGGAAGGTTCACAAATGAACACCCTTCCTAACTAGATAAATAATTATCCTTAATCATCTTCATATGACCAAGGATCAATAAAAGTTAAAATCGATCAACTTGATAGAAAGTATGCATTACTGATATTTTTACAATTCTAGGGAAAGGTTATCAAACCATATAGTCTAACCTAAAGAAGATTCAGGTAAAACATAACTCATAAAATAAATCATCCAAAAGTTAAGATAGTACATTGGTATTCTTACCCATAAGGGTCTAATAGTTCATGATAAGTTCCAAAACCTATCACAAAGTAACCACTAAATTTGTGGGTTCAAAACGTACACTAGTTTTAGGTCAAGATTACCATGACCATTTCATTACTTTAACAAAATGTTAAAGTAGCCATCTTCTGAAAGTGATAAAAGATGAAATAGTAATAATGATAAAGAAAAGAAACCAAATTCATAGAATCATAGAAGTGGTTAAGCCTCAATAATTGTTTAGAGAATAAAGGCCAATGACTAAGTCTCGAACACATAGCTAGAAGTCCATTTTGAACAAGGAAAACATGAATATATACATTCAAAGTGGATTAAAAACAAAATCCAGAAGGTTAAATAAGCTAATCCCAACCTAGGTTATCAAAAACTCAAACAAACCTTAGCAAAATGTAACACATTACTTACAGACGAGAGTCTATATCCATCATGTGTATGAGTTTCCAACTCCATCTAAACAAATCAATCAAGTAATCATGCAACCTAACAAAACTTATAGTGATATATCTAAAAGTTTTATTATTCAAATTATTAACAATACAAACCCAAATAGGTTAGATAAAAACATTAAACAACACCGATTCAACTTGAATAGGTGCTCGAGTTCTAACTCGACCTAGAAAACACAAGGTCATCTACTAATAAAGCATGTAACCAACTAGTTTGGTATAAAAACACTCACACGAGATCAATAACCAAGCTGTTGGGTTCGATTATAACCCACTTAAACATGTAAATGGAAGTAAATAATTTATTCCTTCCATTACAGTCATGGTGAGTTATTTTTACAATCACCGAGAAAAATAGAGTGGAAAAGGTTGACATGTAGTTCATATAAAATCATTCAAAGAAAAAAATTATAAAAACCAGTTCGAAAACCACTTACCAAGAAAGATATTCCATTTTAATATGCAATATCAAAAACCCATAATCCCAAAATGATTTCTATTATAAGAAGAGTTATTTTCATGAACTAATTAGATAGAACAAGTTTTTGCAAGGGATTAGAGCCTATCATGCATAGTAGAGATTCCCAAGTTTTCTTTCAGCTCCAAAGTTTCTTCTTCCACCTCCCATGATAGCCTCCATAATCAAAATGAATCAACCTTCACAAAATCCCCACAATCCTTCTCCTTTGAAATCTTCTCTAAAAATATCTCCATGAAAAGATAAGTGAAGCTTTCACATAAATTCAAACCGATCAAACACTCCCAATCTCAACATGCAAAATGAGAGAGAAAAATGGAAGGAGTAACAATGAAACCAAAATAACCAACTCTTTGCCAAATCTAGTGTATTTTTCCCCAAGGTGGTTTAGAACGATTTTAGAAAATCATTAATGCTAGACATAATGGTTCATCTATCCCACCAACCCACCGACCTTCTCTATTCCCATTTTCCATTAACTAACAATTCAAACGATCATGCCACTAGTTTTAGTGCAAGTTTTTAGCAACTTTCCAAATTTTAATTTTGCTTACTACTAAGGAGTGGTAGTAGCCACCATTAATTTCAACCATAAAAGATTCCAAGTATATGAAATGGTGGTGACAACTTCAAATGACACCACTTGACCATGCATCCACAAAAGTGGACTAGGGTTAGACTTGTGTTAGGTTCCATGTCCCTTTTCCAACTTAGGTTAGGATTTAATGGATAATATTTCAATACTTATCAACTTAGAATAGGTCTTATATTAGGTTCACAAGCCACCATAATAATTCATATGCATTAGGTCTAGGTTAGACCTTTATAAATTTTAGTGTTATCAAAACATTAGGCATAGACTAGGTCTTAAGTATACTGCACAATTGAAACCTTATTGATCTATGCAATTTTTTTCAAATTGAGCGAGTGCTACAATGAACCACATCTCAACACTTTCTATCCCTTAACACGGGACTAAGAACATAGTCAAAATTGAACAAAATCATCGAGATAAATTAGTATAAGATTGATAATCTATAATCGAAAGAATGGCTAATCCCTTACATTCAATCGTAATTGTAGATTGAATTAAGAGAATGCCTTGGATTAATGTAATTTATCCAAGGTATTTTCTTAATCGATTCTCTATACCAATAAATCAATTATTCTAGACTTAGTGTAATTTCAAAATTACTAGCTTACCCAATAGTTCCAAGAACAAAATTCACACTTTCCACAAGCTAAAGACATCTAGTTCATTTCACAAACCAATTAAGTAAAAATTACAATTCAAGAGTACATTACAAATAAATGGATGATTAAATACACAAATTTCAACTAAGATAAACATTAATTTAGCAACATGATTTAATCGTTCTACAGAAAGCGAAACTTAATAACAATCACATTTCAACATTGCGATCCACTTCATAATGAGAAAGTACAAATGAAAATATGGTGGAGATCTACATACTTCCCATCTAAAAAGCATAATTGTCTCGATGATTGACTTAATTCCAAGACAATTTTTCTAGAAAACAGTTTAATAAACTTTATTTAACCATAAGATTCCTTAACAAAGACAACGAGAATTTAATCCAAAAAAACAATTTTTCAAAATTTATAATAGCACTGTAGTATGTAAAAATACTTAGTAACAGTATTTTCTCCCAAAACAACAAATCTATAATCTATTGTGAATAAAAATGATTCAAATATTTATAGGAAATTAAATCTTTACTGCTAAAATAAGTGAGGAAAATAGCTTTCATGTCCTGCGAGTTCTCCCAGGTTGTAATTTCCTCTTTAAATTGATCCCATTGAACCTTACATTTCCAAATTTCATGATTACACAAATGCAACATACAGGTTTCCAACACTCTGACTAGTTCTACCACGATTACCCCTAGGTATTGGACTGTAAGGCATTCCATTTTAACACATGTGATAAATCTGAAATGTATTTCTTAAGCATAAAAATATAAAAAATATCATGTATCCATTACAATGAGGGAGGAAATGTTAATCAAGGCCACATGATTGACTATTTCAACAATCTCAAAGGTTCCTACATAATGAGGTGACAACTTGGATGACTTGCCAAAAGTAATTGAGCTCTTTTTCAACTTGACTCTTAGACAAACTTTATCAATGAAGTTCAAATTTCCTTTTGATCCTTTTCAGGTCTACATAACTTTTATGTCCATCAGCAGCCTCCTTTAATCTTTCATGGATTAACTTTACGATGTTCCATTTTAGAAAGCATCTCAGGCCCAATTACTTCTATATCTTCAATGTTATCCCAACTAACCACAGTATTTCACCTTTTCCCCTATAAAGCTTCAAAAGTGACATTTTTAGAGAGAAGAATGATAATTATTATTATATGAAAATTCAACTAAAGGGAGATACTCTTCCCATTTGTACTACTTGATCTATGCAGTACATCCTAAGCATATCTTCTAGAATCGATTCACTCTTTTAGTTTGCCCATCCATTTCTAGATGATAAGGAGAGCTAAAGTTCATCTTTGTTCCCAAATCTACAATAAGAGTTTTCCAAAATTGTGAAGTCATTCATGGGTCACTATCATAGATTATCAACTCGGGAACACCATGAAATCTAAAATTTTCTTGAACAAACCTTTTTGCAAGAACATGTGAGTCACCTTTCATATTATAGCAATGAAATGAGTCACTTTAGTTAGTTTATCAACCACATCTAAAACAACATCATATTTATTCCTAGAAATAGGAAGTCCTTGAAAAAATTCCATACTTATAACCTACCAATTAAACTATGGTATCTTTATGAGGGTATAATAAACCAACTATGTACATATGCTCAGCTTTCACATGTTGGCATTCTAGGTAATGAGACACATAATCCAAGATGTATTTCTTCAAACCCTTACAAAAATATTGTTGTTTTACATCAGCAATAATTTTTTTCACTCTGGGATGTCGATAGTAAGGTGTATTATGAAATTCAGTCATCACTCTCATCCTTGAATCATTTCCTAGTAGTACATACACACTATATCCCCATACCTTAGAATTTCTTCTCCATCTAACTGAAATCCTTTGTACCTTAAATCCAATAGATTTGTAACAATTTTTGTCTTTACCTGCTTAAAGTATGGATCGGACATTAAATTATTCCTAACCTCATCCCTAAATTGGGTTCTCAAAGTCATAAGTGTAGAAATATATTTTCTACGACTTAGTGCATCTGTCACTCTATTTTATTTTCCTTTAATGTAGCTGATGTCAAAATCATATTAAGATAAGAAATCTAACCATCTTAAGCGCTTGCATTTAAGTTAGGTTGAGTGAATATATATTTCAACCCAAGATGGTCAATTTTCAACTCATGAACTATGGTAGTAAGCTCTAAATCATGGGAGCATAATTATGCTCATGTAATTTAAGCTTCATGATTTCATATGCAATCACATGGTCTTTTTGCAGTAATATACCCCCTAATCCATATCTAGAAGCATATGTCACTACAATAAAACTCCCGTTTGGATCGAGAACAGTCAATATAGGAGTAGAAGTTAGTTGTTCCTTCAATGTTTTTAAATACATCCTCACATTTTTCACTGCAAACAAACTTTTTATCTTTCTATTTCAATGAAGTTATTGGGGCAGCAACCCTTGAGAATTCCTTTACAAATTTTCTGTAATGTCTAGCAAGCCCCATGAATCTTCCAAATTCATGTACATTCTTAGGTTTTGACTAATCAATTATGGTTGATATCTTTGAGGGATAAACCAATATTCCATATTTATTTATTAAATGCCCCAAGTATTGTACCTCAGTCTCATAGAAAGAATAATTGGATAGTTTTCTGTACAAGTTCCTCTTTCTTAGTACCTCAAGTACAATCTTTAAGTGCTCATTATTTTCCTCCAAGCTCTGTGAATAGATAAGAATATCATCTAGGAATACAAGCACATAGTTGTCCAAGGATTCTTGAAATATATTTTTCATCAAATTCATGAAGGCTACGGGGGCATTAATTAACCCAAAAGGTAAAACACACTGAACTCATAATTTCCATATCTCATTCTAAAAGAATTATTTTGAACATATTATTCCTTTATTCTTAACGATGGTATACAAAATGCAAATCTATTTTAGATTAAACCAATGCTCCATGCATCTAATCAAAAAGATCATCTATCCTTGGAAGAGGATATCTATTCTTGATAGCTTTTTTGTTTAACATCCTATAGTCAATAAAAATTCTTAATGTTCCATCCTTCTTTTTAAAAAAGATCATTGATGCTCCCCAATGTGAGACACAATGCCTTATTAACCCTTTAGAAAACAATTTTTGTAATTGAGCCATAATATCTACCATCTCAGTGGTAGTCATACGGTAAGGTGTCTTGGAAATAGGTTTTGTCCCTGGTTTAATTTCAATGGTGAAGTCAAACTCTCTTTTTGGTGGAAGACTTGGTAGTTGTTCTAGAAACACATTGTTGTAATTACATACAACTGATATTTTTCAAAACATTTACCTCCTTCTTCAGCTAAATCTGAATTTTTTATCACATAAAGTATGCAGCCTTTATTTTTGGCCTTCTTCAGCTACATAGTTGATATTTCTCTAACCTTTATGCCTCTTTTTATTCCTTGAATGTCTGCTGATTTTCTAGATCATCCAATCACCTTATATGCTTCAAAAAATATTCCACAAGTTCCTTATGATCAGACAACAAATTTAAACTAATTATTATGTCATAAGACCCTAGAGGTGCCACATACAAGTCTACCTCAGTTGTGAAGCTTGGTAATTCTAAGGCTATGCCAAAAATACACTTACTAACTATGTGGAAAACATTATTCCCATACTAAATAGTCCATGGTTTTTCCATAAAACCATCTTTATGTTTTAATTTAGTAACTAACTTGTTAGAAATAAAACATTCGAGACATCAATATAAAAAGTATAGTTACATGTTAGCCATATAGTTTACCTAGCACTTTTATGGGCGTAGCCTATTTTTCAGCTTGTTTGTCGGCTACCACAACATATATCTTATGTTGCTAGTTGTTTTCATTTTTCTTTAAAGAAAATTGACTTGTATAGTGGTTTCCTCCAAAATTAAAATGACCTCTAACATGCCCGTTCTTAGGATCATACTTATTCTCACCTTGAAAATAATGTTGTTACCATAATTACCCTTCTACCCATTATTTTTGTTTGTTTTTGCAACTTTACGTATTGTTGTTTTCTTTTCATTTATAGCCACATGATTAATTTTTTCCAAACATGTTCCATGTACCCTTCTTGGGTGGAAAATATGAATAAACATTCCCATTTTTCTTACGTTTTTCCTCCTTATGTGCAGAAATTGCCTTCAATTTCTACTCTTGCCGAATGGATTTTTCTACCACTTCCTCCATAGTGGCAAGACTGTGTACATCCACCTCACCACCTATGATAGGATATAACCCCATGATGAAATTCCTTATATGGAATTTTTCATTTGTTTGATATTGTGGTACATATTTGAGAAGCTTGTTGAGCTTCTCCCAATATTTCATTACCAATAGTTTTCCCTAAGTTAAGGTTTAGAACTCTGTCATTTTCTTTTCATAGTAGAGTTGGGGCAACCGACACTTCCTAAAATGGCCCATGAACTATATCCATATGATTCTTGACTCATCAACATTAAGCTCAACCTTGCGGTTATCCCACCATGAAGATGCTTCATGGGAGAGATGATAAGCTCCTATACAGCCTTAATTTTCTCAGAGAAATTTCTTATCACAAAGTGTTTCTCCATATCGCTGAACCAATTCTTAACTCCATCACCTTGGGTGATTCCATAATTTTTTTGAAGACTTAACCTCTTTATATCAATGGTCAATTCAGCTGTCAATATTTCCCTCTTATTCTCTGGCTAATTGGGTACATTCATGTTAGCATTATTTGTAACATTATCATTTGCAACATTGATATCCTCAGCATCACTAGTTCTCTCATCATGTGGCTGCCCTCAAGACTGCTCACTATCAGTCTTAGTGTTATTTCCATCCACTTGTTATTCTAGAACAACAATACTATTCCTTGTGTCTGTAGAGCGCAAGGATTTCATCCATCTTTTGAGCTGTAGTTGCTTCACCACCGAAGGTGGGTTATTCATAGCACTTCCCCTTTTATCACCCTTTTTGTAATCAAGAAGTTTATTTTTGTTAGAAGTGGACTCAAATAGGTCTAAGATATGCAACCTTCACCATGATACCAAGATGTAACATCCCTATTTCATGATTACAAAAGAAGGGGATTTTTTTATAATAATCTCAATGTTCAATATTCTAAATTCATCATTTAGAACCACATTAAATTTTCTAATCAATCCTACAATAGTAACCATATGCAACTGTTATGACTCAACGTAAAACTGATCTCTCATATTTTATTTCATTGTATTCTCTATATACTTGTGGTTCCCTTTTTCATCTAAGGGTTCATCAAGTGCAACTGATCAAGCGCTTATCTAGGTATTTTTACAAATACCCATCCTATATCCATCACCTTTAGTCCGGTGAATTTAAGAAAACACAAATAGTAGCTTGCAATACTTTGGCCAAATTTTTAGACATGTTTTCCATGCCTATATTCCAAGACAACATACTCGTCATGAAGGAATATGTCTTTCACCACACTTGAAACTATTATCTTGATTAGACTTTCTTGACTTATGTCAATCCTTACCATTTTCATGTTAGACACTAAGAAGATATAAACCACATGGACTAGTGCAAATAGTCCATGTACGATAACTAAGGGTATTTAAGTGTATTTGAATCGACCCCCATCACTTCGAGTACACTTCATAACGCGTAGTCAATGCAAGTTTACATCGGTAGCAAACTGTATCATATCACTACCTAGAGGATAACAATGATTTAGGATCCCACTCAAAGATAACCTCTCTTAGAGGAGTTTAATGGATTATTGCGACACAATAACTGCTCCACAAAGAACCATCTATTTAACCCCACCAATAAATGGGTACTGTGCAGTAGTGATTATGTTGTAACAACCCATTAAGTTCCTATAACAAATCCTCTTATTTTAAAAAGTTCATTAATCCCTTTAATTCACAACTTTTTAACTCCAACCTAATTATTTTCAGTCGTTAGGTGTCGTTCTCAAGGACTAGCTCAGGTTCTATCAACATTCCAGTTAAGGAACATTATGTTTCTCAATTAATCGATAATGAGGATCTGCAAATTAATTCTACTCTTAACTTAATCACTTTAACCATGTAATTTCCTCTGGTTGATTAACCATCTTAGAAACATCTTACAATTATATGATAGGGTAGAACCACATATATTCATATACTTTACGATTAATATAAATTTCATTTCTTAGACTCCAAATGGGTTCCATACTTTTAACTTTGTATAGTTTTCTTGACTTAACATTCATTTTCCTTTAACCCATTCAACTATCCAAACTATTACAACCTATTTAAATATTATCCCCTAAGTATAACTCATATATGATGGGAGAGTATTTCACATCCACCTTATATTTTATCCGAAATGTTCATTATGCTACCACGTAGTGAACAACCCCTTTCCTTAAGGTTCCATAACATGATTACATTATGGATACAAGTCAAATATTTATCATATTAATAACCTCATCATTTTAGCAAAAATAAAGTTCTTTGTTCTTGATGCCTTAAGGATTATTTCATGCTATACATCTAATACCATTATCTCATTCTTATCATTTCCTAAGTACAATTCCATTTCCTTATTGTACTTATTTTGTTAATTAGGATAGGTGGGATTGCATTTTATTATAATCACTTAGACCCGTTTTTCAAGGAAGATTCTTATATATTTACTTAATGAGATTAAGTAATCCTTGTGATTATTCCGTAAGGTTTAAATCCCATTAATTTTATTTATGCAGCCCATACTTGTTTTATAACAATCCTTATGAAACAATCAAAAATATTGACTTATAATGTTACAAATAAGAATAATCATTTATAACTTAATTCCCATAACAATATAACTTAGTTTTTACAACTTATTTGTTATTATCTTATTCAAGATGAATTCAGTAAATCGAACTATATAAGTCAATAATAAATTTATATTTAAGTTATTTTCAATCATACTTTTCATATAAGTGTAATCACAAAAGATTATTCCTTATCTATTTCCTTAAGATTACACTTTTATAAATAAGCATTATCGTTCACTATTGGAACAATGGTATGAAATATATTTAAATTTTCATTTGACAACATTCAAGTTTACTAAAAATATGAAGGAATAAGACAATGCATATCAGCCTATTCCCTACAAGTCTACATTCGAATGAAATATTTGAAACTGAAACCTACATTTACACACAACTTAACCAACCAAGACAGAATGATTCAAAGCAACAACTTTCCTTTAATTCTAGAACAAGATGTCAATTCAAGTAAATAAGAATAAATCATTTCTTTTTTAGTAGTTTACACAAATTTTCATAGGCCCCGATTACTTCAACACAAAAGTAAATCAATAAATGGAAAAATAATATTTTCATCAAACTACATTTCTTCAATCAATATAAAAATGCAACTTTTGGTAAGTCTTCCTCTTTCCTTCTTTCATGAATTTCATCTACAAGATTTTTAACATCCATCGAGTTCATTTTAACTAAGAATGATAGGAGCTAAATCCTTGGAACCATATGTTCTAACTAATAACTTCAATAAGGAACACTTGTTATTAATAGAAATTAGGAAAGGGTTCGAAATATCTTTTTCCTTTTTTGAACACTTCCAAAAGAACATTACTCAATTGTATCACCAAACCCTAAAAATTTAATTTTGTAATATTCGAACTAAGCATGCATTATATTAAATAGAAGACATTAAACTAGAAAATAAAACATTCATTCATTATACATCCACATAAAATAACTTATTGCATTACCAAAATACATTTTTTCATTAAACATAATTATAATAATAGTGAAAAGCCAAGTATACATAACAAAAAAAGATAAGGAGGACTAAAAATGCCTTAATCAAGTAGCTCATACTACATGATTAACACATAGTACTCGAGTTTCATAAAAAAATTCCTTAGATAAAAAAATCAATTCCAATAGACCTTCAACCTATAGGTCTAACAAGAATTGACGCAAGTCGGTGGATAGAGAGACTATATAATAACAACAATGCTCTAAAAAACCACAACCCATTTTAGCTTAAGACAATAAATCCATACATTAGCAACTTGGCTCCAACCAATTGGAATGCATGCAAGTCCTTGGAATACACAACACAAATATTCATCAATAAAATAGTATTTAATCAAGACAAGTAATACATGCCATCTTCGACAACAATCCATACACAACCAAATACATCACTTAGGCAAAATAATGGAATGGTCCAATTCAAAAATAATGAAGGTTCAAAAATGAACACACTTCCTAACCAGATAAATCGATATCCTTGATCATCTTTGTATGATCAAGGATCAATAAAAGTTAAAATTGATCGACCTAATAGAAAGTGTGCATTACAATCCTTTCCACAATTCTAGGGTAGAGATATCAAACCAGACATTCTAACCCAAAGAAGAATTATTAATAACATAGATCATAAAATAAATCATCTCGAAAGTTAAGATAGTTCAACAGACCTTAAAACACTAGTAGTCTTACCCATAAGGGTCTAACAGTTCACAATAAGTTCCAAAACCTATCACAAGGTAACCACTAAATTTTTGGGTTCAAAATGTACACTAGTTACATGTCAAGCTTACCACGACCATTCCATTACTTTAGAAAAACATTAAAATTACTATCTTCCCGACTTTATTAAAAGATGAAAAATTCATAATGATAAAGAAAAGAAACCAAATTCCTACAATCATGGTAGTGGTTAAGCCTCAATAAGATTTTAGAGAATCAAGGCCAATGGACAAGTCTCAAATGCACAGCCAAAAAGTCCATTTCGAATGAGGACGACATGAATATGTATGGTCACAAAGTGGATTAAAAACAATATCTCAAAGGTTAAATAAGATGAGCCCAACCTGGGTTGTCAACAAAGAAAATGAACCTTAGAAAACCTTAACACATTAATTACATATGAGAGTCTATATCCATCATTTGTATTAGTTTCCAACTCCATCTAAACAAATCGATCAAGTAAGCATACAACCCAACAAAACTTACAAAGGATAGATCTCAAAGTTTGAGTATTCAAAGCATTTAACAATACAAACCCAAACATGTCAAAAAAGAAGCATTAAATAACACCAGATTCAACTTGACTTGGTTCTCAAGTTCTAACTTGACCCAACAAACACAAGGTCATCTACTAATAAAACATGTAACTGACTTGGTTTGGTATATAAAAAGTCACATAGAGATCAATAACCATTTGTTAGGTTCGATTATAACCCACTTAAACATACAAATTGAAGTAAATAATTTTATTCCTTCCATTACAGTCATGGCGAGTCATTTTTATAATCACCCAAAAAAATAGAGTGGAATAGGTCAACTGCAGTTCATATAAAATCATTCATAGAAAAACTAGTACAAAAAGCAATTCAAAATTACCTTATCGAGCAAGAGAATCCATTTTAATAGGCAATATAAAAAACCAAGAATCCAAAAATACTTTCTATTATAAGAAGAGTTCTTTTCATGAACTAATTATATAGAATAAGTTTTTCAAGGGATTAGAGCCTATTATGCCTGGTAGAGCTTCCCAAAGTATCTTCTTTCAGCTCAAGAAGTTTCTTCTTCCAACTCCCATGATAGCCTTCACAAAAACAAATCAAACTTCATAAAATCCCCATAGTCCTTATCCACTAAAATATTCTCCAAAAATATCTCCACGAAAAAGAGAAGTGAAGATTTCACAATAAATTTGAAACTAGATCAAACACTCAAATTTCGACATACAAAACGAGAGAGAGAAAAATGGAAGGAGTAACAATGAAACCATAAAAACCAACTCTTTGCCTAATCCAGTATTTTTCCCCCAAGGTGGTTTAGAAATATTTTTAAAATAATTAATGTTAGATAGGAAGGATAATCTATCCCTCCAACCAACCGACCTTCTCTAATCCCATTTTCCATTAACTAACAATTCAAACAATCCTGCCACTAGTTTTAGTGCAAGTTTGTAAGCAACTTTCCAAATTTTAATTTTTTATTAGTGTTAAGGATTAGCGGTAGCCACCATTAATGTTAACCATAAAATCTTCCAAGTAGATGCAAGGGTGGAGGAATCTTCAAACCACACCACTTGACAATGCATCCACAAAATTCGACTAGGGTTAGTCTTGAGTTAGGTTTTATGTTCCTTTCCAAACTTAGGTTAGGATTTAATTGATAATATTTCAATACTTATCAAATTAGCATAGGTCTTAGATTAGTTTCACAAGATGCCATAATAATTCATATACATTAGGTCTAGGTTAGACCTTTATAAACTTTAGTGTTATCAAAACATTAGGCATAAGCTAGGTCTTAAGTGACCGCACAATAAAAACCTTACCGATCTATGCAATATTTTTCAAATGGAGCAATGCTACAACAAACTATATCTCAACACTTTCCATCCCTTAAAACAAGACTAAGAACATAGGAAAAATTGAAACAAATCATCAAGATCAATTAGTATAATATTGATAATGCATATTCAAAGAATGAATGCATTCCCTTACATTCAATTGTAATTTCATATAAAATTAAGAGAATGCCTTGGATCAATGAAACTAATCCAAGGTATTTTCTTAATCGATTCTCTATACCATTTGTTGGTTGTATTTTTGCTATTGAATATGCCCAATCGAAGGTATGCAAAAATCAGCAATAGTTGGGGAAATTTACCTTTGGACAGGTTGAAATTTCCTCTACTTTGTGAGAGGAAGTTCCAGTATGATGTTATTTTTATATTTTTGATGATTTTAACCAGAAAGCATGAAAGGGTGAAAAGCTGAGAAATAGAAAATATGAAGAGAATAGAAGAATGTATGTGGAAGAATAAGTGTAGATTACAAGAAGGGAGCTGCACAAAAGGATAAATTCCTATTAAATGGAAAGTAATGCAATGAGTTTGAAATATATGAAGCACAAAGTCTCCCTTTGCTTGAACATACGATATTTCATAAATTCCACATACTCTTACACCCAACAAAAATTTTGATCACCTAAGCACCCAACATACTATGAAGGAATAAAAACATCAATAATTCAATTATATGCATACTAACATATTTTTCATTTGAAACCATCAACACAATGTTATAAAAAGCATTTTATTCTAGAGTTAAAAGTCTATGGACACAAAGTTACAACAGCTCATCAAATAACATCCAATAGGATAGAAGAACTCCTCAAAAGAATTTGAAAATAGGAAAATTGAGAGATGAACCCTATTACAATTACAATGTAGCCTTATAAAGGCAATCTTATCCAAGAAGCAGTTACAAAACTACTTGACCAACCTTTAACCCCAATCCCAACCTCAAGTTGACTTAACTTGAGTTACATGTTACATTACAATTTATAGATATATAATATTTAATTAATTTGGTGAAAAAATTAATTAAATATATTTTAATTGAATGACCATTTAGATGAGGATTTCACTATTGCTTCATGTTGTCCCGTAATCTACAATCGGAAGAGAGTGATGCACATGCCCTTTAATTACACTTTTGATCACCACTAACTATCATTATGAACCAAGACCATTTTCCATAAAATTATCTAGTAAATATTCATCAACTTTAGAATATCTCATTTTTTTACATATGTCTCAAAGCCACGGTTTGAATGAGTATTCATTTGTGTAATTTTGTTGAGAATTGCTTGAGATATGGCCATCTAAGTAGGGGCAATTGTTTTGGGATTTTCATAGTTACTTTTATTACACATGGTTGGATGATTAATTTATGAGTATCTTTGATAGATTATTGAAAAATATTTCACTCCTTTATATTGTTTTTATCTATAGTTTTAAAATATTTTGGGCATTAAAAGTGGTGGTTGCTCCTTATATCTCCACTGCTTGGCTTTAAGAATAGGGGAAGATGCTTGTATTATATTGGGCCATCTTAGCCAACTTTGACCGAGTGCGAGTCACCCCACATCACTAACCCCATTAGACCACATTTCCCCCTTTAAATGCATTTTGTTTTACTTAGCTCAGTTGACTCCTTATTCACGTCTTGATAAGTGATTTTGGCTGCACTTGTAAAAATGGTCCAAGGCCTCCTAGGATCCTAAACCCCGCTATTCCCGCACACAATGCATCAAGTGATTCAAAAATTTATGCATTGATGTCCCAACTCCCTTTGGGCCATTCAGGCCATATTTCTCCATATTTTTCACAACCTTTACTCTTCGATGGAGTCGGGAACTTGGCACCCAAATGTCCTTGTGCATCTTGGGCCAAATTTATCTCAGCATATCTGCAGTGAGACCTTTGTGGAATTTTTGGGTCTTCGTGTAGTCATGTCACAAATGCTTTAGGTTGCTTAGGCTCCAACCTTCCAAATTTTCCACAATACTATTTCCCTAGTCAAGCTCGGCTTTACGAGCCATCCTCTTCTTCCCTGTTTTTATTCAAGATTAGCTTGACCTTCAAACTTGAGCTTGACTTCGTCCATAGTCTTAAACTCACCGTAATTGATCCGGTGAGTCCGAAAAACAACTTAGTTAACTTTTATACTCTTCCTCACCTCGATTTTCATTGTAACCAGGACTAGCCATATTGGTAATAGCCCTTTAGTTTGGCATGTGCAATTCGGTTTCTCTAGGGTGGATCAACTTCAATTCACCTATTCTGCATTTGCATGATGCGGGTGGATTGATCACCCAAGGAATAACTATGCCGACTAGTTTTCTCAGCTTACTCCTCTCACTAGCTCGATAGGAATTCCTTGAAACTCAGAGGTTCTCAACTCGCCAATATTTACACGGGCCACAATGCACTCGGTAAAAACACATCATTCCATTATACAATTGAATAGCTCACTCAAATGATGTACATTACTCAAAGAGCCGAGGGAGTGGCTTGGTCTTCATTGGCTCGTGGAGTTCAAACCCACAATGTAGTCACCGCTCATTTCCACCTCGTGCTAGGATTCTTCTACATATCACACCACAAATGAGGGGATCAGGCTTGTATGTGCTAGAAACAACTCGACTACCCTATACATATAGCTAAACTTCGCGATCCTTAGTGGTTCTTCCTTCGGAAGCCATTGGCTTGTTTATACGTGTGTGAAAATATCTTGTTCCTTTTATGTTTGAAATGGTCCTTCACCCTCTTCCCATTGGTTCTTTTTGCCTTCTATTTGGCTACCTATATAAATCTTACTACTTCAAATAATATCCCACTAGCAAGAAAGAATCGCTTTTAAAAAATGTGATCTCATTCATGGAATAACTCGCCCACCTTTCATAACATTGAAGTGACTTGGATTTTCATAATAACCATCTCGATTATATGTGCAACTCGACTACTCCTATCCCTTACATTAGAATAGCTCAACCTACCTTTTTGAGTTCAAGATTTCATACCAAATATATTTTTTTATTAAGGGCAAATAGTTTTGAAGGGACTATACCCTGTATACAAAAGGGCTCAAAAGCCAGATATCATAGGTGAGAGAAACAACCCAGAGAAGGGAAAAACAACCAACCTAAGAGGGCTCATCAGCCAGATATGACAACACATGAGAAGAAAGGATCCAGACGTACAATGATCCAAAAAGTAGCAGAAGAGATCAAAAAGCAAACAAAAGATATTCATCATATAATAACTCCGCCAAAAAATAGCTCCAGAACCGCCAGTTATCAGCAACTTCGCAGCCAACAAACAACATCACAGCAACCCGTTACTTGATAGCCCTGTCAATCTTGGTTTTGATAGCTTGTAGTGACATGAAGAAGGCAATGGTTGTGGCTTGAGAGGAGTATTTCAGATCCACCTGAGCAATTGATATATCCTGTTGATGGTGAATCACAACACCCTTGAATTTCTGCAACTTGATGGGTTGAGACTCTTAGTGTGATTTCATAACATGGAGCTTTTCCCAAGTGTGGGACTTTGGGAAAATGGAAAATTTCTCCAGATGAAGGCCGGTTCCTATTCCTCTGTTTAGATGCACACGTAAAAATGCAGAGGGTTTACTCAAAACCTAAACTAACTTGCTAAGGAGACAGGGTAAGAAGATGCATAAAACAAAACCTAAACTACAAAGGTGATGCACCGAGGAATGAAGAACACCTATCTTGCCAATAAACGTAAACCATAAAAATGTAATGCAAGATCATGCACGAGATAACTAGATTTGTAGTGAAAGATCAAGAGGATGCAAATGAACACAGGGAGGGTTGAGAATCATCCATAGACATGCATTATTTTCTCCAAAGATTGATACAACACACTATAAAATGCCAAGAGGCAAAGTTACATTACGATTTTAATGGGAGGTTTGAACTCCACAAATTCACTGCCAAAGAGAAGAAGGGAGGGGAAAAACAAGAATGTCCAACCTTTAGAAAGAAGCCCCTCCTTACAATTTATAGGAAGAATGAGAGAGGGAAGAGAGAGGAAATCCAAATCTACCCCAACCACCTCAAGGTTGCATTTAATTTATCTCATTGTGGTGGTAGGTGAGAACCCTAGCAAACTTAAAAAGTGACGAACTGTATTTTTCATTTTAAGAACTTTTCCCACCCAATTAAATATATCCAGTCATAGTTGGATAGAGGACCTCGTAAGCTTTCCAAAAATTCCAACCTTGCATGAATCCAAGCTCCCTGTGAAAAGTTATGGCCGTCTGAATATCTAGGTCAAGGTCTGCTTCCTGTCAGCGCTCAGAATGTTGTACCTCCTAAAGGTGCGCCATAGGCACATCCATATTCATGTCGACATACCCTTACATGTGCCAAGGTGTGAATTCTATCATGTCGACATTCTGTGTCATGTGCCCTTTACGTGCGCCAAGGCACGACTTCTGCCATGTCGACACCTTCTGTCGTGTGCCTCTTACCTATGCCAAGGCTGCATCCATTTTTGTGTCGACACCTTCTGTCGTGCACCTCTTACCTACACCAAGGGTGCATCCATTTTCATGTCGACACCTTCTGCACACCTCTTATCGTGCTGCCAGGGCACATCCACTTTCGTGTCGACACCTTCTGTCGTGCACCTCTTACCTGTGCCAAGGGCACATCCATTTTCATGTCAACACCTTCTATTGTGTGCCTCTTACCTACGCCAAGGGCGCATCCATTTTCATGTTGAAACCTTACGTCGTGTGCCTATTACCCGCACCAAGGGCGCATCCATTTTTTTGTCGACACCTTCCATGTGAGCCTCTTACCTGCGCCTTCGGCTGTTGGTGACGCAATAAAAATCGGGCTCTGAGTTTCTTTGATTTCCATATTCTTTTGTTTGTCTATATCTACCCGGGGGGGAGATATTTACAACAATTTGGTGACTCAATGGGATCACCTGCCTGCTAGGTAGAAGATCAATGGCCTTTTAGCAATCCATTGGGCATGGAGTCATAAGTAATAACCTGAAACCAACTTGATCTCTGATCCCGAGCCTGGTATCGCAACTCCTTCTTCGAGAGCATGCTGAACTGTAGAAATTAACCTGAGAGCAACAAAACCTGTGTCGGAGCACTTAGGGAAATTGAAACCTAACTACAACAAGATGATGTGCATATGCACTTAGAGGAATTTTAAATCTAGGCTAATATTTACAAGGGTAAACCTTTTCCTTTTAGTAGCAATGTTTAAGATAGATTCCGTTAACTGAATCGGGAGTTCTTCTCCATCCAATGTAGACAATTGGAAGGCATTACTACTTTTGCATTCCATGACCATATAGGGGCCACTCCAAATGGCATCAAACTTGGAATGCTTTCCTGGTTTTGCTGATCTGCATCCCATTTCAGGACTAGGTCCCCTTCCTGGAAGGTCCTTGCTCTTGCCTTCTTATCAAACCATCTTTTTACTAAGGCCTGATCCTTCTCAATCATCTGAACTGCATGCTCTCTGATTTCCTCCAATTCCATCAACTCTGCATACCTGGCCTCCATTGGTTTGAACTCAGACAACTCCAACTACTTCATGAGCTCCAATGCTGGCAATTCTAATGATATAGGCAATACTGCCTCTTTCCCATAGACCAACTTGTAGGGAGAATTACCAGTAGACCTCTTTGGCATTATTTTTTCAGCCCACAATGTTGATCTTAGCTTGGTATGCCATGTCCTTTGGTTTTCATCCAGAGTCCTTCTGATGATCCTTAGCAAATTCTTGTTCATGGACTCTGCCTGTCCATTACCCTATGGGTAATAATTTGAAGAGGTGCTCAAATAGATTCCATTCTTGACAGCCCATTCTGTAATCTTGGAACCTATGAATGCTAATGCATTGTCTGATATGATAGTGGCTGGCACACCGAACTTGGTCACTATTCCTTCATAAAAGTCTAGTATGTTAGACTCATTTGCTTCTTTGAGCGCTACTGCTTCGGTCCACTTGGTGAAATAGTCCATTCTTTGTGAGAATCCACTTGTGGCCTTGGCTTGAGTTAGGATTTATGACCCCAATGAAGTCCAATCCCCATTGCATAAATGGTTGGTCAACCAAAATTGGGTGCAATGGAAGTGCTGCTAGTCTTTCTTTTCTTGTGAAGAGTGCACATTTCTTGCACTTTCTTATCCATGTATAGTAGTCACTGAACACTGTCGGCCAATAATATCCTACCTTCATTATCTTGAGAGCTATTACTCGTGGGGTGAAATTTCCTCTAGAATCTCCATCATGAATTGGATCTTGTTGTTTGAGACTAGGTGCTTGAATTTCTTTAAACTCTTGATCACTGCAAGGACATGCTTTTCAATGAAAGAGTACCTAGTTTCATATTCCTCCAAGCCTTGACTGAAGAAAGCAACTAGTTGCTCTAATATTTCTTTGTTTTGTTGTGCTAGGATTGTAGAAATTGTGTCTCCACCACCAAAGGCATATAGCATGAAATCCTTGGAGAAGTCTGGATTGATGAGAGTTGGAGCTTGAGATATAGCCTCTTTTATTGCCTCAAAACTTGCCTTTCCTTCAGATGTCCACTTAAATGTCATGCTCTTCTTCAACATCAGTGTTATTGGCTTTACGAGAGCTACAAAGTTTGGAACAAACCTGCGGACAAAATTGATCCTTCCTAAGAAGCTTTGAAGAGCCTTCTTATGACTTGGAAATGGTAACGCTCGAATTGCTTCAACTCTTTCTGGGTCAATCATCAATCCCTCCTTTGAAACAATATGGCCTAGAAGTTTTCCTTCGTGAGCCAGGAATATGCATTTTTTGGGATTCAATGATACCCCAAATCTTCTACACCTCTGAAATACCTGCCTCAGATGAAAGAGGTGATCCACTACATTTTTGGAGAATACAGTGATGTCATCAAGATATATCAAAACTATTTTATTGATCAACCCCTTGAATTCCATATCCATTTCCCTTTGGAAAGTGGCTCCAGCATTTGATAGGCCAAATGGCATCTTCTTGTAGGCATATGTGCCCCATTTGGTGGTGAAAGCTGTCTTGAACTGGTCATCTTCCTTCACCATTACCTGATTATACCCTGAGTAGCCATCTAAGAGAGAGAATCTCTCCGAACCGGATACCACTTGCAATATTTGTTCCATTGAAGGAAGTGGGTAATGGTCTTTAAGAGATGCCCTGTTGAGGTCTCGAAGTCTACACACAGCCTGATTTCTCCACTCTTCTTCCTGACCGAGAACCAAGTTTGCAACCCAACTTGAGTGCTTGATCGGGAATATAATGCTTGCCTCTATTAACTTGTTTAGCTCTTTCTTCATTAGAGGCTCAATGTGAGGGTTGACTGGTCTCTGCTTCTACCTGATGGGTTTAGCATCTGGATCCAATTCTATGGTATGTTGTGCCAACTTCGGATTGAAACCTCTCAAGTCTTCATAGCTCCAAGCAAAGGCATCTAGAAATTCTTGGAAAAGTTGTATGAAATCTAATTTCTCTTGCTCAATGGCCACTTTGCCAATTTGAAGTGTTTTTCCTTCCCAACCGAATTGGCTCAATCTTCTCTCTTGACTTTGTATGTTAGCCTTTTCCTTACGGAACTATTCGCTAGGGTTGAAGATAGACTCCAATGTTACTAAACCCTTGGGAAGCTTGTTTGTCCTCAACTACACTACTTGATCCCCATCTTTTGCTCTCTAATCTATCCTAATTCCTAGGCTGATAATTCAGCCTCTTCTTGTAATAAATTGACAATCTGCTGATTGTTCTCAAACACCGCCACGACTTGTGTTATTATCTGAATGCTTGGCCTCACAATCACATGGATATGTGGCTGTGTTTTTTACCTTTTAATGTTGTCAACCACATCAAACATTTCTCCAACAGCTGCGAGCCTATCAACAGCTTCATTTTTCTTCCTAGGTATGGACACGATGTTGAAAGCTTCAAAATCCTCAACAAGGTCCCATACCCTGTTCTTGTAGTTCTTTAGTAATTCATTCTTTGTAGCATGTTGTCCCCTGACTTGATTGACGATCAGCTCGCTATCCCCGAACACTTGCAAGTTCTTTATGCCCTTTTTCCTAGCCCAATGAAGTCCATGAATCAAGGCCTCATATTCAGCTGTGTTGTTTGAACAAGAAAACTGGAAATGAAAAGTTGAATAATATTTGATGCCTTGAGGTGAAACAAGCATAGCTCCTCCTCCTGCACCTTGCCTACTCCTTGATCCATCGAAAAA
Organism: Taxus wallichiana var. yunnanensis; assembly: GCA_018340775.1. Taxonomy (NCBI): domain Eukaryota; kingdom Viridiplantae; phylum Streptophyta; class Pinopsida; order Cupressales; family Taxaceae; genus Taxus; species Taxus wallichiana. The sequence goes on from CM031240.1 coordinate 624,153,590, forward strand.
TAATTTCCATACCTCATTGTCATCCTTATGGTTTTGTTTGGTGATGCTAGGAATAGGCTGGTTTTCTTCATGTATGCAATAGACTCCTAGCTCAGATTCTTCTACTTCTTGGTAGGGATCAAAAGCATGTACCTTGCTTGCCCATTCGTCAAGAGTTAAATCTGGGATGCTTCCAACTTTGGTGTCAGCTTCATCTATGCTTTGATAATCTTCTTGATCAAATGCTGAACAGTTGGCATTGATTTGGCTTGGAGTATGAGGCTCAATATGAAAGTTTGCAATTGGTTCAGATCTGATTGTGACCTTAGTACCATATCTTGTTCTGAACAACATGTGTGACCAATCAGCAGATAAGTAGCCTCCAATTCTAGCTGTGAAATCCCTTGATAAGCATAGGGAAAATAGTGGTGGCAAATCTATCACTGACACATCTTGCAAAACGGTAACATTGGGGCATGCATGCAAGGTAAGATTCAAAATTTTAATCACTCCCACCATTGCTACTGCTGTCCCATCCAATTATTATTACTTCATATTGGAGACCCAACTAATCAGCTATTTGCTTAGGCATGACAGAACTACTTGCCTGGAATCAATCATGGAATTGTGTACTAGTTTATCCTCAATGATTAATGAAACATAGAATGGAGGGGGCTTCAAAAATTTACCTTGTTGTCCTCCATGCTTCCCTTTAGGATGAGCAGCATTTGTGAGGAAATTCTCTCGCATATGGACTGCTTAGTTCGAAGTTGACCAATTCTTCATGGCAACTTGTAGAAGATCTCTTTGGCCTGGGATGGATAAAGATTCCCACATTGATATATTCACATTTGTCTTCTTCATTTGATCAATGATGCTAAATGGGGATGAAACATCTCTTTGTTGTCCTTTAGTCTGTGCATTCTTTTCTTGTGCATGGGCAGCAACAACTGGCATGTGAATTGGTTTAGAAGGTGGTTTGGGCTGTCCTTGCATGTTTGGAGCTGCATTTTTCTTACCGACAACTTGTGGAGTGATGGAAGGTTGTAGATCACTTGGAGCCAATGACTTCCCTTCACCAATATTCCTCTTCTTTGATCTTGTGTTAGCTGCTACACTCTGAGAAATTGTTTGATTCATGCCACAAAATCCTCGGCTTGTCAATTCGTAAGTGCGGTATCATTTGTAGCTGTGTTTTTCTGAGATGTCCCTTGTTGCTGATTTGTTTCTTGACTCACTTCACCCTCAATGCCAGTATTTGTCACCATCAAGGCTTGGTTCAAAGCACCATTAAAGAACAAAGATTGGTTGTGAGGTTCATTGCATGGGAAACACCAATCATACTCTTGAGCTATGTTGTTTTGGACTGGAACTAATGCTTTAGAAGTAGATGCAACATTGGGGTTATAGGGCTGAAATGGTCTATTAGCAGGAGGCCTTACTTGGCTTTGATTTTGATTTTCAGCCTGAGTTAGTGACCTATTTTGTTGGTATGGGGGCCTAGCCTGGTACTGTGCTTGAGGCTGATATGGTCTAGCACTTTGAGCTTGTTGTCTTTTGATAGTCACTAGCTCATTTCCAAGGTTCTGTAATTGTTTCATAACCTCCTGGAGTTCATTTTAAGAACTAGAGGATGAAGTAGAAGTTTCATTTGAACTTTGATTTCTAGGAGTGGGAATAGGAGCCAAAGTGGGTGCTTAACTAGTGCTTGGATTTTCTAAGTTTGGATACAAGGGCATGGGAGGCCTAGGAGCCAGCTTACCAGCTTGAATAAGACAGTTTTCAGCCCTAATGGCAATGCTATAAGCAGCAGGTAAGGTTGTGCCTCCCATAGATTGAATTAACATAGAAATATCAGAATTCAAAGCCTTAAGATAGTATAGAAAAGCACCTTCAGCTGTTGGCCTAATGGCCACTGGAATCCTATCCCAAGACCTTTGAAATCTGAAGTTGAAGTCATCGGTACTCATTGGGAGCTCTCTTGATAGTTGTCAATTGTTCTAGCAGAGACAAATTGTCTCCCTTTTCTCCAAACTGCTCATGGAGAACTATGCATAACTGATTCCAATTTTGGATAGTACCAGCTCCAAGGCTCCTAAACCATTACAATGCCCTCCCTTTGAATGAAGATGCCAGCAATTTGACAGCAACATCCATTTCATTTATCTCATGGATTGCACAAATGTTAGCAATGTCTTTGACATGATCACCAGGAGTGGTATGATTTTCTCCAGTGAAAAATGGAATGTTCTTCAATGCTGCAATTGGAACTGGATTCTATGCATTGAGGGAAAGTGGACTACTGCTAGTGAAATTGACAAAGGGATTCGGTGGTTGCACCATTTTGATTGGCCTGAGAACCCTTGTTGATGCGAGAAAAGGTCTACCAGGTGGAGGTGTAGACAAAGTCCGGTTAGGTGGAGATGGTGATCTTCGTGGTCTTCTTCCTCTCCTTCCTCCTCCTAGTGATAGTTGTAAGTGGAAAAATAGCCCCTCTTCTCGAGTATCAGACCTAGTTCAAATTCTTCTCATATGCCTGGGCAAATTTTGCTGCTATACCACTGAATTCTACCCCTTCGGAGTCACCAGATGTGTTAGATAATGAGCCTCAAAAGGCTAGCTTATGCCAAGTTACACACCAAACCTGACAATATTAAAAATAGAATTTAAAACTTGAAGGACCCAGAAGATACAACTCTTCAATTTGGTTATGGGGGTATTGTTTTGTAGCTACTAATCTCTGAAAGGTACAGGTGAAAACTCAGGTCATGCAAGGCAACTGGGAAAACCTGAAATACCAAAAACCATGAAATTTTGAAAGTCAAAATCTCAAAAATCTAAGAATACCCTTTTGAATATTATCCCTCGATCTATCAACTGGTGAAATTTTTACTTGTTTTGAGCAAGTTAAGCCCTTGAAAATTGATTTCAAAGTTCAGCCTGGAAGGTAAAAAATATGAAATTGTAAAACCTGCAATTTTTAGTCCAAATTTCTTGAAAATTCCTTCAAATCTTGTGGAATGACCTCTTGGTCCCACCGGTGTGCAAAAATTGTTGATGGTAAATCACAACACCCCTAAATGTCTACAACTCGATGGGTTGAGACTCTCAGTGCGATTGCATAACATGGAGCTTTTCCCAAGTGTGGGACCTTGCGAAAACAGAAAAATCTCTCCGAGATGAAGGCCGGATCCTATTCCTCTTTTCGGATGCACACGTAAAAATGTAGAGGTTTACTCAAAACCTAAACTAACTTGCTAAGGAGACGGGGTAAGAAGATGCATAAAACAAAACCTAAACTACAAAGGTGATGCACCGAGGAATGAAGAACACTGTCTTGCCAATAAACACAAACCATAAAAATGCAATGCAAGATCATGCACTGAGATAACTTGATTTGTAGTGAAAGATCAAGAGGATGCAAATGAACATAGGGAGGGTTGAGAATCATCCACAGACATGCATTATTTTCTCCAAAGATTGATACAACACACTACAAAATGCTAAGAGGCAAAGTTGCATTACAATTTTTAATGGGAGGTTTGAACTCCACAAATTCACCTGCCAAAGAGAAGAAGGGAGGGGAAAAAAAGAATGTCCAACCTTTAGAAAGAAGCCCCTCCTTACAATTTATAGGAAGAATGAGAGAGGGAAGAGAGAGGAAATCCAAATCTACCCCAACCACCTCCAGGTTGCATTTAATTTATCTCATTATGGTGGTAGGTGAGAACCCTAGCAAACTTAAAAAGTGGCAAACTGTATTTTGCATTTTTAAGAACTTGTTCCCACCCAATTAAATATATCCAGTCATAGTTGAATAGAGAACCTCGTAAGATTTCCAAAAAGTCCAACCTTTCATGAATCCAAGCTCCCTGTGAAAAGTTATGGCCGTCTGAATATCCGGTCGTGCTCGCTTCTGTCGGTGCTCGAGAATGTTGTGCCTCTTAACGGTGCGCCGAGGGTGCATCCATATTCATGTCAACATACCCTTACGTGCACCAAGGCATGAATTCTGTCATGTCGACATTCTATGTCATGCACCCTTTATGTGCGCCAAGGCGCAACTTCTGCCATGTCGACACCTTCTGTCGTGCGCCTCTTACCTGCGCCAAGGGCGCATCCATTTTCGTGTCGACACCTTCTGTAGTGTGCCTCTTACCTGTGCCAAGGGAACATCTATTTTCATGTCGACACCTTCTGTCGTGCGCCTCTTACCTGTGCCAAGGGTGCATCCATTTTCGTGTCGACACCTTCTGTTGTGCGCCTCTTACCTGCGCCAAGGGCGCATCCATTTTCGTGTCGACACCTTCTATCGTGCACCTTTTACCTATGCCAAGGGCGCATCCATTTTCATGTCGACACCTTCTATCGTGCGCCTCTTACCTGCACCAAGGTGCATCCATTTTCATGTCGACACCTTCTGTCGTGCGCCTCTTACCTGTGCCTTCGGCTCTTGGTAACGCAATAAAAATCGGGCTCTGAGTTTCTTTGATTTCCATATTCTTCTGTTTGTCTATATCTCGCACTGGGGAGATATTTACAACAATACCTTTTCTCTTTGGGGCCCCAAATGTCTTCATTAATCCCACTTAAACTACATACACTATGAACATGTTGTTCAATGAAATTATAAATACTTTTAAGGGAAGATAGTATGCAGTCATTGCGACTTTTTGCATTTCCCATTCTAGCCATCCAAAGACTGTAACTTCTTGAATACTTCAGCAATAACCCCCTCCTCATCATCACTTTGCAGTATTCCTTTTCCCTTAGCTTTTTCCATATTTTTTATAACCCCTTTGAGTTCTTGTATTTCCTTTTCCATCCTGTCCACTCTGCCCATCAAGTCCTCCTCCTTAGGTTCCTCCATCGGTTGGCTGATATGCAGGAGGTTCTCAGCAAGCTCAAGGTCTTTGTGACTTCTGAGGACCGTTGAGAAGTAGGGATTTTAGTTTTTATGCCCTTTCTTTTCTTGCTAGAAGCAAGCAGCTTCAATCTTCCTTTCCAGCAGGGGAGGTATGGAGGAAGAGGGTGGAGTAGGATTCATGCTGGGGACAGTTTGAACAGTGGCGATGGATCAGCAGGATTAGCCCTTGATGTAGAGGGACAGCCCTAGAATGGCTCTGAACTTCCCTAATTGATTTCTCCAGCGAGTTTATCAAGTAGTGAGGGAAGCTGATGATTATATTTCTATGAAAGTGGTTAAGAAATATCAAATGTTTTTGAGGTATAGTCACAAATCTTCCTTCAAGAGTTACATACCTAACAACCATCCTAGCTAGCTCAGCAAAAGGCTCAGGAATCGATGCCACCTTGATGCTGCAGTCACAAATTCAAGATTCTCTCCATCGTCTAGGAATTTCTTAGTCTCCACCTCCCTGTCAACCTTCTTATTGAAGAATTTGGTGCCATCAAGACTGAGTCCCGTGATCTAGGCGATGAGCTCCTCCGTGATCTCAATCTCCATGTTGCTGTATTTGACAACCCGATTCTTCCATCCCTGGGTGAATCTAATAGAAATATCTTGATCAAACCCTTGAATCCTTTCAATTAAATTTGACAGACCCTAATTTGAAGGTAGTTCCAAAGCACCGCATCCTCTTTCCATGCTGGATTGTGGGTGGGTTCTGTTTTGCATGGCGGACCCCCCATTTTTCCACTGTTTCTGTTCCTGTTCTCAATGGTAAAAATGTTAGCACTATGCGGGGTAGGCTGAACTTTTTTTTTGGTTTTGAATCTTTCCCTTCCATGAAAGAAGATTTAATTATTATACCATACTTGTAATTAGTGTCCCACTCCTTGGCTTTCTTTCTATGCCAAGAAATGATGACAGTCCAGTTCGCACAAATCGCATCAATCATACATATCTTATGTGATGTCATCATTCTGTACTTGAGGATCCGCACATTAGCATCCACATTACAGCCATTAGTGATGATTTTCTCAGCCATGTAGATCATTGATTATGTCTTTATTGACTTGAGTGGGCAGAACGTCCCCCCTTAGCCAAGTTTGAAAAGTATTAGTAACACCAAGGTTTTCCAAACCATCTGTGACCCTATTTCCTTCCCGATAGGTGTGGGTGATTTTAACATTTTCAAAGCTCTTGCATATATCAATAGCTTCACCAATGAAATCTCTAATTGACCAGCTGGGGTGTTGCTTTTTGTTTAAGAGATTGATGATATTCAAAGAATCACCCTCAATTATAATATTCAGAATATTACAATCTCTGGCAAGCCTTATTCCCCAAAGAGCCACCAGAGCTTCAGAGTAATGGTTAGTTTGCCTACCCATTTTCCCAGAAAAAGTAGCAACAAAATAGCCTCTTTGATCTCTGATGACTCCTCCACCTCCAGAGTCTCCCGGATTTCCTTTTGAGGCCCCATCAAAATTTAACTTGTGCCAATCAGTGGGAGGCTTAATCCATCGGATGGTGGTTCTATCCATACCATTGTTATTCTTTTTGAAGGCAGTGTCAATATTCCAATCAGTCAGAATGTATTCTTCTTTCTCAGGGTAAAGTCTATTTTTAGGAGGTTTAAATCTAGCAATATTATCCTGCACAACAATGATAATTTCCTTGTAGACTTTGTTACATGCCTTTCTAGTGTTTCTGAAAATGCCATCATTACGAGCCTTCCAAACTCGCCACATAGTGTGAGGTAAAACAAGTTGCCACAATCTCTTCACCACACAATGCTTATACGGAGAGTCCCATTGTTCCCAGGCCTGAAGACAGGTAAGGGGAAAAATCCATCTCTGATTAAATTTTGCAAAAACAAGATGCCAAATTTTGGAAGCATACTCACAATGAAGGAATAAATGTTTTATGTCTTCTACCTCTTTCTGACACATGCAACATCTATTCGGCATGATGAATCCCTTCTTGATGAGGTTGTCGTTAGTCAGGATCTTGCCATTAATGATGAGCCACCAAAAGAAGTTCACTCTAGGGGTTAACTCAGACATCCACAACTTGTGCCACTTAATTTCACTTTCAATAGATACAAAGAAAGAATTATATCCTGATTTAACAGAGTATTCCCCATCAAAATAATCTTTCCAGATGAGTTCATCCTTAAGATTTTGGTTACTAATATGGATTAGAGAAAGTTGATTCTGTAAAGATGAAACATCATCCTGTACATTATCATTCTCCACTTTTAGCTGTTTCCATTTTCTTTTGTTTCCATCCCTCTCAATGTATCCCTAAATTTTGTGTCCATACTTTGTAATTAAGTCAGTCTTTAATGTGACCATAAGAAGAAATCCAGTTAGAATCAGTCCATTTATCAGTCCAGAAGTTAATGTTTTTCCCATCCCCAAGCTTCCAGCTACACCCCTGAGAAAGGATGTGTCTGCTGTGAAGAAGGTTGTTCCAGAAAATAGAACCATTCGGAAGAGACTGATCATAAATGAAGGAAATATTGTTTTGGTTTGAAAGGTATTTGATCTTAACCAACTCTGTCCAAGGCTTGTGCTCTTTTATAAGTCTCCAACCTAACTTTTCAATAAGGGCAGCACTCATATGTTTGATATCTTTGATGCCTAACCCCCCAAGCCTCTTTGGTTTACATACCTGCTCCCAAGCCACAAGATGATACCTGAACCTGTCCTCAGTACCGTGCCATAAAAAGTGCTTTTGAATCTTTTCAATACTGTTCATCACTGTTGCTAGTATGCTGAACATTGACATGATGTAAATAGGTAGGTTTTGGAGCGTGCTTTTTATCAATAAGCACTTGCTTGCACTTGAAAGTACAGCTCCTTTCCAGCTAGCCAATTTTTTTGAAATCTCTTAATAAGATCATTCCAGACCTCAATATAAATCTTGCCAGTACTTAAAGGTAAACCTAAGTAAGTAGCAGGAAGAGAATTAATAGTTCATCCTAGAATATTAGCAATCTTTCTTTGCCTTTCCATAGAAGTATTGAAGAAATATATAGAGCTTTTGTCAAAATTAAATTTTTGTCCCGATGCTTCCTCATAGAACCTACTTAAACCGTGAACCATTATAATGAATAATAGAGGGGAAATTGGGTCCCCTTGCCAGATTCCTCTATTGCTGGAAAAAAACCCACCGGTTCCCCATTAACGACCACTGAGAATCTAGAAGTAGAGATACAAGAGTGAATGATTTTCCTGAATTTAATTTGAAAACCAAACTTGGATAAGACCTCATCCATGAATCTCCAGGAGACTCTATCGAATGCTTTATGCATGTCCAGCTTGATAGCCATCCCAACCTTTTTACTTTTATCCATAGAATGTATAGTTTCATGAACCATGATAATTCCATCTTGAATAATTCTTCCCTGAATGAATCCGCTCTGTTGTTGTGAAATGATCTCCATAAGAATAGGTTGCAATCTAGTGGTGAGAATCTTTGTGAAGATCCTATATATTACATTAACTAAACTGATTGGCCTGAAATATTTGAAGTCCTTTGCATCTAACTTCTTCGGGGCAAGCACAATGTGTGTATTATTTAATTCTTTAATAAGATTTCCAGTTCTATAAAACTCATTAACAGCTTTCAAAAGATCTTCAGAGCATATTTCCCAACATCTTTGGTAGAAGTTAGCCAAAAACCATCTGGACCCGAGCCTTATCCCCCTCTAAAGCGAAAATAGCCTTTTTCAATTCCTCGATGGTGACAGTTTTGGAAAGACTCTTAAATCTCTCAGCAGGTATTAGATTATTAGGAATGGAGTCTAAGAGAAAAGAGGCCGCTTGTTCATTGTAGGAGTTATTCTCAGTGAGTAGGTTCTTGTAAAATTTGAGGGCTTCTTCTTTGATGTCCTCAGAATCCTTAGTAATGTTTCCATTGTCTTTAGCAACCTCAGAAATTCTGTTACAAGCTCTATGCTTAAGGGTTGTCAAATGAAAAAAATTGTATTCCTATCTCCTGCTTTAAGCCAAAGGGCTCTAGACTTCATTCTCCAAAAGGATTCTTCATGGCTGTTTATATTATGCAGATCTCGAGAGAAGTTTTTTTTCCCGCTGATGATCCTCTAGAGACATACCTTTCATAGAAACATTGAGTTCAAGCTCTTCTAACTGTTGCTTAAGTTCTTTCTTCTTTTCAAAAATGTTTCCAAAAACCTCTTTATTCCATATTCTAACCAAATTTCATACCAAATATTACTCCTTCTCTTATATGTAAATTTTGAATTTCCAAGGTGTACTAGAACCTCATGGAGATGCCAAGGTTATAAAATTTTGCCATTTTTCTAGAAGGTGGGCCTCCTAAAATATCTCGCAATGCGATGCCTTACCCAAAAAATTTAAAATTTTCAAAAATTTCCCGTTTTGAAATGGATGACAATAGCTAGTTCTTTATGAGGACATGGCTTTGATTGAGCATCATGCAAACAATACATAGATCAGAATTCAAAATCTCTAGACTAGTGCCTTATCCATTGGGCCAAGGTTTAAAACAAAAATACCTCCTCTCAATACATATCCACATCGGTGCATAAAGACACACAAAAGGAACATAAAGGGAAATAAGCCAAAACTCGGAAAGTATGTACACAGAAGAAAGAGAATATTTACAAGGGGAGGAAAGGGACTATACAAAATTTACACAATTCCAAAAACATGAGAGAGAAATATGTACCTTTATGGAACAACTTACTAAAAGTATGAGGCACCTGGGAACCAAAAATGATCAGTTGAGTATACCAAAATATTATAGGAATGTTGTGTGGCTTGGAACACGGAAGCAAGTAGACCATCCACATAGTGATACTCTATGCTAAAATTATTTGGTTCTGGGAGAGAGTTGAATGTCTTCCTGAGACTTATCTTCGATGGAGGAAAAGTTCCATACAAAATCTTGTATGGTCCTGGGCTACTTCCATAATGATTTTTGCACACTCTTGAGCTACGAAAAATGGATTCTTGAAAAAATCCAATCCTTATAGCATCCACTTCCTATTTTGATACAATGTTAATCATATCCATGTGAAAATTTTGGCAGCTATCATGACACATATCTTGAAACCCATGTACTTCCACAAGAATTTAAATAGGGAAAGTATTGAATAATTTATCGTTTCCTTTTTCTTCAATTTGTGCAATTTCTACCTTGCCCCTGGAAAATACACCTATTGTCTTTACAAAATCAGCATCCTTGCTTTCTAATTCTGGCAGGTCTTGAATCCTAAGCACAAGTTGCATTACTAATTTGTCTTCATGATTAACAGGGAACTTAAAGGCCATGTTAGACTAGGTAAAAATTGATCAACAACATCATTTTCTTCTCCTTTACTTGCATTCCAAGGAATGTGTTGAAACATGACTGTCATAATCATAGTTGTGAAGAAAAGATTCCAGACATGGATTTCCATTTTCTATTGGTTTCAAGGCATACGGTGTATTGATTTCATTAGAAAATATAATAGGACATTGATTTTATTACCTTTCTTTTTTTCAGGTTCAAACACTTGTTTGTTGTTGAAAGAACTCAAAACAAGAGGATTATCATCAGTTACTCGGGTTTCATTGTCTTCCAATATAGGAGAAAAATTATCTTTGTCCTTGTTTTCACGATGGACCTCAAATTCCACCAGCATAGGATCATTCTTTTCAAACCAAGGACATTCAACACCAGTGCAAGACATGTCTTCCAAGAATTAAAACTCAAGTTGAAATGGAGCCTCAAGCTATTTGTATTCTTCATTATTTGAAGGAATATTAAATTGGCATGCATCAAGTGGAGAAATAAGAAGACATTCATTGGTGGAATTGAGGTAGTATTGAGGAATAAATACCTTGTAATATGGAGAATCAACATGAGAAGCTTTTGGAACTTGAATGTTTTCCTCTTCGTTACAAAGTGTCTCATATTCATCTATTGATTGTTCTTCAATTTTTTTAGCCTCCTCACATGCCTGCAGTTATGCAGATTGTCTTTGTACTTCTCTCATCTACTGTATGGAATTTTTATCATCTACGGGTTTTGTTTTCATATTTCTTCCTTTATCATCTTTTTATTGATATTTAAGCCACATATATTTAATTATTGGGTCATCACATGCAGCAATTTGTTTCAATCTCTCTTTCCTTTCTTGCATTGTTAGTTTCTTTTTGGATATGACACGGGTGCAATAGTGGATTTATTTTTGGTACATGGAATATTAGCACAATCTCAAAACATATTTATTACTTTAATATCTTCAACATGTTGTAGAAGCGTTTGTGAAATCATTTTTACATTCATACCTCTATAGAAGTTTTGTAGAAACTAGACCTATTCTAGATATATTGGAGCTTGAGAATTTTTAACTACGAGATCTCCATCCTCATCCCCATCACTATCATTTTCACTCATTGGTATGGGATAGTAAGTGTTTTTCATCTTCCCTTCATTAATGGGAAGGATCCTAAATCACAAGAATGAACATGACAGAATTTCGTTTTCCCAGCAGAGTGCCAAAAACTATTGGTTGGATTTTTGCCACTAAATATGCCCAATGGAAGTATGCAAAAATCAGAAATAGTTAGGGAAATTCACCTTTGGACAGGGTGAAATTTCCTCTACTTTGTGAGAGGGTAAGTTCCCTCGTATGATGTTATTTTTGCATTTTTGGTGCTTTTAACTAGAAAGCACGAAAGGGCGGCAAAATTGAGAAATAGAAAATATGAAGAGAAAGGAAGAATGAATGTGGAAGAAGAAGTGCAAATTGCAAGCAAAGAGCTACACAAAAGGAGAACTTCCTTATCATATGGAAAGGAATACAATGAGTGTGAAATATGAGAAGCATAGAGTTTGACTCTCCTTCCAAACATACTGATATGGCATAAAGTCCACATACTCTGACACCCAAAGAAAACTATGATCACCTAAGCACCCAACATACGATGAAGGAATAAAAACATTAATAATTCAATTATAAGCAAACTAACAGATTTTACAATTGAAACCATCAACATAGTGGCATAAAAAGCATTGTATTCCGGAGGTAAAAGTCTGTGCACACAAAGTTATAGCAGCCCATCCAATAACATCCAATAGGATAGAAGAACTCCTCAAAAGAGTTTGAAAATAAGAAAAGTGAGAGAGGAACCCTATTATAATTACAATACAGCCTTATATAGGCAATATTCTCTCGAGGAGCATTCTGAAAACTACTTGACCAGACCTTTAACCCCAATCCCAACCTCAAGTTGACTTAACTTGAGTTATATGTTACATTACAATTTACAGATATATAGTATTTAATTAATTTGGTGAACAAATTAATTAAATATATTTCAACTTAATGAACATTTAGATGAGTATTTCACTATTGCTTCATGTTTTCCCACAATCTGCAGCTAGAGAGAATGATGCACATGCCCTTTAATTACACTTTCAATCACCACTAACTGTCATTCTAAACCAGGTTCATTTTCCATAAAATTCTCTAGAAAGTATTAATCAATTTTGGAATCTCTTTATTTTTGTGTGTAGGTCTTAGAGCCATAGTTCCAATGAGTATTAATTTGTGTAATTTTGTTGATAATTTCTTGAGATACACCATATGAGAAGGGTTAACTCTTTTGGGATTGACGGATTTACTTTTATTACACATGGCTGGATGATTGATTTCTTAGTAGATTTGAAAGATTATTTCAAAATATTTCACTCCTTTATAATTTTTTCTCTATATTTTTAAAATATTTTGGGCATTAAAATAGGTGGGCCCTCCTTATATCTCCATTACTTGGCTTTTAGAATGGGGGGAAGATGCTTGTATTATATTGGGCTAGCTTGGCCAAACCAACCCATCTCGCATCACCCTACATCATTGACCCCATTAGACCACACTGGCCCCCTTTCAATGCATTGGGTTTCACTTAGCTCGGTTGACTCCTTATTCACGTCTTGATCGGTGATTTTGGCCCACACTTGCACAAATGGCCCAAGGGCCTCCTAGGCTCCTGAACCCCGCCATTCCCGTACACAATGCATTGAGTGATTCAGAAATTTTATGCACCGATGTCCCAACTCCTTTTGGGCCATACGAGCCATATCTCTCCACATTTTTCAAATCCTTTACTCTTCAAAGGTGGAGTTGGGATCTTGACACCCAAATTTCCCTTGTGCATTTTGGGCCAAATTTATACGCCATACCCAAAATAGACCTTCGTGGAGTTTTCAGGGCTTCCATGCAATCATGTCACAAATGATTTGGGCCACTCAGGCTCCAACATCCCGAATTTACCAAAAGAATATTTCCCAACTCGAGCTATGGTTTGGAGAGCTATCCTCTTCTGCCGTGTTTATTATTCAAGCTTATCTCAAACTTTAAACTTGAGCTTGGCTTCATCTCAAGTGCACCCGAACTCACCTTCATTGATTTGTTGAGTCTAAAAACAACTCGGTGAAATTGTATACTTTACCTTACCTCGATTTGCACTTTAGTAACCACACCATCCATATTGGGAATATCCCTTGAATTTGGAATGAACAAATTTCGGTTCTATAGGGTGGCTAGACTTCAATTCACCTTTTTTTTTTTTTTTTCATGATACAGTGACTCGATCACCCAAGGAATAACTTGCCGACCGGTATTCTTATCTTACTCCTCTCACTAGTCAATCAATAGGAATTCCTTGAAAATCGAGGGTTCTACACTCACAACTATTTACATGGGATCACGCCACTCGATAAAAAAACATAATTCCCTTACACAATTGAATAGCTCACTCAAATGATGTACACGACTTAGTGAGCTAGGGAGTGGCTTGGTCTTCATTGGATCATAAAGTTTAAACCCACAATTTACTTGTTGTCTGTTTCCACCTTGTGATAGGCTTCTTCTACTTCTCACACCACGAGCGAGGGAGCTCAGGCTTGCATGTGCTAGAAATGATTCAACTACCCTATACATATAGCTAAACTTCAGAATCCTCAATGGCTCATCCTCCAGAAGACATTGGCTCATTTATGTGTGTGTGAAAATAGCTCATTCCTTTTATGTTTGCAATGGTACTTCACCCTTTTCCCAATGGTTCTCTTCACCTTCTATTTAGATACATGTAAAACTTGAAACTTTGAATTATAGCTCATTGCTAGAAAGGAAGACTCGTTTTTTTTGAAAACGTGAGCTCGACCATGGAATAACTCAGCCCACCTTTCATAAAATTGAAGCAACTTGGATTTTCATAACAACCAGCTTGATTATATGATAAACTCGACCACCCCATCCTATGCATTAGAATAACTTGACCTAAATTTTTGATTTCAAGATTTCGTACCAAATAACACTCCCTTCGCTTATATGTAACTTTTGAATTTCTAAGGTTTACTAAAACCTCATGGAGATGTCAAGGCTATCAACTTTTGACACTTTTCCATAAGGTGGGCCTCCTAAAATATCCCCAATGCAAATTCCTTACCCATAAATATTAAAAATTTTCCCCATTCGGAATGGGTGAAAACACCATTAAATCCATTATTCCAAACTTAGTGTAATTTCCAAATTACCATCTTACCTAATAGTTCCAAGAACATAATTCACACTTTCCACAAGGTGACATCATCGGAGTTCATTTCATGAACCAATTATGTAAACATTACAATTCAAGAGTACAATGTAAATAAATGGATGATTAAATACACAAATCTCAACCGAGATAAACATTAGTCTAGTAATATGATTTAATCGGTTCTACATAGCTGAAACTCAAGAACAATCACATGTCAATGTTGGAATCCACTTCACAATGAGAAAAGAAAAATGAAAATATGGAAGAGGTGTTACAAATTATTATTTTTAAATAAAGGACCAAAAACTAAGCATTACATACTATCACCTAAACTTGCATCCAGAGACGCAAGAGAATAAAAGGAAATCCATCTAGAAAACTCATTCAAGGGACAAGGATTGCCTCAATTATACATACACAACATAGGAGGGGTGGTTTATTTTATTCCATACCACACATACTATACATTGGTACATTCTAAATCTATCCTGCTATCACTTTGTGCAAATTGCATAAGGGAATCCTAGGGGACCATTTCTACACACACACACATAATAATTACATGGAGTGTGAGATGTAGTGTCGGAATCAGTCATAAGTTCACTCTTTGGGTGGGATCATGTTGGGGTCGCTTTGAATCCCTATTATGTATTTTATTTTTTAGGTTTGATGATATTTGTGGGTATGTACAGGTGAACTTATTTCTTACACGTTACAAGTACATTTTTTAGATCAGGCATCGAATCTTGAGTGAGAGATAGAAAAGGATAGCGAACATCATCCGGTCATGAAAGAAATAGATATGGATCATCTATCTAGAAACCAATTCCCATATCAAGACACTAGCTCCAGGTGCTCCTATCCTCTCCTAGGTGTTTATGTCGTGTGTAGTTTCAAAGTCCAAAACCTCTAGTGAGAATTGAAAATACTCTCGGTCTCTTTATGTTATTCACCTTCCAAGAACACTTTTTGTTCATTATAAAAATTATCAAATTCCTTCTATCTCTCCTTCTTGCTTAGGGTTTCATATTATACATGCTTCGTTGCTTATGTCTTACTGTATATTAGCATTTGTATATCATTTATTACATTAGTTACTCGAATATATATTTAATTCAATTTACATTAAATCATTTGGTGAACCCCATCACTCAAACCCTACCTTCTAAGAATGCATCAGATTTTATCCCCTTCTTTTGAATTCATGGATTAATCTTCTTATCCATCCTATGCTCCAACTATGGTTTCTAGCACTACTATTACCATTACACGATTTCATGTAAGTATGTACTCAACACCCTCCTCGCTTCATTACTCCAATGCTTGATCCAACTATCAATGTAGTCACTACCTACCACACCGACCACCTACAACTACACCCATTTATATTCCTCCACCTCTTACCTCTACATTCATCCCACCACCTCCAAAGGCTATGATATCATTGAGTAACTTAAGAATACACAAGAAAAAATCTCTCTTTATGATCTCCTACATTTTCCACCGATGTTTTTCATACATTATAAGATACCTTATGCTCCACCCATATTGAAATTAATAATTCACCTATTTCCTTTAATCACCACATTCAATCTCTAAAAAATCTATCGCACGTTATATCTTTCAGTGATGAGGATATTCTACTTACTGACACTAAAAATCTTCATGCACCTATGCTAATCACCGCCATTGTCAGTTCCATTTATATCAGTCATTTACTAATTGATAATGGATCTGCTATAAATATATGCGATCTTTCATTGCTCAAGAAATTAAAAATTCATGAAATTTTTCTCATTAAATCCTCTACTCTTATTCGTGGCTATTATTTCACTACTTGTACATGCATAAAAAAAATCACCTTACCCCTACAAGTTGGACCTAAAACCCTTCCTAGGACATTACATTTCCTTTAAGCATCATTTAAGTTCAATCACTTACTTGGTAGACCATGGATTCATGTTATGCATATTGTTCCTTCTACAATTCATCGGTGTGTTAAATTCTTACATGATGGCTATGAGCATACTATTTATGTTGATCTTGAACCATTCAAGTTTTGTCACATATATCCTGTCATTGTCATGCCTATCCCTTCGATGTATCCTATTCCATATCATAATGTTAGTACATAAGATGTTGGTCAATCTAGTGTTCCCAATATTTATTTTTCCTCCACACCCATCCCTATCATCCCTACACACATTTACAATGTTATATCACCTACCTCATCTACTTCTAGCACTACCAATACCCCATATATTACTACTACTCCTCCCTACATCTAGTTCAACTCCTCTTAATATCTTTGATACTTATATCCAATACGATAATTCTAGCACCGATGATTTTGATGATTAGGTCAATTTTGTCAAGCTTACCAATGAAAACTTACACCATATCCACTTTACTCCTCTTAAAATAGGTAAATCCTACTTATAAGATAGTTTTGTTGCTAATTTATGAGTTGATTAAACCATGTGTATAAACAACTCATTGTTGGGACCCTATTATAGCTTCCAAATCTTAAGGGTGCATAGGCACGCAAGGCAGTATTCAAAAGGATTCTTGGAGAACCCAGGGTGCACGTGCCACTCAAAGAACAATTCAAGAATTAGCCACTTTTGGCCTTTTGGGAAGAACACATAAAGAACGTGTTCTATTTGGATAAGGTTCCAGCCTGGCTGACAGGTGTCCTAGAAGGAATATACCTTACGATAGAAAGATCCAAAAATTTAATCATGACATGGAGAGGCATGCGCCTGGGGTGACCCACACCTTGACACTTGGGGCCAGATCTGAGGCTACGAGAGGAGTTTGTTAGAGCTCAGATGCCTATTTATACATGCGCCCTTGGCAAATAACTAGAGATATAAGTGAGGTAGCGGAGCTCAGAGAATTACTTTGTGAGAACTAAGGGATGAAAATGGGTAAAGGATTCTAATAAGGATGTAATGGGGAATGAAATTTTTGTTTTGTGAGAATACATGTATGAATCTAGACATGGTGCATGACTATGGTCTGCCTCTCTGTGATACTTTGTAGCAAGACTATGAATGAATATGATAAGGTTACCATCATGTTTATGTTAAAGATCTCCTTCTGTATTATCTGCATGTTTTTACTCTACTTTTGATCTTGTATAATCATGGACCTTACTTGAATGGTTAAGTATATTTGTGGATTTACAACTTCTTGGTTCTATTATTCCTATTGTGCACTTTGTTTCGTTATGACTGAAGGGGTGTAGAAGCCATCCTGAGCTCTATAGCTTCTTCATGTCTGTTAAATCACTAAGTCAGATTCATGAACTATGCCTTCCACTAGACTCACATAAAAGAGAGACTCGGCTCCCTCTCGTGCACCTCGGTGAGCACCTAGTGCCCACTGGGTGATAGGTCGATGTGCATGAGGTTCCCTTGTTCTTAGTGGGTGCAAAAATGACTACATCTTGGTTTCGTTGCGGGACCT
The DNA here is from genome assembly GCA_018340775.1 of Taxus wallichiana var. yunnanensis. Taxonomy (NCBI): domain Eukaryota; kingdom Viridiplantae; phylum Streptophyta; class Pinopsida; order Cupressales; family Taxaceae; genus Taxus; species Taxus wallichiana. The sequence continues at coordinate 624,171,524 of CM031240.1, forward strand.
CTTTTCAAAGTTGTAGTGGAACATGGCATACATCATGATCTATGCAAAAAGTGATGGTGGAGCACTTAACACTTGAAGGTGTTGAAGATTGGTTTAAAAGCATGGAGGACGAATTCACTCAGAGATTTAGTACCGGATCTGGGTTTGATATGCGAAGATGGGTGGAAGACACTCTTTATCATGAGTTATATGAAACCTTCTTTTGTTGTTTCCCAGTAGAGTTATTTGAATGGCTCTTGGCTTATACATCTAGATCGAGGTGGTGTTATAAATCACACCCTTGGACCCAAGAAACATATCAGAACTTGCAAGATGCTGATCTAATGTGGACCCATGCTATAGATCATTGGTGGAAGGGAGTATTGACTAGCTACACTGGAATATGCCATTTCCACATATTCCTGTCCGGAAGTTGCTTTGAGTTTGAGTTATTATGAGAGCCTAGGGATCATTTCTACATGTTATTCCCCTTTTGATTAAAATCTTGATGGTAACCATGAATTTAGAGGTATTTCCTATGGTCGGCTAAACCACCACGAGCACTAGGCAAGGAAGCCGGGTTGGGGAAGGATGGCTGATCGATGGCCCGAACAGAAAAAAGGAGGAGAGACGGCTCAAGTATAATGATGCGCATGAAAAGGATATTGATAGACAAAATGGGATTATAGGTGGGTTAAGGAGCCGGGACATGGTGGAAAGGAGTTAAGGTTCACGCGGAGGATGTGGAACCCGAACAGTTTGTGGTACCCCATCTTGGTAAGCGTGGGAGAGAAAACCTTATAGCTTCTGATGAGAGTCCATCACGTAGAGAAAGAAGATTCGTTGGTGTGCATCTGACCCCACCTAGTGACCAAACCTTGGTGCTTGGTTTGTTTGAACGAGGGAAAAGTATAGTTGATCCATTTGATATTAGTGGAAGCAACCGATCGGTGCCTAGAAGATACAACTTCTCATTTGGGACTTCTATGGCTTCACACACTATTCCGGTATTTGGTGGAATGTTTGGACAAGGCACGTATATAGCTGGTTTTGGAAGCACATTAGGAAGTGGTGGAGGAAATATGACTAGGAGTGGTACTAGTTCACAAACTATCGATGCACAATTTAGTGGGATGACGGGAGCATTCGAGTATTAAAAATGCAGGCCCTATACCTAACACAAGAGGATCTGGAGGTGGAAGTGGTGGAGCTGGTGGCTCAAGATCTAGTGGATCCGGTGGAGGAGGAAACACCGGAGGAAACCAAGGGACTAGATCAAGAGGACAAGGGCCTCAGCCACCTCCTCAAGTCTTTTTCAAGATGTCTCTACACTTACTAGATTACAATGGGATAGAAGATGTTGCAAAGCATGTGCATAAGTGTGAGCTGCTATGGCACGCAAAGGGAATCACGACCCAGGATCGAAAGGCCAGTCAATTTGTGACGACCTTGCAAGGACGTGTGCATAGTTGGTATAGAAAGTATGACCCTCATCAGAATGTTGTGGATTATCTTGTCTTTGAGAAATACATTCTTGGTAGAATTCCACATACCTGAGTTTGAACAGAAGAGCATCAACTCTCTCAAAGAAATCCAGCAGGGCATGACAGAGAGCGTGCAGGAATATGATGCATGTTTTAAAACTCTATTGTCTAAACTATCTTATGATATCCACCCTTCACAACATGCTCAGTGGTTTGTCAAAGGATTGATCACACCCTTTAGGAGGGCTTTATCTCATAAAACATTCACGGACCCGCATGAAGCGTTGGAAGCTGCTTTACATGCTGAGGCAATTGGTAGTGTTGACACTAGTGTTAGCCCATTTCTGGAGGCTCAGATTATTGCCATGGCTAAGAAATTAGAGAAATTATCTACCAAAATAGTTCCAGAGATTTGTGGAGGGATGTGGTTCATGGATTGAAATGTAGAAGGGCACACGAAGGATAATGGTGGGATATGTACTCAGAAGGTGATGTGGACTATAGCGGTAAATTGTGAAATATGTCATGAGGACCATGATGCAAGTAGATTCCCCCTTTTACAACACACGATCTGTAAAAAAGTGTCTTGTTATTACAAGATATGTACCTCAACCACACATGACACCAAGGATTGTAGATTGATTGCCCAGATTCATGAGGCAATTGATCTTGGTGTGCACCAGACTGGCATTGCACATGGAAGAGGGTTTTGCGGAGGAATTCATAGTTGTGGTAACCACGGAGGAAGAAGTGAGTTCCTAGGTGGGATGTGTTTTAATTGTGGAGCCACAGACCATTATAAGCGTGAATTTCTAGATCTTCTACAATTCTCTTGGTGTGGAAAAAAACATAAGTATGAAGAGTTCCCAAAGTTATACGAACATATGAGTCAACAATACTGGAAGGATAAGGGCACTGCCATGGTGAGTATTAAGAAGGCTGACATGCAATGGCTTTTGCAAGTAATACGTAAATTAGAACTAGAGCATGTTATTGTAACAACAAGGGTGGAGTCCACGCATGTAAAGGAGGCACCTAGGCAGAGACCTCTTGTTTTGAGAGAAGAAGTAGTACACGGGAAGTATCCAAACCCGTCTCACCAGAAAGAAGTCTACCAAGAAACCATGGACATAATTCGAAGTTTACAAGGGGAGATCCAATGCTTAAAAGAGTAGACTAGAAAAGATGAGCAAAGGAGACTAGTAGAAGCACCAAGGGATGACTTGGATGAGGTTAAGGAGGTGTGTAAACTGCTAAGGTAGGAGAATATTATTCCCCTACTAGGGGCATGGTTGAGGAAAAGGTTCCACGCACCGGGGAGAACACAAAAGGAAGATCTTGCATGTAAACCTCCCACCTCATAGCCTTGATTATGACAAAGAGATTACCTTGAACACAGTAGTGGATGGATGGTTGCTTAGCAACATCCTCATTGACACAGTGCAAAGGTTAATGTTCTCACTCTGGATGGCTGGCATCAAATGGGAAGACCTACATTATAGCCATCTTCAAATGTGCTATATATGGAAAATAAGACAAAGGCAATGCCCATAGGTCTCTTGAAGGATGTGACCATTACTATTTAGGGAATAGGTTCAATGGGGATTTTGAAGTCTTATCACTTACCGAGGTAGATAATTTCCCACTCTACTTGGGTGCCTGTGGTGTTATAAGAATAATGCAGATCTCTAGTTTAATAAGTGGTACATAATATTTGAAAAAAAGGAAGAGAGGGTAGTTATACCACTCATTGATGGGAATTCCACCCCTATCTTGAACCCCTTGGAGAGGAGGTCCTGGACAGAATATATGTGCACTCCATAAGAGATCCAAAGATCATCCACCCTACATGAGGAGTCATCCAGTTTGATTATGTTCAATCTGTCAGTGATACTACTAGTATAGCATGTGATAATTGGGCACATGGGACTTATGAATTGATTGGGTGACATCTAAAAGGATCGGTGACCAAGGTAACCATGACGTGTATAGTTCGGCACCTGGGAGGAAAGGAAATAACCAAGTATTATGGGGATGCATACCCTGAGGTCTTTTTGAGAGAAATGGAAGCTCAATGGAGGGAGGATGAGCAACGAATTATGATAGGTTATGTTTTGATAGGCACAACACCAAGATGGTGGGCTACACATAGTGAAAACTTGTTGGAGTGGCATGAAGTTATAATTATGCTCACTTTCTGATTCTCGAAAAGTAGCATACCCACCACTATCAATGATTACAATGGAAATGGAACCACATCTTCCCACATCTAGGCATGTGAGAGGGTGCAGGGAGAAGGCGGGAAGATTTATCACCCTCCCTTTGGGTACACAAGCTGTATTCAACACTAAAAGGTTGCACGCACGCTGGTACATCCATTCTCGAAACACGCCGCCAAATAGGAAATTGGCGGGGAGGTAGCGGTTGACTGGTTCACACATTCGAGTATCTTGAAGTACTAAGAACCACTTGATTGATGAGGTGTTGCGACTATTAAGCACCTCACTTTGGGGATTGCGCCATGGCATAAGATAGGTTAGTAAATTTACTTGATGGACCTAACTTGGAAGCGTGGTTCGAAGAGGAGGAACCAGAAGACATATAATTTGAGTGTGCATGTGCTGAGAAGGAGAAAGGGAAGATGGTATACGTTGTTGATGGAGAGGAGATGGAGAACTGAATGTTGACCATTTGATTGGGACATGCGAATTGGTTGATAGTGTAGATGCATGTGTGTGCATACCATGAACCACTCAAAACCAAGAAATTTAACATCGGCTCGGAAGAGGAGCCCAAGGAAGCTATCATTGGGGACTACTAGTTGGACAAGGAAGTATCAAAGATCATCAATCTCTTGCAAAAATTTGAGGATTTATTCCCAAGTGGATACCATGAGTTAAAAGGCATCCACCATTCATTAGGGTAAATGAGGATAACATTGAAAGATGGTGCACACCGATCGGAAGAGGCCTTACAGGATGAATCCCAACATGTGCGTAAGGGTTAAAGAATAATTAGACAAGATGATAGCATCTAGTATCATTGAGGCTATGGAGGAATCAGAATGGATAAGTCCAATGGTGATCAACATAAAGAATGATGGGTGGATTAGGATATGCATGGATTATAGGGAATTGAACGTTGTTTGCATCATAGATCCTTTTCCCACCCCATTTACTGAAGATATTTTGGAAGGATTTGCTGGGAACGAGGTTTATTCCTTTAGAGATGGATTCTTGGGGTATCACCAAGTAAGGATTGCCAAGGAAGACCAAGAAAAGAAAATTTTTGCCACCGAGTGGGGAAGCTTTGCATACATGGTCATGCCCTTTGGGCTAAATGATGCACCCACTGTATTTTCGTGCATAGTGGTACAAGCATTTAAGGACTTCATCCCCAAGTTCCTTCAAGTATATTTAGATGATTGGACAGTGTATGGATTTTTCAGGGACCATTGAGATAACTTGAGGTTGATGTTTGAAATATGTCGGCAGTTGAGGATCTCCCTCAACATCAAGAAATGTATCTTTACAACTCCTTTTGGAATGTTGTTGGGGCATATCATATGCAAAGAGGGCTTACTAGTGGATCTTGTGAAAGTTGCAGTTATTGTGGGGTTAAGGGAGCCCACCAGCCAAAGCACCATGCGTAGATTTCTTGGACACATTAGTTACTATAGAAATTTTATTAAGGAATACACCAAGATTGCCTCACCTTTGGAAATATTTATCAGACACAAGAGTTCCTTTCAGTGGGGAGAGGCATAGTAGAGGGCATTTGACACTCTAAAAGAAAGGCTTATCACCACACCTATTCTATGATTCCCATCCTAGGATAAACCTTTCCATGTCCACATGGATGCCTTTGGTACAACAATGGGAGCCATTCTTTCTCAACCAAGAGAGGGGATTGTTGATCATCCCTTGTGTTTTGCAAGTAGGAAGTTGACACAAGCATAAAAAAATTATACAATGATCTACGCACTCCACAAATTTAGACAATATCTGCTGGAAAATCCCTTCATATTCTACACTGACCATATGGCCTTGAAGTATCTAGTAAACAAAGTAGTGTTGCAAGGGCACATATGCTATTGGGTACTTTTATTTCAAGAATTTGAGTTCAAAGTGGTGGTAAAATTGGGAAAGAACAATTATGGGCTAGATCATTTATCAAGGATTGATTCGGGAGAGGACGCGCAGTATCGAGGAAACCATGCTAGATGCACAACTATTTAGGTTGCGGCACGTGCCCTCAAAACTAGAAGACATTTTCTTTTTCTCAAGGAAGGTGTGGCACCCAAAGGGATGAATGCTCTGGAGAGGAAAAGGTTAGCCATATGTGCCATACCCTTCATGTTGATCAATGGGGATTTGTATAAGATGGGCCATGATGAGGTTTTGCCTTTGGTGTGTATTAGAACATGAACACATAGCTATAATAGAAGAAACCCATGGTGGGATTGCTGGAGGACACTATGTAGGGAATGTAATCATGTGTAAGATCCTAGTCGTTGGACTCTGGTGGGAGATGATTCACCAGGATTGTATTGAGTTTTGTAAGGCTTGTGACCACTACCAGCACCTTGGAAAACCTAGGAAAAGGGATGAGATGACCTTATGCCCCATTGCTAGCGTAGAACCTTTTAAAAAGTGGGCAATAGATTTTGTCAGACCAATCTCGCCAGCTGTGTGGAGGACTAACTCGTGGTATATTATTACCTATACTGATTATCTAACAAGGTGGGCAGAGGCCGTGCCCACTAAAGATTGCACCACAACCACGACTGCTAGATTTTTGTGGGAGAACATTATCAGCAGGTATGGGTGCCCATTAAGTTTAACAAGTGATAGGGGCACTCACTTCTTAAATGAAACAATCAGGATTCTATTGGTAGAATTCATGGTAGCCCATCACAAGACTATCCCTTATCACCCTCGGGCAAATGGAACTATGGAGGTATTTAAAAAAATCCTTAGTCACACATTGACTAAGATATGTGACGTGGGTAGGCAGGATTAGGATGACAAGGTGTCAGTAGTTCTTTGGGCATACAGAACAACATATAAAAGGTTGAACAAGGCCACACCATTTCAACTGGTGTTCGGTGTGGAGGCTGTTTTACTGGTGGAATTCATGCTACCTTTGCTGCGTATAGCGTGCTTAGGAGGGTTAGACGATGAACAAGTGCTGGAAGAAAGAATTGATTAATTGATAAAGTTGGATGAAAGGTGCTCACTAGCAAGATGGAGCCAAACAACTGAAAATGCTAAGAAAAAGGTATGGCATGACCGCCACATTAAAAATAAATAGTTTGAGGTTGTTTAGATGGTATTTTTATATGATTCTAAATTTCTACACCATCCTAGAAAGTTGAAGGTGCATTGGTTGGGTCCTTATGTAATTTCATACATCCTTGATTCGGGTGCGTGCAATTACAAGTGCTAGATGGAACAAAATTACCTAGACACTTCAATGGGAGTAGGCTAAAGCCCTACTATAAATAATGCTTCTTGGTGTTTGTAAATAAGGTAGTTCTGCTAGTTAGTTTAGAATTTCCTTTTATGCTTTTCCTTTCTTGTTTTTCCCTTTCGCGTTGTTGTCTTGTTTTGCACCTTGGGTGCTAGTAACCTTATTACTTTTTGACTTATGAATGCACAGAGGACCACACATCGATTTAGTGTGGGGTGAGGTGATAAAGAGAGGCATGAAGTTATTCTGTAGGAGGATTGGGTTGGTAGACCATTCGAACTGGCCCTATTGAAAAGAGGCATTAGGAGAAAAGAAGGCAGATGGTGGCAAAATTAGGTTACTAGGAGAAAAAAAGTACAAAAACATGAGGTAGGTGAAAGTAAGAATCATGAGGATGGAAGAGGTGCCTTTGGCGTTGGTAACATGTGTGCAAGAGTCTTCTATCAAGATGGATTGTCTACGCACTTTAAGGTTGGAAAATTTTTATGCAAGTATTGGGCACGAGTGAAAACGTTTTGCGTAAGGATTGGGTGTGGAAGGAAAAGCATTAAGGTCGGTTTGTTTGAAAAATGTTGCATTAAATATTATCATATGGTGGTAGGTAGCACGGCCTTTAATACGTAAAAGTGAGAAAAGCTATAAATACAAGGATGGTTAATTCATTATTTTACTTTGCGAAAATAAGGAGAACAATTTTATTTCAAGAGCTAGGGTTTTGGGAGATGACTCTTATGAAGGAAAATCTCAAAAACTCACATGCAATTAGTCCGTTAGATCTACAAACCAAAGTAGAAGTGATTCATGGGTGTGGGGAATGTTTTGAAAGAGCGCCGTGATCGAAGGAGGAAAATAAGAAATTAGGGTTTGTGCTCTAGGGCACGGGGCGTGCAAAGAAAACTCTTAGACAACTCGAAAGTAACTAGGGAATGAAAGCAAAGGGTAAAATGATGGCCAAAAAACTAGTTGATAAACCTGTAGTACAATCTAAGAAGGGAAAGAGAAAGGGAAAGGGAAGAAGAAAGAAGAAGAAATCCCTTTGGATACCAACGAAGAATGGTACTCAGAAATGCAATACCCGGATGGGGTTTTGCTGGGGCAAGAGTGGGAGTCCCACATCAGATAGATGACCATGATTGATTACAATCATTGGTCAAGTATAATCATAAGGAAATGGCACTTTGGAGCTGGTGCGACAAAAAAAACATCTAATGGGATGCCGATCTATAGCGATGTAGTTAAGGTGAAAATGGAGAAGGCAGGGCTTCTCCAGCTTTACAAGTTTCCATACTTCAAGAAGCTTTGAGTTCCCGTACCAATGGTTATTGACGTGCATACATGAAGACTTCACCTACTTCACAGGGTGGAAAATGTGCATAACTCCTAGTTAATCTCACACTTTACAGGCCTAAGCTGTAAAGGGGACGTGATCATAGATGACCTCCAAGATGAGGAGGTAATTAAAGAAACCATTACATCCCAGGATTATAAGAAGGGATCAAGGTACTACGACATCATGGATATTAGTGATCCGGTGATGAAAATGGCTGCACACCTTGTTTCCAAGATGAATGGACAAGAGAGGTGGACCCAGGTGAGCAAGCCTTCTCTCGAATGTTTGCGGGAAGGTCGTGGAAGGCACTTGTGTACATTATCTCCCAGTATATAGTAGATGAGATCATAAGCAGCACGAAGAACGCGGAAGAAAGATATTATTTAGGAACATCCTATTAACCATTGTGTTCTTAGAGATCGGGGTGCTGGATGCATCTAATAAGTTTGTATGGGAGTACCTGTAAGACCCTTCACTGCAAACATGTTCTAGAACTATACTTGTGAGTCAATGACAGGGGTACACAAGGTGCGCTTGTATAAATGCTATACGCGCCTTAGGAATGAATTTGGGGCTAAATGGTGAATTCCTGAACAACTCCTGCGGTGAATGAAGGAGAAGCTAGTTCGCGGTATACTAGAACTTCCGTATTAGTAGATTCACCTTAGTGGACGGTAGTTGGAGTCCCTGGTGCAAACTCCCCTTCTCATTTACTGCCCAATTTTTCCAGGTGGGAGTGAATAGGTATAAGGAGTCAAAGAAATTAAAACTTGACCTATCCACCCTTGACAGTGAACACAGAGAAATGAGAAAGAAGCTGGTCTACCTAGGGAAGTGTGCATACATTGAAAGGTACATGTCACAAGATGTGCACATCATAAGGCCATTGACCTTACCAATTTCTGAGAGCATTGCTGCTAGAATCTACCTGTGCATAAGGCCAAAGTTTGAGAAGGGCACATACATAGAGAATGAAATATCCATCCTAGATGACCCCATGGGAAGGAAGAAGCCAGCACCAAAGCACAAGGAGAAAGAAGAAGAAGAACAACAAAGAGTAGTGGAGAGGTAGAACATGGATACTACAGGGCTGAGTACCTACGTCTGGAAGAAGAGGAGAATGGTGGTCAAGGAGAAGACCCTAGAACCTGCGAAGCCACCATCCCCTAAAGAACCTTTAGATGAAGAAAAGACAACATCCCGACCCCAGAGTTTTCTACAAGGGAAGAAGAACAAGGGATAGAGGAACAAGGGTCTGAAGATATAGACAACCTGAATGCCTATATAGGTGAAAAGGATGATGATGGAGGGGAAGAGTTAGAGGTGGATCAAGAGCCGATTAATGTCCATGATTCAAAGGGAGAGGAAGCAGAGGATACAAATGATGCGTTCATCTTTATAAGGAGGAAGGGTGCCCAAAGGGAGGAAGGCATGTGAAGCGAAGAAAGGAGTGAAGGGGCTAGTACCAAGGAGCCAGATATGCCCAAGCTCACTCAGGAGGAGGTGGATGAGAAGGCAACAAGGGAGGCAAAGAAGATAATCAATACCCTGGTCGAAGAGGAGTTGGAGCACAACATAGAGTTAGTGCTCAGAAAATTCAAAGAAGAGTAGAGGGAGAAAAGTGTGGGTAGCACAAAAGGCCCTACTCTTTCGGTAACTATTCCCAAGGGTGTGCACATGGGAAGTAAACATGCGGAAGGGGGAAGAACAATGATGGGTTACATTGATGACCCCAAAAAGTTTTTTGCACGTGTTTCCAAAGTATTGTGCCCACCAAGGAGCTCACCGCCATGGAATCCTTTGACCCTAAGGGTGGATACCCACGAATGAGGAAGATGCTATCATGGGCATTTGACTCCCACCTCGATGAGCCTGAGTTTGAGATTAACCAAGGAGTGGTATTAAATCTGTTCGAAGGAAAGGGGGACAACCCCATTGTAAACACACAACAACTATTGGATGAGCAAGTGTGTAATGCACTCAATAAGGTCTCCATGGAAATCGAGGCTAGGCTCTTCGGTAGGAATGACAGGGTTAGAGTCTTGGAGGACCTATTGGAGAAGAGGAAGGAAGAAGTAGTGAAGCTAACGAAGGATCTCAGCCTTGAGAAATTAATCAACACTCAACTACAGAGGGAGCTTCAAGAAGAGAAGGCTAAAGTGTGTGAAGTTTCCAAGAAGGTGGAACTCATCTCCCAAGCAATTATCATGAAGCACCCAGGACCTTAGCCCTCCCGCGTAAAAGTATAGATCCTCCCTGGAATGCCTAGAGGACTTGACTCGGATCCTCACCATGGAAAGGAAGCCTTTGGCATTGGAGTCGGTAGAGGAGGTAGTGGCATGCTTAGAGAAGGAAGACAAGTTAAAGGTTGTCGCACTCATGGATGAATACAACAAGGTGCTTCTGACGTAAGAATAGTTGCACAAACCGCATTCTTTGAGAAGGTTCCCAAGGGTAGAGAATAGGTGAAGTGTGTGGTAATTTTGGGCCCCTATTATAGCTTCCAAATCTTAAGGGTGCGTAGGTACGCATGGTTAGAGGAAGCACACAAGTGAAGGCACACAAGGAAGTATTCAAAAGGATTCTTGGAGAACCCAGGGTGCGCATGCTTGCATGAAGAAAAATTTGGGACTTAGCCGCTTTTGGCCTTTTGGGTAGAACACATGAAGAACATGTTCCATTTGGATAAGGTTCCAGCCTGGCGACAGGGTGTCCTAGAGGGAATATACCTTGTGATAGAAAGATCCAAAAATTTAATCATGACATGGAGAGGCATGCACTGGGTGACCCACACCTTGACACTTGGGGCCAGATCTGAGGCTACAGAGGAGTTTGTTAGAGCTCAGATGCCTATTTATACATGTGCCCTTGGCAAAGAATAGGAGATAGAAGTGAGGTAGTGGAGCTCTGCAGAATTACTTGTGAGAACTAAGGGATGAAAATGGGTAAAGGATTCTAGTAAGGATGTAATGGGGAAATGGGGAATGAAATTTTTGTTTTGTGAGAATACATGTATGAATCTAGACATGGCGCATGACTATGGTCTACCCCTCTGTGATACTTTGTAGCAAGAATTTGAATAAATATGATAAGGTTACCATCATGTTTACGTTAAAGATCTCCTTTTGTATTATCTGCATGTTTTTACTCTGCTTTTGATCTTGTATAATCATGGACCTTACTTGAATGGTTAAGTATATTTATGGATTTACAACTTCTTGGTTCTATTATTCCTATTGCACGCTTTGTTTCGTTATGACTGAAGGGTGTAGAAGTTGTCCTGAGCTCTATAGCTTCTTCATGTCTGTTAAATCACTAAGTTAGATTCATGAACTATGCCTTCCACTAGACTCACATAAAAGAGAGACTCAACTCCCTCTCGCGCGCTCGGTGAGCACCCGGTGCCTATTGGGTGATAGGCCAACACACATGAGGTTTCCTTTCTCTTAGTGGGTGCAAAAATGACTACACTCATCTTCTATATTTTGTTAAGCCATCAAATTCATGGCCTTTTATCTCCCTATCATACTATTGAACATCATCACTATAGCATGAGATTATTGGCACAATACTAATTAATATAGTTATTACTAGTTATCTTTATTTTGTCGTATTTTGAGTATGAATTTTTTTATGGCTGTAATAATTTATTTGAATGATGTTTTGTGTGATGTCACTCTTATTTATGAGAAACTTGTTATATGTAGCAAAGGACTCATCCATAGTAAGTCATCAGCAACAAAAAGGAATCACCTATAGAAAAGTATCGTGATTGTGCATATCTCTTGGAACGTGAATGATGACACTCCAAGTCTGTACATGTTGTAGAAGAGGAAGTTACAAAATGGAACATGAGAATTGAAGATAACTCAACAATAGATCTGATTATTTGTTGCAACTAAATGAGGAACTGATTGATTAAATTCATGATTTGAGAATTGATTGGTTACTTAAGTTATGTGTTTGAAATCTAAACACTTGTTGATTAATTTTTGCATGCATCGAATCTCCAGATGATCATTTACTTGATTTGTTTCAAATCTTAGCCAAAATTTTATTCTCATGTTTTTCCACAAATAAGGAATATAAAAGAGAAGGATTAATGTTGGGAATGTATTGGATGTAGAGATCTAGGTAGAGAATTAGAATAGAGGATATGCAGATACAAAAGTTTCTTTTCTCCTAAATGTAATCTTCATGCCAATTCAATAAATAATCTAAGTTCTATTTAGTAACTTCTAGTTATAATCCTTAGGAGGGATTAACACCCAAGGCAGGGCCCACTTGTGGTCTGCTAACCCCCTCCATAGTTTTTTTCTTTGTTTTATTACATGGATAGATTAGCAAGAAATTCATTCCTTTATTTGTATTCGAATTTACAAGCTCTGTTTTAGTTATAGTATTTGGAAGCTATTTACTTTCAGTCTGAGTTTAGTTTGTTTTCAACATTGTACTTTCAATATTTTTATTTCAAGTATAGTAGTGACAAATATTTCCTTTCCATACCTCCTAAATGCTTTGTAACTGTGTATAGAAAAATGTCATTATTGAAATTTTACATCCCTTGGTTTGATGATTAAATGAATGTAGATTAATGAAATATATATTAATTTCTACAAGTTAACTTGCACCACAATTTTTGGAGTTGTTGTCGGGGATCTGCCAAGTTCTAAGGTTTTGAGAGATTTTTCATTTTTAAGGAATATATTAGGTTTAGGAAATTTCATCTCCACCCCACCCCACTAATTTCCATTGATTGAGTTAAGCTATTTGATGGATGCATTTTCCAAGAGATGCCCATGGTAGATTTTTACCCAATTCTAAGGATTCTAAAGAAGACATACTTTCCTCTATACAAGTTTGGTTGTTATAAGGTCCCTTTCTAAGTGAAATTTCTAAATATTCTCCCGATCATTCGGACATAGTAGAAGAAGTGAACCAAAATGTTGAATATAGGGAAACTAACTCTAATTTTCTCATTTCCAACAATGATGAGACTACTTCTATAAAGAATATTTCACCCTCTACCTTTCCTAAATTTCATGGATCCATGACTGAAGAACCATACACATTTTTGTTCAAGTTTTACATTCTATGCGGGAGCTATGATTATAGCATTGATGCATATAACCTAAAGCTATTCCTATTACACTCAAGGATGAATCCTTGAGATGGTTCATGGGTTTAGGAAGAGATGTCGTTACCACACAGGCATAAATGAAGGAGAAATTTTTCACTAAGGAATAATAATATTAAAGGCCAAGTCAAGGAAAATTTTAAGGGTCCATCTGAAAAAATCCTTACAAAATATTTGGTAAATCTATGAAAATTATCTTTCACATGAATGGCTAAATCTAGACATCACGACATCACTATTAAATACTACCAGATAGTAGCATTTTTTTATGCTACCGGTAGGTAGTATATTTTATGCTATCGGCCAGCAACATATAGTATGATGTCATCCAACAACATATAATATGTTGTCGGTCAATAGCATAAAAATTGCTACCGGATGAAAACATAACTATATCTTGTCGTTCGGTAGCATAAAAATATTTTCAACTAGTAGATATTTTTATGCTTATCGGACGACAACATACTATATGTTGTTGACCGGTAACATAAAAGATATGCTCTTGAATGACTACATTTAGGTTAATTTTATGAATTTTTATTTCATAAGAATGGAGAATCGACCCCTAAACATTTTGGAGAAATGGTCCTAACTTGTACCCTAAAAATTTTCCAATTTCAAATTTCAAAAACTAGAATATTCATGAATTAAGTAATATTCACCACTAAAATTTTCCCTTGGCCGATTATCGAGAGAGGTAATGAAATATAAAAGATGGCACAAAAGGAGGATGAACTATTAGAATACTACCTAGAAATATTCGTGTTCTACATTCATAATACAAAGCACACAAGACTACCTTATGAATATCTCAAATTACTCTTTTGAAGAGACTCGGTGAGGAGCACATGGATTCTCTAGATCTAATAAGAGTTGGAGACATTTCAAAATATACCTTTGAGAAGATTTGTGAATCCTGTAGGATTTACTCTAAATTCACCATGAAGAGAATAAGAAATGTAATATGAAGAGGTGGATCAACTTCCAAAACAATTAGGGACATATCCAAGTGAGATATTTTCAACATGTTCAAGAACATGAAGCAAGAGATTTTAAATGACATGGTCACTCAATTAGATGCTCAACATTCCAATAAGAAAAGAGAATATACAGAGGCAACACTTACTGAGTTTTTCCATGCATGCAGAAGGAAGAAATATGACTATATATGCAAAGGATTGGATAGCATTGCACAAGAAAGGGAGGATTCACCTGAATTCAAGATGTTGGAGATAGAGGATGGGAAATTCTTCTATGTTTCTCAAAGAAAAATATGGTCGCCAAGACAAGGAGGTATGTCATAAGATCCTATTCCATCATTTCATAATTGGGTGAGTAATCAATATATGCAACCCCCACCTTGGGCTAATCCACATAAGTTTTAGGCTCCATACCTAGCCGGGGCTCCATACCTTAGCCAATACCAATAACTATGGAATAATACGTAGAGAGAAGAGAAGTCACGAATAACCCACCTCCTAATTACCAAAAATCTTACCAGTAACCTCCTTATCCGTAGTAGCAAGCTTTGATGCCAAATTCCAAACACGGCTCTTAACAAAAAGAAACTCACTACCATCTCAACCAATTCCTAACTCCAATAGTAAACATTTTCATCCATCTTATTCCACTGAACCAACTCAAAACCCTCTCTATTTTGTTAATGTTAATAACATTAATCTCCACTCAAGAAGAGAACTTCCTCCACCAACTTTGTCCACCATTAAAAAGATTTCATATGAAACACAATTTCTATAGATTGATCCACAGTAAAGTTAAAACATGATAAAAGATGATAC
This sequence comes from Taxus wallichiana var. yunnanensis, assembly GCA_018340775.1. Lineage (NCBI taxonomy): Eukaryota > Viridiplantae > Streptophyta > Pinopsida > Cupressales > Taxaceae > Taxus > Taxus wallichiana. The sequence goes on from CM031240.1 coordinate 624,186,725, forward strand.
GTAAAAACCTAAATAGTATTTCAACAAGGGTAAAGTGGAAGCTAATGAATGACCATTTCTAGAGAGATTACAAGAAAATAATATTGACCTCGAGATCATAATATAATTTTTATTTGTTTAATCGGTTGAGAGATATTTGCATCAAAATTTCTCTTATTCAAGCTATTAAGGACGTTCCCATCTATAACAAGCTAGTCAAATATATATGCATTAAAAATATAGGTAGAGAAAGGAAGGATCCATCCACTATACAATTTATTAGACAACTAGCTGATATCATGCTTGGGAATTTAGTTTTACCAAATTATATAGATCGAGGAAATCCTTTAGTAAACATTGCAATCAATTGAAAAATAATAAATAACACTTTTATTGACTTGGGGAAGTCATTAAATTCATGAAAAAGTAAATTATGGATGATCTAAAATTGGAAGGACCAAGGCTAACCACTACAGGTCTTACAACTTACGAGATAGATCAATGGTGAGACTGAAGGAGTACTTGAGGACATAGTTATGGTGATAGAATCTTGGGAATACCCCACTGAATTTATTTTATTTTAACCAAAAACAAGTTTTGGAGGATATCCTATCATCCTAGGAAGGCCATGGTTGGCCACTGTTGATGTATTCATAGGTTGTAGGTCTAGAAACATGATTATTTCTAATGGAATTGGTATAAAAATCCAATTCCCTATCCTCTTACCAAAATTTCGAATGATGATGATCGAAAAATTTGGGTAGAAGAACCAAAAGTAGATGAGAACTCTATGCAACAACTCATGATGCTGGAGAAGTCTTGTACAATTGAAGGACAAGAAGAATATTTTTTCTCTCTAATGTCTTACATAATAACTATGGAAGAAATGAAGAAGTGGATGAAAAATTAAGCTATTTAAACTACACCTTGAACCAAGTTCTATCGCATAAAAACACCATGGATATTCTAGGTAATAGTTTAATTCTCCTTCAACTTCTTCCCCATGATTGCATACTAAATTTTGTTAGAAACAATATATATTCAATGAGTGCTATCTCCAAGAAAGAGGAAATAACTCCAGGAATATCACTTAATGTAAACAATATGCCAAGCATGCGTGAGAGAAATTGATGATAGCTCTTCTATAAAAACATAAAGCAACGTTTGTATGGGATTATGGTGACATGTATGGAATTCATCCTAGGATTTGCACACACAAGATTTATATCAAAGAAATTTGTAAACCAATTAGGCAACCAAAAATAATAATGAACCCAGTGGTGAGAGAGATTGTAAAAGGAGAATTAAAGAAATTACTTGATGTTGGATTTATATATCCAATATCAGATAGTTAATGGGTGTCACCACTTGTCATTGTTCTAAAGAAGAATGGAAAATAGAGGATATACGTAGATTATAGGGAGCTTAATGCAGCAATAAAGAAAGATTGTTTTCTATTACCTTTCATTTATTAGGTACTTGACACTTTGCCTAGTAAGAAACATTTTTCTTTTCTCGATGGATATAGTGGCTATAATAAAATTAAAATTTCACCAGAGGATCAAGACAAAACTATGTGTAATCCATTTTCACCACCACCGGTGAAAATTGACAACTAGGAGCTTGCACAAAGGTAGTTAAATGAGCACACGGGCCAATCGAGATGCAAGTAGATTTATGTGTTTGAAGGGATCAACAAGGTATTTGAGAAGGTTGAAAATCATGAGAGGAAGTTTTCCTCTTGTTGGTCTTCATGGAGTTCAGAATTTTTGATCAAAGAACACTTGAAAGAGAAATCGCATAAGGATTCCGCACGGGAAAACAAGGCACGAATGGATAGGAAGAACACATGCACGTGAGAACAAAATTTTAGTTTTTGGGACTTAGCGATTTTCACTCATAAGGTCTATTTTTAGAAATGGTGTGTAGAGCACACAAACGAGTCGAGACATGTGCGCCATGCATTGGATGTTTGTAGAGGATTGGATACAAATAACTTTGAATGGACACAGGTCATAAATAGATCTGCTAGTGGTAGTTAGATAGTAGTAATCTAGTGTTAGCGCATTTTCATGTGTGGCTAGTTTTGTAAAGGTGTGTGGTTAAGAATAGCATGTGACCTATTTTTGGAATGGATAAGTAGTGAAGGGTAAGTACTCACCCTTAAATATATGTAGTATACTATGTAATAGATATAGAATAGAAGAGATCATGACAGAGGTGATGAGATTGATACATACATTGCTTTATGTTGCTACACGGATACTTTTGATATTGTAATGAAGCTTCGTAACTTTATGCATTTAATATAATGGAGGATATTTCCTAAATCTAAGTATTAGTCCTATGAGTATCTGAATCTAGTATGCTTTTGATCTCATCATGGTTAGTACTTAGTTTTGTTTTTCCTTGGATATAGATCTGGTATGCTTTATAGAATGATGTGTTAGTAATGGAACTATACATATTAAGTCTTCGTCATGCTAACATCCTGCTACAACAACCCTAAAGAGGTACATGGTATATTTATGCACTTGGTGAGATCTCGGTCTAGGCCGAGTGATGTGCCAATGTGCATAGGGTTTTCATTGGGTTTGTGTCATTGAATTCTAGGCTACATCATTGGTTCCATTTCTGGGACCTCTTTTTCAGTTATTTTCAGGATGGTTAGCAATGAAGACATACCGGTTGACCTTAGCAAGTATTGAAGAATGGGTATGTGATCTGGAAGAAGAATATGCACGGTGGTTTAGCATTGGATCTGATTTTAACACACACACTTAGGTAGAATAAAAGTTGTTTGACAGTTTATATGATAGCTTTCTTGTTATGTTTCCAGTATAATTGTATGCGTGGATAATTACTTATGCATCTAAATGGAATTGGAGGTATCACACACTTATCTAGACATAAGAAGAATTCTAGGCCCTTTATAATGCTGATTTGATCTAGACACAAGCCATGGATATGTGGTTTCATGGTATCTTAAACAGTTATATATTGGAATACTCAATTTCCACTTATTTGTGTCTAGAGGTAGTTGAATTCCAGTTCTTACGACATCCATGGGGAGATTACTTATAAGGAATTCCACTGGTGATCAAGATCCTGATGGTAACTTTGAACCTAGAGAGTAAACCAATGGCTAACTAAACCCCACCATGTGTGGGGGTAGGGATAGGATTGGTGAAATATGGCAGACTTAGTAGTGGCAAGGAAAAGAGAAGAAAGGTGGCTTAAGTATAGTGAGGTATGCGAGAGGGAGATAGAGAAGCAATGTGATGTTGCAGCGTGGATGGAGTTAAGGAGAGAGATGGCTTGTGAAGGATTTGGAGCTCATGTAGAAGACATGGAGCCAAGGCATCGGAACTCCCCATCGGGAAAGAATGACAAGGAACCATCCTCGACCTCACAAAGAAGCATGCTAATAGAGATGACCTGGGTTGTGGGCACACATCTGAATCCACCTGGTAACCTAGCCCTTGCACTTGGTTTTCCAGGTATCCAGGTATGACAAGTAATCAACGGAAAGTTTGGAAAGTAAGAGAGAAAGTACATTAATGGTAGGACATATGACTTCATTTCTATTTGGAGGTGTGTTTTCAGGCGCATTATCTGCACAAAATATGAGCATACCAAATGTTGGATTCACTTCTAGAACTGAAACTACTTCACAGACCATAGGGGTTCACTATAGTGCTACTTTTTGGAGCACGGGGAGTACATCTATAAGACCTATTAAAGTTACGGGTTTAGGATCATGAGGCATGGGAAGTTCTGGTTCAGGTGGATCTAGAGGTTTTAGAGGTAGGGGAAACACGGGAGGTTACGGATCAGGTGGGAAAGGCCAACCCCAACCCCAGAATATTTATATGGAAATGTCTCTTCGTCTTCCATAGTATAGGGGCATAGAAGATGCTATTGAACATGTGCATATGTGTGAGATATTGTGGCATGCAAAAGTAATCATAGCTTCGGCGTATGGCAAGCCAATTTACAACTAAATTACAATGATGTGTAGCACATAGTTAGTATAGGAATTTTGACCCTAATCGAGACTTGCGTAGATTATACAAATTTAAAGGATCCATTCCTTAAAGAGTTCCATATCCTTGAGTTGTGCATAAGATTATAAGTTTGCTCAAGGATATTAAACAAGGTACTACTTGAAAGTGTTAGAGAGTATGATGCATGGTTTAAAACGTTGTTATCAAAGCTTTCTTATGATATACATGCAAGCTAACATGCACAATGATTTATTGGGGGATGGATTACACCATTTAGGAGGGAATTGTTGCATAAGACATATCTTGATCCACACGAGGAATGGAAGAATCCTTACATGCTTTGAGGTGGTTGGGAGTATTGACACTAGCATTAGCCCATTCGTAGAGGCACAAATTGCAGCTATGGAAAAACAACTAGAGAAATTATCAGTGAATTCAGCCCATGAAACATGTTCGAAATTTGGTGTACTTATTGTGAAGTAGAGGGTCACATAAAGGATAGTTTTCCTCATAGAATAGTATTCTCATTACGATGGATTATGAGATATGTCATTTAAACCATAATTCTAGCCTCTACACATTATTGCAACACACGATAAGGAAGAACGTATCAAGCTACTTTGTAAAATCTACAGTCCACAACACATGACATGGAGGACTATCACTAATTACATAGATCCATGATGTTATAGATATTGGTGTATGGTAGACAAGAGTTTCAGATAACTCTAAGGGCAAGAATGAGCATCAAGACTAGGAGCACAATTAGGCACACTATAATCGGAATGAGGATCGTATTGAAGTTAATCGTGGCAAAGGTCAAGGATACCATGGTGAATTCAGAGGATGAGGCTGTGGTGGTGGAAGAAGTGGTTTTTCTTGTGGAACATGTTATACATGTGGATATTCGACCACTATAGGCATGAGTGTCCTCGAATATTACATGTTATTTACGTGGGAAGAACCAAAGCTATGAAGAATACCCAGGACTTATATGAGCACCTAAGTAATAAACATAAACAAGAAAAAAAAGGTGCAGGGATGGTTAGGATACAACACATTGTGGAAAATCAATGGATTCCCAAGATGGAGGTAGAATCTGAGGCACTACAAGTGAAGATCATGACTCACACTGAGGTAACACCTGCTAGGGAGGCATTACAACAGAAACCTACCATCACTAAGGATGATGTTCTTCATGCACAGTACCTAGATCCTACCTATCAGAAGGAGGTTTATTAGGATACCATAGAAGTGCTAAGGAATCTTTAGGGTGAGATACAATATTTAAAGGAGTAGAAGAAAGCATCAGAGATGGTCTAAACTGATATAGATGATTTGAGATAAGTGTGCAAAATGTTGCGTCAGGAGAACATCATTCCACTATTAGGGAGTTGGTTAAAAGGGAACACTCCGCTCACACGTATTGAGACTAGGTGGTATCCTGTATGTAAATATCCCTCCTCATAGCCTAGATTATGACAAGGAAATTACTATGAATGTTGTTGTGGATGGGTGTTTATTGAGTAATATATTGATAAATATAGGTGCATAAGTCAATGTTCTTACTTTGGATGCATGGGTACAAATCGGGAGACCCCCATTGCATCCATCCTCTAATGTATTATTCATGGCTAATCAGACTAAGTCCACCTCTATAGGAGTTTTAAAAGATGTGTCTATTACCATAAAAGGAGAAAAGTTCACTTTGGAGACTTTGAAGTTTTAGCGTGGCAAAATCAAATAGCTTTCCATATTTATTAGGGTGTCCTTAGTGTTATGTAAATAATGCGATATCTGTTCAACATGGGCTATATACATTTTGAAAATAAAGAGGAAAGGGTCATTATCCATTTAACAGATGGAAATTTCATGCCCTATGTTGATCCCTTAAGTGAAGAAGATCTAAATAGGATTTATGTACTCGCCATCCGAGATCCAGAGATGATTGAACCAACCAAAGAAGGACTAATTCAATGGGAGGATGCACAATCTATTAATGATACTACAAGTTTTTCTTGTGATAATTGGGATCACAACACTTATGAGTTGGTAGGGCATAAAGTAAAGAGCATATTCCCTCAAGGAACTAAACCACGTTATGTAAGGAGGATAGGTAACAACTCGGTACCTTGTTACACAGGCAAAGGGGATCCCATGGTATTCCAGGGTGCCATGGAAGAAAAATGGATAGACCCACTGGAGAGGAGAAATATGATAGCATATACACTACATGGGATAATAGCACATTGGTGGGTGGTCCATAGGGATAATCTGGTCAAATGGAATGAAATTGGGATCGCTCTTGCTACTAGGTTCTTAATGAGAAATGCACCTACACAATTCTACAACTATCATGTTGATCAACCTATTCAGCACCATTTTCAGAAGTGTGAGAGACTCTAGATAGAACGGAAGGAAGCTTTACCACCTTCACTATGGGTGCACTAGTTTTATTCCACTTTACAAGGTTACGCGCGTGCTTGGTATGTATATACAAAACTCCATAGAGAAACTAGAAATTGGTAGAATTTAGCTTGCAGGAATGACACAAATGTTTGAATTCTTCTCTAAAAACCCTCCGATAGAAGAAGCATTGAAAGTTATCAAGTTCTTAACTATGGGAGATAGTGCCAAGGCTGAAGAAATCCTCCAGGAATTATTAGATAAAAAGGATTCAGGAGCGAGTCTTGATAGAGAACCATAGGCTGATGCAATATTACTTCAATGTGTTTACCTTGAGATAGAAAGGAAAAATGGTCTACTTTGTAGATGATGAAGAAGTATATAATCTAGATGTAAACCATTCAACAGGAAGGCATGAGGTATTGACCAACGCAGATAAGGCCACGCGCACCTATCATGAACATATGAAGATAAAGTGAGTGAATATTGGAACAGATACTAAGCCTAAGGAAGCTATAATTGGAGATTATTGGTCAGACTCTGAAGTGGAAAAAATCATTGAGTTATTAAGGGACTACCAACACCTATTTCCTAGGGGGTACCATGAACTTAAAGGCATACATGAGTCATTAGGGGATATGAAGATAAAGCTTAAAGAGGGGGCACACCTAGTTAGAAAGAGACCTTACTAAATGAACCCCAATTTGCACAAAAATTCAAAGAAGAGATTGATAACATGTTGAAAACTAGAATTATCAAGCCCCTTGATGAGTCGAAATGGGTTAGTCTAATGGTGATCGAGTATCGAAGGATGGATGAATTAGAATATGTGTGGACTATAGGGATCTGAATGCTACATGTGTAATAGATTCATTCCCTACGTCATTTACTGAAGAAATAATAGAAAGAGTTGCGAGGAACGAAATATATTCTCTTACATATGGGTTCTCTGGGTATCATCAGTTAGAATTACATAAGAGGATCAAGAAAAGACTACATTTACTATAGAATGGGGTAGCTTCACCTATAATATCATGCCTTTTGGTCTGAAAAATGTGCTTGCTATTATTTCGTGCATAGTCATCCAAGTGTTCAAAGAATTTATTCACAACTTCTTACGGGTATATTTATACAATTGAACAATGTAGGGATTAGTTGAGGACCACTATGAAAATTTGTGCTTAATGTTTGAATGGTGTAGATAGTTGAGTTTCTCTTTGAACATCAAAAAGTGCATATTTACTACACCATTTAGGATACTTGTAGGGTAGATAATCTGTAAGGAGGGTTTGTTGGTTGACCCAACGAAGGTCGCATCATTATAGGCCTAGGGGCCTACCGGTCAAAGTGAGGTGTGCAAATATTTGGGACATACAAAATATTATAGAAAATTTATCAAAGGCTATGTTATAGTTATTGCAGATTAGAAGAGTTACTAAAAGGGAAATGTACATTCTCTTTGGGGAAAATAGAAGTAGCGCGCATTCAATACATTGAAGGAGAAACTTACTACCACACCCATTCTACATTTTCCTTTGTGGGAAAAACCATTCCATGTACATGTTGATGCCTCTGGCATGACCATTGGCGTGGTGTTGGCTCAACTTGGAGAAGGTATTATAGATCATCCTATCTATTTCACTAGTAGAAAGCTGACTCATGTAGAACAACATTACATAACTACAGAGCGTGAAGCTTTGTCCATGATCTATACATTGCATAAATTTTGTTAGTACCTACTAGCTACACCATTCATATTTTATATATATCACATGGCATTGAATTATTTGGTAAATAATCCTATCTTACAAGGGCGCATATGTTGATGGGTGCTCCTATTTCAAGAGTTTGATTTCACAATTATGGTAAAACCATGGAAAAGTAGTTCTAGACCAAACCATCTATCAAGAATATAGTCAAGAGAAGAAGCACATGAAATTGAGGATACTATGCTAGAAGCACAATTATATAGGTTACAATGTGCACCATCATAACTAGAGGAAATTGCTATCTTTTTCCACACGGTGATAGCACCAAAAGGAATGAAATCCTTGGAGAAGAATCTACTTGTTATACATGCTACACCTTATATGGTAATTAGTGATGACTTATACAAAATGGGATGGAATGAAATATTACGTCATTGTGTATTGGAACATGAGCGCACAAGCATTATGGAAGAAGCTCATGGTAGAATTGTAGGAGGCCACTATGCGGGTGATGTTATAGCGTGAAAAATTCTTCTCAACTGGATTATGATGGGAGACCCTCTATAAATATTCTTAGGAATTTTGTAAGGCATGTGATCAATTTCAACATCTTGGGAGACCAGTCGGTGAGATGAAATGCCTCTTAGACCTATTACAACACAAAACCATTTGAGAAATGGGCTATAGTTTTTATGGGTCTAATTTCCCTAGTTGCACGCAAAACAAGATCATGCTATATTATAACTTGCACAGACTATCTCGACACATGGGTAGAAGTAGCACCTACCAAGGACTGATGGCTACATTAGCTCAATTTCTATGGGAACATATTATTACAAGGTATGGGTGTCCTTTGAGTTTGACCAGTGATAGAGGAACACATTTTATTAATGAGATAATTAGAATTTTATTGGATGAGTTCATGATTGCACACCATAAGACTACACCATATCATCCTTAAGAAAATGGGAGTGATGAGGATTTAAACAAATTTTTGGGCCATACATTAAAAAAATATGTGATGTTAGAATAAAGGATTGGGATGATAAAGTATCTCAGTAGTACTTTGGGCATATCGAACAACATATAAAAGTTTGAACAAAGCCACACCATTTCGAGTTAGTGTTTAATACAAAAGTTGTTCTTCCTATGGAGTTTATGTTACCTTATTTATGGATTGCATGCGTTGGAGGTCTAGTTGATGAACAAGCTTGGAAGAGCGGATTGAAAAGATCATTTAGATCGATTAGTGATGAGCCATAGCACATTGGAGTCAGAAGAAAGAAAAGGCCAAGAAGAAAGCATGGCATGACAAAAAAATAAGGGATAAGAAATTTGAGATTGGACAAATGGTACTTCTTTATGACTCTAAGTCCTTGCACCATCTAAGAAAACTTGAGGTACATTTGTTAGGGCCGTATGTTATCACTTACATCCTTAAAAAAGTTCTGCCGAGTTAGAAGAACTTGATGGAACACGGCTGCCCAGTTACTTCAATGGGAGTAGGCTAAATCCCTACTATAAATAAGTCTTCTTGGTGTTTGTAATAAGGAAATATTTCCATTTAGATTAGGTTTTAAATTTTTATTTCCTTAATGTGTTTCCTTCTTTGTTGCTATGATTTTTCAATCTAGTTGGTGTTGTTAAATAAGCACGCTTGGGTGCATGAAGCTAATTACTACATGAAGCATGTTTATGTACAGAGGAATGCACATCCCTTTAGTGTGGGGTGGTTGTTGATATCTAGGTACAAGATTGTGGGAATTTAAAGATGAAAATAATAAGTTGGTACAGTTGTTCTTCAAATCAAAGGATTGCTTCTAAAAAGTGACCAAAGATGAAGATAAATGAAGAAACAATATAACATGAGGTAAGAAAAGGCCATATCAACTACCAGTAGAAGGTGTAGTGACAAGGTACTAAGGTGCAAGGAAGTGCACTGAAGAGAAGTATGTGACCGAGAGGGTAGGAAGGCACGCTAGAAGGTTATAGGCTGACTCATGAGGGTGTAACGCATGGAAAGGGTGGAATTGGTGAATTAATGAGGGAATATTTGGTAGGTGAAGGAGTAATGAATGCTTCAAAAATTTGAAAATCTATATAAGGATGGGATGCAAGTTCATTTGTAGCATTTTGATTAAGATTACTTGAAAAGAATCCAAGTGCAAAGAGCCGAGTGATTGTATTAAGGTGTGAGAGTTGTGTAACCATTTGTGACAAAGAGATCTATGTGCGAAAAGAGCTTGTGTCCACTGGTGGTGAAGGGTTTGAGAAAAACGAGGTGACATAGAGGAGCTAGGGCACGTGATGTCATCTAGGGTATGCTGAATTGAATAAGTGTTTGCTTTGCACATTATAGAATTTGAGAGGCAAGGATATACAAAGTATTGCAAGGTAGAAATAGCACCCAAGAAAGTAGCTACAACAGGAGTGAAGGGAAAGAAGAAGAGCTGGCTCTAAAAAGCATCTTTTTTGAGATGTAATATCTATAAGGGGTTATCATCGGCTAGGAGTGGGATTATCACATAAGGAAAAGTAAGGTGAGTGAGTACAATCACTGTACCACAAAGAATAAGAAGGATCTAGATGCGTTGTTGAATAAAGAAAAATAAACACACGGTGGAAGACATGGTGGTGTATGATGATGATCTTTGGTGAGAAGCTCTTGCGGAAGATAGGAGTTTACCAACTATATGAGCTCCCTTACTATAGGAAATATGAGCCTTTATACCAATGGTAAATGAGTAGAGTGCATGAGGATTTTTATACTTAACAAGTCGTAGAGTCATAATTTCATTCGTGCTCATCTCCACGGTAATGGGGTTGAAAAGCACATGAGAATATTTTGAGATGATCGACAGACAATATAATATTGGACACTAGAAATGAGTTGGGGTACACAAAGGGTGCACGCTGCAGTATGGACATTACAAAATAAAGAAGTATTTAGTTTCTGCAAGCAGCCACTCATCTTGTTATAAAGCTAAATGACCGGAAAGGTGGTCATAAGTGAACACCATGTGGCTTCACATTGCCAAAAATATTTCGAAGGATTAGTCTACAAAATTTCATGTTATATTATAGAGAAAATTGTTGAGGAAGCACACGCGAGAGGAAAAATTAGCTTTGGAGTTGTTTTGTTATCATTGGTATTCATGGAGATCGAGTACTGATGGAGCAAAGGAGAAGGTATGGGAGTATCCAATGGAACACAAGTCAAGCTGCAGAACACTTCAAGAAGTACTTGTGTGAGGAATAAATGATAGATCAGGTTAAGTAAAGGGCTGAGAAGTGGTATGATAGGATCTGCATGGATTTTGAGGAATAATGGCACATCTCCAAAGATTTTTCTTCGGTAGTTGAAAAAACGGTCCGATTCGTTGTATACCAACATTTCTATATATATAGCACAATAGAGCTAATTTAAGTGGAGGATGAGGATGATGAGCATGAAGATGGTGATGGTTTGGAACATTGAGGTAGAATAGATCCTACGAATAAGGATGAAGATGAGCATGCCACTATACCACCTCAGCCACAAGAGGGGGATGATGAGGACTTGAATGCAGTCTAAGGAGAGAAAAGATTTATGAGGGTATTTAGGAGAAAAATGACCCAATGTGATACTCCAAAAATAGTGTGAATATCAATTAGACTCTCGAGAGAGAAGGAGATAACCATGCAAAGGAGGCGAAGTTCAATGAGGAGGCAAAAGAGTCAAAGGAAAGCAATCCTAATTATCCTACACTTCTAGATGACATAGAAGAACAAAAGGATGAGGAATCGAAGGAAAGAGGAGAGGAAGAATAGGGAACATAGGAGACAACTATAGAGACTACTCAGGACATGGAGACAAAATTCCCAAATTTGGAAGCTAAAGTTCCTAAGTAGCAACAGTCTAGAAGAATGAGTGGAGAGAACATTCCACCAGCTATGGGTTATGTAGAGGAAATAGGTAAAATTGTACGTGCCCATTTCCAAATCATGCTAACACAAAAATGCTTATAGGGCTAGGAGCTCATGGATGAAGATATGGCCATAATGCACATGAGGAAGTAGTTGTCATGGTCCATGCACACACACATGGATGAGCTAGATTTTGATGTATGTGAGGAGTCATGCGTATCACGGAGGTTGAAGAAGATGCATCAGGCCGGACACATGAAATAAAACCCTACTGTCATGTGGGATGAACAAGTGAGTAATGCATTGGTCAAAGTCTCCATAGAGGTGGAAAGGCAAAATATGGACAAGGTTACCACAATTAGGGTGCTCCGAGATGAGATTAAAACTAAGGATGGAGAAATAGCACGCCTAACATAGGAGAGGGACTTAGCACATAATAATAACATTGTATGTATTAGCATCACGAGAGGAGATTGGTGACAATTTCATGAGGGCTAGGCCACACTCGGAGTAAAAAGTACCATAGACGTTTCCCTCAATAATACATTATGTAGGAAAGTTGGTGGACTTGGTACTTGAAGATGAACCTCTGCACATGCCAGTGCCAAAGGATCCAACACAAGAGGTAGAACGAGAAAAGGCTTCAGTGATGTGGAAGATTGCATCCTATGAAGGACTACTGCAAGCACTATAAGAAGAATTGAAGAAAGTAGACCAAGCTTTAAACATCTGCATAGCTCTAGAGGTGCTTATAAATGTAAAGACCACCTGGAAGAGCATAATGAGGTCCAAAGGGAAATGAAGGATGAAACATTTGGCAGTGCATAAATATTGTCAATGGTTAAGAAGAGACATGAGGCCCTAGAAGTAACACAAGAACTACACAAGACTTGGCTAGAAGAGCTTGGGAAGCTCATTGCATAGAAGATGGATTTATTAGAGGGAAGAATGACCTCAATGTCTAGCATTGTGTTAGTCTTACAAAATGAAAAAGGGGAGATTGCAAGGGATGAGATGGAGACCATTGCTATGGACATTCCAGAAAAAGTAGAACAAGCACTCATTAAAAGGAAAACCTTGGAGGCTGAAATAAAATAGGAATATCTTGAATTGGTTGTTTAGGTGAAGAAGAGGTGCGAGTAAACTTATTCTTTCATAAATTTTTCATTCTTTCCATTCATCTATTATTTCCTTCACTTATTGGAAATGACCATTGTCGGGTGACAATGAAATTAGTGTGGGGTAATGTTGATCAAAGAACAATTGATAGAGAAATCACACAAGGAGTCCACACGGAAAGCAAGGCGTGAATGGATAGGATGAACGCACATGTGGAACATAAGTTAAGTTTTTGGGACTTATCCATTTTCACTCATAAGGTCTATTTATAGAAATGGAATCCAGAGAACCCAAATGAGGAAGAGACGTGTACACCATGCATTTGCTATTTTTGGAGGATTGGATATGAAGCACTCTGCATGGACACGGAGCTAGAGATAGATCTGCATCTTGTCGAGTTAGCTAGTAGTAATCTAATGTTAGCACACTTGCATGTGTGGATAAATTTGTAAAGGTGCATGGTTAAGAATAACATGTGACTTATTTTTGGAATGGATAAGTGGTAGCAATTCAGTCCCACCCTTAAATATATGTAGTAGACTATGTAATAGATATAAAATATAAGAGATCGTGACATAGAGGTGATGAGATTGAGACATACAATGTTATGTTACTACGCGCATACTTTGTCTATTGTAATGAAGCTTTTGTAACTTTATGCATTGAATATAATGGAGGATATTTCCTAAATCTAAGTATTAGTCCTATGAGTATTTGAATCTAGTATGCTTTTGATCTCATCATGGTTAGTACTTAGTTTTGTTTTTCCTTGGATATAGATTTGGTATGCTTTAAAAAATGATGTGTTAGTAATGGAACTATACATATTAAGTATTTGTCATGCTAACATCCTATTACAAGATAAACCTAAAGAGGGACTTGGTACCTTTACGCACTTTGGGTGCGAACACGATCTAGAATGAGTGATGTGCCAATGTGCATAGGGTTTTATTGGGTTTGTGTCACTTTGAATTCTACGTTGCATCAATAATTTTATTCAAGATGGAGAAAAGGAATGTGGCCCACTTGCAAGAAAAATGGAAAATATGTGATGTTGTGGTGCGGGCCACTCCACGACATCAATACATTTCCGTTTGACACTAGAAGAACCCCAAAAATTCATAAAATTTGAAGGTAATGGAAAAGGTTAAAAAATTACATTTTGGTCCTAGGGGATTTGACTAAGCTCATGGCTAACCTACTCCCAACTTGGTGATTTACAATATATTCAAGCGAGCTACATTTTTTACACTGAGTTGTTCTAGTGCTTACCCATGATTCAAGCTAAAATAATACTGAGACCAAGCATATGTGGTAGCCCCATTGTGCTCATACATTGAAGAAATTGAGTTGTGAAGGAGTCCACCTAATGCATCGAGATCCATGGTAAAGTGAGCTAGGGATAAAATCGTATAAATAGAGAAATAATTCATCGAGTCATTGCAATGTTCAAACATTGTGGGACTCGCATTAAGTTACATATTGCAAGAAAATTAAGCCATTCAAGAAAATTGAGCTCAATTTTAGGGAGGGTGAGTTGATTGGGAAGAGGGCTCACCAAACACTCATTTAATGATTGAGCCATTTCAATAAGGCCGAGTCGGGATCATGGACATAGATTCATTGTAGGGAAAATATCATTAGTGATCTCAAGTTGAGATCGAGTTGAGCGAGACTTGATAATAAAACAGACATGGGGAAAATATTTCGATCTTTTCTCAAAGCAAGCCTCAAACCGGGTTCATGGATATGGCCCATTAACTAACATGGAATTCTAGAGCCTCAATGGCCCAGTTGAATTCATGCCTTGTGTGCACAAAAAACTAGAAGTTTACAATCACAATACTGGTGTGGCCATGAGTAAGTTTGGTGGAACATTATAGATTTGGAGTGGGAATTTTGAAGTCATAGTGGTGAGGCAAAGATCTAGATCTTGCAGCACAAGGGACATGCAAAACATAAGGACCCGCATCACCAACCCGGCCAATGTAGGGATTTGACACACGAGCGACAAGGGTGATGAGAATGGAGTTCACCGCGGGGTCTACTTTCCCACATGCGAAGGGGGTTCCCAGTTGGCATGGCCCGACTCCAAGAAAATTCCATGGTGGTCGAGTCCACTAGGTAACGCCAACCTAGAGGGATAAGGGGTTGGCCGGTGAGTTGCTGCCATCATGGATCTCATCCGGGATTTTTAATGAATCCCAATGTGTGTAAGGCAAGATCCCGAGGTTTTGGGAGGTACCAGCTCAATGATCCAATGTCGATCTGCCCCTCAACACAATGTTTTAAAATATATACACCCCCATATCAAAAGGAAATGGAATAGTGGGCCCTAAAACAATTTTTAAATGCACCACGATGTTATATTGATGCACAAAACATTAAGATAAGTGGAATAATTTAAAATATTTTTTTGGAAATAAATTTAATGTTGAGTCCTATAACAGAAAAGCTAAGCCTAGAGAAGCCAAAATAGTTTTCCTTAGGTATAAGGCCATATCTTTAACATTTCTCATCCAAATTGTGCAATATTATACTCGTTGAAATTGTGGTTTTGATATCTATACTCAAAAATCAAAAAATTTAAGTATTGATGGAGTTTTGGGGGATAATTTTTATAAAATGAACTCAGTTTAGAATAACAACTTTGAGGTGGTTGAAATAGAAATTAATGAGCATGGGAAGACATTTTCCTTCTACGCAAATTATGGGGCGGTATGGGATGGATTTTTCAAGTTAGATATCATCATTTTCACCTAATTTGGGTACTTTACCGGAAAGTTGAAGGCAAAATATGTTTTTTCTAACAAATTCTCTCCCTCTCCCCAATTTCCTATAATTTGAAGTGCTCTCATTTGAGAGGGGGGATGACTCTTGTACCAAAACTATGTTATTTTTTTTTGAACACCAATGTGTTGCAGGCATTCATATTGGACTTCTTGAATGTTGATCCATGGCTTTCTCTTTCTTTGTAAACAAATTGTGCATATCAATAAAGCAGTATATACAAATTTGTGGATGTTTTCTTCCATGGTATGTGTTCATTGCTTTATTTTTCACTCTTTATTGAAATTACAAGTGTCTTTGTGTCGCCCTTATTCAATTTCTAGGGTATATTATTGTTGTGTTTTCATGGAAGATATGTTGTAAATACCATTTTTGGAATGTGGAGAACTATTCTCATCCTCTCTAATCAACATCTCTTCTTATTTTCACATAATAGAGAGTCTTTCCCACTCCCTTTTCTTGGTGCATCACCTCTGTTAGAGTAGGTTATTTCCATTTCCATGAAAGTTTCTCTATCCCTGTCTCCTTGAAAGTTTAGTTTAGGTATAAATAGCCTATTTTTTGCATTAGGATTAGTTATGCCGGGTAGGATTAGGAAGAGGATCCAACCTTCTCTGAAGGATTATCTCAAGCCCGCAAGTCCCATAGCTTGAGAGGTGATCGCATGTTACCCAAACACCGAATGCTTCATTTCACATGATAGAAATTTGGGGGGTGTTGTGATTTAGTGATAACCATTACGGCATGCCTAGTGGGATAGTAAAGAATTCTACATTTTTATTTTAGCAAGATTGGTGTGCTCTTGTTGTAAATTTCAACTTTAAGAGGCTCTGTACAAAGACGTCGACGACTCCAAAGGGAAGAATTCAGAGGTTTTAGCAGCCCAAGTTTGTCAAGTTTATGAGAATAATTCAAACCCGATCAAGATCAAGAGAAGAATGTGTTTGCTATTATTTACATCTATCTCCGTAGAGAAAGTAGAGGAAGAATAGTTTAGAGATCTCGATCTCCACCAAACAGAACCTTGGCAACACCTCCACCTAGTAGGCCATTTATTTAATCAACTAGAGTTCTTAGACCAATCAAAATGGCTCATCAATAACCACCACCACCATGAAATCCTTTTGTTAGTGTTACGGAAGAATTCCACTTGCTATCAATGCACAAAACCTAATCCTAGTTGCAACATTGAATAATATACCATACTTTATGGGGGAAAATCACACAAATCTGATTGATCACATTCAAGACATTGAAAATGTTTGTGTAATTCATGAGGTCAATGAGATAGATGTGGCAATCAAATTATTAGCTTCTTCTTTCAAAGGAAAAGCTATCCAATGGTTTAAGAGCATAGGAGTAGGATCAATTAATGATTGGGATCAATTGTGCATGGTTGTTTGTTTCCAAATTGGGGAAAAATAGGACAATTTAGCTTTGTTGGAGTAGTTAAATACAATCAAGAGAGCACTAAATGATCAATTGGTTGATTTCAAATTCATATTTCAAAGGACATGGGATACAATTCCAATTCTGTGAGGCTCGAAGCTGAAGTTGCTTTCCTATGCTTCGTAAAAGCTCTTAATTCTGAAATATCCATGATGATACAATCTATGGGAGGTGTAGACATAAAAAACATGTCACATTTCATCACCTTCCTCCAAAATAACCTAATAACCACATTCACCATGGGTAATCGATTTAACCCCAATTCAATTACTCGTACCTCTTTCCGCACATCACAATAACCCTCATTCACTCAGCCAAGGATTTAATTGACATCAAATAATTAAATCCTCCCTTTATCCACTCATCAAGGCCACCTCATCATGCCACTAGGCTGGCCAGATCACCCAACCAACTCACCAGCCCACTAGCCCCATTTTCCCCTCCACCTCACCCTTCCACTACCCCACTTGCACCTCCACCTCACCATTCCACTCTCTACCTTGCCCATACCCTTCTAGAAATCCCTAATAGTGGCCACTCCACTCATAGGACTCTCCCTTGTCCTATTACCCATTCTCAAGGTGGAGGGTGCATGTGCTCCACCACTCACAACCAAGTGGGGAAGGCATATTCCCCACTTTTAAAAAAAAAATTCCCCCGACATAACTGGTGTCGGTTATAGTCTGACCGATGTTGGTCAGGTGGGACCGGCATCGGTCACCTGTAAATACCCAATCTTGACTCTTTCCAAAGGGTTGGAAAATCATTGGTCACTTTTTCATGTTTGGGAGATTATTGGATATCCTCTAGGCTTGTCGATTATCATTGGCACCCTGGTTGATTGGCATTGACACTCTTAGCATCTTCAGAAGCATCGAGAGAGGTGACCAAAACCTTGGAACTCCTAGCAAAGAACACCATTGGAGGAACTCACAAGAGATCTTTGTGAACACTTCCATTGAAGGACTGAACCAAATTGAGCTTTAGCTCGAGAGCTCTCCAACCAACCAACCACCTTCATCAACATCTACCACACTCTAACATGCATCAAACTTGGGTAAGTGGATTCCTTTGTCCTCCACTTACATTTTGTGTTTTGGTTTCTCTATCTTCCTCCTCCAAGAAGTAAAACTACCCTTCTAACTCCGCCCACCTTGTTCATTCAAACCACACCCATACCTAGGACCCTGCTTCACCTCATTCCACTCACCATCAAATCTCTAACCAATCACGAGAGAGTTCCCTAATCACATCTTCCACAACCAATATCCAAAACTAGTGACCGGCACCGGTCATCCATAAATGTCGTCAATCACCCACGACCACCGTCGGTCACCTTACCACCAACCTTCTACACAAAACACACCCAAAACCACCCTCCAGAACCCTTCTACTCTGACCCTGAGCCCACTCCCCACCTAAATCTCACCAACACCACTCTCAACTCTCTCTGCCCACTTGAAGAGATCCAAATAGCTCAAAACACTTCTATTCTAACCCTCTGTTGCCTCTATAGGTGGTGACATTAGTCTGACCCTAACAGACATCGGTCATACCTAAACGGCATCGGTCTCTGTGTTTGCTAACAAAGTGCAGACTAGAAACCTACCGCTCACCCAAACTACCCAACAACCCTACCCAACCTCAACCTGACCTGTCTATGACCCTCAGACTACCCAACCTACCCAAACCCGACCTAAACTCTCTTTTATGTGGCAAAGTTTAATATTTAAATGAATCAACATGTATAGCGACTTGAGGCACCCAAATCAGAACACTACCACTAGAATCTATTTATTTACATGCTTTTTCATTTTAATACTAATTCATAAATAGTGGATTGACATCCTTCTAGGGATTACCATGCTTCCTAGATCTAGCACACACTAGGCAATCCACTGCATATGCTATTTAACTCTTTCTGGTGGTCTTGTTTTCTTATTATAGGGGTAGTCCTTCCCAGCCAAAAAGGAGTTCACACGATCGACTAAGATTGGAATTATACACATGTGCATCTCAACCAAAACCAATAGTAGGTAAACCTACCTTGAACCCTTATCTATTTCAATCTCTGATTGTACGCAAAAAGGATCGAAACATTTTGGCATGCCCAGTGGGACCCATCCGGGTTCCTTGCATTTCTTCATTTCTAGGTGAAAGTTGCTTGTCTGTTTCCCTTTCTAAAAGGTTCTCACACTTAAATTTCTTCCCTGGAATCTTCTCCTCTTCATATTGTCTAAAATTAGTTGTCTTTTGGTGTTTCTAAAATGAACATTTATTTTCTTTCGTTAATTATCGCATTAGTGAAAGAGCATTCCTTCTCCTCTTCATCTTCTTGTGTCATCGAATCCAACATTTCGATTTGGGCTTAAAATCAACTTCATTTCATTCTACTTTCTACATTTAGCTCACATTAAATGAGGGCAACCTATACGCTAGAGGTCATGACCAATGATGGTTGATGAACAAATCGTAGAAAGCACATCTTCTCTCTCTCTGTGTGTGTGTCTTACCATACTACACAAATTTCAAAATATACACATTCCTAAACAACATCTTACCTAGAAGAAGTTGTAGGTGATCACATGATCATGACATAGTGGGCACCCAGCTTGCTTTACTCTGTCAAGTCATACTTCAGAGCGAAGCCCGCCCCCACCATAACAAACCTGAAACCTCACCTTTAGATTTCCTTCTTCCTAGGAAGCCATCCTAACCAAAAAATTTGTTCTACAATTCATGTGTCAGTCCTTAAATAGCATAAGCTGAACAAATATAATAGAAAAAGGCACTCTTAGGATCACATTTTTCTTAGTGTTTCTACTTGTCTTGCATTTTGAGGTGAGAGGACTCATTCTTCATTTTCTTATTTCCCCTTTGCATGCTCCCCATCATAGTTGGTGTATTCCGACTCCCTCTGAGTGTGCTTAGGACCTATTTTTCATCATTCTCGAATTTTGGGTCTGATTCCATCTCCAAATATAACTCACAACCCTCTTTTCTTCATTACTATTCTAATTTCACAGTAACCGGTGTCGGTCCAGTGACCGTCGTTGGTTATCCCGTGACCGCCATCGGTTATACCCTACCAAGTGTTGGTCTCTGTTCTTTTTTGGGCTGACCTATCTAAAAGACCTTTCATCTCCATTTCTTTTCTATAACATCTCCTAAAACATTATGGATACTCTGTTTTCTTTCACATAGTTGTCACAGAGCCTTCCCTTTTGATAATTCTTACTCTAGTTGTCTTAGTTTGATAAGACGTTCTTATTTCTCGATGTTTAGCTTAGAAATGGTTAACCCAAATTGGCATCGGTCATGCATAATCGGCGTCGGTCATCCTGTGTTGGTTCTTAACCTACACATCCACCTAACAAACCCCTGTAATACCCATTCTCTTCATCTCTGTTGCTTTCTATATTATCTACAGAATATAGTACTACCTAGTCTACACCTCTCTACATGGTTTTGACACGCAACTAGGCCAACACACTCGCATTTCATGCTAGTCTTCAGCCTCTTCCACCTATTCCATCAAATCCTTTTGTGTTGTCCCCTATGGATCCCATTTCTCCCATTGTTGTCGGTACAGGTGACTCGGAATTTGCATGGTTCTTAGATGAGAACCCTACCGCACTACAATACTACCTTGCTCATTCATCCACTTAAGGTTCTTTGGGCCACCCAATCTATGGTATGCTCGTGTCCATTCCTCCTACTCTTGCACCCACCATCATATCAGCCAGTGCCTCTATCTCGGATCTCCCCGCCACTCCCCTATCACCAGTAGTGTTGTAGCTCGATCCTACCATAGTGGTGTCCACATCCTATACAACATTCACTATACCTATGACATCTTCACCTCCCATGCCTTCCACTACCTACATACCTATCCCATCTCAACCCCGGCAAGTATCAACCAACTATACCCCCCTCCAGAATTTGGTCCTATCCATTCCTCAATCACTTCCACCTGTCACTACTAGGGTGGTCACCCCGACCCCTCCTATATACACACACTTTCAACCTCCACCCGTAGCTTCTACTTCTTATTCCACATACTACCCCTCCTCCTCCTTCTCCTCACATATACCTCCATATTTTTCATATGCATCTCCGTCGCATACCGCGATACCTTCCACCTTGTATTCTTCATACCTCCTTCCCCTCCTATAGGAAACCAACATTCATCACAAGCTACCCCCGATATTATTAAGATGATGATAGAAAAGATACAAACGCTCGAAGCATCCCTTACCGGTTCATGTACATCCCTCACTTACGAAGAGATTTACAATGAACTTATTCATTTCTCCGTCCCCATTCATCCATACCCCGCATTGGGAAATGCCTAAGTTCAACTGATTCCATAGCAAAGAAGACCCACAACAACATCTAAGGTATTTTAAGAACATGTGCTACCTCATTGCTCATGATGACACTTTGCTTTTGTGAACGTTTCCCATGTCCCTTAATGGACCGACCCTCAATTGGTATAGTGCTCTACCTAAGCACTCTATCTTCTCTTTCAACCAAGTGGCCCAAGATTTTCTAGACCATTTCTCCATCAATGTAACCAAGAAAGTCACCATGACCAACTTGTACACTACACGTCAATACGATGACGAGTCGATCATAGACTTCATCACTCGTTGGCGTGTCCTGGTCAACCAACTTGCATTCCCCTACCACATAATGAACTCATAGAACTGTTCACATGGGCTTGTGCTCGCCACATCTCATCAACCCTCCAAATACAAATGTTTCATACCTTTGATGAAGCATTCACCATGCCCTGAAACTCAAAATTTGATCCCTCGAAGAGAAACAGATTCGGTTGCACAACAAAATCACTCTGTTTAAACCACAAGAACCCTCTTCCACTACCAAAACATCACCAACCGCTCCTCCCAACCCTCCTAGGCCTAAAGGCTCCACCCATGCATTGGTCCTGAAGGCTGGCCCACCTCACCCATCCAACCTACCAAAAGTTGTTGCCTAACCTCTCACTAGTGCAAACGTTCCTTTTCAAAAATGAACAAAAGAAGTATACTCCCATCGTTGAACCATACCCTGCCATTTTGGAAAAACTTTTGAATGTAGGGGCTATCATCCTTCTGGCCATCAAACCACATCCCGGTTTTGATCCTACCCACCCCATACCCACATGGTATAGAGAGAACAAAATTTGTGACTACCATCGTGTCCATGGGCACAACACCAACAACTGCATCACCTTTAAAAACATTGTTCAAGAAATGTTGGATAAAGGAGATCTCATTCTGGACAACCCCAACGCACCCACAAACCAAAACCTACACATTTTCCAAAAACCATTCCCTAATCATATGCCCCCACCCAAAAAACCATCCTTTTGGCGATAGTGACACTATTAGGGAGGTTCACCTTCTTTTTTATGTCTTACCCACACCAATCACACCATACCCCCCGACCACACCCATAGAAGAACCTTACGAACACACGCTTTTACCCATACCGGCATCTCCATCCTCCTCACCATTACCACCAAAAGTTAATCTAGTGCAAACAGATACCCCTTCATCGGACACCATGCTCACCCTACCAGGTCCTATCTCGAGATCCCCTACCCTCATGATCGATGAATCACCATCAACACCTCTTCGCCATACTCATCGAGGAGTTAGGAATACCTCCCACATGTTCTTTAGCTATATTACCCACACTTCACCATAATGAGGAACCCATCCCGATACAAACCAACTAGCTACCCTCTTCTACAACATTACATAACCTCCTCTCATATCTCCTCCCCACTTTGCATTAGATGTAGAGAGATTCCCTATGTCGTAGGCAACCATTCCATTTACAGGGATTACCACCAAATCCACCCTCATTCCCTTCCTCTCTTCATAACCGCATTCGATAGACTATCCAGAGTATGTTGATCACTCATTACTTTGGGAATGCCTTCAAATCCCCATCTCCACATAAATACAGACCCCACGTACTGACTCACCAACTATTTACCCTACAATAGTGGTAGCATCTATACCTGCTCTACCCACCGAGGAGACTATAACGCCTCCCACACTACACCTGACCATCCACGTACTTATTTATCTTCACCTTCCACCTCATCACTCTCCATACCTTCCTCATCTACCTCCCAGGCCATCTCTCGTATACTGGGGTGTAATCCACATCCAGCCTCTCTCACCCAACAATCAAGCTTGATCTAACCACCTCCACTCACCCCTTCACCAAGAACACACCCCTACCAAAACCCAAACACCAACCACCTCAGACACCAATACTAGCATCACCTACGCCCTCTTCATCACCTTCACCACTACCCTCACTCTTAGGCCCACACCCATCAATCATGGAAACCAAATTGATTGTACACCGTAGAGCCAATAATCGGCAGACCACCTCATTTACCACTAACTCCATCTCTACCCAACCCCGCAGCGTTGCCTTTACCTATTAGGTGACACCGACCACCACTACCATCTATCACCACTACCTCCACAGTGCCACTACTCTCACCTTGGATAACATGCCCTCTCCCACCTTCAGCACGACCCTCAACTTCACACCACCATTCTGCATTGCCAATTACCCCACCTCCCAAAACAATACCTAAACCTAAGACCAAATCATCCACCACATCCTTACCAAACAAGATGCGACCCACACCCCAACCCAAACCAAAACGTACCCAAACTACCCTAATCACCCCACATCACAATCAATTGCACCCTCCTCTAACTCACTACGGAGTGCCTCACCCAGGACCATACCCACCGCACGCAGCGACCCAATGGTAGGATCCTATGCAACTATCCTAGCTAACCTACTCACCTCTTCCCACATCATCTTACCACCCATCCGACCATACAACCCACTCACACCAAAACCAAAATGGTTTGACGACTCCCAGATTTATGCCTATTATCGAGCACCCAGACATAGTGTGGAGGATTGTCAAGCTCTTAAAATACTTCTGCTCTAGCTCTTCACGGAGGATGATCTGTTAGACATAGAGTGAACCCTTTTGCCATCACAACCAACCTTCCTAACCATCGTCACCCCCACACACCATACCCTTCCTACCACCACCAATATTTGAAATCAATATGGTTCGGATCGCCACTTGAGCTCAACGGGATAAAGGAAAAACTAGGGTAAACGAACCTACTTCCACACCTATACCTCACATCACACCCACACTCACACCTAAAATCACTATCCATGGACCCACCTTCCCTGTTTCCAATGGGAGAGCCCATCGCGCCATGATCAAACAACTTCATCAATCCCCACTTAAGATGTCATTGTACGACCTCATCCAAACTTCCAAATCTCATCGCCAAACCCTTATTGAAGTCCTGCAATCCATTGAAGTTCTACCTAATGACCCCACACCCGTTTCATGCATCCTCACACCACACTACTTGTCCTCCCTTCTTTCTTCACCTTCTACCTCGACACCCACTGCCTCATCTCAGGTGGCTGCCCTCACCTTCTCCAATGACGAGATCACACCTCACCAAACAGAGGATCCAGATCCTACCATCTTCATCTCTACCTATGTCAATAATGTACGTGTGTCGATGTATTATGATCAATGGTAGAGCTAGCATAAATATCATCTCATCTCATGCATTCAATCAAATGCACATTCCCACTAATTACATGCATAATGACCCAATTATGCTGCACTCTTTCAACGATGCCATAACCACCACCTTAGGGACGGTAATCCTACACATTTGTTTTGGTCCCCATAGCATCCTTGAGCTCTTCTATGTCCTAGAAGGAGAGTTCCAATACAACATGTTACTTGGCCGGCCTGGATTCGTGTCATGGGATGTGTTCCCTCCACCCTCCATCGTTGTCTCAAATTTGAACATGAAGGACATGGCTACACCATACAGGTGACCCTTCACCATTCAAGACTTGTAACATGTTATACCAACCCAACGACATCCTCATACCTATCATAACCCCCTGCTACATCGCTTCTAATTCACCTACCACCACATCTACCGCTCCTTCTCTAACCCCTACATCACCCATTACCACCGCTACAAGAACCCCTCAGAAATCACCTCCTCCTTTCATTAACCCGCATCCTCCTCATCTCAAACCCCTGGCGAGACATCCATTCCTGCCACCAACATTCTGGAAACTAGTCCACCAGAAGGTGTTTTTCAATGCCTGACATTGGGGGAGTACCGCCTCTATAACATTGATACCCTCGGTACCCCACAAGAATACAAAACCTTCAGCAACACCCCACTTATGAACCCCACATTGGTGAGGTTCTCACCTATGGACCCTCTCATCTTCACACCAACCTGACCTATGGGGGCATTGACACTCCCACCTACACATTTGAACCACTAGCTTTGACCCTACCATTCACCACCACCCTTCCCTCATTAATAAATAGGTGTTTTTCCCATACCTTCCTACATTGTTTTGCTTGGAAGGGTTTTGGCTTCGGTCTTTACAAGCAAGGCCATCACACCATCATTCCTTGCACCTCTCATAAACACAAGGAATATAGTGGGGTGGCATTTGTTGAGCCTACATTTAAACAACCTCATGTCGACCTCATTATGGAGACGCCCCAACCTCACGATCCCTCACCCAATTCACCCACTTCACCCACGAGTCTATAGACCCTGAGTCTATTCCTCCTACCTTTTTTTCATAAATACCATTTCTTTGGGTCCTCTCTTCATTCACCGAGATGGTAAAGCCCATTCTTATTTTCCCATCCTCTATCTGATTTGATCGATGATGACACCCCCTCTATTCATGTCATCCAATGTCAAAATGATGACTCCATTCTCACCTATCTAGGTGTAAAAGATTCCTATCTCCACCACACACTCCCATCTGAAACCCAAAACATGTTGAATGAAGCTACCATCAACATCAACATCCACACCTCGGATGATCCCCGTATTCTAAAGATAGGCCAATCTTTGGACACCACTGAACAAGAAGCCTACACATCTTTCCTCTCGTGATCATAGAAACACTTTTTCTTGGTCGTATGCCAATATGCCCGGTATTGACCCAAATATCATGGTCCACAACATCACCACCTTGCCTAATTCCCAACCTATCAAGTATAAGCTGCGTAAAATGCACCCACTCATTTCTCTTCTCATCAAGGAAGAACTCCAATGCCTCCTCTCTGCTTCCTTTATTCTACTAATTGACTAGCCACGGTGGATTTCCAACATTGTACTCATTACCAAAGCAACGGGGGGTACTCCGCATCTGCACCGAATTTATGGGACCTTAACCTAGCTTGTCCTAAAGATGAGTTTCCTCTACCCAACATCGACCAATTGGTTGATCTCACCACTAGACACAAGATGCTATCTCTCATAGATGGGTTCTCGTGCTATAAAAAATCTTACTAGCACTGAGGATCAACACAAGACCGCCTTCATTACCCCTTAGGGGACCTTCTGCTATCACATTATGCCCTTGATCAAGAATGCAAAGGTGCCACCTACCAACGAGCCATGACCTATATCTTCCATGACATCATGCATCACATCTTGGAAGACTATGTCGATGACCTCTTGGGAAAATCCAAAAGTCGCGCCAAACATTTACCTATTCTCAAAATCATCTTCGATCTGTCTCATCCATATTGTGTACGCCTTCAACCTAAGAAGTGCATTTTCACCATTCTATCTGGTAAACTCTTGGGCTTCATTGTTTCCTTACAAGGCATTGAAGTAGACCCGGCCAAAATCAAGGCCATCCTTGAGATGCCTCCACCCACCAACCTCTAACAACTTCATAGTTTGCAGGGAAAACGCAATCCATCTCGGTCCTTCATTTCCCAACTATCAAATCGTTGCAAACCCTTCCACCACCTCCTTAAAAAGGATACCACCTTCCACTAGACCATAGACTGTCACAATGATTTTGAGGTGTTGAAAATGTATCTATTACAACCTCCCATGCTTACCCCTCCTAAGGATGACCAACCATTCTACCTTTATATTTCCACCACCAACCATTCCTTGGGTGTCATGCTCACTCACCGAGATGACCAACACAGGAACAAGTGGTCTATTACATCAGCCATACCCTCGTGGATTATGAGACTAGATATACACACGCCAAAAATTGTGTCTTGCTTTAGTCTTTGTAGCAACCAAACTTCACCACTACCTACTTAACCACACTACCTTCATCATAACCAACACCGACCCCTTACATTACATGTACTCTAAACCATTCCAAAACCAACGCATTTCATGATGGCTCATGCTACTCGCTGATCTGGATATCACCTTTCTTCACCAAAAATCAATCAAGGGTTAGGCTATCACCGATCAACTGGCCAATGCCCCACTCTCTGATCACCAACCCAGCAACTTCGAATTCCCTGATGAATCCATCACTACCCTTTCCCTTGATGAACCTGTTGAGGAACCTCTACACTATCAAATGACCCTATTCTTTGATGGATCTAAATGTCAACATGGGGGTGGAACTGGAATCATCCTCATCCCACACGATAGTGAACCCATCCCACTTTCATTCAAACTTGATTTCGAGTGTACCATCAAATCATCAAGATGAAGCCCTCGTACTCGGTCTCCAAACCACCCAAACCCTAGATGTTAAATCCATCAATATCTTCGGTGATTCTCAATTGGTAGTAAATCAGATCAATGGACTCTACCAATGTTGCAATGAGGAATTACAATGGTATAAACACCATGTAGACATCTTGTTAACCACCTTCACCCACTATAAACTGCAAACCATTCCTCACTTTATGAACAAATTTGTGGATACCATGGGTTGTCTTACCTCACAAATACCCTCATCAACTAGCAATTCACAAATATTCATTGTTGTGCGAAGGTTACAATCACCCTCCTACCTCTCACATGTTATAAACCTTGTCAATAAACCCACTACTAACCCATCGGACCTCTCGGTACCAACAATACTCTGACTATCTCTCCTTTTCCATTCTTCCTCCCGACCTTACCCGCAATGGCCGACGCACCTTCCTCCAAAAGGTCTCACGGTATGTCATCATGGGAGGCCTCCTCTAAAAACATGGCTTTGATGGCATCCTTCTTCGATGCCTCGCTAGTTTCGAAATACCATATACCATCAAGGAAATCCATGACAACATATGTGTGGGCCACATCAGTGGTCTCGTTGTTGCTAAACGTATCCTTCATCTTAGCTTATTACTAACCTACCCTCAACCACGATTGTTTTGATTACATGAAACAATGTGGAAAGTGTCAATAACACTCAAACCTTCATCACACTCTAGGTCATGCCTTACAGGTCACATGAGACCTATGGCCCTTCTCTCAATGGGGTCTCAATCTCATCGGTGAAATCAACCCTCATTCTTCTCAACGCCACCAATGGATCATAACCGCTACTGAATACTACACCAAATGGGTAGAAGCCATTCCCCTCATCTCTACCAAAGCCAAGAAGATTTTTGAGTTCATCAACCATCACATTATCTCATTTTGGTGTTCCTCATTGCCTTATCACTGATAATGGAAAACAATTCAAAAACAAAACCCTCTGGAAACTCTGCAATACCTTCAACATCAAACTTAGTTTTTCTTCACCTTACTACCCACAAACCAATGGCCAAGCCAAATCCACCAAAAAAACCCTAAACAAAATCCTCATGAAGGTAGGCAACGATACTAGGAAGGATTGGTATACGCACATTCCTTTCACCCTATGGGCATACCGCACTAGTATTCGCACATCAACTCGCTACCTCACCTTTCTCTCTAGTCTACTGATCTTGAGGTTGTCTTTCCTCTCGAAGTTCAAATCCCATCTCTCCACATATCACTCAAGGACATGCTCACCAATGATTAATTTCACCAAGATCATTTGGCACAACTAGATTTTTTAGATGAATGATGCCTAAATGCTTTAGATCATCTCCAAATATACCAAAAACGCATCAAACGTGCTTATGACAAGCGCGTCCACCCACGCACCTTCCAAGTTGGGGATCTCATCTTGAAGGAAAATAAACATATCACCAAAGCTAAGAAAAATATACGGGGTAAGTTTGCTACTAATTGTCTTGGACCCTATATTGTTACTCATACCTACGGATCAGGTGCTTATTGTTTATCTTCACTTGATGGTAAACCCAAACTTGAGCCCCTTAACATCTTGCATCTTCGACCATTCTACTATTGAACCAAGTGATTTCTCACCCAGTGACTATTCCTGGCTAGTCCTGTGGACACCTACTCCTCTTACCACCACTTCACTTACCTACGATTAAACAAGAATCATGTGACTATCTGTCACTTTTTTAGCTTTGTCTTCAATATGAGTACCACGGCCCTACTCATGGCATGATTCTCATGGATACTTTTTTTCCTCTCATGGATGAAATCCCATGGTCATATACCATCCCATATACCCCTCACACAATCCTACTTCTACCTCCACCATTAACCCACCTTTTGCATACGATAGTCTGTATTCCTCTATAGCCTTGTCCATGGCTTAATTGGTACCTCTCCTATAAAAAAATGGAATCACCAACCCTATTACAATTCCTCCCTTTCCAAACTGTTGACCTCCTCTAAACCACAACTCCAACTTCATATTTACATCACCTACCACTCACTTACACACACCTTCAGGTATCAATCTATATTTCACAATGTACCCACTCACCCTTACCCATCAACCATACCCCTACCCATTTACCGATTGACCTATACCCTTGGACCCTACCTATTTACCCATTTACCTATACCCTTGGACCCTACCTATTTACCCATTTACCCATGCCCATGACCCATACCTATTTACCCATGACCCATACCCTTTGACCCTACCTACCCATTTATTTGTAACCTTCAACCCTACCTATTTACCTGCACCCATGACCCATACCCCTTGACCCTACTTATTTAACCATGCCCATCACCCGTACCCCATGAACCGAACCCGTACCTACTTAATTATAACCTGTACCTACATACCCATGAACACCACCTACCCCAACCCGACTAACCCCTATCTACACCCATTCTTTCCTTCTCCCTAGCCTAAGGGAGAACTACATCAGTCTGAGGCCCCTTTTTGCCGGGGCTATGTAGGTAGAACTTCGAGGGCATGGGGCCCTTGGAGGTTATCTTGACCGTCGCCATCACCTTATTAACCTATTCTCCCTTGCAATCATTCCCTTCTCACCTCTCAGCTAACTATTCCTTTCAAATGCTACTCTGAGTTAGTTTCCAATCTATCATCAAATAAATGGAAATTAATACATCTTTCACAACATTCATCTCATCACATTAATCATTTATCATCCACAATCATACATCATAACAACATGATACACTCACCACATACATGTAATAGATCAAACCAACACATATACATCCATCATCATTTATTTAACATCATACCTGACTCAACCATGCCTATGACCTGACTCAACCATGCCTATGACCTGACTCCATCATGCCTAACCACAACCTGACTCAACCATGCCTATGACCTAACTCCATCATGCCTAACAACAACCTGACTCAACCATGCCTATGACCTGACTCCATCATGCCTAACCACAACTTGATTCACAACATGATTCAACCATGCCTATGACCCAACTTCATCATGTTTCCACTCCATCATGCCTAACACCAACCTGACTCAACCATGCCTATGACCTAACTCCATCATGCCTAACACCAACCTAACTCAATCATGCCTAACACACCTATCATCTATCTATCCACACATGTCAATCAAATGCTATTAATATCAAAAACATCACCATCAAATCATCTATCTCATCATATAAATCAATATGTCCATACAATATACACTGATATCCAATAAAATGTATCTCTCACAATCTCTCATATATAGCCTCACTATCTTCGGCATGCAGCCGGTATATGATCACAAATACAAAAATCACTCATATACATCCTCACAATCATTAACATGTAGGTTGATGTGTATAAAAATACAAAATCTCTCTTTGACATTTAGGCTAGTATATATCAAAAAATCAAAACATCCACATCAAGGGATGTATATCAGGCATCATCTTGCTTGATATCCTCCATCTCTATCTCTCTTGTCCCCTCTGCTTTGTCGCATGGGCTCCTATCTCGGTTCCCCTTTTGGTACATCACCAGGGATTAGTCTCCATGTACTAGTCACCTCCCTAACCCTATCTCAAAGATCTATGGCCCCTGTGCTCTCCACGCTATGGGTGCGTGATCACGCCCTCTCACTCGAGGCCTCCTATGTCATGTACTATAGATATGAGAGGTAATCTATTCCTATTACAGTGAGCTGGTCCTCATAGTCTCGGCCTCGGCTCTTGCCTACTACAATCTAGCTACAGTGGCATTATCTATGGTGGCCCCATCAGCCTTTGACCCTATGCCTATCCTACAAAACCTGTACCCTTCCCCTACCTGTGAACTGAGACCTTGTCCTGGTGCCTACGGTGGTGCCATCGGCCCTAGCCCCCTGTAAGGCCCCAATCATGTTTGTGCCATGGATAATCGAACTAGTAAACTGGTAACTGCACTGCATGGCGCCATCCACCCATCCTCACCATCCCCATCTCCATATCCACTTGCTACCATTAGAATATGTAGGATAACCACCTACGAATGCAAATCGGCCACCTCTACCTCTGAACTAGCTAGTTGTCCCTATACCATCCCCAACTAGGTAATCGGGGTTGCCACATCATCCTTTAGTAAAGCATCTCTCTCGCACCATGATGGTGGCTAAATCTAACTACCCTAGCCTATGTGGTACTACTTGTAGCTGAGCTACCCACCACTGTCATATCCATCAATCACTCAAAGCGTCATCTATCCATCGGTCTACCACTGCTCCTCCGCCCCATGGGCACTATTGGCTATGGTAAAGGAAATGGCCTCTCATGTCATCTCTCTCGATCTTGTGGGAATGGTGGGGTATATCCTATAGAAGCCCAAAATATCGCTAACCCTATCCATGAGGATCATCTCGTCCTCCCTACATGACACCTGCTATCCATCTCAGTAGTTGAAGACCATCCAACTCATCGTGCATTTGTCTAAATGAAGGATACCACACATATGGTCTCCAAATGATGTCCACTCTAGAAAATCCCTCCAACAACCACCTGAAATGGGCTACATCATGTGTAGGCCTCTCGATTGCCACTCTCCAATCATAGGCACCCATCACCTGTACCCCACCCAAACCACTCTCGCTGGAAATGCATCCGCTCAGGGCATACCTACTAGATGCACAATAACTATGTGCTCATATGCCCAATAGTGTAGGATAAATGTGCAACAAAGGCTAAATCTGCGCAGGCACCCATATGCCCACAAACTCTATACAACTGCACTAGGAATGCTAGCACCCATGAAAATTAGGTCCGCTCAATCACTATGTCATGAAGTACCCCCATCAGTGATCAAGGGAACCTCCCACCCTCTACATCTGGCAGTGCGAAACAACACACTACCTCCATCAATAACACAATCAACCTTGTCTCCTCTGGACAGGCTATGTACATCTCTCTGTAGCTAATACTGGCACTGTGAAATGTCATGTCTACTAACCCCTCTCTGAACACTATCAGCATCAACTCCTTTGAGGCCTCGGAGGAGATTGTGTATGCCTGTGTCCCCAATATCGCAATTGGAGTATCTGGAACACATCCTCTAGGGTGACTATCATCTCACTCGTCGGTAGGTGGAGCATGTTGGTCACCAAATCCCATCAATAAATGAGGGCGACCATCAAAATAAGCTATCAGACTACATGTTGATAGCACTGGACCCTAATCAAGCCAACCTCATACACATGCCACAACTCCTCATCAATCATCTACATGCCTGATCATCCTCAATAGTAGCGGGACACACCTATCCCTCATCCGTAACTCGATCTCTCCCTTACATCCAACAAACACATCAAGTTAACCTACCTTAATCATATCCACAATTCCTCTCAACACCTCACCCACTGTCCCACCACTCTCTTTCTACCCTTCTTACCCTCATAATCACATTTCTATCTATCACTCCCCAACCTTACATTTTCTCATCTACCCATACCCATTTTTAACACACCCACCCCCAACCTTACCCCTTGTCATCTACCCATAACCATTTTACCCCCGCTCTACTATATTTCTTACCCAAACACCCTATTCTACCCTCACCCAACACAAATCACCCAACCTCGAGTCTTGCCCCAGCTCCTATTACCCCAACACGACTGGCGCCGGTTATCTCTAATCGACCCTAGTCACCTCCTAACTAACATCGGTCACCCACTTTGTGACCGATACAGGTTGTCTCCCGATCCGACACCGGTTAACCCTAATCGACACCGATTGCTGTCATGGTACAAGCCACTACCCACTAAACCCCTCCTCTCTCAAAAATCTCACTTTCTCCCTCCGCTACCCACCCATTTCTACCTAAACCCCCTCCCACCCCTCATACACCTAATTCCCTCCCTCTCTTTCACTCATTTTCCCAATTTACCCTCCCACAAATTCAAATCTCATTTTTCCCCCCAAAAATAAAAACCTGATTTGTTCCCGCCTCCCACCTAATCTAACTCATAAAACATGGAATGGGATTGAGTTCTTACCTCATCACGCTTACCACCATGGTGGCACATCTGGCCGCTGCGTCGGTGGTCCACCCGACCCTTCTCCCACCTCTGCCATCACCAATCAATGACCTCACCTCAACCAACCAAATCACTCAAATCACACCTCGTGGCCCCGCCTCTCAACTACCAATCACCTGCTATACAACATGCCAACTCAAGTCTCCGTTCCGTCTAGATGCTTTCCCACTTTTTCTCTCTCTCTCAAGTCATTTTCTCCTAAATCGTATGAGACAAATGATTCCCAAAAAAATGTGGAATTTTTATTTTTATAGAAAACCCAACCTAACCGATGTTAGTTTACCCTAACCGGCGTCGGTCATATTCCCTAGCTCATCGAGGTCGGTTTACCCATACCGGCATTGGTTCGATGTAACCGGTGTCGGTTACATTTTTCCCATTTCACCACTTTCACCCAATCACCCAAACCCACAACCTTTTTCACCTCACCCAAAACTCCACCCCGACCCTTGACCTCACATTTTTACCCACACCAGCCCCCTAGGGGTGACCATCGACCTTCCGCACTCGCTCTACCTTGCGATGTTGTTACCATGTTGTTAGCCTACCAACCTTACCTTGCCTATGGCCGTGACCTTTACCCAAACAAACCTTGACCTTTTGGATGTACCGGAGCCACCCTAGGCACTCCTGCATCTTACCTAGTTGAGTGCTCGGACCGTATCCTTTACCCTGGATACCGGGCCTTAATAACCCATGTTTGGATAACTTGATCACCCTTGGATGATGTAGAGTTCGAAATATCTTCACCTTGTTCTGTTTCACAATCTGTACATGTGTGTATGATTGATTGACACTACCCTACCCACACCTACCTACCCCACCCATTGATTATTTGGACCTTTTCACATCCTCATTTGTTGTATCTTATGATGGCGGTACTTGTTTTGCTTAGCCTGATGACCTTACCTTACCTATGGTTGTGACCCTTATCCAAAAAAACCCTAACCCTTTGGATGTACCAGAGCCACCCTAGGTGCTCCTGCATCTTACCTAATTGAGTTCTCGGACCGTATCCTTTACCTTGGATACCGGGCCTCAATAACCCATGTTTGGATGACCCTTATGACTTTAGCTGAAGTACCTTTATTATGTTGAGCAACCCTTGTACCTCATTACATTTTACACCATGTGTGAATGCTGGAATGCTCTACCTACTCACCCACCTTACCCTTTCGTCAAAACCCTTACCCACTCACCTCATCTCTTTCACACCTCTCACCATACTCTCTCAAATCACCCACCGACTCTCTCTATTCTCCATCATCAGTGCCCGCTTTGAGGGGATCACTCATGCCCCTATTTAGGGCACCCACCATCCACCGTCTCATCACACATTCACATGGGGAAAAAACCAACCTTTGTTTTTGTCATGCCGCCTACCACTACAGGCTGCCCAACAAAAAGGGGCAAAATGTAGACACCAAAAACATGTCACATTTCATCACCTTCCTCCAAAATAACCTAATAACCACATTCACCATGGGAAATCGATTTAACCCTAATTCGGTCACTTACACCTCTTTCCGCACATCATATTAACCCTCATTCACTCACCCAAGGATTTAATGGACATCAAATAATTAAATCCTCCATTTATTCACTCATCAAGACCACCTCATCATGCCACTAGGCTAGCCACATCACCCAACCAACTCACCAGCCCACTAACCCCACTTACCCCTCCACCTCACCCTTCCACTACCCCACTTACACCTCCACCTCACCATTCCACTCTCTACCTTTCCCATACCTTTCCCATACCCTTCTAGAAATCCCTAATAGTGGCCACTCCACTCATAGGACTCTCTCTTGTCCTATTACCCATTCTCAAGGTGGAGGGCACATGTGCTTCACCACTCACAACCAAGTGGGGAAGGCATATTCCCCACTTTTCAAAAAACAACTCCCCTAACATAACTAGTGTTGGTTACATCCTCGACCGATGTCGATTAGGTGGGAGTTTCGGTCACTGTAAATACCCAATCCCAACTCTTTCCAAAGGGTTGGTCAATTTTTCACGGTTGGGAGATTATTGGAGATCCTCTAGGCTTGTCGATTATCATTGGCACCCTGGTTGATTGGCATTGGCACTCTTGGCATCTTCAGAAGCATCTGAGAGAGGTAACCAAGCCCTTGGAACTCCCAGCAAAGAACACCATTGGAGGAACTCACAAGAGATCTTTGTGAACACTTCCATTGAAGGACCTAAACCAGACTGAGCTCGAACAAGAGCTCTCCAACCAACCAACCACCTTCATCAATGTCTACCACACTCCAGCATGCATCAGACTTCGGGTAAGTGGATTCCTTTTCCTCCATTTGCATTCTATGTTTTTGGTTTCTCTATCTTCCTCTTCCAAGAAGTAAAACTACCCTCCTAACCTCCCCACCTTGTTCATTCAGACCACACCCATACCCAAGACCTCGCTTTACCTCCTTCTGCTCACCATCAACTCTCAGACCAATTATAGAGACCACCCTAATCAACACTTCCCCAACTAAGATCCAAAACCAGTGACTAGCACCGGTCATCCATAACCGTCGTCAGTCACCCTTGACCACCGTCAGTCACCTTGCCACCAACCTTCTACCCAAAACACACCCAAAACCACCCTCTAGAACTCTTATGCTCGACCATGAGCCCACCGCCCACCTAAATCTAATCAACACCACTCTCAACTCTCTCTACCCACCAAGAGATCCAAATAGCTCAAAACTCCTATGTTCGGCGCTTTGTTTCCTCTATAGTGACCGACATTGGTTTGATCCAACCAACATTGGTCATACCGACTAGTGTTGGTCTCTATGTCTACTAACACGATGCGGACTAGAAACCTAACGCTCACCCAAACTACCCAACTACCTTACCCAACCTTAACTTGACCTGTCTTGCCCTCAGACTACCCAACCTACCTAGAACCTAATCCGAACTCTCTTTTATTTGGCATAGTTTAATATTTAAACGAATCAATGCTGAGAGCAACTTGAGGCACCCAAATCAAAACGCTACCACTAGATTCTATTTATTTACATGCTTTTTCATTTTAAAATCGATTTATAAATAGTGGATTGATAGCCTTCTAGGGAGTACCATGTTTTCTAGATCTAGCACACGCTAGGCAGTCCACTGCATATGCTATTTAATTATTTCTGGTGGTCTTGTTTTCTTATTACAGGGGTAGTCCTTCCCAGTGAAAAAGGAGTTCACACAATCGACTGAGATCAAAATTCTACACGCGTGCATCTCAACCAAACCCAACAATAGGTAAACCTACCTTGAACCCTTATCTATTTTAGTCTTCGATTGTAAGCAAAAAGGATTGAAACAGGAGGTACAAATTTTCCCGTAACTTATAAGATTGTTATTATAGCTGAAATTTGTTTGATTCAAGCTAGTAAAATTGCACCTAGGCCACATATGCCTCTTTATCTAGAATTAGGGAATCCAAGTTCTAATCAAGCACCTACATTAACTCCCATCCCTGCCCCAAAAAATTAGAATTATAATGAAGCTTCTACTTCTTCTCCTAGCACCTCGAATGAGCTCCAAGAATTCATGAAGTAGTTGCAAAAAAACTTAGGTAGTGAATTGGTGACAATTAAGAGGAAACAAGCTCAAAATTTTAGATCATATCAACCTCAAGCTCAACCCAATAGGCCTCCATATCAACCAAACAGACCACACACTCAAGATTTTAATCAAATCAAGGACAACCTCTTATTAGTTGACCATTTCGCCTTATAATCCTAACGATACTTATACATCTAGAACCTTTGTTCCAACTCAAAAAAATATGATAGAAGAGTATGAATGGTGATTTCTATGCGATCAACCTCACAATTAGACAACATGTTCTAATGGTAATTTGAATTAATCATTGATATTGAAAATGGTTGGTATGAAACAAGAAACAAATCAAGAAGAAAATCAACAGAAGGCTAGTGCACCAGAAGTTCCTCCAAGTGACACTACATTGGTGAATTGGAAAGTTAAGGAATTTTATGGAATAATTCAGTCCTCTTCTCAACATGTGGTAACTAATATGAGATCAAAGAAAAGGAATATTGAAGAAGCAAAGTCATCCAATCTAGGTGTATCTCATCCTTCTATCACTCTATAAGGAGTTAACAATCCAAGTGCAGCTCCAAACGTGCAAAATCAGTCCAAACCACATTCGAGACTAACTCATGTACTAGTTGTAGAAGCTCACGTGTAAGATATTTATGCAATGAAAAGGGAAAAAAAAGGATATCTCAC
The DNA here is from genome assembly GCA_018340775.1 of Taxus wallichiana var. yunnanensis. NCBI lineage: Eukaryota > Viridiplantae > Streptophyta > Pinopsida > Cupressales > Taxaceae > Taxus > Taxus wallichiana. Next base: position 624,225,073 of record CM031240.1, read on the forward strand.
CTTTATTCAATATCATAGAGAAAATTAAGAAAATAAATGTGAATATCTCAATGTGGGAGTCGTTAGCTATCCCGGGCCAAAGAGATCTATTACAAGAAGCCATGGAAAATTGGTCCACATCGAATGAACCATCCAAATATCAAGAAAATGTGCTCACTAATGCATTCTAGAAGGGAGAGTTTAAGGAGGTCAATAAGTTAAAAACATGAAGCCTCATCCATTCTATATATCTCTAATTATTGGAAACAATATTGTTCACAATTACATGATTGATTAGGGAAAAGTAGTTACTGTGATGCCCAAGTAAAGAGCTGATCATCTGGGCCTTTAATATGAGGTCATCAATAGAGGTGTAGTGGAATTATATGGAACAATATTGAAAACTATTGGTGTCATCAAAGGTTTGAGCCTTACACTACATGCATGCCCAAATGTCACAGTATTGCAAGATGTGTCATTAATTGATTTGCCACCACTCTTTGATCTATGCCTATCTTGAGAATTCACTGCTAAAATTGAAGGCTACTTGTCTGCTAATTGGTCACATATGCTATTCAGAATGAGGTATGGAGCAAAGACTACAATCTGGTTTGAACCTATTGAAAATTTCCATATTGCACTTCATGTACCAAGTCCAATCGAAGAAAATTTCTCATCTTTCAGTAAAAAAGACTGTCCAAATTATCATGAAGTGGATACTAAGGTCTGAAACATTCTAGACTTCACTCTTGATGAATTGGAAAAAAAAAATGCGTTTGATCCATAGAATGAAATAAAGGAAGCTGGGTTGGGAATCTATTTCTTGCACGAAGAATATAAACCTCTCCCTAACATCACCAAGTAGAATGATAAGGATGAGAATGAAGTATGGCAGAAATTATTTGATGACTTCAAGGAGTAGGCAAGGTGTTAGAGGAGGAGAAATTCTTGTGTCACCCCAAGGTATTAAATATTACTCGACTTTCTAGTTTCAATTCAGTTTTTCGAATAACACGGTTGAGTACAAAATAATTGATCCATGGGTTACATTGGGAAAGAAAGAAAAGTATTAAATAATTACAATTCTTTGGACATAGTGAGCTGGTTGTGAACCAATTTAGAGGGCTCAATGATTCCAAAAATGATCTTTTAAAAGCTACAAGAACTACGTATGTGATCTTATTAAATAATTTGACTATTTTAACATCACCTCCTTCCCGAGAAAGAAGAATTGCATTACAGACAAGCTTACAAAAATTGGGGTACCATTTGATGTTGTTGAAAGTGTCAAGAGAGATCAACCTCAGCCTCACATCAAAGTGGTCGTAAGGCCAATTGTTCTAGATAATAGTACAAGTTGGCAAGTATTTGAAAGTGATTAGATGATCATAAATTTTCTTCAAGAAGAAGCTGATTTCTCCTCAAGAAATTAAGACAGGATGGAGCAACATTATGGAGACCAAGCGGTTCACCCGAGAACAAACAATCTCCCTAAAGGTTTGGTGACTCTTGATTCAATCTTCAACCTCAATGATCAATTCCTGAAAGAAAAGGAAAAAATTTAGGTAAAGGGTGAAGACTCAGAACCTAGTTTAGTTGGAGGAGATAAGATGTTGCAAATATGCAAGGTGAGAACTCAACAAGAAAAATCTTAATTTATCTAACTTTGTCAAGATTTTTGTAATTTTTTAATCTAGAATTATAAGGATTTGAGAGGATTCAATCCAAAATTGGCACAACATACAATTGGGCTAGATCAAGAATCCAAACCCATTAGATAGAAACAAAGACCGGTGAATCCTCACATTGAACCCCTCATGAGAAAGGAATTAAAAAAATCATAGAGGAAAACATCATTTTTCCAATCAAACACTCAATTTGGGTTGCAAATTTGGTGCCAGTGTAGAAGATAAATGGAGAAATTAGATTGTGTGTGGATTTTTGGGATCTAAATATAGATTCACTCAAGGACCACTATTTACTTCCTTCCATGTAGTATTTTTGCATATTTGTAGCCGGTTCTAAAATCTTCTCATTGTTAGATGGATACTCATTCTATAATCATATAATGGTGAAAGAATATGATCGATTAAAGACAACCTTTGCTACAAAATGTTGCACATACACTTATAAGAAGATGCCTTTTCTTTCAAACACCGAGCTACTTTCTAGAGAGCGGGTACATGAAATTCAAAGGGATGATTAACAATATCTTGTTGGTTTATCTAGATGATATCACCATCTTTTCTAAAAATGTAAAAATCACCTCTTTCACCTCAAGAAATTTTTCCAAATATGCAAAAGATTCGGGCTGTCCTTGAATCCCAAAAAATGTATATTCTTTTCTCATGAAGGCAAGCTCTTAGGAATTTTTTTTTCAAAGTAGGGACTAACTATTGATCATAAGATAGTTTAAGTTATCTATGCACTTCCATTGCCAAGTCATAAGAAGTATCTCCATAGCTTCTTGGGGATAACAAATTTTGTTCACATATTTGTGTCTGACTTTTCCACCCTTGTCAAGCCATTGAAAATAATGTTGAAGAAGAGTCATGAATTCAAATGGACATCTGAAAGAAAGAGAGAGTTATGAGGCCATCAATCATGTAATATCTCAAACCCTAACTCTCATCAACCCAAATCTCTCAAAAGACTTTCATGATCTATGATTTTGGATGTTCGGATACAATCTTAGCCATCTTGGTACAATTGAATAAAGATGTATCAAAGCATCCCATAGCATTATTCAATCAAACCCTTGGAAGACTATGAAGTAAGATATGTTTTCATTCAAAATCATTTTCTCATTGTGATTAGAAGCTTGAAGAATTTTAGGCACTTGGTATCAAAAATAATATTCAGTTGTTAGTATCTCATGTTGGGGTCAAGGAATTTCTCCTAAAAAATATTTGAATGAGAAGAGAGTAATTTGGATCACTCGTGTGATGGAATATGATATTGAAATCAAGGTGACCAAGCTAGTCCATGGAAAATTCTTGTGTGAGTAGCTAGCTTCCAGCTTAACTTGATGAGACAAAAAATGAAGAAGAAGTTGTCTTAGTGCTACAAAATGATTAGGAACAACCAACTGAAGATGTTCCCACTCCATGTTGGAATCAAGATATGGTGCATAATCTTGAAATAGGTCTATTCCCTCTAGATTTGAGAAAATAAAAGAGGAGGTATTTTAGAATCCGATCCATTCTGTATTATCTCATTGATGGTGTCTTGTTCAATAAATATGTGAATGGAGTTCTTTTGAGGTGTGTCCCAAAATATCAAATGGAGAAGGTGTTGTGTGAGTTTCATAATGGGGATGTGGGAGGACACTTTTCTCCATGATTAACATCTCTCAAGATCATGAAAGATGATTACTATTTTCCTACATTGTTTAGTGACTGCTATGCTTGGATTAAGAAGTGTAAAAAATGTGCGTTCTTTACGGAAAGGAAAAGCTAGTAGCGATTTACCCCTTCATCCTATCTTAGTAGATCATAATTTCATATGATGGGGATTAGACTTCATTGGGGTCATTAATCTAAACTCAAGCTAAGGCCATAAGTGGATACTCACAGAAATGCATTATTTCACCAAATGGACTAAAACAAAGGGCACTTAGGAGGTAAACGATTCTAGCATACTATATTTATATGAGGGAATAATAACCTGATTTGGTGTACTTGCCACTATCATATCGATAATTATTTGGAATTTATTTCCATAAAGATCACTTTGAATGGGTAGTAAAATGGAATACATCGCAGCACCTCATCTAGCTATTACCCCAAGGGTAATGGGCAAGTAAAGTCCATAAACAAGAACTTGTTGAGAATCATTATAAGAAATATAGATGAGAACTAGAGAACCTAGCACACGAAGCTTAAATCAGACTTGTGGGCTGATAAAATCACACCAAAGTGGTCAACAAAAAGATCCCCATACCAAATATTCTATGGAAGAAAGGCAAGGATGCCCATATCACTCATATTTATGGCATTGGAACTCCTCAAGTAGCTAGAACTAGTTGAGTTTGATCCCATGGAAGTCAGGTATGCAGAACTCATGGAGTTGAAAGAGATTAGAGAGCATGCAATGTAAAACATAGAGAAATATCAAGCATTGATCAAGAGGATCTTTAATAAGAAAGCTAAAGTAAAAAAATTCAAGAACGAGATTTGGTGCTAAAATGGGATGTAGATTGGGCAAAACCAGGCAAGCATTCCAAGTTTGATGCCATGTGGAGTGGTCCCTACATGATCACAGAGTGTAAAAGTAGTAATTATTTCCGACTAGCTAAGTTGGATGGTGAAGAACTACATATTCTAGTCAATGGAATCTATCTTAAGCATTTCTATTGAAAGGAATAATTCTCACCCATGGACATATTAATTTAGGATTTTCATTCCTCTAAGTGCTTGTGCACATTGCATTATTGTTAGAATGGGTTTCAATTTCCTTAATTTCCTTGGGCATGTGCTATATTTCTTCTAATGTGTTCTTTTACAGTTCACCAAGCTTTTGAGTAGAGAAATCGCAACAAGAATCTCGAGTTGCAAGAAACAATTGTCATCTTCAAGAAAAATCAAATGTAGAGCAACTAAAATTAGATGAGAAAGATTTTAAAGTTTTCATCCTTTCACTCTTTTAGGTCAGCAACTAAGTTTCTCATACCGCTTCAAATCAAATCATATTTATGTGTTTGGGGTAGCTTGTGGCATAGTTAATGGTGGTAGTGTTATGGGATTGCAAAAACATCCCAATCGGTGTGTGAATAGTTCCAACCTTTCAACATGTCCTAGGTAATTTATTCAAAATATGATAATCAAATATTAATAGAGTTCCATGATGTCCAAACTAACAGTGTTTTACTCCAAACCACCTGTAGTGTGTCATACTTGTCAAGAAATCATTAGGTCTAATCTGCTTCATGTTAGCAAGGATCAAATGTTGAGGTAGCGATTCACATGGTATTCATGATTCGGCCTCATGGATCAAAGTTGTGAGGAAAGGTGGAATTTTAGTTTTAAGGAAATTTTCAACTCTCACAAATCAAATTTCAATATTTTCTTATTGAATTTGGAAAATAAAAGCAACAAAAGGTAGTTCCAAGTTCAAACAACAACATTCTAAGTGATCTAAGGGTACAAGTTATCACCTAAATCAGATTGGGATGATCATTAAGGACTTTTTGCCCAATGAATAAGCTACGAGTTAGTGGTCAGCCCCACCTAGTAGGAAGATGGTACCACAAGTCACCAAATTGCTATCCATTTTCACCTCCCTAGTGAAAATGGATAAGTGGGAAACTTCCACTAAGGCATTTTTATTGAGCACATAGGACAATCTAAAGATGCAAGTAGATTTATGTGTTTGAAGGGATCAACAAGGTATTTGAGAAGGTTGAAAATCATGAGGAATTTTTCCTCTTCTTGGTCTTCATGGAGTTTAGAATTTTATTTAAGATGGAGAAACAAGAGCGGGGACCAATTGCAAGAAAAAATGGAAAACATGTGATGTTGTGGTCCAGGCCACTCCTTGGCATCAATAAATTTCCCTTAGACACTAGAAGAAACCCCAAAAATTTTAAAATCTGAAGGGAATGGAAAAGGTTGAAAATTTTTACATTTTGGTCCTCGGGGAGTTGGTGAGCTCATGGTGAGCTGACTCCCAACTCGGTGAGTTGCAATATATTCGAGAAAGCTACTTATTTTGTACTGACTTGTTTCAAAGTGCTTAATCGATGAGTCAAGGTCAAATAGTATAGACTGATCGATGTTGTAGTCCCATCGAGATCATAAATTGAAGAAACTGAGTTGTGAAGGAGTCAACTAGATGCATCGAGCTCCATAGTAAAGTGAGATATGGATTGAATCGTATAAACAAAAAAATACACTGGTCATTGTGATGCTCAAACAGCGGGACTCAAAATGGAGTTACATATTGCAAGTAGATTGAGCCATTCAAGTAGATCAAGCTCAAGTTTAGGGAGGGTGAGTTGATTGGGAAGGGGCTCTTAGAACACTCATTTCGAGGATCGAGCCATTTCAACAAGGCTGAGTTGGGATCATGGCCATGGATTCATTATAGGGAAAATATCATTGATGATCTCAAGCCAAGAGTGATGATTCAAATAAGACTTGAGGATAAAATATTATGGGGACAATGTTTTAAGGTTGGCTCTGCGAGCCTCAAACCGGATTCATAAAGATGACCAATCGACCAACACGAAGTCTAGAGCTTGAATGGCCTGATCAAATCTATGCCTTGTGTACACAAAAACTTGAATTTGTCACTTATAATACAACAAAGGCATGAGCAAGTTTGGTGGAACATTGTGGATTCAGAGTGGGCATTTTGAACTCGGTGTGGCCAAGGTAGAGATTTGGAGCCCAGAGCGTAAAGGGAAATGTAAAACATAGGGGGTTTGCATTGTATAAATCATTTGATGTAGGGATTGAACACATAATGAGAATAGGATGATAATAAGGGAATTCACCGCAAGGTATACTTTCCTGCATGCAAAGGGGGGTGCCAAGATGGCATGACCTGAAACTCAAAGTAAAGTTGATGGTTTTCGGTGGGCTAGTTAATGCCAAGTTGGAGGGATAAGGGGACTTTCAGCATGAGTCAGTGCCAACATGGAGCTTAATGGGAATATTTTAATGAATCCCAACATATGTAAGGTAAGATCCCGAGTGTTGTGTGTAGGTTCCAGCTCGGTGATCCAATGCCAAGCCGGCCCTCAATACAAAGTTTTAAAATATATACACCTCCCCATTATTAAAAGGCAATGTAATGGTGGGCCCTAAACCATTTTTAAAAATGTACCATGATGTTATAATGATGCAAAAACATTAGGAGAAGAGGAAAAATTTAAAATATTTGTTTCCATTACTCAAATTAATGCTCAATCTCATAATAGAGAAGCTAAACTGGAGAAGCCAAAATAGTTTCCCTCACTCGAAGGCCATATCTTTTGCATTTCTCAGCAAAATTGTGCAATATTATACTTGTTGGAATATTGGTTCGGATATATTAACAAAATAATCATAAATTTCAAGTATTGATGGAGTTTCGGGGAAGAAATTTGTAGAAAAGGAGCCCAATTTAGAATAGTAACTTCTAGGTGGTTGAAATAGCAATTATTGAACATGGACAACCATTTTCCTTCTATTTTGCAAGTTATGGGGTAGTATGGGATGGATTTTTCAGGTCACATATAATAATTTTCACCTACTTGGGTACTTTGTAAGCAAGTGGAAGGAAAAATCCAAGTTTGCAAATAACTTCTCTCTCTCCCCATTTTCCTATAAATTGAAGTGCTCTCTCATTTGAGAGGGGTGACTCTTATAACAAAACTCTACCATTTTTGTTTTGGAACACCAATGTGTTACAAGCCTTCATATTATGCTTCTTGTATGTTGATCCAGGCCTTTCTCTTACTTTTTAAATGAATTGTGCATATCAATGAAGTAGTAGATACAAATTTGTGGATGTTTTCTTCACTGATATGTTATTATTGCATTCTTCTTACCTCTTTATTACAATTATAGGTGTATTGTGTCTCCCTTATTCACTTTACAGGGTCTATTATTTCTATGTTTTCATGGAAATGATGTTGTAAATGTTTTTTGGACTATGGAGAATTGTTCTCACCCTCTCTAATCAACATCTCTTCTTACTTTCACACATTGGAGAGTCTTTCCCACTCCCTTTTCTTGGTGCATCACCTCTGTTAGAGTAGGTTATTTCCATTTCCATGCAAGTTTCTCTATCTTTGTCTCCTTGGAAGTTTATTTTAGGTATTTATAGTTTGTTTTCTTACATTAGGAGTAGTTGTGGCGGTAGGATTAGGAAGAGGAGTTGTCCTTCTTTAGAGGATTATCTCACGTCCACAAGTCCCACAAACTTGAGAGGTAATCCCATGTTACCCAATCACACTGAATGCCTCATTTAACATGCTAGAAATTTTTTTGGGTACCATGATTTGGTGATAACACTACCTTCACATGCCCATGGTTAACATTATCATATCCAGTTCTTCCATTTTCCATGTGTAATGCATCTACTATATTTTAGAGGGCATTCTTGAGTATATTTTCAGATCTAAAAATGACTACATGAAGACATGGATGATTTCATAGTATATGGCAGCAAGTTTGAAGAAGCTATGAAAAATTTGGACAAAGTTTTACAGAGATGTAAGGAACACAATCTGTCCTTGAGTAACGAAAAATTCTATATGATGATGTTTGAAGGTATAGTTTTGGGACACTATCTTTATTGTGATGGAATTTAGGTTTACCCAACAAAGATATTTGTTATTGTAAATATGCCAAAACCAAGTATTTAAAGGATGTTAGGAGCTTTCTAGGCCATGTTGGTTATTACAGGAGATTCATACAAGATTTCAGCAAGATAGCAGTGCCATTGTTTGTATTATTAGGAAAGGATGTTGCCTTTGAGTGGAATGAAAAATGTGAGACTGCATTCCAAAATTTGAAGAAAATGTTGACTATTTATCTAGTATTAAGAGGACCTGATTAGAATCTTCCATTCTATATCCATACTAATGCATCAGACCATGTCATTGGAGTTGTCTTAGGAAAAAGGATGGAGTTATGAATTATGCAATTTATTATGTTAGCAAGAACTTGCAGCATGTTGAACTCAAATACATAGTAACAAAGAAGGAGTTCTTGGTAGTTATGTATGCTATCAATAAATTCAGACACTACATCACAGGTTATCCAGTGTTCATTCACACTAACCATGCTTTGTAATAAAATATTTGATAAACAAACCAGTAGTAAGTAGCATAATCATCATATGGTTGCTCCTACAAGAGTTTGATGTCACCATATTGGACAAACCTAGCAAGGACAATGTGGTAGCATATTTCCTTTCAAGAATGGAGACTAATGATGAAGAATAGGTAGTTGATGACTCTTTTCCTGATGAGAATTTATTTTTATCCCTACAAAACACCTTGGTGTGTAAACATAGCCAACTATCTGGTTTTAGGTAAAACACCTCCACACTACTTATACTTTGAGAAGAAATACATAGTTGAAAAGAGTGTGCATTTTTCTTGGATAGCTAGATTTCTATTTCATACAGAAAATATCATATCATGAGAAGATGTATAGATGATGAGGAAATATATGATGTCCTTAGAGCATGCCACAATGAACCTTATGGAGAAATTTTTCTACAAAAAGAACAACGTAGAAAGTATTAACAACTAGTTATTATTGGCCAACATTGCATAAAGATACACCACTATACACTATGAGATGTGATAAGTGTCAAAGAATGGGCAAGCCTACCAAATCTGATGAAATTCCATTCCAAATTTCATTTGGTTTTGCATCCTTTTTGACAAATGGGGCTTGGATTTCATTAGCCCCATAGATCCTTAATCTCAGAGAATGAATACATGTTATTATGCACAGATTATATAACTAAGTAGAAAGAAGTGAAGGCACTACCAAATAAGAAAAATGAGAAAGTAGCCAAGTTTCTCTATGATCATATCTTCACCAGATATAAAGTTCTAAGAGAGATTATCACTGATCTTGGTACACACTTTACTACTAATGTAATTTCTTATCTAGCTAAAGAGTACAAATCCAAGCATAGGAATTCTCAACCATACCATCCCCAATCTAATGGCTAGGTAGAGGTGACAAAATAAGAGATATAGGCTATCTTGACAAATACCATTGCACTTTATAGAAAATATTATGCATACAAAATTTGAGAGGCGTATGGAATTCAACATAACGTGGAAGACAACAACTTGATTCACACCATTTGAACTCTTGTATTGTAAGACTATTTTTTTTTAAATTTAATTTGAGCACAAAATAATAAGGACTACACTTGAGCTAGGCATAGATATATCTAATTCTTAGAGGCAAAGGATTCTCCAACTCAATGAGTTGGATGAAATGAGAATACATGATGTTTATAAAGCAGAGGTAGTTCGAAATCAAAGGATCAAATGGCATGACAGTACTTAAAAATAAGAAAATTTTAAGAAGGTGATTGGGAACTCTTATTTGACTTAAAGTAAAAGGACCATATGGGAAAACTCGGGACAAGGTGGTTAGGCCCCTATGAGATTGAGAAATTATTTCCCAATGGAGATGTAAAAATCACCACTATAGATCCTGTGAGGTTAAAGCTATTGGTGAATGGCCATAGGTTGAGGTTGTACAAGAAGCCGATGATAGAATTACCTTCATACAATAGTTCAGAGGATGAAAAAGAGGGATGAAAATAAGGACATCAGAGTTGAAATAAGAAGTTGAGCCTATTGGTTCATCTTCTAAGATTTCAGAGGATTGAGATATCCGCTTATTGAATATTTAAAGGTTGAATAAAAGTGTTGAGATCATCCCTAAAGGTGATTAGAATCATTGTACTATAATTTTATTTTCTTATAATTTTTTGTTTAATAGGGATTTTATGTTACATGTTTGTAAGAGTGCATAAACTCCATCACAAGGAGAGCATGCAATGACTGAAGGTCCACTTATAGCAGCATGTAGAAAACCCTGATTTTTTTCCATGTTGTATAGAGATCATGATTGCATGAAGAAGATCAAATATATTTTTCATGTGTCGTAGATGAAAAAGATAGCTAGTACCCCAACAGATTGGTGTTCCCTCTCTCTCGGTATTTATCCAATGGTAGTAAGGAGAATTTGACATAAATTCAACACACACATGCAACATCATAGTGGTGTCTATGGCATAATAACAAAATTGCATGCAACCAAGGTACAATTCAATAAGCATGCACAATAATCATTCTAAATGGAAATTGAGATAAGTGCACTTAACTACCACTTTATTAAAGTATAATTAGAATGATTATTATTGATTTGTATTTATGCCAAGTCATCATGTCTTTATTTTCATTCATAAAATACCACCCTTTATGCTATGAGGTGTCATTACACATCATCCCATACTTGTCATATTTGTGCTCATGTTTTATTAACTAAGCTATAAATTGAAACTAATATCTACATAGCTTCAAAATCAAATGTTAATTAAACAATGAACCATCAAGATAAGATCTTAAAGGAAATGCTTCTTCAATGCATAAATGAAACTACATGCTAAGTTATTTCCTACTCTCTATGATTGCTAACTTAAACTATGAACCTATGAAGAACATAAGCAATCAAAGTGGATTGTTACTTGATCTCAAATATTGAGAATGAAATCTCACCAAGAATGGCTATAAGGCCATTTTGGATCTTCCCATAGTACTCAATTTTGAGTGAAAGGATGAAAGATGGAGAAGCTATTTCCAACAATGGAGAATGGCTCAAGATCAAAATGCGTATATTCTTTCCCTATTCAAAGTATGGTGCAAGAAGAAAGGTAAGAAGGAGGGTTCTTTATATAGCTTGCATGAAGAGGCAAGGCTAGCAAATTGATGAATGTGGGATAAAGGTAAAACAAGATTAGGAATGGATAAGGTTACTTTATAAAAGGTAATCTTGATTTAGAAGAGTTTAATTTGTCATTAGTAAGTCATGGGATTTGGGGGATGTTTTAATTAATCAAAGGTGATTAATTAATAGGTAGAGGTAAGATTATAGAATCTAATTAGAGGAAAATTAGTATGATTTGTGGGATGTAAGAGAGGAATTTGATCCAATAAATGATAATTTATTGATCTAGAGTTGCGAGCATAATTAATTAATTAACACAAGTATAAGTGGATATTAATTAAGGAAAGGTCGCTAATTGACATATTTAATAATAGGAAGGAAAATTAATTAATGAAAGGATGTTAATTAATGAATATGAGGAGGAATGTTAGCAAATTAGCGAAAAGTGCTAGTTGTTACGAAAATGATGAGAAAGAGGATAATTAATGCAATCTTAGCGTTAAAGGTTGCATAAGAGGATTTTAGGTGTCTACATTTTCCCCTCTTTGGGGTCGCGTAAGTGATGCCACTTCAAAGATAGTAGACAAGTACAAAAAAATAATTTTTTTGAAGAAATAAAAGAAAAAATTAATAGAATGAAGGATGCCTAAATGTGTTCATGTTTTATTAACTAAGATATAAATTGAAACTAATATCTACATAGCTTCAAAATCAAATGCTAATTAAAAAATGAACCATCAAGATAAGATCTTAAAGGAAATGCTTATTCAATGCATAAATGAAACTATATGTTAAGATATTTCCTACTCTCTATGATTGTTAACTTAAACTATGAACCTATGAAGAACATAAGCAATCAAAGTGGATTGTTACTTGATCTTAAAGATTGAGAATTAAATCTCACCAAGAATGACTACAAGGCAATTTTGCATCTTCCCATATTACTCAATTTCTATTGAAAGGATGCAAGAAGGAGAAGCTATTTCCAACAATGGAGAATGGCTCAAGATCAAAATGCTTATAGTCTTTCATTGTTCAAATTATGGTGCAAGAAGAAAGGTAAGAAGTAGGGTTCTTTATATAGCTTACATGAAGAGGTAAGGCTAGCAAATTGATGAATGTGGGATAAAGGTAAAACAAGATTAGGAATGGATAAGGTTGTTTTATAAAATGTAATCTTGATGTAGAAGATTTTAATTTTCATTAGTAAGTCATGGGAGTTGAGGGATGTTTTAATTAATAAAGGTGATTAATTAATAGGTAGAGGTAAGATTATAGAAGATAATTAGAGGAAAATTAGTATGATTTGCGGGATGTAAGAGAGGAATTTGATCCAATAAATGATAATTTATTGATCTAGAGTTGTGAGTGTAATTAATTAATAATAATTAATTAACCCAAGTAGAAGTGGATATTAATTAACGAAAGGTTGTTAATTGACATATTTAATGATAGGAAGGCTAATTAATTAGAAAAAGGTCATTAATTAATGAATATAAAGAATAATTTTAGCTAATTAGTGGAAAAACGCTAATTATTACGAAAATGATGAGAAAGAGGATAATTAATGCAATCTTAGCATTAAAGGTTGTGTAAGAGTATTTTAGGTGTCTACATTTTCCCCTCTTTGGGGTGGCGTAAGTGACGCCACTTCAAAGATAGTAGAAAAGTACAAACAAATAATTTGTTTGAAGAATTAAAATAAAAAATTAATAGAATGAAGGATTCCCCCTCGAGTGTCGATGATGTGATGAAAGAGGGAGATTGACGATAGAAAAGATGAAAGAACATAATATAAGTAGAAGACTTTATCCCTATTGTGCCAAGTTACTTTTGAAGAAAAGTGTTGATAGAAAGAGAGTGATATGGAAGAAAAATGAATATGAAAAGAGATGGATATATCTATCATCTTGTCGATGTAAAAACCAACTTTATTTCATCATTTTGCTTATGATCGACATCGTCAGGTCCTTATTGAAAACAATGAAAAAAGTGCGTATGAAATGAAAAGCCATATACAAACAAATGTCCATTGCTAAAAACACTAAATCCATGTAACATACAAAATGCAATGCAATACAAGAAAGTAAAAGATGTCTAACTCCCTACAACATACATAATGCAATGCAATATGAGAAAGTAAACAAGATAACCTAACAAAGAAACATAATGCAATGTTTTTGTTATCAAGCTTTGATTCTGACCTATGAAAATTAATGACAAGGGTTAAAAGATGGTGCCCCAAGCAAGGATACATGCAAGGGGAATAACAAAGGACACTTGGGTCCTATGAAAAGTAGTGCACTATGAAATAGTACCAGGAAACTCATTGTGCCCTAGAGTATAGACATAGTAAGCAAATCAAATTTGTTAATGGAGGTAGATCAAGATGATCATGAGTTGCACACAAGAACAAGCGAGAACCAAAGAGAGAGATTTTACAGAATGATTTTTATTGTTTTTAATTTTTTAGAAACATATTTGAATTTTTTTATTTTGAAAGTTTTTCTGAAACTATGTATAGGAAGACAAAGAAGCGTGGATTCCCCTAACGATAGATGGGATGTACAAGGGTAGAATGCCACACGTATGTGCAAGAAAGTGAAGATGTGAAAATGCCCCAGTGATTAGGTGGGAGTATGCAAAGGAAAAATATTCACATGCTGAAGGGGGATCAAGTCCAATATAAAATAGGTTCAATCATGAGGGAACAAGGATGCCCCCAACATAAGCTGGTGAAGAAACACATGAGAGAAAGGAGGTAGGTGATTGATTTGTTAAAGGTGGACAAATGTTTCCAAAAGCATAGAAAAAAATTCCATTCTATACACATGGATGTTCTAAATGATTTTCAAAGAGCAGAGGATGTTATGAAAGTATTGAGAAGGTGGTTGATGAAAAACTAATTAGCCCAAGGCACAAATCATGAGACAAGACATGCGTTAAAGCAATATTTTGAAAAAGGTCCAAAAAGAAACACTTGGTAACATACTAATATAGTTTACTCATCAAGATATTGTGTGTGCACGTGGAAATGAATTACCTATTGAAGGAAAGAGTGGATAAACAACAAGTGAAGACCCTATCCAATGTGTAGGAATGATTTATTTTGAAAGGTGATGTGTGAATGGATTGTGGAAGGAGATCTGTACATTACTCCACTTTGCTAGTCGGATGTCCATATCCCCCATGGAGATGCATTTGATTCTAATCACAACATTTCTCTCTTTGCCCGATTAGGCGTCCATAGCCTAAATGATAGAGATTATTGGAAATACCCTAAGATATATTTATATATCAATTTTATTTTTCTTTTTCTTTTACTTTGTTGATTGATTGATTTCGATTCTTTTTATTTCGAAAACTTATTTCATCTCTCTTGTTTCACAAGGGGTTAAGAACCACTGATGGTTTGATGGAAGGATGTGGAAGTGATTTTGATGACGACATTGACTAGTGTTAACAAATACATCCAAAAATTGTACCCAACAAGTTTATTATATGTATATAGTGATAGGATCTCTAAGAGGTTAGTCATTCTTTAATTTACCAAGGTTTATGAAAGACCAATGTCAAATGGATACCATAGAGATAAATGCCACAAAATGCGTGTGAATAGGATAACCACAATAAGATCAAAGGGATGAAAATGGTGGATGACTTGTAGATGAATATGAAAGAAAGGGAAGAAATAACATCCATGTGTATACGAATACCTAATTGCAATGTTTTGATATTTGTACCTTTGATTTTTTTTTGTAATGTTTTAATGTTTTCTAATTTTGTTTGTATTTTTTAACTATTTAATGTTTTGTTTTATTTTTTTGAAAGTTAGGACCAGCAATGTCAATCCACATGATAAGATCCAACAATGATGTGTGCAAATTCCTTGATAAGGGAGACTAAGCGCGTTTGTTTATCAAGAGTGATATTATCCCCAATCTTGATGATCGTGGTGAGTTCACACTCAACAAATGATTGTGATTTGTTTTGAAACATGGGTTTCATATGTGGGATTTTTAGTTCCCTATCCATAGGTTTATGTACTTTGCACCATACTTGATGGGTACGTTGGTGTGCATTCTGGAATCATGTTTGATTTTGAATTTTATAATTTTTTGAGTTGTTGGGAGCTTTAGAGCTCTTCAGATTTTTGATCTTATCTTTATAAAGAACATGTTTGGATTTCTTATAAGCTAATGCTTGACTTGTCTGATCCCGAGAAGTGAGAGAAGAATGTGGATGTTTAGAATTGATGAGAGGAAAGGTGGTGGGCTTACCACAATCTTTGGTAGAAGAATAATGTGATGGATGAAAAGGATATGGTCCAAGGATTGAAGAAGATGGGCTACCGGGAGGTGATCCATAGATAGAAGATGAAGGGATACTAGGATGTGGCCCAAGAATAGAAGAAGAAGGGCTACTAGGATGTGACCCATAGATGTAAGATGATGGGCTACTAGGATGTGGCCCAAGAATAGAAGATGATGGACTACTCGGGGTGATCCATACATAGAAGACAAGGGGCTAGTGGGACATGCCCCAAGAATAGAAGATAGTGGACTACTAAAAATGTCCCACAAATAGAAGAGGAAGGCTACTAGAAGGTGACCCACACCTAGATGAAGATGAAGGGATACTTGACGTTGACCCCATAAGATATTTTGATTGAGGAATTATGATAGACAAAGAGTGATTGGGTGATGAGAAGATAGGCCATGGATCAATGAAAGACCAAGGAGTTTCATCACATAATGAATAATGTGAAGATGGAAGAATAAGAGGAGGATCAAGTTACATGATTTGAGGCTCTTCCTCTATTTCTTGATAAAAGGAATCGACCTTTTCCTCACAATATGTGGATGCATCGAAGTCTAAAGAGAATCCTTGTTTGTAATATGCTAAAGGCATATATTCATGTGCCCCTATAAATGCCTTGATTGTTTCTTCATTCTGAAAGAGATCAATTGGTATGAGTTGTTGATTGACCACCAAGGGTTGATTGGAAGAAAGAGATTCAATTGGTGTGGAAGACTTAGAAGATGTTTGATGATGATTGATAGAAGAAGATGACGTGAGGGATGAAGAATATGTGGAGCTAGATGTCTCAGAAGTAGAAGAAGGTGGTGTGGACCTACCTATATGATGGTATATCATTTATAAACTAGTAGGATTAAGTCCAAATTTTGTAGATTGTGACACATGGTTTAATTAAAATGTTTGACTAGAAGGACTTTGAGTCACACAAATATTTAAAGAAGTAACACTTAGTGGGGTGATTGATGAAGAAGGTCCTGCAAAAGAAGGGGGACCATGATTCAAGAATCGTATTGGATGAATAATAATAGGGATCCTGCGAAGAAAGAGAGGACCATGATTCAAGAATTGTATTAGATGTTTTATTGGAGGGATTTGGAGTCGCGTGTATCTTTAAAGGAAGAAGATGTTGTTGAGGTGACTAATAAAAGGGGTCCTACGAAGAAAGGGAGGACCGTGATGTAGGAGTCATATTAAATGTATGATGAAGAGGGTCCTACGAAGATAGGGAGGACCATGACATAATTGTCACATTAGATGAATTAGGAGTTGAATTAGATGAATCGAATATTAGTTTGGATCGAATCATCGGAAGAGTCGAGGAAATATTTGAATTGAAATCCTTAGAAGAAGAGGAAATGTTTGGATTAGAATTAGAAGAAAAGTGGGAGAAACTTGAATAATAATTTGGATCAAAATCATTCAAATCATACCATCGACTATGCGTTGAAGGTGGGGAATGAGTTACTTTGATGGGTTCTCTAGCGCGAATAACCAAATGAGGTTTGTTCATGATAAGCATATTTTGATTTGTACACCGAAACTTTGATTCCTTATTGTCGTATGTATAAGGTACCTTGCGATAATAAGTCATGTTTAGCGTGTGTTGGGTTCAAGGGTCTAGACCTAAATTGTATGATCAAACTTCTTCAAATTGAAGAAGGTTTCATGTTGATTTGGGAAACATAATGACAACCAAATAGACATTTCACAAAGATGGGGATGCTCGTGTGATTTTCCAAAAATGTAAGCTAAGAAAAACATACATCATGATAACATAATTTCAACAATCCAACAAGGTTTGGACAAAAAGTTGTGAGTGCAAATAATCAAAGGCTCGAAAGGATTTTCCTTAGAAATATAATTCTATAAGGTGAATGATCACAAGGAATAATCATACAAGCTCAAAACACAACACCACTAAAAATTAAGTGATAAAAACGACCAAATAATAATGAATGATAAAGGATTAATGGATCAAGTGATTGTCATAAATGGATAAGTAAAAATGATGAATGAGACACAATCACGTAAATTTTGTTTGTAAACCATTTAGTCAAATGGAGTACTTCCTAGGTCTATTTTTGGAAAGGTAGTTGGTGTTGTAAGATAGTTAACAATATGTCCCTACTTATGTCAAGTTCAAAGACATGAACAAGGCGTGAGTAATAACAAGAAGTTAATGTGACATCCAAACAAGGTATATGAGAAACAAGCCCAAATTCAATTAATACCTATATCTCAAAAAGTGTGAGTTACAATTGTGAGTGACACAACAATGTCACCAAGATATGTTAACCAAAATTTGCGAGAAAGTAAGGTATTGATATCAAGATGATATTGATATAACACAGACAAGTGGTACCACATAGCACTTTTCAAATTTGAGGTAGTAATGGAATCAAACTAAAAGCTTATAGTATAACTAAGAATTGTTAAAATGTGTATAGTGTAACCTTACAATGTAAATATTTAGGTCAAGTTTACAAGAAACAAGATGTAAATACCAAAATTGTAGTGATACGATATAAACAAGGTAACCTTTCCAAGGAAGTTCAAGATGATGAACCACGCCTAACTATGATGACGATCCTGATGTGGGTATCAAGATCACAAAGGCTACCAATGATATGAATACGTCTCCACACACTTTATATGTTTAACTTACCCATCCGCAAACATGGATGGATGTAAACAGAAAAAAAAGTGGCAAAAACAATCAATTGATAACGCAAAGGTAGTCACACTTCTTTTGATCAACAAAGTGTTAAAAGAAAGTGAAGGAAGTAGATTAAAATGGGGTGGAAAATGTTGTCTTTACTTGGCAGATTTTTGCCTTGCCTTAAGGAAAGTGAAAAACTAAGAAAAAGTAACGCTTCCCATGTTTCATGATGATTTATGGCTCACAACTCAAAACTATTTTGAAATGATCAAAGTGGGCTCTGGCCAAAGATATCTTCCTAGGTGGTTCTCTCAATTAGGTTTTACAAAGATTTCTTAAGAGAGATCAATTTACACAAATAGTCGCAATGAATAATTTGGGAGTATCTCGCTTTATTTTACCCCCTTCAAGCACAAAGTGGACAATATGTGTGTCCATTGTGTACTCTCACTTGGGTCATCATACGACAAACAATAATGCTAACTCACAAGGAAAAACTATTCAAGTAGGTTGTGCAGAGCACTTACCATTTCATCCACAAGTTTCCCTCTTACATGGACTACTTTGGGGTTCCTAGGACCACCGCCATTGTTGTATCTTAAGGCTTATGCCAAAGGGGTTATGTCCTAGTTTTAAGCGGACATGACATACCCTTATCCGAACCTGAAAATATAGTGTTTTGAATGTGGTGTGCTTTTTATATTGTTTAATTTGATGTGGTTTTCTTGAACACCTTTTGGAAACTCGTATTAGTTGCTTAATTTTTTTTTTAACTCCTTTCTTTGACAAGCGTTTTTAGGTCCTGCACTCAAGCTTTAGTAGTTCTCCAAGTAAATCACATTATTTAAAAGAGGATTAAGAGTTGATTTTGATTCTCAAGATCATCCAAGGATACAACAGAAGAGCATACACAACAATTAATCCAACTAAAAAAGTAAACAAAATCTTTGCAACCAATGAACCATACAAAAGCTTGATAAATGTTCATTCCCTTAAACCAAAAGTGAAAGATGAAGTTTCCAATTTACCAAATGTTATAAAATGAAGACTAAAGTTGTTTTTGATTCTCAAGATCACCCTTAGGTGCAAGAGAATATTATACACAAAATTTATCCCAACTATATAGAAATGGAAAACTTCAAATCAAAGGACCATTGAAAAATTCTTTGTAAAAGGTGCATTCCCTTAAGCAAAATGAATAATCAAATTCCTAAGTTTAATCCCAATGTTAAAAAGATAGAGATCAAAGTTTTTTTATTCTAAAGATCACCAAAAGGTGCAAGATAAGATCATACACACGCTTTGTTCTAAATCAAGTAAAGCATGGAAATACAACATTCATCAAAACATTAGACATGTTAGAAAATGACTAGTTTTAAAATAAAGGAAAACTTGAAATTTCTGTAAGTATAAATCCTTAATGTATGTTTTCATTGCATATTTAACTTCAATACCTTTCCAATGCAAAAAAATGGAGTTATTTCAATTTCGGAGAAAATTTTATGGCCTTCGGAAGATGGGTTACGCATATGCTCTTATGCTCATGGGTATGCACTTGACATGCACTCAAAAAATGTCAAAAAAACATCCGTTAATCTGCAAAATGGTCAAATTTTTTCAACCAAGATTAAATTTTGACAACAACATATCACATTAATATATGAATAGAAGAATCAAAACTATCAAACATTAACATACATGCTCAAGAATTTAAGATTTTCATGAAATTGGCAAAACTAGCATGCGAGAATGATGAAAAAGTAAGCTCTAAAAATGAAAACATGATGAAATATTGAATTTTTTTCACCAAGACTCAATTTTTACCGTAACCCACCACATTAATATGTAAATATAAGACTCATTACTATCAAAAACTAACCTACATGCTCAAGAATTTAATATTTTCAAGAAATTGACAAAACTAGCATGCGAGAATGTTGAAAAAGTAAGCTCTAAAAATGAAAATATGGAAAAATCTTGAAATTTTTCCATCAATTCCAATTTTGACAGCACTTCACCTCTTTTATACCTACAAGGAACACTCAACACATGCAAAATAAACAAAACAAGGTAAGAAAAATAAGTTAGATCAACATGTGTAAAAGAGGGTTAGTAACCAAAAATGAAACTTAACTACAAAAATTGAAATTAAGTGCAAAGGACAATGAAGTAAGTCCCAACGGGTGGGCCAAATGTGCCCATGTTTTATTAACTAATCTATAAATTGAAACTAATATCTACATAGCTTAAAAATCAAATGCTAATTAAACAATGAACTATCAAAATAAGAGCTTAAAGGAAATGCTCCTTCAATGCATAAATGAAACTACATGCTAAGCTATTTCATACTCTCTATGATTGCTAACTTAAACTATGAACCTATGAAGAATATAAGCAATCAAAGTGGATTGTTACTTGATCTAAAATATTGAGAATTAAATCTAACCAAGAATGGCTACAAGGCAATTTTGGATCTTCCCATATTACTCAATTTTGAGTGAAAGGATGAAAGATGGAGAAGCTATTTCCAACAATGGAGAATGGCTCAAGATCAAAATGCGTATATTCTTTCCCTATTCAAAGTATGGTGCAAGAAGAAAGGTAAGAAGGAGGAGGTTCTTTATATAGCTTGCATGAAGAGGCAAGGCTAGCAAATTGATGAATGTGGGATAAAGGTAAAACAATATTAGGAATGGATAAGGTTGCTTTATAAAAAGTAATCTTGATTTAGAAGAGTTTAATTTATCATTAGTAATTCATGGGAGTTGGGGATGTTTTAATTAAGAAAAGGTGACTAATTAATAGGTAAAGGTAAGCTTATAGAAGATAATTAGAGGAAAATTAGTATGATTTTGGGATGTAAGAGAGGAATTTGATCCAATAAATGATAATTTATTGATCTAGAGTTCAAGCGTAATTAATTAATAATTAATTAATTAACCCAAGTAGAAGTGGATATTAATTAACGAAAGATCATTAATTTGCATCTTTAATGACAAGAATACTAATTAATTAACGAAAGGTTGTTAATTAATGAATATGAAGAGGAATGTTAGATAATTAGCGAAAAAGTGCTAATTATTACGAAATGATGAGAAAGAGGATAATTAGTGCAATCTTAGCATTAAAGGTTACGTAAGAGGATTTTAGGTGTCTACAATATCACTTTACCTCACATGCTTCATGTAGTCACATCAATTAATTACCTCTCATGTCACCTTGTTGCATGTGTTTTGGTCTCAAAATGAGAAAATACTCATAACATTCAAACAACTCAATTTTGTATTGTTCTTTAAGCAAAAATTGTGTGATTACGTGTTGAGACCAGGGCAAGCTACAGTTCACAATGGGAGGAGACTTGATTCTCCATGAACCCACAAATCACTCTCAACTTATTAGAAACCCCCAAATTTCACATTATTTTTAAGATAATGGGTGGCTAGACTATATAAAATGATTCCATGGTTTTAATGAATCAATGGTTGAATATTTTTCTAATACATTTAGAGATGGAGAAGCAAAGATAAAGGGTTTATCAGTGAGAATTAGTGATGATATCTTGGCAGAGGTAATTGGACTTCCTACATAGGGTGAACTATTTCTTGAGAAAGAAAATCTAGAGGCATCCAAAAGGGAATTTTCCAATGAAGATGATGTATTCATCAATGACATACAAGGTACATACAAAAATTCTCTCAAACCTTTCTAGTCTGAAGTTGCAAATTATATTATCAAGTATTTTACCTGTGAGGGAGATACTCTCGGTTAAATACAATTCACTTTAAATTGCTGAATCACCTGAAAAATAATAGACAAGTGAACATGCCCAATTTCCTACATGAAATATTGAAAAGGATGAGTAGGGAAGCATAGAAGGGTAGGTCTACACTATCACACCACTATCTCATCACCCTGATTATAAAGCACACCCTACAGAGGGATTATCCTGAGATAGAATGGGGATATTTTGCAAGAACTAAAAGTATTGATGAATTGTTGGGAAATAAAAGAAAGAGGAGAAGAAGTACTAGAATCTCCTCCATAAATGTATTCTAACCCATAAATTTTACCTCCCAACCTGAACCATAACTAGAAGAACACCCTGCCTCTGAAAATTTACCACCTACTGAAGAAAATCCTATTCATGTATCCCCTGAAATAATTTTCATTATTGAAACCCTCCTTGAATTCTATACTCTTGAATCATCCACCTCAAAGGGTAAAATAAAATATTCCAAGTCCACCCCTAAACCATAGAAGCACACTCATAGGCTAAAAACCAAATGGCCAAACACCTCCACACAAGAAAAGTCACAAACCATACCACTTGATAGTGATGTGTAAGCTGAAGGGGAGAGAATTGAGTCTATAGAGACATATTAGGGAGGTGTTGGTGCTACATTCCATGATCATAAATACCCTAAAGAGAACATTGAGGGACAGGGAGACCAAGCCCAGAATGTGGAGACAATGTGTGTGAAGGAAGGTCATAAAGAGAGAAAGGAAGAAGAGGTTAGAGGATAAATTGAACAAGAGTACCATGAGAAGTGCATGAAGGATAATGAATAAGAAATTCATATTGATGACATAGTTTATGAAAATAAAGGATCTGGGAGAAATTGGCAAGAAATATGACCAAACAGTTCATTTAATAGAGGGTAATGAGGAAGAAATAGAACAAGATATTGGTGAACAAATTGCATGTGTTGAGAATTCCATTGAGCACTTGGTCCATGGAATTGAGGAAGATAATATTTATGTGTGAGTTGAACAAGTACCAAGAAATACCCATATATTTACACCCCCATTTTAACCTCATTCTATCATACAACACGTAAATGTTGCCCCAAAGTGAAAGCACAAATTGTAATTAAAGAAGTAATAAGAGATCCTGTAAAACTAGTTATAGAGAAATTACAACACAAAAAACATCGAATGACTACTAGGTTAATCAATTTAAAACCTATACCAATAGGTTAAAAGGAAAGTATGAAAGAGAAAAATAGGAAATCATCTTCCAAAGCACAAATAAGAAATTGAGGTAAAAGATAAAAAAATTTCAAGGCTAAATCGAAGCAAGAAGAGACACTTAAAGTGGCCTATGAGATATTCAGATATAGGCCTCCTTCCAATGTCTATGCCATTTTCTTGAAAGAAAATATGTTGCAGCTCAAACTTACTTGTATCAACTCGATATGCCATTTGACATCAGTGGAGAAAGAAACTTATTTATGTTGTATCTGAATAGCCCTCATGAAATTAAAATTTTAATATGTGAACTCCACATGTATAATTATGCTCTTGAATATGATATGGACTAAATTCTAGTCATATATGCAGGAGATGTTCCAATTAAAGAACTTTGTTCCTATTTTCAGAATGAGTTGGATCAAGAAAGTCAAAAGGAGGACTACATGCATATGGAGAAATTAAAGCCACTTAGCGTCGGGCTGAAGCTAATAACACCAAATAAATTATGGAGCAATATGGAAAAGAATGAAATTATAAGAAGGGTGTGGTAGATGAGGAAAAAAATCATGAAGAGGTCAAAGATATGATTAAAAATCATGGAATTTAGATAGTTCAAGCTCCTGTAGAATGTGCTTTGGAATGAAATGACTCTGTACTAAAAAAAAATACATTCATACCCTAACATAATACCAAATATAAGAAGAGTGAATGCATACATTCACATTATCACTAGATGTGTAGAAAAATGGTTTCTAATTATTTTCATCCCCCATGTTTCACTTTCGATACCACATTAGTCAGGTGATCAACCATTGAATGAAATAATTTAGGAAAAATTCATGAACATGCTTAGGATGAATGGAGGTTACTTATTTCACCGAACCGGGGTGGATATGCCGGTGGACTTTAGAAGAGTATGCATCACCATTCAGGTAGAACCTAAGGAACTTGGATGGGGAAATTCAGGAAATTAAACCTAGGGATATGATGATTTGATTAAACCATGTGTATAAATAACTCATTTTATATCTTTTTTAAGCCATTGAAACCATGGCCTTGTATCTCCCTATCATACTATTGAACATCATCACTATAACTTGAACTTATTGGCATAATACTGATTAATATAGTTATTACTAGTTAACTTTATTTTGTGGTATTTTGAGTATGCATTTATTCTTATGGTTGCAATAAGTTTTTTGAATGATGATTTGTGTGATGCCACTCTTGTTTACGAGAAACTTGTTATATGTAGCAACCTATATGAAACAAATGAATTGTCCACATCAAATTTTCAATAGCCAAATTGCATCACCTATAGATAAAGGAACTATCTATGAAAACCCATCTGAAACCAAAGCATATCACCAATAGAAAAGGATCTGTGATTATGTAGATATCTTGGAACATGAAGGATAACACTCCAAGTATGTATGTGTCATGGAAGAGGAAATTACGAAATTGAACATGGGAATTAAAGATAACTCAATAATATACCTAATTATTTGTTGTAACTAAATGAGGAACTAATTAATTGAATTTGTGATTTGAGAACTGATTGATTGAACTAATTGGTTACTTAAGTTATGTGTTTGACATATAAACACCTGTTGATTAATTTTGTTGCATGCATCGAATCTCCTGGATGATTTGTTACTTGATTTGTTTGAACTCCTAGTCAAAATCTACTTCTCACATTTTTTTGCAAACACACGAATAAAAAAGGAATATAAAAGAGAAGGATTAATGTTGGGAATGTATCGGATGTAGAGATCTAGGAAGAGAATTAGAATAGAGGATACACATATACAAAAGTTTCTTTTCTCCTAAATGTAATCTTCATGTCAATTCAATAAAGAATCTGAGTTATGTTCAATAACTTCTAGGTACAAGCCTTAGGAGGGATTAACACCCAAGGTAGGGCCCACTTGTGGTTTACTAACCCCTTCATAGTTTGTTTCTTTTTTATTGCATGGATAGATTAACAAGCAATTCATTCCTTTATCTGTATTTTGAATTTACAAGCTCTGTTTTAGTTATAGTATTTGGAAGCTATTTAATTTTAGTATGAGTTTAGTTTATTTTTAAACATTATACTTTAGAGATATTTCTTCTAAGTATAGTAGTGACAAATATTTCTGTCCAAACCTCCTAAATGCTTCATAACTATGGATAAAATACTCGGAATTATTGAAATTTTACGTCCCTTGGTTTGATGATTAAATTAATGTATATTAATGAACTACATATTAATTGTTGCAAGTTAATTTACACCACCACTACTGGTCCAAGTGAATATAAATTCAAAAAACCTCCTCCTACTACAGTCATGATACCTTTCTAGGCTTCTATACATGCATTAGATCTCATGCCTTTTCCTTTGGTTACATATACTCTAGTTGATCCATTTACAAGTAACTTATTCATATGTTTCTCTTTATTGGCCCCATTTTCCATTTGATCCCGGTTTCATGAAATCGTGCACATGAAGGTTTCACCGCTTAGGATTCACATTCAATGATCTCCTTCCTCCATCTCACTCACCTCACCTATATCATGGATATGTTCTCATTACTATTACTTATGGCCTTTGTGTCTTCCATTTGTCAATGTTTCTTGCACATACACACCATTCCTCTTTAATCACTCTTGGGAAATATTATCTTGACTACATTTGGTGGTAATCTTGATCCCAATCACCAAGTAGTTCAATCAATCAGTTCTCAAATCACAAATTCAATCAATTAGTTCCTCATTTAGTTGCAACGAATAATCAGGTTTATTCACTCCTTGTCTATAGGAAATATCTCACTTTTTGGTATGCACATGATTGTCCACAACCTCATTTTACTGATGAATAATACACTATGGGCATCTATAATTTATGACACACCAGATCCTTCTATGATCAACCTCATACCATTTCCTACTATGTTTGTAATCCCAACCTTATCGGTTATGACCCTAAAACTATTTATATTATTGATTAGTTTACTTGATTCTTCATCCTTCACATACTTGGGGCATCACACCTCCCCACCTTCTAGCACAATTAGTTGTCTCTAGTATCTACTACTACATTATGTGCTTTGTGCTTCCTATTTTCTAACCATACTTCATTTACACACATTGTATCATCATTTACCTATGACACAATCTCATACTATGGTTCACACTTAACTCATGAGGGCACACTACATCAATGAACCTAACATTACAAAATTCACACTATGTGCTTCATGACATATATTTTCTATCATATAATCGCATGTGAAACACCCGTAACACCACTGAATCTGTTTACTTTCTCCTAAGCATTCAAGTGTTGATATGTGATTTCTAGTAAATGGATTGTGTACCTCGATTCGGAAATCATGCTTGATATGTATTAAATTTCTTGCAGATTGCAGATCTTGACTGAGTCAAAATATTAATAGACTCTTTTATTTATTTCATTTTGTGACCGAATATTAATCTGATCACGGAATGAATTATACAGGTATTCATCAATAATATCTAGACTTGGACCAGAGAAATTGATCCAAGTAATGCTTTAATTTTGTGAAGTGATAAAATTAGATCACGAACCTTGAACAGGTTGCAAGGTATGGAAGCATTTGGTAAGCTGGTCAGGAGTATGACTCGTGCTGATCTTGAGAAATGAAACGGTTCCCGATATCTGGTATATCTGGAAGGTCTCGATTAAAGACCAGGTAATAATTCATTGACATACAATTCTGTAATAAGAACAGGAGTGGCTCTGTTCTAGAAAGTATGATACAGGTCTCTCCGAGTTTTCAGGAGAAGGACCAAACTGAATTACTAAGGGTTAGTAACCTAAAACAATAACCTAACCTAGGGGTTAGATTATTGTTAGTCTAACCTAGACCTAGGCTATGTGTTATGATCCTAAAATAATAACTAAGTGTAAAATGGTTAGCATGGTTATTACCCTAAAACTCTAACCTAAGATACTAACCTAGCTAACTAAGAGTTTATGGGAAGGGGCCTTTGAAGGGTGGCGAACCATGGGCGCTATTCTCTATGGCAATAAATGGGAAGGATAAGGATGAGGGACAGGCATATGGCGGAAGCTTAGGCGGCGGCTAACCTTGGCAGACTTGGCAATTACTAAGTTTGGAAATGAACTTGAGTTTTTGGATGGACTGTCGCCAATTTTGGCGGTCGGTGGGAGTTGAGATTAAGCGGGAAAATTGGTTTAATGGCATTTAATGTTTAGGGAGTCGAGCCCGGAGCTCGCGAAACGGCATGCAAACGAGAAGTTGGAAGGTTTGTTTGGTGTATCGCGATTTTCGGTCTTCTCTCTCTCTCTCTGCTAGTTTACTGGTTCATCGCACCAGTTCTCTTTGAGTTGCATGGCGAGAATGAATTTCTCTGGCTCTTTTCTCTGCCATGGAGGATATATTGTAAATGGGACAATAAATTTTGTTGGTCGCTGTATTTGGGAAAAAGAAAAGGAAGTTTGAGCTCTTCCTGTGGTCTTCTTCGGAAATTCGATCAAAATACAGGCATGCTAGGCCCTATCCTTTAAATATTTTGCTGTCTTTCAAATGTCTTCATTAAAACAACTCTGTTCATTTGTTTGTGAAGATTAGATAAATTTTCTATGAAGATTTAATTGATTTTGGCTCTGTATCTCTTCTGGTTCGATTTTTGGCAATTTCCGCTTGTTGGGTGTTTGTTGAAATCGAACTTCAACTCTTTTTGTGTATTCCTTCCTTGGTTTAAATATGAGAGATTTATATTTATAAAGGTTTGAATGCTCGGCTTTTGGCGAGAGCCCGTCAATATACTTGTGAAGGGTATAGATCAACTTTTTTCTTGTCGACTTTTGATCGTCAATGTTGTTGTGAGACAAAGAGGGAAGGATCTTGTGTACCATTTGATTGTTCGGTGTTTTTGAAGATTTTCAAACTCTGTCGTGGTTTTGTTAACAGCTACTAATGATACTTTGTGGGTTTCATTGTTTTCTAATTTCTCGGCTTGGAATAGGCAATCTTGTTGTGTTACCGTAGTCTTTAACGACTCGGCCAAATGGAAGTGTTTTCCTTGTTGTGGTGGAAACGGATTATTCTTTGTCCGTGGTACAATATATACATCTTTACTTCGTTTACCGACTCGGTGGATTTCATGATTGAATCGCTTATAGTAATCTCTTTGTTGTGAATGTAGATTCATCTTGAGTTTTGTTATTATATTGTCGGGAAGCCTTGTGGAAAAGACAGTTTTGTAGCTCTCAATGTTATTGTAGTAAATACTGAGTATTGACTTTATGTGGATGTATTGCCTTTCCTTGTGAAAATTGTTCGAAGGTTTCGAAGCAGCTCAGTTTATTTCATTGTTTTGGAATGAGTATATTGATTTGCTTATACTTGTTTCATTCGGAATGTTTGTCTTGAATGGCATGGAAGGATTTATCAATTAATTCTATTTTATACTGTTGTTGGGTTTGTGATTATGGGCGCAAATCCGTTATCAGTATGTAGTGTGTATTAGTGGATTTATTAGGATTGAATTCTGAACGACTGTGAGGAGACGTTTCGATGTTCTATTTCTATTTTGGTCACTGTTCAAGTTAAAATGTGTATATATAGTTGTTAAGTGTTGATCCAGTGACTTGAAGGGAAAATCTGTACTGAAGACCTCTGTATTTTCTTGGAGTACTTTGTGTTGCATGTTGCTTTGGTGGTACAGATTCCTTAGGTGATCAACTACATATTCAACCTGTTCTATTTGTGCTAAAATATTGGCAGAGTACAGTCGGGTTTCTTGGTTGAAATAAGAGCTTGATTGTTTGTCTGATTTTTATATGCGTCATTGATGACTGTTTTCGTGTTCTGGCCCTGTTTGGGTGAGTTGCACTAGGGATTTGCATGCACCAAGGTAGGGATCGATTGATGGTGTTCCTTTCCGTTTGTTCAGTCCCGATAGACTGAGAAAGTATAAGTATGCTAAGTTCCTTTCTGTTTGTTCAGTTCGATTGACTGAACATGAATTGGAACCAATGTGTGGTCATCATAGCATAGTTTCTCGGAAACCTTAAAAGGCTTAATGTTATAGAGTTGTTGATTACAGCAATACGCTTGAAGTTCTTGATTTCGAACTTGGTTCGAAAGCCTTACTGTGTTTAGGAGAAACTAGTTTTGGACATCAGACTGATTTATGGATTGTTGTTGTGTCAGTTGCTGTCTAGGAGTTTGCCGTGTTCTATTTCTTAATTTAGAACAGCGATCTGGCTTGCGGCTTGTCTAAATTGTTCATTTATATTCTGGTTGAATGTTTTCATAGGTGAAGGCGGTTCAGTGATGAACTTAATTGAAAGGAAGTATGAATGGATTGGCTCTTTCTCTTCCTTTATTCCAATTTGGTTGATGTTTGTTTAACAGTGGGAAATTAATTTGGTAACGTTTTGGTAGGATTCCAAATTGTTATGTTATTTCCTTTTTGGAAGAATGCAACAATCTGACCAGTGTCGTGATTTGGATTCAATGATTGTTTATATGCATTCGTTCTTGTTTCTTTAATATTTGATGAAATATTAGAAAGTGTTTAAGACTATTCTGTAACAATGATAGAGTTACATGTTTGTAATCATTTTGTATTACAAGGACATAGTCTGAATATGTTTTCTTATTTGGATATTTGATCTCATTTAAACAGGGTGTTTAATGGAAACAATTGATGGATTGCAATTGTTTTAAAAGTTGGTGCTTATCATGCTCAGTTCATTGAACTGACTCATGTTGACTATTTTTGCAGATGGTTGCCGTAAGAGGTAAAACAATGCAGATCTGGCGATCCCCGATCGATGATAGTTTATTTGATTTATAAAGAATTACAGCTTGAGTTTATAGATGTACTATATGTGAAAAGATGTTTCTTTTCCGTTAGCATTATATCAAATATGCTGTTGCATATATGTAATTGTATGAGTTTTGAAAGGAATGAAAATAAGCGTTTGATACTTATGTGTTGTATTCTATTCTGAAGGATGAGCTTCTTCGGTCTATGTAACGAAGGGGCATACTTATCTTTGTATATTATGGATGCTTTTGTGATTGACAATGAAAGCTTGTAAGTAATTAGACTAAATTCTTATGAGTATTTAGTAGTTCTGATTTGTTCTAGCAAAAGCAATATTGTAATTTAATTATTGTCTCTCTAGAAGATAGGTTAAAAATTGAGCCTAAAAGAGAACGCTGAACGAGCTGGATTGAATTACTAATCCCTAGTCCTAAGTATACCAGGACAATAGTAGATTGGATTCTTAATCATTCATAGCTTTAAAATGAAAAGTATGATATGAATTCAGTTAAGAGAACTGATAGGCAATCAATGGAGTTTCAGGTGGCAATCTCAAGCATAGGTTATGAGATATTGTCTGAATCTGTTGCTTAGAATCAGATGTATTCTAATGACTCCTTGATAGAAACTAGACCTTAATACCTCTACCAAGTAATGGATTAATAGAGGAGGGTCGTCTTAAGAAAATGAATCCAGGGATTTGGAAAGGCTAACCTTAGGGGAAAGGTCTTAAAAAAAAGTAATTTAAACTCTAGTGCGTAACGCTTGTTTTGGGTAGATCTTCTCGAGGCGGATCTAAAGGTTGACGGCATAAAGTCGATCACTTAGCTGTACCTCGAGAAGATTAGGATCTTCTCGAAATTCTGCAACAATGCAGGTGACTTATGGCGACACCCTTGCATTGATCGTTGAGATTTACACTTGATTTCACACGAGTTACCACAGGACCGATTAAGAACGTGGTCATGTTATGTGACTGCCTCGGAGATTTGGGGTGTCATGACACACCTGGTTGAACTGCAAGGTTGAACCAAGTATGTCATCATATCCCTAACCCTCGTGGGTATCCATATAACATTATCACCTTGTTAATCCTCCCAGTGATTCAACCTGGAAGGAAGGACTGACGATGTCAAGTATAAGACATTCTATATAACATATGAATGGGGTGAAGGACGTATTCAGTTGACGAGTATGCCGTTAAGGAATACGAGACATGAACAATATGTTTCAAATCTTTGGCCAAAGTATCGCAAGTTTGCTGATTGCGTTGTCCCGATTCACCTAGTCTAAGGGATGAGATGCCGATGAATAATGGTAACATTATTCATTAGATTCCTTGACAGAGCATTCGAATTCCCAGTTAGGGAAGAGAACCGCAAGAGTGATGTGTTAAATAAAAACACCGACTCTTATTACTCATGAATAGATCGGTAGATTACCGAGTCATGGAATGAATAGATCGGAAGTACTCCGAGTCATTACAGCTGCATATGGTTGCTTGTTATATGAATGGTTATTTGAATTGTGAGTTCTAAATTATGTATTTAGAACCAGTATGCAATTATCAAAAAAAAAAATTCTCTTGTTCTAAAGTTAAAAATGAGGATGTTACATCTTGGTATCAGAGCTGAAGGTTGCAGCTCTTGGACCTATTGAGTCCATAATCTGATAAAAACCTGAATTTTCTTGTAACAGAAAATGGTTAGAACAAGGGGGAACGTTGCGAGTAATGCTCCACCTGAAGAAGGAGCGGCAACAACCCAGAAACTGGATGAGATCCTTGCTGCCCTGTTGGACACAAGAGATCGTTTAGCTGTACTCGAACAGCAGGTGATGGGGAATGAGGAGGAAGAAGAAGCTGATAATGATAATCAGCAACCTCCTGAGGACAACCCCGAAATGGGTGTTGATGTTAATGCTGGAAATGTACCTGTCCAACCAGAAAACAAAAGGGCAGATTAGCGTGAGTAACTCACTAATGATATAAAAGGATAAGTCCACCTAAGTATGATGGCACCACATTAGGAGATGGAGCTGAGAACTGGCTCAGCGAAATGGAGAAGTACTTTGCAATAAGGAACTTCTCGGAGGAAACCAAAGCTATTTGGGGAGCCTATCAGCTTTCTCACGAAGCATCTTCGTGGTGGGATAGCCGAAAAGCTGAGCTAAATATTGATGAGACCAATATCACTTGGGATCAATTTAAAGGCTATTTTAGGCAACGTTGGCTGCCACAACTTTTCTATGATCAGAAAATGACAGAATTTCAGAACTTGACTCAAGGGAAGTTAACAGTAACTGAATTCTGGGAGCGGTTTACAAAACTTCTCAAGTATGTACCGCAGTATCAAACTGACGAAAAGTTCAGGATACGGAAATTCATCATGGGATTGAATCCTGTGATAGGGGGAGAGGTCGATGTTCACAGCCCAACCACTATGGAAGGAGTTGTTGAAAAGGCCATAAGGCAAGAACAGAAATTGAAGGCTATTTCTGCTCATAAGGAGGAAGTGCGGAAGAAGACTGCAAACCCTTCTTCAACCTCTCTTGCACCCAGAAAAGGACCATGGAAAAAGTTTGGAAACAAGAGTAAGTTTCCAGGAGATAACAATAAGAAGACAGCAGTAAATAAGCCTGCTGGGAATGTGAAGGATAATTTTGCTAAAAATTATAATAATGGTCAGAAGTCCTATGGAGGACAGCGTGACAATTATAAAACTGGAAGCAACTTTGAGCCTAAGAAGGGACCCGTAGGAGGCTGCTACACTTGTGGTAAAGATCATTACGCAAATCAGTACCCTTTATGCAGTAAAGATATCTGAATCTTCTGAAGGAGATGATGATTTCATGAAACAATTCCCTCTGCTACAAGGTTTCAGGGATGTATTTCCTGAGGAATTACCAGGATTACCACCCAAGAGAGAATTTGATTTTACTATAGAAATCAAGCCTGGAACGGAACCTATTTCCAAGGCACCTTATCGGATGACTACTATTGAGTTAGTCGAGCTAAAGGCTCAGTTACAAGAACTTTTGTCTAAAGGATTGATTAGACCAAGTGTTTCACCTTGGGGAGCACCTGTTATATTTGTGAAAAAGAAGGATGGAACACTAAGGCTGTGTATTGATTATCGGATGTTGAACAAAGCAACAATTAAGAACCGATACCCACTTCCTAGGATCGATGATCTGTTTGATCAAATGCGTGGAGCAGCGGTTTATTCTAAGATAGATCTTCGATCTGGTTATCATCAGCTAAGGATTAAAGAGGAAGATATTCATAAAACAGCTTTCCGAACAAGGTACGGACATTATGAATTCACAGTTCTACCCTTTGGGTTAACTAATGCACCTGCAGCCTTTATGAATTTAATGAACAATATTTTTCAAGAATACCTGGACAAGTTTGTACTTGTATTCCTGGACGATATTCTCATTTATTCTAAAAGTGTTGAGGAGCACAATGAGCATCTGAAGATAGTTTTGGAAATTTTGAGAAAGAGAAAGCTGTATGGTAAGTTATCCAAATGTTCTTTCTTTGACTCAGAAGTTCACTATTTGGGTCATGTCATAAGCAAAGAAGGAATCGCAGTAGATCCTTCAAAAATAGTGGCAATAACTGAGTGGCCTGTACCAAAGAATGTGCATGAAGTAAGAAGCTTCATGGGTCTTGCAGGTTACTATAGAAAATTTGTAAAGGATTTTTCTAAGGTAGCTGCACCAATAACTTCATTGCAGAAGAAGGATAAGAAATTCATGTGGAATGACAAGTGCGAAGCGGCTTTCAAAAGTCTGAAAGACCAGCTGACTTCTGCACCTATATTGGCTGTACCAGACCCTAATGGGAATTTTACTTCATTATGAATGATGCTTCAGGAAGGTCTTGGGGGTGTTTTGCTACAAAATGATCAAGTCATTGCTTATGAGAGTAGAAAACTTAAGATTCATGAGCTGAATTATGCCCCTCATGATTTGGAGCTTGCTGCCATTGTTCACGCACTTCAAGTCTGGAGACACTACTTACTAGGGAAACCTTTTGAGTTGAAAACTGATCACTTGGGACTGAAATATATTTTTACTCAGCCCAATCTGAATGCCAGACAAAGAAGGTGGTTAGAATTTCTATCACAATATGACTTTGATATCAGCTATATCAAAGGAAAGGAGAATAGAGTAGCTGATGCTCTAAGTCGTAGGAGGCACATTTCTGCTCTTATAACATTAAGAACTCAGTTTAAAGACGAGGTAAAAAGTGCCTCAGAATCAGATACATATTTTCAGCAAGTAAAAGCAGCGCTTGCTGCAGAACCTAAAGATAAAAGGTATGAAGGTTTTCATTTAGATAATGAAGGAATCTTGCGTTATGAAAATAGGGTATATGTTCCTGTGCTGGATGATTTGAGAAAGAAGTTGTTAGTTGAATTTCATAATTCACCTTTCTCTGGACACCCGGTATCACAAAAATGCTAGCTGATTTGAAACAGCAATACTTCTGGAAAGGTATGAAAAAGGATGTGATAAATTTTGTGACTCATTGTCTGGAATGTCAGCGGGTGAAAGCAGAGCATATGCATCCTGCTGGATTGTTGTATCCTCATAGCATACCGCAGTACAAATGGCAAGTAATAACCATGGATTTTGTACAAGGACTACCTATGTCCAGGAATAAACATGATGTTATCCTGGTAGTTGTAGATAAGCTAACTAAGGTAGCTCATTTCATCGCTGGAAATCTAAAGGATGATTCACCAGTGCTAGCCAAGAGGTTCGTACATGAAATTTTCAGATTACATGGTGTACCTGAACTGATTATTTCTGACAGGGATCCTAGAATGACGTCAAGGTTTTGGCAAACGCTTAACGCAGCCCTAGGAACGAAACTAAACTTCAGTTCTGCATATCATCCAGAAACGGATGGGCAAACTGAGAGGGTAAATCAAGTGTTGGAGGACATGTTGCGAATGTATTGCATGGATCAACAGTATAAGTGGGAAGAGTATCTCCCATTAGTTGAGTTCGCATACAACAACACTTATCACTCATCTCTTAAGATGGCACCTTTTGAAGCACTTTATGGAAGAAAGTGCAGAACCCCTGTAAGTTGGGACAGTGTAGAGGATAGAGTGGTAATTGGACCAGAGATTCTCACAGAGATGGAAAAGTTAAGTTGTTTCGATTCGTGAACGATTAAAGGAAGCAATGGATGAACGGAAAGAGCTATGCTGACCTTAAGCGGGTTGATAGAAAGTTTGAGCTTGGTGATAAGGTTTTTCTGCGTGTTAAACCCAGAAAGAGTTCTATAACTTTTGGCAAGGCTGCCAAGTTGTCACCACGATATGTGGGACCTTTTGAAATTGTCGAGATAATCAATCCTGTAGCTTATCGTTTAGCATTGCCTCCTGCTCTATCTCGTATGCATGATGTTTTCCATATTTCTTTGCTTAAGAAATACGTTTCAGATCTGTCACATGTTTTAAATTGGAATTCCTTGCAGGTCCAAGACCCAGGAATAATCGTGGTTAAACCCACAAGAGTGCTGGAAACTCGCCAGTTGCATTTAAGGAATCGTGATATTCAGCAATGTAAGGTCCAGTGGGACCAGTTTAGCGAAGAAAGTGCAACTTGGGAAAACCTGGAAGAGATGAAAACTGCTTTTCCTTCTCTTTTTGCAACAGAATGAAATCTGTTGATGAAATACTTTTATGAACTGATTGTTTTTAAGTATTTATGAAAGCCTGATTAAGGCAGACTTTATTCAGGTTGAATAAAAGTGAGGTGACATTGAATTCTGAAACTATTAAATATGGAAGTAAACACATTGTTTGTGTACTAATAAATTGATTGACCGGAAGGTTAAGTTTAATATGTAATTCATCGGGACGATGAATCCTTTTAGAGAGGAAGCATGTAACACCACGAACTCATTACTTTCTCCTAAGCATTCAAGTGTTGATATGTGATTTCTAGTAAATGGATTGTGTACCTCGATTCGGAAATCATGCTTGATATGTATTAAATTTCTTGCAGATTGCAGATCTTGACTGAGTCAAAATATTAATAGACTCTTTTATTTATTTCATTTTGTGACTGAATATTAATCTGATCACGGAATGAATTATACAGGTATTCATCAATAATATCTAGACTTGGACCAGAGAAATTGATCCAAGTAATGCTTTAATTTTGTGAAGTGATAAAATTAGATCACGAACCTTGAACAGGTTGCAAGGTATGGAAGCATTTGGTAAGCTGGTCAGGAGTATGACTCAGGCTGATCTTGAGAAATGAAACGGTTCCCGATATCTGGTATATCTGGAAGGTCTCGATTAAAGACCAGGTAATAATTCATTGACATACAATTCTGTAATAAGAACAGGAGTGGCTCTGTTCTAGAAAGTATGATACAGGTCTCTCCGAGTTTTCAGGAGAAGGACCAAACTGAATTACTAAGGGTTAGTAACCTAAAACAATAACCTAACCTAGGGGTTAGATTATTGTTAGTCTAACCTAGACCTAGGCTATGTGTTATGATCCTAAAATAATAACTAAGTGTAAAATGGTTAGCATGGTTATTACCCTAAAACTCTAACCTAAGATACTAACCTAGCTAACTAAGAGTTTATGGGAAGGGGCCTTTGAAGGGTGGCGAACCATGGGCGCTATTCTCTATGGCAATAAATGGGAAGGATAAGGATGAGGGACAGGCATATGGCGGAAGCTTAGGCGGCGGCTAACCTTGGCAGACTTGGCAATTACTAAGTTTGGAAATGAACTTGAGTTTTTGGATGGACTGTCGCCAATTTTGGCGGTCGGTGGGAGTTGAGATTAAGCGGGAAAATTGGTTTAATGGCATTTAATGTTTAGGGAGTCGAGCCCGGAGCTCGCGAAACGGCATGCAAACGAGAAGTTGGAAGGTTTGTTTGGTGTATCGCGATTTTCGGTCTTCTCTCTCTCTCTCTGCTAGTTTACTGGTTCATCGCACCAGTTCTCTTTGAGTTGCATGGCGAGAATGAATTTCTCTGGCTCTTTTCTCTGCCATGGAGGATATATTGTAAATGGGACAGCGAAATTTTGTTGGTCGCTGTATTTGGGAAAAAGAAAAGGAAGTTTGAGCTCTTCCTGTGGTCTTCTTCGGAAATTCGATCAAAATACAGGCATGCTAGGCCCTATCCTTTAAATATTTTGCTGTCTTTCAAATGTCTTCATTAAAACAACTCTGTTCATTTGTTTGTGAAGATTAGATAAATTTTCTATGAAGATTTAATTGATTTTGGCTCTGTATCTCTTCTGGTTCGATTTTTGGCAATTTCCGCTTGTTGGGTGTTTGTTGAAATCGAACTTCAACTCTGTTTGTTGTGTATTCCTTCTGGTTTAAATATGAGAGATTTATATTTATAAAGGTTTGAATGCTCGGCCTGTTTGGCGAGAGCCCGTCGAATATACTTGTGAAGGGTATAGATCACTGTTTTGCTGTCGACTTTTGATCGTCAATGCTGTTGTGAGACAGTAGGGAAGGATACTGGTGTACCATTTGATTGTTCGGTGTTTTTGAAGATTTTCGAAACTCTGTCGTGGTTTTGTTAACAGCGACTAATGATACTTTGTGGGTTTCATTGTTTTCTAATTTCTGGCTTGGAATAGGCAACTGTTGTGTTACCGTAGTCTTTAACGACTCAGCGGAAGTGTTTTCCTTGTTGTGGTGGAAACGGGATTATTGCTGACTGTGTACAATATATACATCTTTACTTCGTTTACCGACTCAGTGGATTTCATGATTGAATCGTTTATAGTAATCTACTGTTGTGAATGTAGATTCATCTTGAGTTTTGTTATTATATTGTCGGGGAAGCCTTGTGGAAAAGACAGGTTTTGTGGCTACTGTTATTGTAGTAAATACTGAGTATTGACTTTATGTGGATGTATTGCCTTTCCTTGTGAAAATTGTTCGAAGGTTTCGAAGCAGCTCAGTTTATTTCATTGTTTTGGAATGAGTATATTGATTTGCTTATACTTGTTTCATTCGGAATGTTTGTCTTGAATGGCATGGAAGGATTTATCAATTAATTCTATTTTATACTGTTGTTGGGTTTGTGATTATGGGCGCAAATCCGTTATCAGTATGTAGTGTGTATTAGTGGATTTATTAGGATTGAATTCTCGAACGATCATGTGAGGAGACGTTTCGATGTTCTATTTCTATTTTGGTCACTGCTCAAGTTAAAATGTGTATATATAGTTGTTAATTGTTGATCCAAAGACTTGAAGGGAAAATCAGATCAAGACCTCTCGTATTTTCTTGGAGTACTTTGTGTTGCATGTTGCTTTGGTGGTACAGATTCTTAGGTGATCAACTACATATTCAACTCGTTCTATTTGTGCTAAAATATTGGCGAGTAGCAAATGGGTTCTTGGTTGAAATAAGAGCTTGATTGTTTGTCTGATTTTTATATGCGTCATTGATGACTGTTTTCGTGTTCTGGCCCTGTTTGGGTGAGTTGCACTAGGGATTTGCATGCACCAAGGTAGGGATCGATTGATGGTGTTCCTTTCCGTTTGTTCAGTCCGATAGACTGAGAAAGTATAAGTATGCTAAGTTCCTTTCTGTTTGTTCAGTTCGATTGACTGAACATGAATTGGAACCAATGTGTGGTCATCATAGCATAGTTTCTCGGAAACCTTAAAAGGCTTAATGTTATAGAGTTGTTGATTACAGCAATACGCTTGAAGTTCTTGATTTCGAACTTGGTTCGAAAGCCTTACTGTGTTTAGGAGAAACTAGTTTTGGACATCAGACTGATTTATGGATTGTTGTTGTGTCGATTCTTTGTCAGGAGTTTGCCGTGTTCTATTTCTTAATTTAGAACAGCGATCGGCTTCATGCTTGTCTAAATTGTTCATTTATATTCGTTGAATGTTTTCATAGTGAAGGCGGTTCGATGATGAACTTAATTGAAAGGAAGTATGAATGGATTGGCTCTTTCTCTTCCTTTATTCCAATTTGGTTGATGTTTGTTTAACAGTGGGAAATTAATTTGGTAACGTTTTGGTAGGATTCCAAATTGTTATGTTATTTCCTTTTTGGAAGAATGCAACAATCTGACCAGTGTCGTGATTTGGATTCAATGATTATTTATATGCATTCGTTCTTGTTTCTTTAATATTTGATGAAATATTAGAAAGTGTTTAAGACTATTCTGTAACAATGATAGAGTTACATGTTTGTAATCATTTTGTATTACAAGGACATAGTCTGAATATGTTTTCTTATTTGGATATTTGATCTCATTTAAACAGGGTGTTTAATGGAAACAATTGATGGATTGCAATTGTTTTAAAAGTTGGTGCTTATCATGCTCAGTTCATTGAACTGACTCATGTTGACTATTTTTGCAGATGGTTGCCGTAAGAGGTAAAACAATGCAGATCTGGCAGTCTGATCAGATAGTTTATTTGATTTATAAAGAATTACAGCTTGAGTTTATAGATGTACTATATGTGAAAAGATGTTTCTTTTCCGTTAGCATTATATCAAATATGCTGTTGCATATATGTAATTGTATGAGTTTTGAAAGGAATGAAAATAAGCGTTTGATACTTATGTGTTGTATTCTATTCTGAAGGATGAGCTTCTTCGGTCTATGTAACGAAGGGGCATACTTATCTTTGTATATTATGGATGCTTTTGTGATTGACAATGAAAGCTTGTAAGTAATTAGACTAAATTCTTATGAGTATTTAGTAGTTCTGATTTGTTCTAGCAAAAGCAATATTGTAATTTAATTATTGTCTCTCTAGAAGATAGGTTAAAAATTGAGCCTAAAAGAGAACGCTGAACGAGCTGGATTGAATTACTAATCCCTAGTCCTAAGTATACCAGGACAATAGTAGATTGGATTCTTAATCATTCATAGCTTTAAAATGAAAAGTATGATATGAATTCAGTTAAGAGAACTGATAGGCAATCAATGGAGTTTCAGGTGGCAATCTCAAGCATAGGTTATGAGATATTGTCTGAATCTGTTGCTTAGAATCAGATGTATTCTAATGACTCCTTGATAGAAACTAGACCTTAATACCTCTACCAAGTAATGGATTAATAGAGGAGGGTCGTCTTAAGAAAATGAATCCAGGGATTTGGAAAGGCTAACCTTAGGGGAAAGGTCTTAAAAAAAAAAAAAAGTAATTTAAACTCTAGTGCGTAACGCTTGTTTTGGGTAGATCTTCTCGAGGCGGATCTAAAGGTTGACGGCATAAAGTCGACTGCAGGGCTGTACCTCCGAGAAGATTAGGATCTTCTCGAAGTTACAACAATGCAGGTGACTTATGGCGACACCCCTTGCATTGATCGTTGAGATTTACACTTGATTTCGCACGAGTTACCCTGGGACCGATTAAGAACGTGGTCATGTTATGTGACTGCCTCGGAGATTTGGGGTGTCATGACACACTGGTTGAACTGCAAGGTTGAACCAGTATGTCATCATATCCCTAACCCTCGTGGGTATCCATATAACATTATCACCTTGTTAATCTGCCTCCGAGTGATTCAGTTGTGGAAGGAAGGACTGACAGTAATCAGTATAAGACATTCTATATAACATATGAATGGGGTGAAGGACGTATTCCAGATTGACGAGTATGCCGTTAAGGAATACGAGACATGAACAGTATGTTTCAAATCTTTGGCCAAAGTATCGCAAGCTGCTGATTGCGTTGTCCTGATTCACCTAGTCTAAGGGATGAGATGCCGATGAATAATGGTAACAGTTATTCAGTTAGATTCCTTGGACAGAGCATTCTGAATTCCCAGATTAGGGAAGAGAACCGCAAGAGTGATGTGTTAAATAAAAACACCGACTCTTATTACTCATGAATAGATCGGTAGATTACCGAGTCATGGAATGAATAGATCGGAAGTACTCCGAGTCATTACAGCTGCATATGGTTGCTTGTTATATGAATGGTTATTTGAATTGTGAGTTCTAAATTATGTATTTAGAACCAGTATGCAATTATCAAAAAAAAAAATTCTCTTGTTCTAAAGTTAAAAATGAGGATGTTACAACACCCATTTCCCGATGACGCGCTCTCATTTTATGGTTCATTCTAGACTACCGAGGAGGCATATATAAATAAGCCTACTTTCATGCACATCCACCGGGGAAACACGTCTCCTTTCATCTTCACATCTTACATACCATACCATCACACCATCATAGAATTTTCATATCTTAGTTACATTTACTCTTTTTGTTTATACTACTTACATGTTGCACTTTTCTTACCGTGTTAGCTAGATTCTTTGTGTGTCGATATATTTTTTTATATACATGTGCTCATTTACTTGGTATCTATAAGTGAATGCAGATATATTACATCTCCTTACACAATTCATGATGCTTGACAATGAATCCCTTTCTAGTCTTGTTGAGACTCCTAGGGGTATCTACCATTATTACTCTCACACTCCACATACCTCGGTTCTATTATCATGTTATTTACTACTTCTCATTACTATCATTTTAGTTTTTCAATTATATATACACACTTTTACATACTATTTATGTTCCTAACATGCTAATGGGTGCTTCATGTGTAGCATTTTCCTTGCAAGACAAGCTACAACCATGGTTATCTCGATAATTTTTCTTGATATTGTATTCTATTGTTTACTATTGTTTATGGGCTATGACCTATGTCTTGTTTTCTCATTATAAGCTTTTGGTCACTTCAGCCCTAATTGTCATGTGACATTGTGAGTGATGTCCCATGTATAAAACCCCTTTTCATAGTTCATCTTGTTTTAAAACTTTCTTGTTATGTTGTCTTATTTTAAATACTATCTAATTTTACTAATAAAATTTGTTACTAGCCTACGTTTTTGCATGTGCCTTGGTTTCTACCATATGCATCCCCTATCCCCTACAAGTATCCACTTTAGATTAGTATCAGTCCTCTCCTTTGTGTAACATCCCTATTTCATGAATATATATATATATATATCAATGTTCTCTATTCTAAATTTAGCATTTAGAACCACATTAAATTTGCTAATCAATCCTACAACAATAACCATATGCAGTTGTTATGACTCGGTGTAAATATGATCTCTCATATTTCATTTCAATGATGACTCGGTATAGAACTGATCTCTCATATTTCATTTCATAGTATACTCGGTATACTTGTGGTTCCCTTTACATTTAAGGGCTCATCAAGTGCAACTGACCAAGGGCTTATCTAGGTACTTATTACAAGTACCCATCCTATATCCTGCACCTTAGTCTGGTGAATTTAAGACAACACAACCAATAACTTACGATACTTTGGCCAAATTTTTAGACATGTTTTCTATGCCTATATTCCAAGATGACATACTCATCATGAAGGAATATGTCTTTCACCACACTTGAAACTGTTATCTTGATTAGACTTTCTTGACTCCTTTCATTCCTTCCCATTTCGTGTTAGACACTAAGAAGAGATAAACCACATGGGATAGTGTAGATAGTCCACTTATGGTAAATAAGGGTCATCAAGTGTATTTGAATTGACCCTTGTCACTTTGAGTACACTTCATCACCCGTAGTCAATGCAAGTTGACATCATCCAGACCATGGAATCATCACTGCCTAGTGTTTAACAATGAATTGAGATCCCATTCTGATATGGTCTCGATTAGAGGATCCAAATGGATTATTGTGCCATAATGACTGCTCCATAGTAACCACCCAATGAACCCCATCATTGGATGGGTAATATATAGCATTGATTATCCTATGCAACAACCCATTAAGTGTCATAAATATAAACCTCCCTTCTTAAAAAGTTCATTAATCCCTTTAATTCACAACTTGTTAATCCCACCCTAGTTATTTTCAGCCTTTAGGTGTCATTCCTAAGGGATAACTCAGGTTCTATCAACATTCCAATAAGGAACATTATGTTTCTACTTAAGTTAACTAGAAGGATCTCTGATTTATTTTTTCTCATTACTTAATCTCCCTTGAGTTTGAAATCTCCTTTAGTTGACTAATAATCTTAGAAATGTATTAAGTATATTGTAGGGCAGTGACCATGTACATCCCATTATACTTTAGGATCATTTTAAATTTCATTTTAATGACTCCAAATGGGTTCTATGCATTCAACCCGCAATAGTCTCATGACTTACATTTACTTTCCTTTAAGTCATTCAACTATTCAAACCATTGTCACTTAGTTAAACTTTATCCCCTAAGTATGACTCATCTATGATGGAAGGATATTTTACATCCACCTCATAGTCTGTTCAAAGGGTTTTTTTGTTACCAATTAATGGACAACCCCCTTTATCAAGGTTTCACGACATAATTACATTACACACATAAGTAAAATATGTATCATATTTATGACTTAATTATTGCAGCTGAAAAGAAATTTGTTCTTAATACCTTAAAGGTTAGTTCACGTTATACATCTAACCCCATGTTATCATTCCTATCTTTTCTTAAGTACAATTCCATTTCATTATTGTACTTAATCGTCATTTAGGATAGATAGATTGCCTTATAGTTTGATTCCTATATGTACTCAATGAGATTAAGTACTCTTGTGATTATTCCTAAGGTTTGAAACCCCTTTACATTTAGTCATGCAACCTTCATCTATTTTATATTTTTCCTCATAAAACAACCATACTAATATAGTCTCATAATGATGTAATTAAGCATAGTCAATCATAACTTTAATTTCCACAACATTAAACTTGTTTAAATACAACTTATTCATTACTATCTTATTCAAATGAATTCAGTAATTAAAATTTATAACAACCAATAACCATTTCATACAAGTCATTCGCAAAGGTAATGATTCCTATCTATCCCCTTTTCCGCATATTCAGGATCAACAATAATATTCCTTGCATCATAATAGTAATATAAAGTAGATGAAATTTCATATAACTTCCCCAAAATTACTAATCAATGTCAAGAAGTAAAGAAATGCAAATCATCTGATTCCCTACAAGATTACTTTCCAAGTGAAAGAACTCTTTAAATTGAAAACATCATTCACACACAACTAATCTAGTCAAGAGAGAATGATTCAAGCAACCACTTCAATCACTTCCAATTTAATATGTAAATTCAAGTAGACAAGAAGTAATTCAAGTTCTTCCAATAGTTTACATAAATATCCTTAGGCCTTAAACACTTATTCACAAGGATAGTTCAGTAAATGAAACATAATCTTTTCATAAAACTACATTTCTTCAATCAATAGAATAAATGCAACTTTCCATAGTCTCCCTCTTTTCATTTTTCATGAGATTTATCTGCAAGAGTGTTAACATTTGTGAGTTCATTTTAACTCGCATGATACGAGCTAAATACTTGAGACCATATGTTCTAACTAACAACCTCAAAAATAATGTTGCATATTAATATAAATTAGTCAAGGGTTCAGAAAGATATTTTCTTGTTTGAACACTTCAGAAGTACCATACTCAAGTGTATCACAAAACCCTACAATGTTAGCATCTAACTATCCAAACGAGTCTAATTTCTATCAACTAGAAGACTATCAACAAAAAAATTTAACATTCA
Source organism: Taxus wallichiana var. yunnanensis (assembly GCA_018340775.1). Taxonomy (NCBI): domain Eukaryota; kingdom Viridiplantae; phylum Streptophyta; class Pinopsida; order Cupressales; family Taxaceae; genus Taxus; species Taxus wallichiana. The sequence continues at coordinate 624,269,832 of CM031240.1, forward strand.
TCCATATTCAGCCAACAAGTAACCCAAAACCATATAAGTATACATTCTCTCTTAAGCAATATCACACCAATAATGTAAAGCCAAGTATACATAATAGTAGGCGGAAAGCAAGAGTGAAAATTCCTTAATCATCAGCCCATACTACATGATTAAAACATTTTACTCAAATCCAATCAATGAAATTCAAAAATTAATTCAATTCCAACAATCTCCAAATTAGTAAATGGGAGCTCTGGGACAAATTTTCTGAGGTCCTCATCCCATCCTCTTCAAAGGTAATCTTAGCAAGAAACTTCAATGCCTCCTCTCTCGAGCATGACAAGTGTGGTGGGATTGAATGGCAACCATGGGACCAAGTGGGCTTCATCAATTTCATGGCACGACATCACATTTTGACATCAAACCCAGCTCTACCGGTTGGTTTTCCGGAATAATTGTCAAGTCGGGTTCGGTAATATGGCTGTCAGACTCGATTAGTTCTTGGTGTCTAAAGATTGGCTCTAGCAGAATTTTCTTCTTTCCATCTCGGTCCTCCTCTATCAGGTTTGGACCATTTCCCTATTGCTCTCAATGCTCTATTTGACATGCCGCCACGTCGATCCCCATTTAAGTTTGAATCTATGTGGATGCAAGACGTCTCTTTTAGGGACTTAGTAAAATCTTGGTGGAGCTCTTTTTTAGTCAAAGGCACCAAGATGTTTATCCTCTCTTGTAAACTCTCTCTACTAAAAAGCAAGTTACAGGAATGGAACATCTCCACCTTCAAAAACATTTTTCGTGAAAAGGAACGAGTTGAAAAGGAACTCAAGTCTCTAAACGAATAGGTTCTCCTCAAGGGTATGGATCAAGATAGTTATTCTAGAGAAAAATCCCTCCTCAAAGAATTGGGTACCCTTTTACTCAAGGAAGAATCCTTCTGGCGTCCAAAAATCAAGAGAGAACTGGCTCAAGGACGGGGACAAAAATACCAAGTTCTTCCACGCCTTAGTGAAAGCAAGAAGGAATCTCAGTTACATTTCCTCCCTGAAACATGAGGATAACACGGTGGCCAACACTCAAGATCACATCAAAACTGAAGCCATCTCATACTTCTAGAAGTTGCTTAATGAGGATTTGTGCTCCTCCCTGAAAGATCAAAACCCCTTACTGGCACAGATTCAACCTATGATTTCGGTGGAGGACAATACCATGGCTCTCTCCCCTTTCTCACGTGAGGATATCCAACATATTGTCTTCTCTATGGACAGGGACAAGGCGTTGGGCCCCGATGGCTTCCCGGTGGCCTTCTATCAGGACTTTTGGAATGTCGTCAGGGAAGATGTTTGGCTTGTTGTTGAGGAATCGAGGTGCTCTGGGAAAATTCTTGGCAACTTAAATCACACCTTCATTTGCCTTTTTCCCAAATCCTCCCCTGCAGAGAAGCTTGATGACTTCCGTCCCATCTCTCTTTGCAATGTCACCTACAAAATCATTTCCAAAGCCCTTTCCTCGTGTTTGAGTCCCATCCTCAACAAACTGATTACCCTAGAACAAAGAGGCTTCATCCCTGGCAGGTCTATCTCGAAGGAATCATCATTTCTCATGAGCTCATGCATTCCCTTCATCAGTCTTCTATCTTTGGGTATGCTCATCAAGCTCGACTTCAGTAAGGCCTATGATAGAATTAATTGGCACTTCTTGCTCTACTCCCTGCAAAGAATGGGCTTTATGACTCACTTCTGCAATTGGATTTTTAATTACATCTCTTTGGCTCACTTCTTTATGCTTGTTAATGGATCAACTGAAGGTTTCTTCAATGAAGCGGGGGTTTGTCAAGGGGACCCTTTATCCTCCTTCCTTTTTCTTATGGTCGCGAAGCTCAGAGCCGATCCATCAAAACATGCCTTGCCTTGGGCTCACTTGCAGGTCTTTGCATCACCTCCTCTTTGCCACCAGTCTCCCATCTTCAATTCACGGATGATACCTTCCTCTTTGGTGTGGCTACCATGTAGGAAGCCGTTTCCTTGGACAACATTCTATCATCCTACTCCGCGGCCGCTGGTCAGGTTATAAATTTTAGAAAATCCATCATCTTCTTTTTCAACATTCCCCCATCTTCAACGTCATCTGAGGGATGTTCTTGGTTTTGAAATTGGCAACCTCCCTTAGAAATATCTGGGTATCCCCCTCTTCCTGGGAAAAGGTAGATCCTCTCTGTGGGATGACTTGGTGAACTCGATCTCCCAGAGGCTTCAATCATGGAAAGGAAAGTGGCTTTCCTTCACCAAGTGTGTTCTTCTTATCAAATAGGTCCTAAGTGCCATGCCCATCTACATGATTTTAGTTTTTTCCTTTCCAAAATATGTTGTGGGTAAGTTGGAAAAAGCTGTTCAGAACCTTCCTATGGCGGGCTCGGTGAAGATTGTGAATTCCATCTGGTTAAATGGGATTCACTTAAAAACCGAAAGAACTCGGACAAATTAGGCATCATGGACCTAACACTTTAGAATCAGGCTATGGGTGTCAAATTGGTATGGAATTTCCTTACCGATCCCTCAAATCTCATTAATCAAGTCCTCTCTCACAAGTACCTTTTGGCTAAGCATCATGACCGTCTTCTCACTGTGTTGACCTTCCCAAAGGGTCCCATATCTGGAACTTCATGCGAACAGTTGCTCACTCATCACCAACTCGGTCTCATGGTTCATCAACAACAGAGCCTCCGCCAACTTTTGGGAGGATTGCTGGAATGGCCAAATGCCGCTTAATCTCAACCCCTCTCTCAACAAGATCATGCATCTCTCTAAGCTCTCCTGGGGAGACACGGTGTCATGTTACGGTTCCCAAACCTAGATGACTCTACTACATGGGTGTGGAAGGATGTCACATAGCTTGGGGCCTCCAAAGTAGAAGCCATGGACTTTCTCCAAGCTCTTTCTTCTAGATGGGTTTCTCATTTGGCCTCGGAGGACTGTCTTATCTCGGCTTGGGTCCCCCTTGGGGCATTACTCGAGTCCTTATCTTGGCTCCCGGTTGTCTGGAACTCTATTATTCTTCCTAAAGTGGACCAATTTGGGTGGTTTTTCTTCCACAAGAAAATCCTCACCCAACTTCGTAAGCACTCTTGGGCCTATGCTGGCCCATCCAAATGTGTGCTTTGCAATGCTGCGGAGGAAGACATGGATCACCTTCTCCTCTTCTGCTCATTTTCCAATTTGGGGTGGTCGTGGCTCCTCAATAAGCTCAATCTCGCCTAGGTCCATTGCAAAAGCATCAAATACAACCTCCTGAGCTAGCCTAATAAGGGCAAACAAAGTTCCCTTAGCTGTATTTCGTCCATTACTCCCTTCTTCCTTGTTTGGCATCTTTAGTGGGAATGTAATCTTCACCTCTTTCGGGATCAACCCTCTGATATTCAAAGTTTCCTAAACAAGCTCGAGGTTGTTATCTCTAAGAATGTGAGCCTTCACATCATTAATAATCCTGCCTTCTCCTTTAGAGATGCATCCATCTGTGTGATTCTTGGCCTCTGATAAAAATCCCCTCCCCTAAATCCCGGGTTAAGCACGATCTCAATGTCTTGACAAAGTCTCTGATTCGAAAATCCACAAGATGGAAACCTCCACCTCTGGGTGTCATTAAACTCAACTTCAATAGGGCATCTAGGGGTAATTTAGGAAAATCAAGGGCCAACTACATCCTCCAAAATGATAGGGGCATACTTGTCTCACGCTGGATCCTTTCCACTCTCGAATGGTACTTAGAACCAAGATAAGGCTATGTACCTTCGGAAGGCATGAAGCTCACTGCATCGATTAGGGACTGTGATTCCCTATGCATTGAAGGTGACTCGCAAGTCATCATTCAAGCCGTCATCAAAGGTAAACTATCTTCCTGGCTGTTAGGCCCATGCATCAACAACATACTATTCTGGCTCAGCAAAGTACGCACATGGCACATCTCCCACATGTACCGCGAGGTGAATTATGCTGATGATCACCATGCCAATCATGCCATTGACTTTCCCACCTCTGTAAAAATCTCCAATGAATCATCTACATGGCCTAGTCTGGCTGATCTAATCTTTCACGGTGAGTGATGAAATCACGTATGATGCAGGGTCTTTTCAGCTCCCCTCTATATCTTTAGGTCCGGCTTCCTGTTCTCCAAGCTTCCTTCTTCACCGTGCAATGTCTTTCATCGGTTCCCCTTCATCTCCCTTCATGGGACCGATCCTCAAGTTGCCTCAATGGATGCTATCGATCGGTACAAGCTCTCCCATGTCTTCCAATACAATTCGTACTTGGAAGCGGAGGCCTTTGAACAAATTCTTGGCGATGTTTATCGTTCGCCCTCCCGACAAACCCTCGCACTTTCCCTAAAATCATTGTCACTTTCATTTCCTTCTACCTTCTACTCCACCCTATCCGTGTGGAGGTGCAACTTGTTGCTTGAATATTTTATCTACGATGGGCATCGCATCGGCCTCCAAGATGAATTGGATGATTTTGTAATGCTAGATCCTTTGCTTTGGATTGAGTAAGTTGATGAGTGGGTGATCAGCTCAAGGCATGGTATTCACGGCTCAATGGGTAGTCTGGGACCTACTTCATCCGGCGTAAAGTGTCAACATGTTGTTCCACCATGGTCATCTGGATCATAACTTGCTATCCATAGTGGATATTCATGCCACCCAATTCCCTGTTCACTCTGCCATTGACCATCTTAATGAGCTTTGTGATAGAGCATCTACGGACTTCCTGTTCCTTCTTCACACCACCTCCACTCACTAAGGTGCTTCTTTATTGAAGTAACTCCTGTGCTCGGTGTTGTTTCTTGCCCGGTGTTGGCTCATTTTCCTCTCCTCCAGCCCCCTCCTCTCTCGGGCTCCTCCCCCACTTCTTCCCCTCTCTTCTTTGCTTTCCTCTCTTCCTATATTTTTCCTCTTGGTTCCCTTTCTCTTTGTTCTAGTGGATTCCCTCCACCCCGGTTCATAGCTCCGTTAAAAGTGTTTAATAATAATAGAAAAAACAATCTAAAGATTGGACAAGATTTATACAACTGAGTATAAAAATAATAACAACAAGCTCTCAAGGCCCAAATCCAACTTAACTTATCAGACAAGCAATCTAAACAAGAACAACTTGGCTTCAACCAATTTAGAGTACATGCAAGTCATTGGAATACACAACACATATAATCATCAATGAGATAATATTAAGTCAATAAAAGTATTCCATACAAGGTTGGTAAGGAATCATACTTAACTAAATACATCATTCGAATGAGAAATGAAATGAATCAACCAAGGTAGAGAAAGCTCACAATCAACAACCTTTCAACCAACTAAATGATATCCTTGATCATCTTCATATGATCAAGTATCAAGAAGATTTTAGTTTGATCAACACTCAAAGGCAAGTTTAATAAACCATCCAACTAGTCCATGCCAAGGCTCCAACCTAATCATTTAATATTAATAAAAATAGTGATCAAAACTTAAACATATCAAAAGATATAACAATTTGGCATATTGTTAGCACACTAGAAGTCCACCTAAAGATCCAAAAGTTCACTATAACCCCCTGTAGACTATAAACTTTATTAGTTCAAAACAGTCACAACTACATATCAAGCTTCACAAGACCACTTCAAAATATCCAAGCAAGAGATAAGGAACAGTTAAAACCATTAGAATAATGGTACCCTGCCAACTAAGACCCATAAATCTGCATAAGAATGCACCGAACACAAAAATTGGTCATCTGCTCTCTTTGGTTTAAGAAGGATAATAAGAATATGACTTGATCCTTTCCAAAGACTAAATCGAAACAATATCCAAGACTAGAAAACAACCGACACAAAAAAACACTCGAGAGAAGGGAAAAACATAGATAAAAAGAACAAAACAAAATCCTCATTTTGTCAAACATGGTACTGCCTAATCCCCAAATGATCTAAGATGCAAGGTCGAATGGCTAGTATCCAAGAATGATCAAAACCCATTGAATGAATCTTACCCAACTGGGTTCAAATCATAACTCATCCACATGAGGGTATTCCAAAGAAAATCCCATTAAATCCACAGTTACAGGTATTAAAGGTTCAAGTATTCGAACCAGAATACAACACAGACCCAAATAGATGACCATATCATTAAATGATACCAGTCTAACCGAATGAGTGATCAAGTTCCAACTTGACCCATAACATAGGGTCATATTTTCTTTAAATATATACACATGTGTTCCACAAACCTCAAATAAAAAATAGAGATAAAAACACACTACAAAACCACTCTAAACTAATATATATGCACATGCAACTCATATCTCCCATTCATTCCTTTCATCACAGTCAAGGTGAGTTTGATTCAAACACATCCAAAATAGTTATGTGATGAAAACTGACATTTTAACCATGATAAAACAAGTATATAGTTGTAAGATCAAAAATAAGTTCCAACAACTACTTACTAAGAAAAGGATTCCATTTATTGTGTAATAATAAAAACCCAAAACCCGAAATTATTTCTATAATAAGTAGAGTTATTTTCATGAACTAATTAGATAGTGTAAGTGTTTACAAGGGGTTAGAGCCTATCATGCCTGGTAGAGCTTCCCAAAGTATTCCTACATCTCCTAGGATCCTTCTTCTAATTCCACGATATATTTTATAGTCGAAGTAGTAAATATACTCAAAAAGTTCTCCACTTTTCCACTAGAATCTTCCCAAATAGTATCTCCATGAAATAGAGAAGTATAGATCCAAACAAAAATCAAAAACTAGTTCAAACACCCAAAACATTTGTTTACAAAGCGAGAAAGAGATGAAAATTAGCAAATGGAAAACCAAAAACAATCTTTGCCTTTGACGAATCCAACATGTTTTCCCTAGACAGGTTTGGAAGTTTTTTCCAAATCATCAATGCTTTCTAGGATGGTCCATTCATCCCAAAACCCACCTAATTCCTATAACATCTTCTAGGTTAGCTTCTAACTATTTATCCAACCAAACAACTGTGTTAGATTCATTTTTAGCAACCTTCCAAATTCGAATTTGGCTTACTTTGCTAAGTAGTGGCGAGTGTCTTCCATCAATGTAAATTAAATTAAATGTCCAGTACATGCAAGGGTGGTGAAAATCACCCACTTACCATTGACCATGCATCCCCTTCCCAATGTCGATTAGTTAAACATTGAGTTAGGGTCTAAGTCCCCTTTCCTTATCATCATAGGTTAGGATTGGATCAAAATTAACATAGATTAATTTAGGTTAGGTTCCCAAGCAACCAATATAATTCATATGCCTTAGGTCTTAGGTTAGACCATATAAATTCAAATGTTAACAAAACAGTAGTCATAGTCTAGGCTTAATAACTACCACAACCAAACCTTACCAGTTGGGTGATGTTTTTCAAATGGAGTAGTGCTACTCGAGCCGATCCTAACACCTTCCAGTCCTTAATATGGGGCTGAATCATAGGAAAACTAGAACAAGTCACCAAGATCAATTAGTATGAATTGATAATCCACAAAAAAATGAACAACTATAATATCTTGCATTATTCAAAGTTGTAAATCAAATTAAGAGAATGCCTTGGATCAATGAAACTAATTTGAGGCATTTTCTTAATCAATTATCAATAATAATAATAAGTTATTATTGACTTAGGATAATTTTCTAGTTTTACCAGCCTACTAATTAGTTCCAAGATGAGATTCAACTTTCCAAAAGCTGAAGACATCCAATTAATTTTACGAACCAATTAAGTAAACATCACAATTCAAGAGTAAATTGTAATAAATGGATTATTGATCACAAAAATCCTAGTTGAGATAAAAAATAATCTAGCAACAGGGATTTATTCTGTATACGGAGAAATAACTCCGGAAAAATCACATGTCAACATTGTAATCCATTTCACAATGAGAAAATACAAATGAAAGGATAGCAAAGGTGTTACACTTTGGACTACATTCTGCTATAGACGTCACATGCACCCCAACTAAGGGGGGAATAAACTGGGTGAACAAATCACCCCTACAGTAGCTCATAAATTTAGAACAACATAATACATTACATAAATGGCACAAAAACATAGTCACATAATGGTCCAGAATCAGACTTGGACTTCACACACGAAGAAAACACTAGCACCTAAACCTAGATAGTATCTCTTGGTGCTTGTGTCCTCCCCTAGGAATTAATGTCCTAGGGAAGAAACAATCATTTTCCCATTACAACATAGTCTTCAATAGTTTACAACATAATTCTCTAGTAGCAAGAAATTGCCTCCAATTATAGAATGCATTCTATATCCTACAATCAATACAACACGGAACAAATAGAACTAATAAGGATGTACCATATGTAGTGGTGCTCATTTCAGAATAATTCATGGAAGGAGAGAAAAACTAGACCTATCTCCCAAACACTCTTCTCTTAGCATGATATCACAAAACAAAATCACTCTTAGCATGAGATCACCCAAAAAAATCACTTATGGAATGAGATATCCCAAAATCTATCTCAACGTGAGATCGCGCAAAAATTCTCTCTTGGCATGAGATTACCCAAAAAACTCACTGCGATAACCAATTCAATAAATTAGGAAAAATTATCTATCTCTGACACTCTTATACATTAGGTTCACACTTTCCTTTTACATACTTTCATGCTTTTACTTACTTATACACATGCTACTTTGATTTTTCATAAACATAACTTTTACTACTTTTCTCACTCTTATTTTGCGGTTTCATCGTTAATATGAAGCAATAAGCATCCTATATCGAAAATACAAGCACAACAATAGGATCATAAGGTACACATATTTTTTCTAATTTATGATATTAGGCATTCACTCAACAACATAAATGGGGTAAAATGTAAACACAAAATCTATGCACTTGGGTACATTTCTAGGTCCTAAAATAATGATAGCATTTACATGATTCCTAAGCAAGCAAACTAGTAATTTACAACTCCCTTTATCCTTTTTCTTTGAATTTTTCACTTTTATTGGCTTTATACATCTTGCACTCTTGTTGTCATTTTTTTTTATCTTTCTATGGTCTCGAACACTAGCACCCGCTTAGGACACTAGCATCAAGCACTCATGTCCTTCAGGCGTTCATGTCCCTCTTTACCTTTTTCTTATTATTTTGGACCCCTTTTAATTCTTAATTACTTATTAATACTTGGCTCATCTTTTCAGTTGTCAATTATGAAATTCAAACAAAGGAATCATATAAAGACACCATTATGTTTTCAAAATAAAAGGAAAAACACTAAACATTACATATTATCACCTAAGCTTGCATCCAAAGGCACAATAACATCAAAGGAATCCATCTAACAAACTCATTCAAGGGACAAGGGTTGCATCACTTATGCATATACAAGATAGGAGGGGAATTTTATCATATTCCATCTCACACATACTATACATTGGTACATTATAGATCTATCCTACTATCACTATGAAACTTACACAAGGGCATCCTAGGGAACCATTTTTACACACACAAAAAAGAACTACATGGAGTCTAAGATCTAGTGTAGTGCTCGATCGTAATTTCAATCTTCGGTGACTTTGGGGTTAGTCCCACTACCCATTCTATAATTTCCTTTTTAGGTTTGATGTGGTTTGTGGGCATGTATAGGTGAACTTATTTCTTACAGGTTATATGTACATTTGTAAATGAAATAAAAATCCAAAGTGATAGATAGAAAAGGAAAATGAACATCATCTAGCCCTGAAAGAACTAGGTCTACAACATCTACTTAGATACCAACACCCAGATACATAAACTATCATCATGAACTATTATCCTTTCCCAAGCACTATTTTATTAAGCATTTTCAGAGTCCAAAACCTCCAGTGAGGATTGAAGACACTATTATCACTTTGTTTCATCTATTCACCTACCAATATCACTTATTGTTCATTCGTAAATCAGCTAAGTCCTTTTATCTCTCCTTATTTCTTAGGGTTTCATATTGTACATGCTTCATTTATTGCATATCACTAGATATTAGCTTTTGTATATAATTTATTATAGTACTTAATTTTAATATAGATTTAATTCAATCTACATTAAAATCAGTAAATTATCTCCATTCAAAATTATCTGATCGATTCCAAGATGATTCCACTTTATAGGTTTTGACTAGACTTAGATCCATAGATGGCCTACTGATTGACAAGATCTGGTTGAAGGAATTGTTGTCTCTCTTAACATAAGAAACTTCTTGGGATGATTTTGATTAAGCACTTTGATTCAAATTTCTAAAGGATTTATTTTGGTTGATTTTTTTGTTTTTTTTTTAAAGGACCCCTACATCCTACCCCTTACCATCGGTAAAAGGAAAGGGATCGACACTAATAAAAAAGGTAGGAGACTAAGGACATATTCATATGTTCCCAATCTCATAATACTAGTAATAAGTATAGGATCATCACCAAAGACTGTGAAGGACGAAAGGTGTAATGATTTTATAATTTTTAATATTTTATATTGATTTTTACTTGTATGTCGATATTATGCTTATTGGGAAGGAACATTTTTCCCCAAGTATCAGCCTCATGCGACTAGTAGGACACAAGGGTTTAACACCGTAGACTGAGATGGATGATCAAAAAGGTATAGGTAAATAAATTTGAGATTTCCATTAAGGAGAGAGAGTTTATTTTAAAGGAGAAGTCATTAGTAAGCTTTGAGACAAAACCATATGTAAAAAGATATGAAATGGTAGAAATGTCCAATTGGAACAAGGTTAACCTATGTGATGATAGGTAAATAATGTGAAGATATGATGGTGGTATGATTAAGATATCTACCAATAGATGTAATGCTTAAAATTATTTGTACTTACATTTCTACTTCTCATTTTCAAACAATGCTTTAAGGAACAGGTTTGATATGGATTTTAATTCTCTTTTTATTCTTTTTAATTTTTCTAAACTTTGGTAGATGTGGATTCGAAATGGAATAATCAAGAAAGAGTTCCATGTTTATTACATTTTAATGTTCCTAATTCACAAGGCTTTGGTGGGCGAGATCCAAGTCAATGTATGGAATCAAAATATTTTTTAGGTTTGGAATTACGAGAATTGAGAGGAAAAGGTATAATTTAAAGGAGAGAATCAAAATATTCGATAGGTCATAAAGTATAAGACTTTGGTGTAAGGGTTCTAATTCAAAGGGGAGAATTAAAATATTCTCTAGGTCCTAAAGTAAAAAACTTGGGTAGATGGGTTCTAAGTCAAAGGATAGAATCGAAATATTCACTAGTTCCTAAAGTATGAGACTTGGGTAGATGGGTTCCAAGTCAAAACATGTGTGATTGGATAAATCTTCGATGAGATCAAAATATCTATGTGATCTTAGAGTAATATTTTTGATGTGGATAATATGTTGAGATTCATATTCACTTGTGATTGAAAGGATATAAGGAAATAAGTATTGATATCCTGGATGTATATCTGAGGTTCCTTAGAGGCTATAGAAAGGAAATAGTTGATGTTTCTCCTTCTAGATTATCCTTTAATTTATTTGAAAAAATATTTACAATCAAAGCTTGAAATGGTTATATAAGGATATTCCTATGTATACGTACTCGTAGAGTGTATGTGTGTAGATGTATTGACATATAGGAACCATATTAATGATATTCCTACAATATTTATTGTTTAAGGAATTATAGACATGAAAGACTATGTTGTTGCAAGTGTCCAAACTTTTTGTGTTTTTGTTTCTACAAGAGGAATAGAGATGTTAGGCATGGGAGCCATAATGAAAATAATATAATCAAGCTCAATGGTGCTTGATGATGGACCCTCTTATGTAAGTTTTATAGTTATATCAAGGTTTGAAAGGGAGTCTTTAAGTAAGGTCAAGCTCTCATTTAATGTTCAAGTTTTTATTCGAAAACAAGTTCAACGTCTGTTTAAATAAATGGAAGAATATATGTAGAATAGATAGATTAGTTTTGAGTTAGATATATTTGATCATCATCATGATCACGTTGAGTGTTATTTGATACAAGATTTTCAATAATGTTAAAATCTTTATTAGAATTTGCGGTACTTAACGTGTCTTTATTTATGATGGCTTTGTCGTTATCTCTATAGAGATGATTTTATTGTAAATTATGTATTAATGACATAGAGTTGTAAAATGATCAATAGAATTTTCTTCAATGCAGTGGTATTCACAATATTATGATTCATTATACCACATAGGCTTGGGTTCCCCATTATAAAAGGGTCTTGTAATTGGATATTTAGCCAGGTTATCCTTTTCTAATTGATGAAAAGAACTAGATAGAATTTATCCAAGGGATGTAAATTGAAATTCAATTGTGCATATAGTAGTGTCTATAATCAATTATATCATGGAGTTAAAACAAATTTTGTTCAAGGATTCACCCTATTTGGGAGATTTTCCCTTTGTACCATGGTTAGGAAATGGATTGGAAAACACCTTTAGATTATCGTTGGGTGTTTTGTTTGGTGTTAGGTCTTCAACCAATATGGATCCATTATTAATAAGGTATTTTATACAATTTTAAATTTGTTTACATTTTTCTATTTGATGATCATCAATGTGATGAAAATTGCATTATGTGTTAGGTCGATACCAAGATGGCTTAGGTTACCCTTCAAGAAACCATTGCATGATAGGGTAAGTGACAATATCAACACTTTTTAGTTGTTTTAAGATGCTTGAAAGAGATTCTCCCAATGATGTATATTTTCATCATTTGTAATCACAAGGAGGAGGAATTTATATTATTGGAATAACGATGACTAGTTTAGACTTAGTCTGTTTAGATTGAATATTCGATATGTTGTGTACATTGTGATTATTCGTGACACCATAATTGATGAAATTGTGATTGTGATTGATGTTCCTATATTTATCATGACAAGTGCTAGGGTTTTTAGTATTGTCATTTTGATTATTCCCATTTTATTTAGAATGAATCTTGATCAAACCTTTAACAATGAGGTATTTTTTAATTTGAGTTCCCTTTTCAATAAATTCCTCAAAAATGTGTAGGAAGTACATTTACATGTGAAAGGACCTATCACTATTAAGTTTTTTCATGAACATACTAACCATTTATTTTTCATGGATTGAACATGGGAACCAACTTGCGATTCCTCTCCATTGTTGTAAAAATTGTGCAAAAATTTGTTTGATCCTTTTTTGCATTGCATGAATCCATCATTGTGACCTCAGATTCAAGGTTGAAAGAAATATTTTTAAAAACTTCTGTGAGAGGTCCATGAAGGTATTGATAAATCCATTTGACAGTGTAAGAACCATTCCAAATATTTCCCTCCTTAACTTCTAGGAAAGAGGCACAAGAGAAAGACATCGTTATATGCCACTTCTTAGCATGCCATGAAATATTCCTTGATTGAATCTCTTGGATTAGTTTTTCCCTTGTATTTGTCGATTTTGGCATCTCAAAAGAGCATGGGAGTGCTATACGTAATATGTGCATATCAAAAGGATTAGGACACAATTAATCAAAACTGAAGTGTTTGCATTATTTTTACATACCTAAAATAACATCTTTCATCATTTTTCACTCTTGAGGAAATGATGAATTGTCTCATGGGATAAATGATGAATTATCATTCATAATATTTTTTTTTCTCTTTATCTGTCACAAAATGAGTTTTGAAGGTTTTATCACTTTTCTTCGATCAATCCTTAGCGTTAGTTTTAGTAGTGACTTTAGAGGATATAAGAGACAATTATTTTTCCATTGGATTGATTTGATTAATCAAGGCTTGGTTGGGATCGAGGGAGGAAGAAATAGATTTATCTTTATTATAAATTCTTGTTTTACTTGGTTCTACATCATCATTTTTGTGTGACTCGAGTGGCGCACCCTTAGGTGATTTAGGTTATCTTCGTGAAGTTTTCAAAATTAATTCATCTAGATTTGGAGGTAATTTTTCTCGATCTCGAGGAGACAAAGAAGGAAATGGTCCTTATTCTATCATAAATTAGCTTCTATGGAAATATTTTCAACTTGGTCTTTGTCCTCTTCATTGGAGATGATATGGAAAGTATTTCTATCTTTCCATCTAAAGGGACTATAATCGTGATGTTTTATTCCCATTATTTTTGAAAAAGGGGAGGAATAAAAAAGAGGTGTGACAGAAAACTCAACCCTTAAAAAGTGAATGCTAATATGGAAGAGGGAAAATGTAATAAATCTTGACCCTTAGCAAATTGAATGCTAAGATGGAAGAGGGAACATGGTTTGAAAGCTCAACCATAGAAAAATGAGTGCTAAAATGGAGGAGATATGGAAGAGGTTTGATGTGCTTGACTCTAACAAAAATGAATGTTAAAAGAGAAGAGACTTAACAAGGTGAGTTGATCAACTCTTAACAAAATGAGTGTGAAGAGAGACTAAAAGGTGTGAAAGGTTAACTCTTAACAAGATAAGTGTTAAGAGAAATGAAGAAGGTGTGACTTCTCAACCTTTAACAAAATGAGTAGTGTTAAGGTAGAAGAGGGAATTGAAAGGTTAGATTAGAGGAATCTTAACAAAATGAGTGATAAGAGAGATGAAAAGGTTTGAAATGTTTCTCAACCCTTTACAAAGTGAACATACGAAGGAAGTGGTGAAATAAGTTGGCTTGGTAGAATTGTAAATAAATGAATGTTAAAAGAGGAGACTTTAAAACATGATCATAATTCCCAACTCTTAACAAGATGAGACTAAATAAAGGAAGGGGAACACTCAAATAATGATAATATGAATTTCAAAACAAGAAGTGAATAAATGATGATGAAAAGTTCTTAATATTACAAAAGTGAAGATAAGAGACAAAGTGAAAATGATTGATTAAGGATCTAAAATTATAGAGAGGATACTTTAGAACAAAGGAGTGAATAAATGAAGGTGTGGAAAATTCAACAAAGTGAATGTTAAATTTTATGACATAAGATGGTGGTATGCTTAAAGTTCAACAATTTAAATGTTAAACTTAAGAATTAGGAAAATGATAGATCAAGGCAATTGTGATGGTGTTTGATCGTGATCAAGTGATTATTATAATGTCAAGACTTAGATAATGGGATTATTGTGCTTAAGTTAGGATATGGATGTATAAAACTTCAGACTTGGACTTTGATTGAGATGTGAAAAGGTGGAGAGAGAGAAATTTTGGATGACAAGAGTGGAATAAAAAATTGTTAAAACAAAAGAAATATGATAATAATGCAAAGTGAAAGTTGTCCTCTACTTTAAATTGGAATGGACAAGGTGTGGCTTCCTATAATAATTTATCTCCCTCAATTTTAACTTTATATCTAAGTGAGATCAATATTATTTCTAGTTTTCAGCTTTATTTTACCCCGATACAATAAGAAGGACTTTACTTTACTCAACGGGTCAAATTGGGGTTACCACTATAGATATCCATGATTCTAATCTCTCACAATAGGCATAATAGTTAGTTAGGTTGGGGTACCCATTTCTTAGCCACTTTACTCAAGGTACTGACTACTTTGGGGTTCCCATGGTACTCCTCATGGTGATTTTTGGCCCCTTGTCATGCACTTCCCACATTCTACGATTAGAATTAGGGAATAATCCCAACTTCTAAAATTTTAAATAAAGTTAATTTTATAACATTTAAAAAAATTGATAAGGGGTTTATTTGATATTTGAACAAGGTAACATGAAACTAGTAATTTGAATGTTTTAACAATATTATTTAGATATGGTCCTACAAATAAATGGTTAAAAAATTTTCTTGTGATGAAAACATGTGAGAAAAACATGAAAAACAAGAAAATAGCTGCACATTTCTTATTTTTAAGATCACTTTTATAAGTATGAGTGTAGTCTCTAATACCATAGCCTATTACAACAACCATCCTAGGCACACTGACATAATATCTAGTTTTGGCCTGGAAGCTCACCCGAGGTGTGCACAAGTGTTGAGCCCCTTCTTTATGTTAGTTTCGTGAGAATATGTTTTATTAATATGATGATATAGTGTAACCGAGATAATGAGTTCCTTTATCCATAGTATTTTAGACATAATCTTATACTCCTAGAAGATATATTCTAAACAAATATTTAACATGATCAATTAAAGTAGAAATAGTCACGAAACAACATTAAGGAAACTAGTAACACCCACACCAACAAATGGGAGAACAAATCAGAATCATTACCGGGGTATTACGGATTCAAATACAATAGCTAAGATTACATTTAGAGGTTCCATCCATGACAGATTTCATAATAACAAAGCTTTCTTTACATTCCAGAGCTCTTTGTTATACACACTACATTATTCTCTCCCATTCCTCTCTTATTTCTTACTCCTCACCCACACACCTTCTTCTAGGAATGATCCTCTATATCAAGAAAAGGAATCTTCTCCTAACCATTCATCATCACCTACGAAGGCCTGACTGGAATCTTCTCATGTTTTTTCTACCACTACCTAGGAACCTGCCAGTGTCACCCTGTGTTTACTTCATTGAGTGTCTTTAGCATGTTTATGCCAACTAATCCTTAACAACCTCGACCCCTTATCCTTCCATGATAACCGTAATGATTCCTTGGAATATCCTTTACTTGGACTACAAGTCTTCATAGCTTATCAAAATATGCATCTGGTTGTTTCTCTGTTTGCTCCTTATGCACATATTTTTTTTTATCCAAAACTTTACTAAGTCCTAACTCTAACCTATCTTGGCACGACCCTTCGCACCTCTCTAAGGACTACTTTTTTGAGTGCCTTCGTGCCCTTTCTTCACATGCCACAAGGCTTCATGCCCTAGGTACTTAGTTACTTTTTAGGGGTCCAACAATGAGAAAAGAGAATACACATGGTTTATTGTGATTAGCTTCACAAAAATGAAAAATAATCACCGAAACACAAGAAAATACCTCTTGAAAGTGTTAATTACATTGCAAAAATATTTACAAAATTTCATAAAAGGAAAATTAATGGAATGAGAATACCCAATAATTCTCATTAATAAATTTCACAATTAGTCTACATTTGACAAAAACAAATAGTCTTAAGATCCTAATTTAGTTTAAAAGACTGAATGAATTTATTAAAATAATTAATTAATTAACACCAAATAACTAATTAATTAAACTAAACTAACTAGATTCTTTAATTAAAAATGTAATTAATTAAAATAATTAATGAATTAAAACAAACTATTAAAAAAACTACTTAAGTTCAAAAAAGAGACCAATTAGATGCTTAATTACAAAAGAAACTAATTAAGTTAAATGACGAAAGGGAAAAAGGGACATATGTAAAATAAGATAAGGTTTAAACGTATGTTATCGGGTGACATAATTTCACATTCATTAGAACAAGGAAAAAAACCTAAAACACCCTAATTTTGTGTGTAGTGGAATGGATTTTTTTAGAAAGCTCGGGATTGAGGTGAGGACTCAATGGGGTGATAGGGTTTTGAAATGTTTGAATGGATGAGGTGAGGTCGAATGTGTATTGGGATTCGAGAGGACATCGGTGTGATGCGGTGAGGTTAAACTTTCCAAAGAAATAAATTTAGTTAACGAAGTTGGATCCGAAATGTGGTTGTGTATGTAATTTAATTGCCCCCACCTTTCTAGGATTCTAGAAGTGTAGTTGACTAGACTAGTGAAGTGGAGTCCAACTCGGGTCCCAATGGAACCTAAGTGGCAATTGACTAGGAAAACAGGTGTATTTTCCTAAGTAGATAATTTAATTAGATATAATGTGCAAGATAATTAATTAAAATTTATTTAATAAATGATAATTAACTTAGCTAAAGTGGGTTAAGAACTAATTTAGTTAATCTAAACAAGGCGTAATTATTAATTAATTTGATTAATCAATCGTAGCAGGTATGAACAACATGATGTGAAATGGGATAATACAAGGAATAGATGTGAAATGGGATAATACAAGGAATAAGTGTGTAATTTTGGGGTGTACAAATGTCGAGGTATACATGGGAAGCCATGGGTGCTCCAACCTTAGCTTAGAGTCATGTACTCTAATCCTTGTAGATTATAGAAGGTTTTATCCAATTAGATGATTGAATGGTGTGGAAATTTAGGTAGGGGAATTAATATTGAAAGGATATTTTGAGGTAATTGATATGAAAAGTAATGAGACATATTATCCTATCCTAATGGGAAATAAATGGGATTATCATGGGAACATGCAAATCAATATCATTATTAATTAGATGGAGCCACACTTGGAGGACTCTATTATTTTCATACCCTTAAATAGGACTAAGAAAAATCCCTACACCATTGTTAAATATCCAATGTCTTTCTATGCATAGGATATTGAAAGTTGGTTCAAAGTGTAACATCAAGAAAGAGAAGAGGCAATGTAATCAAGAGAAGAGAAGAAAAGACAAGGTTGTAGTAGTTAATAGATTCCTATTAATGTGAAATAAAATAATCCATTATTAGAAGAAGACTTGCAATATAAAATTATATCTCCTACCAAGTCTAAGATAGCAAAAGTATATGCATTTCCACATATAGAGAAATATTGTATATAACCTAATGGAGATCTTAGAGATTCATATCCTATGGGAAGAAGCCTCCTTAATTAATAGGGATTTATTTGTATATTTGAACAATTGGATGTGAATAAAACATGATATCACACCCATGAGGATGGTCCATATTGAGGATAAATAAACTAAACAATATTTGGGTACTTCTAATTTGGATACATTCTTGATTAAATTTCATGAATATGTTCCCAAGAGGATATTAGGGTGATGGAACTAAATTACACATTAAAGAGGATAAAGATACATGGTTTTTAGTACATATAATAAATAACCTTAAATTGAGTGAATAAATAGGTATGATGTGTGTAATATTTACATAACCACCTAGATTGACTAAAACATGACCAAGTTATTGTCTAAATCAATTCCCAAAAATATACATTTAGGAATGTATTGGTATATGGAAGCCAAAAAATTTTTATACAAAATGGTGGGTCCATGTCTTTTAAGAAAAATCATTCCATTACATATGACATGGTAATATCACAAGGAATGAAGAAGATAAACACGCACTTGGAGATAGGTGCAAGAATACTTTATTAAAATCTTCATATTTTACAACAATATCCTATGGTGAATGCAACAATGAAAAAGGTCAAAAATTTCCTTTGCTATGGTGTACTATAAATGTGGAAGTAGGAGATGAGTTTAAATATATATAACAGGTGAATTAGGGTAATTGGAAAACTAAAACTAACATGAATGAAATAACCGTGAAAGGTAACAATATGAAAATAGAAGTATGTTATAGAATCGAATATTGTAAGGAATAATTCGGTAAATAAATAATGAAGAAGATATGGAGCATACAATAATGTTTGAACTGAAACATATTATTGTCATGTTACATGTCTAACATGTAAGATTTGAAATCTCGGTCATGACAACCAAGCCCACACTTAAAAAAATCATCCTCACATTGTAAACCCTTCTTCCAACCAACCTATTAACTATGTCACCCTCATTTTGACCGAGAAGAAATTTATCTCATGGTTATATGTTTGTGTCATGTGAAAGGAATTATACCTATTCTGACTTATGATGTTATTGAGACTTGAGGTGGAGTAGTTGTTCGTGTAGTCATAAAAAAGGATTATTAAATAGCCATTTTACAAAGAAAAGAATACCCTCCAAATAGGGTAAATTTTAAGAGCCCCCTAAAAAAGCATAGATATTACTTGGATAATTTCTAAAATTGAGTTTCAAAATATTAAAGAATTCCAGAAATTAATAGGAAATATTTTCGGTCAACAACGAATTATCGGTCGGTAGCATAATGAATCCATATGGTAACATTACATTTTCAACGATAACAAATTTATTTATTTTTCGTATGGTAAAGGTGATTTTAATATTAAAATATGGATATTATTGTAAATTATAGGAGAATAAACCCAAAAATTAACTTGTACCCAAAAACTTAAAGAAAAATAGCAAGCAACCTAACACCTCAAAATTAGCCAAATCTAAATTTCAAAAACCCAAATATTTGTGAATTAACAAAGATTAGCCAATAAAATTTACACTACCTCCAAAGAATGATTTATAGGTATCAATCCATCTGATATTTTAAAAGAAGAGTATAAATATATCCATGATATTTTTAAAGTGTTTTGTGGGGTCATGTGGTTACAAGAGTCATTCAAGAAAACCAAGGTCATTATGAGTGTATGGAATGATAGCTTCAACAAAGAAAGTGGAATCGTCCTAAATATTATGGGAGTTATGGGAGGATTTGGAACCTAAAAACTAGGAAATTGAAATATATAAAAATTATCCACATGTTAGATACATCATTTTTGGTCCAAGTCTTCAAAATATTCCATAATATCCCAATTCATTATAGCCGCCCTTTGAGTTAAAAGAGTGACTAGGCCTAATAATAAAATTTCATGAAGAATTGGCCATTGGAAATGGTTGGAATAATCTTATAAGGTTTTTGGATTCCAAATCATATATTTTTCCTCCTGATCCAAATCATATATTTTTCCTCCTAACTCCTTGTCTTGCTCCTAAGGAATAAAAAGTACTTTTGGTGTTCTAAATTCAAGTTGGCATGATGACATCAATAAGGTTTACAAGATCGAGCACACTTTTTAAACTCATATGTCCATTTTCCCTTATCCCATGTTATAAGGAGATATTTGGGACACAAAATTGTACCCCTATCAAGCATTTTTTTTCTTCACTTAAGACTTACAACTTGCTCCCTAGGTCACTCCACAAGCCAAAATCATGACTGTAGGTACCCATGGAACATTTTTTATCCTTGTATATCCATTTTACCTTGTACCATGGTGAAAGGGGATAGAATGGACACCAAATTTCACCCATCACTTGTTTGGTTTTTTTCCATCACTTAAACACTTACAACTTGTTGTTAGGAAGGCTTAAACTTGGTCTTAGTTCACCTTATCCCTTCGTCATGTGCGCAGAGGCCACCATGACACATTTTGAGAATCAATTTTACATTTCCCATTTTAATAATAGATGAGGGGATATAAGGGACATTAAAATTTTCTCTTCCCTCCTTAGTTATCTTGTGGTCACATCCAGGACAAAGTTACAACTCCCGAGACCTTGATTTAAACTTCTTCCATCGCATTCTTAGATCTCCACATTATGCCACTTATTAAAATCCTATGAAAACTGAACTTTTATTTCCCATATTCCCCTCTCCTCTTATTACCTCTATTTTAGGGTGTAAATCCACCTCTAACCCACAACTAAACTTGATTTTCCTATTTGGGTTAAACATAAGTTAAAGTTCTTAAGAACGGTAAATGGCTAAATACAACACTTAGGCCATTTTTATTCATTGAAAATTTCAATTTTTCCCTCCCAAACTCATCTCCATGCTGTTATGCCTTTGAAAAGTTTTCCAGACACCTTCATACCTAAAAATGGAAAGTTTCTCATATCTCCAAAACCCCTTATCTAATTTCCATTATATTTTAACAGTAACCCCTTCTAAAAAATTCCATTATGTTTATCCCAACCTTTCATCCATTAATGTCCTATAAAATTTTTAATAATCGAATAAAATTTTAGCCACCGTACTTACCTTTTAATATCTACAGAGTTATGGCAATTGAAAAACCTCTAAAAATAGAGTAAAGGATCCCAAGAAAAAACCTAAACTTTCGAGACTGATTTCATTCCATTCTTACATCAGGAGGTACACTTTCTAAAAATAGTAAGTTTTGACAAATCCTCTTAGTCTAAAAATAGTATGTTCTAGAAACATAAAAATTTCAGTATCATCACCACTCCTTGCAATTCAAAAAAACTAAAAGTGATAATTTATGTAAGTTACTAAAACTAAACATCCTTGATTATGAAGTACTAAAAATAGTAAGTTTTAGGATCATGGTCAAAGTGTCCATACTCATTCATCTCCATTTCATATCACTAGCCTTCATCACCATATAGTTAGAATACTTAAGTTTAAATTAACTTTAAAATTCAAACACTGAGTATCCTAATGTGGGTGACAATAAGTGAAAACCATGATGATGCAAAGGATAATATTTTCTCAAGTGGGAATTTCAAATTTGGCAAGGTCATCTTTACAAGGTTTAACATTTGTTTCATGGCTCAAGAAGGAAAGGAATCCCTCCTAGACCCATAAAACTTAGTCTAGAGGTAAATTATATAATTTATTATGGGATGTAAGAGACGATTATTGAATTCATCGTAGTGATCCTATAAAGGGATAATCATGATAGGGGTATGCAAGAAGTTATCTAAAATTCACATAGTGTGGATCTCATGGCGATCTTACATCACTTAATCAATGTTTTTGATTATGTTCTCATGAAGCCAAAAAAGGAGGTTACACTCACCATGTCTTGGTATAGCAAAGAGGTGGAAGGAAAGAAATTCTTGGAGAATTCCTATAGTGTCACGATCGAGCAAGAGCTCCTCATGATCAAAATATTCCTGATATCTAGATTTTCATTTCTCTCTTCTTATTTCTCTTCTTCTCTCTCATCCTTCTCTCTCTACATTATAGTTCTTTATTCGAATGTACATTTTTTATTTTTGTCATATTCAATGAAATTTTAATTTGCACTTTATAAAATTTACTTTTTCATAAATAATAAAAGGACTTAATTTCATTCTTAATAGAATGTGAAAGGTCACAAGTGGTGGGAAAATGAAAATTCACCATGGTGGAGATGAAGAGACATCATTGTCAAAGCTATAAATGGGATGCATTCTCCATTCTAAGGGTTTGATAGCTTTTGTTTTCATACTCTAATAAAGAATCCATTTATTCTATTTTTTTGTTTATGTCCTTTTCTTTCCTACTTTCAACTTTGTAATCATTGTAATGTTGAATAACCTAGAAAGAGATTTGTATATTTGAGGAATAAATAAATTGAACTTTGTTATAATCGAATGGATTGGGGGATGAATTAGTCTTATAATAATTTCAATTCATTTTCCATGTCATACATTAACATTCAAATTAGTCACTCAACACGTGTAACCATTAGGGGCTTATTATATGTGCAATATTATATCATAAGAACGTGAAAAAGGATACACAACACATGAACACCATATGTAAGTGGGAAGGGGAAGAAAAACATGAAAAAATCTTCGTATATTTCTCAAAATGAAGGACTTGAAAAATATTACACATCATGAAATATTTCTTTAGTGAGGCACAAACCCCACAAGGAGCACTAACCCTTATTTTAGTAGATGGCCAATCCTACAAGAAGGCTACAACCTAATAAGGTGATCAAGAAACGAAATAAACCACATTAAATGGATGGCCACTGAAGATATGTTTCTCACACAACTAATAGTGATCCAAATTCAGATCTTCTCTCACAAAACCCTCTTCAAACAAGATCTTCCTTCATCTCGCTCAAATCTGACCTTCTCTTGCTGATTTATTATAATGACCTTACATACCTACTCTTAAATATTTCTCAGTCTTCATAAATATCCTCATCTCTTTCATTAACCTATATTCACTTCTCTTCTTCCTCCTTTCACTTGCTCACAACCCCATTGTCACAACAACTAGTTCAAATAATCAAATATAACATACTTTTATACATGACACTAGATCATAAATTCTCCTAGGTCAGTTATGACCATATATGTAAGTCATCCCAACAAAACAATACATCAATAACATCATATAAAGCATCTCAAAAGAACCAAGTAGGTTGGCAGGGGTCACACCAACAAGAACAAACTCAAATCATCTCAAGTATGCCTAAAGCAATATCTTCACACCAACAAATGTACCAATAGATCCAAAGTTCTCTAGAAAATTTTTAATGGAACAAAAGGATCCAAAAAACTCAAGAAAAATTCCTCAAGCATCACCAATAAGAATAATAAGTAATGAAACATTCATCCACACCATGAAACTCTAAAAGTTGCAAGAAAGCACAACTAGGTATTCAAGCACCCAAAATTTAGTCCCATAAAATGAATGAGTTCACATATAAATAATCATCATCAAGGATAAAGTAGTATACTATTGGAAATATCTCTAAATATACTTTATGTAAGAACTCACTTCAAGCTCCAACTCATAGTGAAAGGACTCCAACCAAGACAATCTATGAAACTACTCAAAATTGCCAAACTAGACTCCAGAACCAGTCAAGTGAGAGAAACATGATTCATCACCTCCAAAACCACTTCCAATCATAACCAATACATGGAAATTCCAATTGAGGTCTTGAAAATACCTTCAAGAACTAACATGCATAGCTCATGTGGAGAAAACTCATCCAACCAAACATGTTCCTTTAATCCTTCTTGAGATGCCTGATAGGGCTAATTAGGACACTAGGGTTTCTACATGAAACCCCTTCATATGATTAAAAAAAGGCTCCAACACATCATGTCAGTGTCTACATTATATTCAAGATCAACAAATACTACTACAACATGCAAAATGAGCAAACTTATCTCAAACCTCTATGACTATCTTTTAGCCCTTAAGGACAAAATAAGTAAGGAAAATTTGGAGACCTATGTCTTCCATTTTATCCACTAAATAATCCTAAAAATTTCATGGCCATTTAGAGAAACTGCCAAGGATTGTGGAATAGTTTAGTTTTCATCCTGGAACTTCCATCTTATCCCTAAAACTACAAATCTCCACAAAACTAGGGTGTTTATCTCACTTCCCAGAATAACTAGATCATGAAACTTATGAAAAAATGAGATATACAAATTATTTACACCCATAAGTCATTAAACCAGTTTTATCAATTCATTTGGATCTCAAACAATTCATCTTTCTGAATTTGCACTAATATGAGGGTTTTTGCTAGGGTTTTGACCAACTTGTCTTCTTAACGATTGTTCATAAAAGTATGACAATCAAATCATCCCATTGTGTTTGAATTTTTTTAGATAAATGAAAAATAATCCTCAAAATCCTCAAGGTACCATGTAGAATGTGTGTGAGTGGGTGAGAAAAACAAGATACCATATTGAGCTTGATTTTGCATCTATAGGACTCGGTTTTACCAAAAAATTCATATCTTGAGAAAATATCTTCATTTTGACCTGAAACTTTACCCACAACACCATTTCTATCTCATATAACTAACATAGGTCTCATTCTTTTCGAATACTTATGAATCTCTCTAGCCATTAAGACTTACATGTTGGTTATTGACTACTCTTCACTATCTTTCTTCTTAAGGACCTCGAAACATCATCAAACCTCTAAGAACTAACATGATACTCATCATATACATGTTATGAAACATAATATCTCATTTCCCATGCTTTTACAAGACTTCCCTACTCCATTTCTCATGATAATCCACCATGTACCATGTACTAGGTTTAGGAATAAGCCTAGAATGACCCGATCAATCCATACAACTCATGAAATGACCATGATGACCACATAAAGCCATATTAACACCTCTCACATGACATAAAAACCTTTCTTGACCTATGAAGACATTTGGAACTCATACCATTACCATCCATGTTTTCACCATGCCTAGAACCATGTCTAGACATCGTAACAACTTCACCAAAACTAGATACTACCAATCAACCTTCAAACTTGACCTTGATTGACACCACATGGAGACTCATATGCAACCTATACTCCATTTTCCATCAATGTCCTTTTAAATCAATGAAAACCTAAGACACAATGGCTAAAAATCTCCCCCTTTTTCATTAATGGCAACCACGAATGCAAACACACCTAGAAGACATATTTTCCATGTTTCTAATGCTACTCTTCCCATTTTAAATCAATGATAAAGGAAAAATGACAAATATACATGGAAAAATACAAATCATAATGAAAAAATGCAAATGGAAAACTTACTTTCTTAAAATACTCCCCTTGAACTATACTTTTCTCCTTATCTACTACATCAACAATAGGATCCATGGACCTAATGAATAATTACAAAAATGGCTCCCCAGAGCAGATAACTACCATACATTTACTTCAAACTTGTCATACACCTTCCTCTAGGATATTTTCATGCTTGAAGACACAAGATTTTCCTCCAATACTACATTTACAAATTTTAGGACTAGGATCCCTAAAGCACTCTTTCACCCAAAATGCCAAATTTATCTCTCCAATATGATCATACTAAGAATATGAATGACCATATAGGTTCTCCCCTTGTTTTTATATCATTAAGATGTCATTTTTAAAGAAACCATAAAATCACATATAGTGAGACATTGTCCTAAAATGGGTCACCTAAATGTCTCAATCTGAATTAATTCTTCATTGTTCTTATCCTTGTTTACATTCTATCCCAACCGCTTAAGCTTTGAAAAGTTATTCCTCTCAATGTACTTCCATTCATTCAATCTTAGACATCTTAGTCATCCATTTGAAGATAAATATCGCCTTATTATATTTTCATAGTGTAGAAACCAAAATTGGGTCACACCGCCCTTGGTCCCCTTTCGAACAGCCTAACTTAAACACTTTTACCTAACCATGACCCTTACATCACACATTAATATTAATTTAATCAATTTAATTAAATTAATACTCATCCTCACTTTATTGATTATAAAATTATCTTAATTAAACCAATTTCCACCTCACCTAGACACCTCATTATAAACCTATTTTATAATCTATCTACTCACCATAACTAACTAAGACTTAGTTTAACCCTAAAAATCAATGCCTATTATTCCTCTAACCACATTCACTCTCATTAAAAGATAACGTCTATTTTGATTCGTGATAAATGGATATACCTGGCCCAAATGATTGCAAGATCTATCATTTTTAGTAAACCTAGGGAATCCCACCTTAACCGACGCTGGTTATCCCAAAACTGATGCTGGTCAACTAGGAACCGTCGTCAGTTACCATATAACCATTTTGGTAACCTTGTTTGAAAGATTGGCCAAATTCTCAAATTTTGGAGAAAAAGGATATCTGCATGCAAGAAAGAACTAGAGCTATTTCACACATCCAAGCAACCATAACCAACATCAAGATAGATCCAAAGGTATCACTCTCATAGTAGCATTCCAGGAAGCACCACCATGGCACCAAGCTCCATCCCACCGATCAATCATCACCACCACCCAGCCATTGGACTGAAACATTGGTAAGTTCATTTATCACTTGTGTCATTTCATCCTTGTTCTATTTTAAAGTTTTTCTTCATCTCTGTTATCATTTTCTATTAGCATCTCCATTCCCCCACCATTCACTTTCCTATAAACTCAACCTTTCACCACCATACCATTTGATCACCTATACATGACCTTTATACATATCTCGAGTGTTCCTAAAATCCCCACGCACCTAAAAATTCCCTTTTTATCTTTATCTAACCTCAAAAAATTTCCATAATCAGGTCTTATTGAGTTCCTATCATCCCTACCTTACCAACGCCGGTTACCCAAGACCGCCATTAGTTTTCTCTAAATAGTCATCGATTATATCCGATCGATACCAGTCTCTATGTTTTGGCCATCCTATCAATAAAAAAGCTAAGAACCTTCACCCAAATAGCCTAAGTGACCCGAGAACCTAGCCCTAACTAGTATTAGAACTCGACCAACTACCCCACCTCCGGATCTGATCATAGCCTTTTCTCATTATGTTAGACTTGCTTATTGTATTTAGATGAGATACCTAAATCATATCATTACATGAGGGATTATATTTACTTACGCAGCTTTCTTACATTAAATTTTATTTAAAAGTGGCTTGACTACCACCAAGGAAGTATCACACTTCCTGGATCTAGCACACGCTAGGAAGCCCACAGACATATATTATTTAATCCTCTTATTGTGGTCTTGTTTCATATTTTAGGTAGTTCCTCCTAGCCAAAAGGAAGCTCTCACTATCAAAGCAATGGATTGAGAAGTCGAACGCACACACAACATTCAAACCAACCATTGTAACATGTATTCCTCCTTGTCCCACACCCTTATCTTTTTCATCTAAAAACTTAAAGAAAACAGTGAAACATTTTGGCACGCCCAGTGGGACCCTCTCTTGGGTTCATTGAAATTTATTCATATAGGGAAAACATTTCGTGTGTGTTTCTTTCATTTCAAAAATTACACATTTAATCTTCTCCCTAGTAATATTCCTTTCTTCTAATTGTCTAAACAAAATTTGTCATTTGGGGCTTAAAATGAACCACTTCTTCTTTCTTGCATTGCATTAGTGAAAAAGCATCCCTCTTCCTATTCATCATTTTCTACATCAAATATCATATTTCAATTTGGGTATTAAAACACTTGCATTACATTCTAATTTTTTGTATTGTAAATCACATTAAAAATGAGGGAAACCTATACATTGGAAGTCATGCCTAGCTAATGGTTGACACAATTGAACAGTAAAAACACTTGCTTCTATCTCTTTCTCTTACCAAATTGTAAAAAAAATTGAATATACACACCTTCTTAAATGACATCTTACCTGGTAATGCCTGTCAATGATCACATGATTAGAGGATTGACAAGTAATCCGCACCTAGTTATCTCTGTCCCAAGATTCCCCATCGAGAGGAAGGATCACCTCGCCATAACATAACTCAAACCTCACCCTCTAGATTT
The DNA here is from genome assembly GCA_018340775.1 of Taxus wallichiana var. yunnanensis. Classification (NCBI taxonomy): domain Eukaryota; kingdom Viridiplantae; phylum Streptophyta; class Pinopsida; order Cupressales; family Taxaceae; genus Taxus; species Taxus wallichiana. The sequence goes on from CM031240.1 coordinate 624,298,487, forward strand.
CCTTTTTCGTAGGACGCCTTCCCAACCAATTTTTTTCTAAATTCATGTGTCAGTCATAAATAGCATAAGCTACAACAAATATAAAATTCACTTTAGGACAACATGTTTTCATAGCTTTGTGCTTGAATTGTGTTTTGAGGTGAGAGGATACATTTTCTTCATCTTTCTTTTTCCTTTCACACTCTACCATCATAGTCAGAGTATTTTGACTTTCTTTGAGTGTGTCAGGGCATCATCCTATCATACCCAAGCTTCTAGGTTAATTCTTCATACAATCTAAATTCACAACACCTCATTTTTCTTCATTATTCATATTTCATAGTAACTGACATCAGTCCCAAGACCATCGTCGGTTTACATCTAACCGGAATTGGTTTACCAAACTGATATTGGTTCCTTGTTTTGTTGGATCAGTTTATCCAGAGAACACTCATCTCACCTTCTTTTCTGTCTAAAAGTTTCTCTATGTCACCATACTCTCTATATTCTACTAATAGTCTTGCAATACAGTCTCCTTGTCTAATACTCACTATTTTCCGCTTTATTTGTTGAAACATATATTATTCACATGAATCGACATTGGTCATACCTTAACTGAATTGGTTCTTGAAACTAGCATCGGTCACCCTATTTTGATTTTAATCAAAATACTTACCCAAGTTTCCCCTTAAAATATATTTGGTCTCATCTCTTCTATCCCCTGTCATTTATAGAGTAAAGTTCACTTGATTTACATTGATTCACATGGTTTGAATTGCATCCAAACTAATGCCCCGTGTTTCACACTATCCGTTAGCCACTCCCACCTAGTCCATCACCGCCATCCATTCTTTCACCTATGGATCCGACTCAACTTATCCCCATCGCCACTAGTGACGAGGAGTTTACAAGACTCCTTGACCAGAATCCCACTTCCCTCCAATACTACCTCACTCATTCTTCCACCTAGGATTCCTTAGGAAAATTAATATATGACATGCCCATATCTATCCCTCCGGCTCTATCCCCCACTTCTATGTCAGCTAGCACCAATTCAATGCTACCATCATCCACTTTATCACCTGTGGTGTCTCAACTAAATCCCACAACCGCTATAACCACAACATCTACGTCATCAATCACACCCGTGACATTGATTGTCCCTCTGATAGTCCCTATGAATCTAGCTCCATCTGCACCAGCTACTTCCCATATACTGCTACATCACTACCACCTCCGGTGTTGAAAACTTACACCCCTTTCCAAAACCTCACCTTTCCATCCCACAATCCTTACCCCTGATCTCCACTAGATTTGTTATGACTACCCCACCCATATACACATACTACCAACAACCTCGACCTCATCTATTGGTTATATTGGTTATGTGCCACCCACATCTATTCCTCCTATGTAGTTCTCATACTTAGTGCCACCATACACCAACATACTACCTACCTCACACACTCAACATCAACCCCCTTTTTCTACAGGGGAACCCATTCATCCCAACCTACAAATGACCTCATTAAAATGATGATGGATTAAATACAGACCTTAGAAGCATATGTTTCTAGATCCCGTAATTCTTTAACATATGATGAAATCGATAATGATCCTATATATCCATCTATTACCATTCGTCCTTACCCAGTGCATTGGGAAATTCCTAAATTCAATCACTTAAATAGTAAAGAAGACCCACAACAACACTTGTGGTCATTTAAACATGGGTGTTACCTAATCACCAAAGATGATGCTTTACTCCTACAAACTTTACTAATGTCCTGATAGGACCAACATTAGATTAATATAGTGGACTAGCTCGACATTCCATTTATTCCTTTAATCAAGTAGCCTAAGCTTCCCTAGATCATTTTTCAATCAATGTTACCAAGAGAGTCATCATGACTGATCTCTATTTAACTCGGCATTACGAAGACAAATCTATCACAAATTTTGTTGCCTGCTGGTAGAGTCTTATTAACTAATTGACATTCCAACTACCTTAGATTGAACTTATTGAGTTGTTCACTAGATCTTATACACAACACATATCACCAAATCTATAATTCCAAACCTTCCAAACCTTTGATGAAGTGTTCACCATGGCTCAAAACTAGAAATTTGTGCCATTTAAGAAAATAAAATCCAATTACAGAACAAGAACACCCCATTCAAATCCAATGATTATTATTCATATTCAAAACACAATATTCCTCAAGGCGGGTCCACCTCATCCTTGTAATCAGGCTCAATCTTCTTCCAATCTTTCTCCTATTTAGGATTTTCAGTTTCGGTAGGAGCAGCGGAAGTACACTTCGATTGAAGATCCCTATTCTTTGGTCTTGGAAAAACTTATTAAAGCTAGAGCCTTTATAGTTCCTCTCATAAAACATCATACAAGTTTTGACCCCACTTTTCCTATGCCCGCATGGTATAAAGAACACGACTCTTTTGTAATTACCATCGCATTAAAGGACATAAGGATGGTAAGCGCATAAATTTTAAAAACATTGTTCAAGAGATGATAGACAATGGAGACCTTGTCATGGACAACCTAAATGCACTAACAAATCAGAATTTTAACATCTTCAAAAATCCATTCCCTAATCATAAACCATCGTCTAATAAAATTAAAAACCACCCTTCATCCAACGACACACATCATCTCATGAGGTTCACGTATTTTTGATATCCTACCAACTGTTCCTCAAAACCTACCTACTTCATCTATTGAGGAAATATTGGCATGAGCTCCTCCACCCATAGAGGAGCATACCTCTTCTACTCCTCCACCCACAGAGGATTCCCCCTCTTCTACCCTTTCTCTCACAAAGGAATCCACACTTTCTACCGATGTCATGTTATATGTCTGCTTCCCAACTTTCTAAACCGTCAAAAATTGTTATTCTCCCATCCACAAGAGAATCATCATCTCCTTCTCCTCCAATGAGATTAAATTCTACCTCACCCAACCTATTATCTATCCTACCCATGGGAGATGCTTCAGACATGTCACTACCTGTCAAGGATAGTTCTCCCCTAGCATCCTAGAACCCTATTGACATGATCTCAACTCTTTTACCTATAGAATCTGAGGCTAGCCAATTCCTATCTCATAGACATATTTTATAGGGATTGCTACCCAACCCACTCCATCATCTTCTTCAGTAATCCCATTTTCATGGTTGGTCGATCATTTTACGCTCTGGGGACGTCTTCGGCTCCTGTTTTGACCCAAATGCAAATGTTTCCTGAAGATACTTCCATGATCTACCCAAAGGTATTTTTGGAAACCAAAACTACACTAACCATGCCAATTGAAACAAATTCCTCTTCATCATCCCTACTTCCATCCAAACTTCTACCCATCACTACAACTATTCCCAAACCTAAAAACCTACCCACACTTATCTCCTCTCCTATATCTAGACCCATCACTACTTTGGGTGTTATGTTGACATCAAGCCTTACTCACCCACCTGTCAGATTGGACTTAGCCACATCTTCCAAATTCCGCAAGTAGCATTATCCTCTCGCTTAAAAATAAAACCCAACCCTCTGGGCCGTGTACACTAGTCTCTTCTACTACACCATTATCACCCCCTTCCCGTCCATCCTAGGGTCTCATCCATCAACCTTAACCAAACAATCTCACACCTAAATCTAGTCAAAAGATAAACAACCTACTACTACATCACGAGCCTTTGTTACACCTCATTCACCCAAAAACCAAGCTCCCTCACCCTCACTCGTGCACTTCTTTCCACCTATACCTCCACCAGTTACTATAACCCCAACCTTGCCTATACAACTTCAACCAATGCCGCCTACCCAACCTCTACCAACCACCTCCATCAAAACTTAGTTTCCCAATGGGTAACCCATCCTCTTCCACCATATTTTTCCCTTCTTCATCTTGTACTCCCATGTCACCTTTACCCAAGAAGGTGTAACTCAAAGCTAAGAATCTGCTACCCTCTACTAAGGTACTTAAGCCAACCAAACCTTCCATTGCCAGCTCTTCTACCCCATTTTTACCCAAATAGATTCCAACAAGACTTAAGACCACTCCACATACCAAACTAGTAAACCAACCCATTCCCCCTCCTATAAAGCCTCTTCCTTCACAACCAGACCACACTGCACCCAAACCCACACTCATCGCCCATTGTGATCCGTTAGTGGATCTTACACCAAAATTTTTACCAATCTCTTGGAGACTTCTTTCATCAGATTACCACCACTACGACCTTATAATCCTCTAAAACCCAAACCAAAATGGTTTGATGAAACCAATAGTTGTTCCTCTCATCGTATGCCGAGGATATGATGTTGAAAATTGTAAGGCTTTGAAGACTGTTCTTCTTCAACTTTGTCCTCTTGAACAAAATTTTGACAATGAGGACCTTCTTGATGAGGACCATGCTCCACTGTCACCTTTCACCATACATCATCATCCTTTACCCATTCGGTGATCTCGTATCTCCACCCCACAACCATTTTTTCCAACTCCAAAATTTGAGATCAACATAGTACAGTATTAGAGAGTTTTCCAAACCACCACCCAAATGTCAATGCATCCTACTCATTTCACAAGGATCTTATCCACCACTAGGATTTTTCCCCTCATGCCATTATACCTTTCATGACACATCCTCTCTATCCACCTCCCCTCGAGATTAACATGCTTCACATTACTACCCGCGCTCGTAAATACAAAGGAAAAGAAAAAGTGAATAGCCCATCAACCAACCCTATACCCAATATACCATATACACCCACTCCCAAAACCACCATCCGTAGACCTACATACCCTATCTTTGTGGGTCACCCATCGCGCAATGATGATAAAATAATTACATCAGTCTCCTCTAAGATGTATTTGTATGATCTCGTCTATAATTCTGAATCACACAAACAAGCCCTTATCGAGGTTTTACAATCCATTGAAGTTCTACCCAATGACCCCACACCATTGGCCTCAATTATCACCCCTCACTATGTGGCCTTGATAACAAAATCAGATCTTCCTTCTACCCCCATGACCCCTCCTCACGTCACCACCCTCAACTTCTCTAAATAGGATATTGTACCTTTCCAAATCGATGACCCCGATCCCGCCTATTCATTTTTATCTATATTGATAACATAAGCATACGACATGTTATGATTGATGGTGGTGCTAGCATTAACATCATATCCTCCCACACATACCATCAAATGCATATTCCTTCTAAATATATGCATAATAACCCAATTATGTTACACTTCGTAATGATGCCATCACCTCCACCCTTAGCACTATTATCCTTCATGTTTGTGTAGGCCCTCGCATTATCCCAGAACTATTCTATGTCTTAGAGGGGGAGTTCCAATATAACATATTGCTCAGAAGACCCTAGATTTGTGTCATGGGTTGTGTCCCTTCAACTTTACACCGCTATGTAAAATTCGAGCATGAAGGACATAATTACACCATCCCCACTGACCCATCACCATTCAAGACATGTAACATGTTGTACCAACCCAATGATGTACTTGTACCAATCAAGGCATCTATCACTACCCCCACTTCACCTTCACCCATAAGCCCATCCACCAAGGCTGCCACTGCCTCTCCCACATCTAACCCTACTATTCCTACTGCCACCGTAGCCTCTACAGCTAACTCATCTGCTTCCCAATCATCTAGTGAGTCATCTATCCCCACTACCCACATATCGACTACTGATCCCTTAGAAGGTTTTTTTCAATGCCTCACTCTAGGAGAGTACCACCTATATAATATCGACACATTCCTCACCCCGCAAGAGTATGGGAACCTGCGTCAGCACCCTAGTTATGACTACCACATAGGTGAGGTTTTTCCTTATGGTCCTCCCCACCTTTGCACTAATCTAATGTATGGGGGACTTGATATTTCCACTTATTCACCCAAACCTCCATCCCAAACATTACTTACTAATCGAAACTTCACTCACACTTTCCTCCACTGTTACACATGAAAAGGATTTGGCTTCGCTTTTACGAACAGGCCACCATCACTGTCATCTCTTGTACCACTTGTTAACACAATAACCGAAGTGGCATTGGCTTTGATGCACCACCTTCCAAGAAGGATCAAATTGACCTCATTGAGGAAGACAAACCTTCTCCACCTCAATCACCCACATCACCATCTTCACCCATATAGTCCATAGATCCCGAATCTATTCCTCCTAAATTTATTTTTGTAAATACAATTTCCCAATGACCTCTAATCTATCAACGCAACGGAAAGGCTCCTATTCTCTCCCATTTCGTATCTTGACATGATCGATGATGATACAACTTCTATTAACATCATTCAATGTTAGGATGATGAGTCCATTCTCACCTACCTTGGTGTGGAAGACTCTTATATTCACTAGTTGTTACCCTATGAGATGCAAACCATGTTGAATGAATCAACTATCAAAATCAACACTAATACTTAGGATGACCTGCACATTCTAAAGATAGGCCAATCTTTAGATTCTACTAAACAAGAAGCTTTTTCCTCTTTCCTTCGGAAGAAATGCTTTTTCCTGGTCCTATGCTGATATGCCTAGTATTGACCCTAAAATCATGGTCCATAATATCATAACCATTCCTGATGCCAAACCCATCAAACAAAAGTTACGAAAAATGCATCCTTACATTGCTCTTTTGGTCAAAGAAGAGCTTCAACACCTTCTCTCAGTTTCCTTCATCCTACCCATTGACTATCCCCAATGGATTTCTAACATCATTCCTATCACAAAGGTGACATGAGGACTCCATATTTTCACGGACTTCTATGACCTCAACCTAGCTTCTCCCAAAGATGATTTTCCATTACCAGGAATTGACCAACTAGTTGATCTCACCACCGGCCATGAAATGTTATCACTCATGGATGGTTTCTCGTAATAATCAAATATTACTTACTCCAGAAGATCAACACAAGACTACCTTCATCACCCCTTAGGGGACCTTACATTATCAAATCATGCCATTTGGCCTTTAAAACACGGCGATACATACCAATGCACCATGACTTAAATCTTTCATGACATAATGCATCGCATATTTAAATAGATAATATTCTTTCCAAATCCAAACATCAAGCTGAACACCTGACCATCCTTAAGGTCATCTTTGACCACCTCATCAAGTATTGTGTTTGTCTTCAACCAAAGAAGTGTGTCTTTACGACACTTTTAGGAAAACTCCTTGGTTTCATCATTTCTTTGCATGGCATAGAATTCAATATTGTTAAAGTAAAGGCTATTCTATAAATGCCTCCGCTTACTAATCTCCATAAAATTTGAAGCCTAGAAGGTAAGTTGTAATCCATTCATTGTTTTATCTTGCAACTTTCCGATCATTGTCAACCATTTCATTATCTTCTCATGAAGAAAATTTCATTGAAATGGGATAGTGAATGCCATAAAGCCTTGAAGCCTTAAAACAATACCTTCTTCAACCAATAGTGCTCATTCCTCCTAAGGATGATTGATTTTTTTACCTATATATTTCCAACACTGACCATTCTTTAGGTGTCATGCTTGCTCATCGTGATGAGAAACACATAGAGAAAGTGGTTTATTACATAATTCGTACCCTTCTGGACTATGAAACTAGATACACCCACACCAAAAAACTCTTTTTAGCCTTAGTTTTCATTGGCACTAATCTCTATTGCCATTACCTGCTCAACCAAAAACCTTTTTGTTACCAATAATTACCACTTACACTATATGTATACCAAACCCTATCAACATCAACGTGTCACATGTTGGCTTATGCTTCTTACTCGACCTTAACCTCGAATTCATTCATCAAAAGTCCATCAAGGGCCAAGCTATCAGCGACCAACTAGCGAGACACACCTCTTTCCAAGAATCAACTCTCTAACTTTGATTTCCCGAGACAAATCCATAGCTACCCTCTCCCTAAACAAACCCATTTACCAAATGACACTCTTCTTCAATGGTGCAAAGTGTCGGCGTGGAGGTGGGGTCAATATTACCCTCATCCCTCTTGAGGGTGAACCTATGCCTTTTTTTTTTTTTCAAACTAGATTTTGATTATACAAACAATATTGCTAAATATGAATCACTCGTATTAGGTCTCTAGGATGCTTATGCCTTAGATGTTAAGTCAATCAATATCTTTGGTGATTCCCAATTGGTTGTAAACCAAGTCAATGGTATATACCAGTGTTGTAATGAGATCCTTCAAAAGTATAAACATCATGTAGATATAATTTTGACCACCTTTAACCGTTACAAACTTCAAACCACCCCACATTCTACCAATAAATTTATGGATACCATGGCTTGCTTGGCTTCTCAGATACCCGTTTTCCCGCCAACTCTAAAATCTTTGTCACAATACAAAGGTTGTAATCACCCTCTTATTTACCTCATGAGGTCTACTCCGTTGGAACCGTTGCACCTAACCCATGTGAACTTTGGTATAAGTAATTTGTAGACTATATTTCCTTTCCATTCTACCCACCGATCTTACTCGTAATGGACAACATGCCTTTCTTAAATATGTATCGCATTATGTCATCATGGGTGGTCTCCTTTATAAGTGTATCTTCGACAGTATTCTCTTATGATGCCTTACAAGTTCTTGAATTCCCTACACCATCAATGAAGTCCACAATGGAATTTACGGAGGTCATTTTATAGGTTTAATCTGTCAAAAATGCATTCTTCACCTTGGATATTATTCGCCAACCCTAAATTTTGATTGTTGTGACTATGTCAAATGTTGTGTGAAATGCCAATAACATGCTAATATTCATCACACACCTAGTCATACCTTGCAGTCGCATGAGACCTTTGGCCTTTCTCTCAATGGGGCTTGGATATTGTTGGCGAGATCAATCCCCATTCTTCACAACACCACCAATGGATTATAACCACTACTAAATATTATACTAAATGGGTAGAATCCATTCCCCTCATTTCTACAAAAGCTAAGAAAATATGTGAATTCATCAACCATCACATCATTTGTCACTTTGGTGTTCCTCACCACCTCATCATTAATAATGAAAAGCAATTCAAAAGCATAACCATATGTAAGATATGAAATTATTTTGGCATCTAGCTCAGTTTCTCATCACCTAATTACCCACAAATGAGTGGTCAAGAAGAATCAACCAATAAAACCTTGAAAAAAATCTTATGAAAGTATTTGACCATACTTGGTAAAGATTGGCATTCACACATTCCTTTTTCCTTGTGGGCTTATTGTACTAGTATTCGCACTTGAATATTACCACACCTTTTCTCTCGGTCTACGTACCAAGGTTGTCTTACCTTTTGAAGTCCGTATTCCATCTCTCGCATCTCACCATAAGACATGCTCAATGACGATGACTTTCAGCAGGACCATTTGGTACAACTTGAGTTATTAGATGAACATCATCTAAATGCTCTTGAGCATCTCTAAATCTACCAAAAATGTATCAAACGTTCCTATGAAAAATGTGTCCACGAATGAACATTTCAGGATGGTGACACGATCCTGAAGGAAAATCCACATATAACCAAAGAAGAGAAAAGTAAATAGGGAAAATTTTGTCCTAACTGGCTTGGACCCTATATTGTTACCCATGCCTATGTATTAGGTGTTTATCGTTTGTCTTCACTTAAAGGTAAACCTGAACTTGAGCCTCTCAACACATTGCATATTTGACCATTTTATTGTTGAAATCAATTCCTATACCACTTTCTATTAGTTGATCACTCATCCCTTGAGCATTGTTCACCTTCCATATTACCCATTTTTGAGGATCCATGACTAAACAAGAATCATGTGACTACTCGTCACCTTTCAACCTCCTCTTCAATATAAGTATCACGGTTCTACTCATAATATGATACTCATGGATACTTTTTGTCTTCTTAAATATGGAATCCCATGGTCGTTCATCACTCGAAACCACCTCTTTCATAATTAACCTTTGTGTGTTATGGTCTTGTCTTCGAACAAAAACCTAATCTTCCTATATAGTCTTGTCCATGACTTAAACATCCAAAAAAAAAAAGGGATTCAACTCCTTGAGCCAAAATTCTAGTAAAATATGCCTCCTTCAAAATGGGACATCTCTTCACTCTATTTTGTCACTATAAATAGGCTTCTCCCTTAAAGGAAAACTATATAAAGTCATTGCAATAATACAATAAAAATATCCAGTAGCTTCCCATATCGATCACTTCACAATGACCTCAAGGAGATAATATACTCATCCCATATAGAGTTCCTACATTAATCAATCTATTAAAAACAAAAAAATGAAAAAATGAAGAAAATGATGAAATTTTCATCATGGACTTAACTATTTTTTATCCTGGCTTTCTTGTTAAGAAAAACATGTCGTACTAAGTTACGCTAATCCACCCACTCTCACCTCATTGCCTTTTCATCCTAATTTCCTTTCTACTCAAGGGACTTGCCACAACCGCAACATTTTGTGATCATGTGACTTTCTTCACCCTTAGAATAGTCCATTATGCAAGGCCTTTAGGGTCTTACATTCATAAGCCCATCTGGGGTATGGTAGACTCATTAGGGTTCTTATAAATTAAATGAATCTTTTGCCACCTCTTACCATTTTCCTTCCTCATTACTTATTTATTATCCTATATAGGACCAGATCATCGACACCTATATTTAAAACAACTCAACCATGCCTATGACCTAACTCACTCATGCCTATGACCTACATTCAACCATGCCTATAACCTGACTCCATCATGCCTATGACCTAAACTCAACCATGCCTAAAAATTCACCACCCATCCCCCTAATTCATCATATTCTTCCCTAGCTTATGGGAGAACTACATCAGCTTGAGGCCCCTTTTTCCTAGGCTATGTAGGAAACACTTCGAGGGCATGGGCCCTTGAAGGTTAGCTTGGCCACTCTTCACCCTAACCTATTTTCCCCTTTATTTCCCTATTCACATCCTACCTTAGTTTGTTTCCATTTTATATCAACAATTAGAAATTAAACCAAACAAGCAACAATTGATGAACATTTTTACCCCATCATCACATCATTCATTTATCATTTTCACATTTCCACTATAGAAAATATTGGGAAACTTAAACCATAACATGCATATACATCATCATTTATCTCCATCATGCCTATGACATGACTCCACCATGCCTATAACTTGACTCCATCATGCCTATAACCTAACTCCATCATGCCTATAACCTAACTCCATCATGCCTAATTGACCTAACTCAGCCATGCCTACTTTCCATAGGTAGGGACATCTATCCTGTGGCCATCGGATGATCCTGATAATATATCACCTCACCTAGGGCATCCCTGAACCTATCCATGGGTATTGTTTGTTATGGTGCCATCAGCCTCGACCCTATACTTGTATTTTGGAACCCCCGTCCCACCCCGACTATAAAAAGAGACCCTATCGTTGAACATGTGTAGGTGTATGTGCTGTACTTGGGCCTGAAGGGCCATAATGTATGCTTATATAGTGGTCAATTATATCTACAAAACTAATACCTATGCCTATAGGGAATCCACTGCACCCCATCTCCATCCCCACCCTGTGCAGGAACATGTCCTGTCTTTGCCCGGGCTGTAGGGATACTACTTGTACTGTAGTGTGGCCAATTTTACCTCTCGATCCCGCAAATACCCCCTGCAACATCCCCAACTATGTCACTAGGGTAGTCACCTGCCCATGTAGGGAAACCCTCTAAACTCTAATAGTGGCTAAGTCAGGATGTCATGGCCTCGGCAGATACTACCCATAACTATGCTACCCACCACTATATGTACCTATTTGTAACCCTGACATCATCAATCCACCATCTCTACTACTTACTCTTCCTTCCTCAGCCACCGTTAGGCTTGTGGTAGAGGTATATACCTCTCCACGTTATCCCTCCTATACTTTGTGGAAATTGTGGAGGTACATCCTATGGCAACCCAAACTGTCATCTCGACCTCGACATGTATCATCTTGTGCTCTCTTGCACGACACCCCTCTATCCATTAGAGTAATTTTAGCTCATGTATCTCCTCGACCATCTACATATATGATGGGAATCCCACATACAGCCTCCAAATGATGTCCACACTGAAAAATCCCACTAATGCATGCCTCTAAAATGCTACATCGTGTGTATATGTGGTAGCTTGACACTCTCTAATAATAGGTACCCATCGCATGTAGCCCAATCAAACCATGCCCACCTCGAATGCATCAGGTCAAGGCATGCCCACTTGGATGCACACACACGATGTGCTCATATGCCCAACAGTGTAGTAGGAATCAGTATTACAAGATGAACCATTGTAGCCACCCATAGGCCCATAAATCTATGTATAGCTGCATTAAGAATGCTCATGCCCATGCAAACTAGGTCATGTCCTACATCTTTTCATGAAGAACCCCATCAATGCCCGTGGGAATCTCCCACCCTCCACATCTGGTAGCGCAAAGCAATAGACTACCTCCATCATCAACACCACTAACCTCATCTCCTCTGGATGGGCCCAAGATATATATCTCCATAACTCATGTTGGTGCTATGGAACCTCAACTCTGTCAGCCCCTCACCGAACACTATCAACATCAACTCCTCATATGCCTTTGAGGAAATGGAATACACATGCGTCCCTACTATCGGTAACCACAAGATCCTATAAACATCCTCCAGTTCTCGGTCATCTCACTGTTGGCAAACAAAATGTGTTGGTTTCCTAATCCCATCTATTGATGAGGGTGACCATAAAACTCAGCTCTCGGACTATGTGTTGGTAACGTCTAAACCCAATCAGGCCTACCTCTACCACATGGTGCCACTCCTCAGCTATCGCACTCCCTCATACCACTAATAATAGGGGTGGTACCCTATCATGCATCCGTAACTGGTCCCTCGCCTATATCTAACAAATAATAACATCATTAGACCTCGACCATACTACGATTCACCCTTGAACCCCAACCTATTCCCTAGATCCCCCTACTCATGACCTATCTCCCCACCCAATCTTGATGACTACCTTTCCTCCCATCTCAATTTCCCACCCCTCAAATCTTTCCTATTTATACCTCTTACCCATGTTTATCTCCCCCACCCACCCTATCTCATATCCTGGCTTATTTTCCCTCATACTAAACCATCATCAGTTCCTATTAATCGGCACTAGTCTCCCGAAACTGGCATCATTCACCTCATTTGTGATCGATCTTTGGTGACTCCCACCAATGTCGGCTAACCCTTGACTGATGTCGATCCATCGTCATGGCAACAAAATCCATGAAACCCTACCCATTTTCCCTAAAATTAACTATTCCTCCTTACCTACCCACCCATTCCCACCCAAATCTCCCTCCATCCATCCCCACCCCCTTAACCTACATCAACCTTCCTACCCTTCCTATTTCACCCATTTTCTTCCAAATTTCAATTTAATTTTCCCCCAAAAAACCCATTTTACCCTAACCTGATTTCTACAAATCAATCTACCTAACCAATGTAGAATGGGATCAAATCTTACCTCATCACGATGTCATCTCCGTGGGGGCACATTGGGACACTATGCTAGTTATCCACCTAACCCCTCTCCTACCTCTGTCATCACCAAATGCCCTCCTCACCTCCACCCAATCAAATTGATCACACCTATCTCATGGAACTTCCTATCGAATGTCACTTACCTACTTCAAGGCTCACCAACTCAACTCTCCACCTCAGCTAGGTACAATTCTCTGTCCTTTTCTCATGAAAAAGTACCAAAAAGTCAAACAGATCTGTCATTTTCTTTAAAGTCACAACACAATAGTGATTACGCAAAAATACATAATTTTTGTTTTATAAACCCAACTCGATCTGACCGACATCGGTCCTATTTGTGCCCTAGCCAACCGACATTGGTCACCCTATAACCGGCATCAATCAACCCTTATAACTATTTGGCCTTGCTAAGATTCCTTTTTCTTACAACCATTAGTGCCAATGCACCTTTTATCATTCCGTCCACCCATTGAAACATACCTACAAACCCAACCTACCCCTACATTTCCTTTGTTGCATCTTAGGAATTGTTATTTTACCTATACCTTGGCCTTACCTGTGCCATGACCTATTTTCTTGAACTTGACCTACTTGGTGTGACCATTGACCTTATGTACTCATTATACCTTGCGATGTTGTTACCTATGTTGTTTTATCCTAACAACCATACATTGCCTATTTTCGTGTCGTTTATCCTGACCAAACCTTTGGTGTACTGGAACATACCTAAACGTTCCTACACCTGACCTATGTTGTGTTTCTAGACCATATCCTATACCTTGGATACTTGAATCACTTCACCCTTGTTTAGATAAACCTATCGACCTTGGATGATGTAGAGTTTGCAAGCTCGTCAACCTGGTATTGTGTTGCAATCTATATGTGTGTGTGCATTTGATTGTCATTACCCATGACCCAATTTTGACCATGACCTACTACCCCTTAGCATTAATACTCAAACCTTCCCCACCTATATTCCCCACCTAAACCTTTATCAAACCACTCACCAATTCCCTCATATACCTCATCGGTGCTCGGTTTGAGGGGATCACCTTCACCCACACATGGGGCAATCACTTCCTATTTTTGTCGGATCACTTACCATCCTATTAAAAGGTTAAACATAGTCAACATCCCAAGAAGACCAAACTGATCCTTACCTAACAACATCCAGATCCAACAACCACTGCCACACAAACAACATAGTCAAAATTGAATCGATATAAGATAAACAACAGAATCAAACAAGGTAGGGTCGAAGAGAGGGATTCTCGTCAAGTAAAGAGAACAATCACAACAACACAAAACTGATACAAGTTTCCAAGGCAACAAGCTTAACAACTAATTCCTTAGCTTCATTTCAGTGAAGATAGCCTTGTCCAGATGTTTCCTCATTTCCCAAATAGAGAGAAACCTACAAGGTATTCCTATGTACTCAAGAAAAATGAATACAAGCTACAACCAAGCCATCCATGTACCCACTTAACAGGAATCAAAGAAATAGTCCATACGTAAGAAAGAAAGGGCTCCATCCCAGATTCAAACAAGATGAAGGAAATTCAAAGGGAGGTTCAACCCCAAGTCGGTTCTCAAAATCGAACCCAAAAGAAGGAGAAGAGTAAAATCAAACCCTTCTAACTCATATACTTCAATTAACTAAAACAGAATTAATCCATTCTTTCAACAACTTCTACAGATGTACATCAAAAGATTATTCACAAACTAATTCATACATGGAGGAGAGAGAGAAACATCAATATCCTCACATAGTCCCAAGAGAAGAAGTTAAATCATAATTTACTAGATTTCAAGCAAGGAAGAATAAAACTGAATAAAATCCTCTCTTAACAGTTCCAAAAAGTTCATAAATTCAAAATGTATTAAGCTCAGAAGGTGTCAACATATCACTGTTTCTTTAAAACAAGTTTGAATCCACAAGAAAACAATGAATCCGAAGACCCATTTCAACATAACTTAACAACAGTGATAAAATTTGAAGCCACTTCAGATTTTAACTGAAACATCAATTTTTCTTACCTTCTCCTAACAAAGGAAGATATTCCTGATCAAATTTTTAAACCAATCATTATTTTTCCTTAAACCATTTTAGCACAGGAGTTCAAAAGTCCACACGACTTAAGCAACCTTCTAGTTTCAAATAAATAAACACGATTTACTCAACATGCATCAAGAAAAATACCCATTTTGAATCTTTTCCAAACAATAAACTCAAGCAGAAGATCTCAACAAAAATACACCAAGGAATTTCCACAAAACCATTCATTTCTAAGAGTAGATTTCTTTTAATGAAGATGCTTAATAAAAGCATAACTATTTAACAAGAAGAGCCTATCATGCCTGATAAAATTTCTTGTTGATTTGCAGAAGATCTCTAACCAAGCTTCTCAAGAATATCTTCTTTTCAACCAATGTCAACAGTCAAATCTCCCAACTTCCTCTACATTTCCACAAGTTTAGAAATAACTGAAGATACCCATGATTCCAATGGGTCGAAAAACAAGCTTTCTGGTTCGAAGAACCTAAACTCTCATGCAGAGAAAAAACCAGAAAGATCCAAATGACCAACAACTTTCTCCAATTCCTCCTGCCTAACTCCTAGGTAGTTTCCTCCACTGAGCCCGAGGCTATTGAATGTATTGAATGCATTGAATGCCATTTCCCCCTCTTTCCTTATGCCACCACCACTTCAAATTTGGTGAAACAAAATTCAAGAACTCCATTCATTTTAAATTTAGCAATGATGCCAGCTAGGCATCCCACCATCTTCTTATGCCTCCACCAATCTTGGCGAATTTAAGATGTAAGGAATGAAATCAATTCACATTAATAACTTAGAAACCACTACCACCAACCTTCCATTTGCCAAGTGACCCTTAGGTCCCCTTTTCATCTTAGTAATAGTTTAGGTTACATTAGCATTGGTTAGGTTTTTCCACCTTAGTTCTTAGGTTAGTTCAAGACTCCTAGCCTTATAACATACCTCCTTAGGTTAGGTCATCACCTCTTAGATTAGAATTTATATAAGGTAGGAACCACAACCTAGTTTTTGGCATCAACCAAAATAGTTTAGTAATAGGTCCTAGGTAAGTATTATTACCTTAGGTCAAAAATCCAATAGGGCAACATTATAGTTTGGGTCAGATCCAAATAACAACATGCATTCTGACCAAGGTTAAGGAATTTTCCTTATTAGCCCACAACAGATCCTTAATCTCCTCATGCTGATCAATGTTACAAAACATTAATAAAGGAGGTCCAAATTTATAGTTTGCAGCATGATGCCGAGTAAGGACACCTGAAGCTAGGTCCTTCACAATTTATAACAAAATATTGCTCGGTTCCATAATATGTTTCATTCAACATGTCAATTAACAAGATGACAATAAAGAAGAACCGAAGCATACCTTGGATCAATGGAATTGATTCAAGGTGTGTTGTTAGCATATGGAAAATGTGAAACAACAATATAGATTTACAACCTATATTTCACATAGCATAATGGTTTCGCTTCCAAGTAAACAAGAATTACAACTAGCATGAATTCGAACAATAATAACTTATCCATTGCAAACGTGATTTTCAACATCAAAAGAATACACCTTCCTAAGACAAATCACATGTCAACATTTGCAATGTCAAAAGTGGAAGTCATCATAGTAACGGTCATGACCAAGATGTTACACAATGAGGTATTGGGAAAGGTTTGGGTAAGGTTTTGGGTGATTCTGGGTTGTTTGGTGAAGGTTATGAGCATTGCTACGGGATAAATTACTAGTCAAAGAGGCCGTGTCGGTTAGGTGACCGATATCAGTATTAGAAAATTATTGAGGCCAATTGGGTGACTGGTGTTGGTAGGGGAAATATAGTGGAATTGTTAAAAATGAGTGTTTTGGGTCTCTCTATGATTACACAGAGAGTTGAGGGGGTTTGAGAAGGATGGTATGAGTGTTTTAAAGGCTTAGCAATGAAGGTAGAGGTACTAGGATAGGTAAAATGGTCCAGGTTGATGGAATAGGTGGTAAAAAAATGAAAGGTCGTATTCGGGAATAGAGAAGGATCAGATGAAGGACGTAAATGAAAGACTTAATATCAAAACAAGAGATTAACAAATAAGAATGAACTACGTATCTGTAACTTTGTAGATCCGAAGGTGGTTGATGATTAATGAGAATTCATGGGAGATATAGGAATGTTTCTAGTGTTGCAGCTCTATCATGATCATGAGGCATATGTTTATATGATCATTGCGATATGGTTTAGACTACATGGATTTAAATAGATTAAAATTTATGACTACATATGTTTTATGATTGAGAAGATAGTGATGTAGTTTCAAACTAAAATGTACAACATAACTTCTCTACTTTAGAATAATGGGTTTCATACTCATGAAGGGTGTGACTTATATAGTTGATGATCTTCTCCTTACCTTGTTCATCTTGATGTTCCATCATGGCTCCCAAGTCATGATTATTACTGGAGATATAGAGATAGAAGACCCCCTTATGTGGGGGTGTAAGTACTTGTGGTGATAAGTGGTATTGTTTTACGGCATAAAATTCCTGTTGATAGTCATCATCCCACGTAAATTAGATTTATTTTTTGAGAGGTGATGGAAAGGTTGAAAATGGTTTGATAGTTGAGAGATAAAGCAATGTTTTAATTGAATATTTCCTTGAAGATTGTGGATTTGTTTAATATTGGATGGAGGAGGCATTTCAATAATGACCTTGACTTTGGAAGGGTAAAATTCAATTTCTCGATAGATATAATGAATCCTAATATTTTTCCTATGAGAAATTTGAATACACATTTAGTGAGATTAAGGAGGAGAAATAATTGTCATAGATGTGCAAAGATCACATTGAGTAAAACTAGGTTGTCTCTTCGGTGTTTTGATCTACCTAAGACATATTCCATGTAGTCTTATACATTTTTTTGGATGAGGTCATGCAAGATTTAAGTTATAGCACATTGATAAGTAGCTCCTGCATTTTTATGATAAAGGGAATTACTCTATAACAGAAGGTTCCCTAGGGGTTATAAAGGATGTCTTATGTTGGTCTTCTGGTGTGATGAGGATTTAATTATAACCAAAGAAACCATGATGCAAGAGACAAAATTTCATGTTTTTTTTTAGAGCAATGATCTATTCGATGGTAGGTAGGGGAAAGTTGTCTTTTAGGAAAATGAGGTTAAGATATTTAAATTCTATAATGATGTATCATTTCCTAATGGCTTTAGTGATAAGTACAATATTAGAAACCTATTGAGGATAATATATAGGTAGTATGCAATTGGATGAGAGGAGGTTTTGAAGTTCCTCCTTAACTAATAATTTGATTTGAGGATGTATCCTACAAATATTTTTCTTCATGGGCTTAACATCTAGGACAATAACAATATTATGGATAATGATGTTAGGTTATATACTAGGTATATCACTATAATCCCATGAGAAATATTGATTGTGTTTAGATAATAAAGTGGTGAGCTGTTGGAGTTCATGTGGGTCTAAAGCTTGATTGATCCAAACAATGTTTGGTTCTCATGATGTGCTAATATTAACATTGATGGTTGATTCATTGAGAAGCATGAATTTTTTAGGAGGTAAATATTTTTTACGATAGTGATCCTCAACTCTCATATACGTTAAGATGGCATATCATCATGATAATGGAGGGAATCAATACTGTGGAAATATTCCTCTAACATGTGTGTTATTATCAAAGGAAGATATTTATTTTACCATTAGATTGATAAGTTATTGGTCCTAATTTGATAATATTGATTAAAAAAATTGGGAAGGATGGATACGGTATCGTCATTTTCAGATGGCAAGTATAATGATCGTAATGGATGTAGTTGTTATATTGTTGATGATGATAGGTTGGGAGATGCTTCCTTGAAATAGAGGCCATTTTTTCATGAGGTTTCCTCAACTCTTCAAAGGGTAATTCATGTATACCTTGATCATACCTACTAAGACTGAAACCTTTCCACGCACAACGATGAAGGTAGGATTGGGAAAATAGAGGCTTATCTAAGAATGGAAAATCCAAGGAAAATGGTTAAGTGTGAGGTTGGATGTCAAGATGAGAGGAAGGTAGATCGATGCCCTCATATCTAGGTTTTATTTGGAGGAATGGGGGACTAAAGGAAATGATATTTCCTATATTAGGCTCATAGAGTGGTTGTTTTTGGGTCTCCCATATGTTTGGGCATAGGGAGTGCATTTAGGGTTAGGAGATGATACTCCCCTAGTGAGAAAAATTGCATGAGTATTCAAAAGGTTGATCATTTGGTAAATTTAGATGTAGGGATAGAGGAACTTGTGGAATATTGATTCGAATATGTGGAGTTATGTAGGGAAGGAGCACATCATTGGGCCTATATGTCATGTGACAAGGTTTAAATGGACTTGGATCAATAGGCATGACAAAGGTCTTACCCTCATGTTCATATTTTAGATAGAGATGTAAATTGGATGGGACACAATGCATAACATGTATCCATGGACAACCTAGTAATATGTTGTATTGGAACTCTCCTTTTATAAGATATAAGAGTTCATGAATAATTTTGAAAACTATCTTGATAGGGAGGATGACTATGCCCAAGGTGGGAGAGATAGTATCATTAACAGACATAAGATAGTAAGTGATTGAGTGATGATGGTATTGGGTAATTGAAGTTGTTCTAAGGTGTGAGATGAGATAATATTGATGCTAGCACTATTATCAATCATAACTCTTTTAACTAGAATGTTTTTGATTCTAGTAGTGATGAAGAGGGGGAGATCTTGGTCCTCGGGTTGTAGTGATGGAATGTCATAATCACTTAATGTGATGGTTGTAGTCATTTTTAGGGTACCAAAAGGGTTGGAAAATGGTTAGGGCTCATCTGATGCTACCGAGATGGCTTGAATGACTTTGATCCTGTCTTTTCGGTGTTATGGGAAATTTTGGATAAGTTTGTAAAGGGAAGTTTTTAAATGTTCTTGGTGTAATTGTTTGAGAACAATATTATGTATGGATATTGTGGATTAAGTATGATGTGCCTCCAAATGGAAACCTTGGAATTATAAGATGATTTATTGGATGATTTAGGAGGAGTGGAAGAGATAGAGATTTTAGGTTGGTCTTGATTCTGGGCTTCCAAATATTGGGTTCACGCTCATGTGGAAATATGGATGATATATATTTGGAAGAGAGGTTTATTACTAGAAGAGGCCATGTTTTGACTAGACAAGGTGTCAAGTGATATTATAGGATTCTCTATTTTAGGAGTTTGAGAGTTAGGTTTGATTTGATGTTTTGATCTTGTCATGTTGATATTGGTATGTGGGATAGGATGATTTTTTAGGAGGAATCCTTTGTTAAAGAGACTCCATATTATGGCATGCAGGGATTTTTATTCCTTTGTGTAGTGTCTCGATACTTAATGGTAAGTGTAAAATGCTTCGTAATTGTACTAAAAGAATTCCACCCTTGGGACCAAAGAGCTTGATTAATGGAAATGTAATGATTGATGATTGCACAAATTACTTGAGGATTTTGGCATATTATCCTACCAAGGCTTGTTGGGATGTCAATGAGGGTGTGGGACTTTTAATGTCATTTTATGGTTGAGAGGGACAAGACACTCAAAGTGTGTCTTGTGTGTCACATGTAGGTGTGTGTTTAGAAGTAGGTTTAGATTCCAATACAATGATAGTGATTTGTTGATGAGGGGTGTGGTCCCAAAATAAAAGATAAATACGTTGTAATATATGTTGGGCTTTTTAGGTGATGATTATATGAAAGTTCATTTCTTTTATGTGGATGGATTGCTATATTTTGAGTTATAGTACCAAATTTTTTGATTTGATGTTGATAGACTTCATATTTGGATGTGGTTTTTATGATTCTAATAACTTACTTTTCTTGTGATTTTAAAGAGGTAGTATCGGCATATTTTTGTGAGTGGATATAATGGATTTTGAAAATTGTGACGTGGATGGGTTCGAGGAATTAGTGGTAAGGGGATCTCAAGAGTTTTATTATATGTTGGGTGTTTCAATTTTGGAAACAAATGGTACAATAGTCATAGGAAATGGCTAGTTAAAGGTGTTGATAATGTGAGTTATAGAATTATGGGTCCTTACCGAATTGGTCTGATTGTTAGTTGGGGGTGGTTTGGATAGGGTTGTTTGAACACATACAAGTTTTGATTAGGAGGTGAATTTGGATTGTCAAGCTGCAATTCACCTCGATCAATAATATATTGTAGAAAATTACTAAAATAACAACACATTTTAATGTCTTTTCCTCATACCTAATGATATTTACAATAGTCTTCACTCTATACCATGAAATTTTAGAAGCAAGTTCTTTGATGGGTTGGATGGGATAGATTTTTACCATGAAAGTCGATAAGATATCTTTAAATATATAGTTGTAGGACTCCCTAGAGGCATATATTTATGTGAAGGCCAGGATCGCTTAGAATCTAAATGATTCTTATACACACGATTTTCAAGATGAGGATGTTTATTGAACCCTTGGATTTTTCCTTGCTGAAAGATGCTTTAAAAGAAGAGTTATGATTTTATTTCTTAGATCATAGTTTGACCTTACCTTCTTTAAGAGCTAATATTTCCAATTTCTAGACCATGGTGAAGGCCTCATTGAATTTTTAAAATGACTGGATCTCAAGGGTAGATGATATGTGTTTTACATGAGACCGAGAAAATAACTCAATTGATGTAGCCTAGAATTTACTATTAAAATCCTAGGCACACTAGAACATCACTCAGCCTAGACCGAGTGCTCACTGAAGCATGCAAAGGTACCATGTCCCTCTTTAGGGTTGTTGTAGAATGTTAGCATGGTGAAGACTTAATGCACTCGATCTGAATTAATACAACATTCTACAGAGCATGTTCAGATCTAGATCTAAAGAGTAACAAATTTAAGTGATAACCATAATGAGGTCAGGAATGCAAGAACCAATTATACTCAAGATTAATACTTTGTTTCAGCCAACACACTCAATTATATTAAATATGATAAATACAAATAATCTCATTATACTAGATAGTACCATAGCTTATGCGCACATCAGATTTGGCAGCATAACTCCATAGTAATTCAATTCCCACACACTCTCTCTATACTATGCATATCATTAAATATTTATAATGGTGGGTGTATAACTCAAAAATAGGTCACATGCTAAAAATAGCCATGCGCCTTTACAATCACATCCACACATGCAAGTGTACTAACAACAAACCTCTTCTAGTTAATTGGTAGTAGCAATTATATTATTATCCCACACACATATAAAGTGATTAGTAGCTTCTCTTCCAAAAATAGCTAAGGCATGTTACATGCAAGTCTTTAACTGGTTTGTGTGTTCTCGCACTCTATCTCCAAAAATAGCATGTACATGTGAAAATGGCTAAGTCCCAAATCTACCCTTATCTTTCACATGTGTGTCCTTCCCTATCCTTCCATGCCTTTGAATGCACCCTACTCTCACGTGTGAACCTTCTATGTGCCTTTTTCTAAGTATCCCACTTTCATCCGCTCAACATTACCCCACACTAAACTACATTACGCCTCGAAAATGGCTACTCCTCGAACAATAAAGAATAAGGAAATGGAAATAATGTAAAATAATTTCTATATAAAGAATAAGTATTTACTCTACATCACCCTCTATTTCAACTGGAAGAATCAGTTCTGGATATTCTTCTTTTATTTCTGCCTCTAATGTCTTCCACTCACTTAGTGTAGCCTCTTCCTTTTTGGAATATTCACTACAATAGATTCCAATTCATCCTGGGAAATTTCTCCCTTTTCATTTTGTAATACTAACATAATGTTAGACATTGCAGACATTCTCCCCTCCAATAGATCCATCTTCTGCGCTATAAGTTTTCCAAGTTCATCCAACCTATTCTTATGGGGCTCCTGGGCTGCTACAAGGGCCTCACACTTTTTCTTTATCAGTTCCAGTCTCTCCACATGCCCCAATGTTTCATCCTTGATTTCTTTTAGGACTTCATTATCCTCTATTGTTGTCCTTATTTTGATGACTTCCTCTAGAGTTTTACATATATTCAATGCTTGATTCACTTTCTTCACTCCTCCTCCCGCAAGGTTTGAAGCAATACCTCGTATGATGAAATTTTCTGCACTACTACGCCTTTTCCCTCTCTACCTCCCGCTCAGGGTCTTTTGGTTTTGGCATCCAGTTGGTCCCTTTGTAAGCACCGAGATCAACTAAGGTATGCACATAGTGTGTAGCCAAAGGGAATTTTTTGGGTACCTTGGGCTCTAAGTGCGACCTTGCTTGGAGGACATGATCCTTGATCTCCTCTACCATGCTGATAAGGACCCCATTCTTCTTTATATCAAGGTCCTTCTCCCCTTTAAGCACACGATATCTACATCCTTGGCCTTGATCTCTTCTCTTAACACTTCGATAGTGGCATATTTTCTATTCATAGACCAAGATATTTACTTCCTTGTGTGCATGGTAGCCATGTCCTCATCCATTAGCTCCTATCCATATAACTCCTTAGGGATCACCGTGCTTTGAAAATGGGTGCAAAAAAATTTACTTGTGTCCTCAGCATAGCCCAAAGATGGAGCAAGAAAATCCCCACTTGTTTGCATAGTTATTGGCCCCTTAGGAATTGGCACACCAAGATTTGGAGCTAGATCTTCGCTTTCTGAGTAGTATTGTGCTCTATCTCTCCTTCCTTTACCCCTTCTCCCTCATTCTTCACGTCTCCATCGGATATTTCATGCCCTCTAGCTATATAGGAGATTCGGGTGTGCTTTCTTCGACTTCTTTGCCTCCTCACTCATCTTTAACTTCCTCCTTCTCTTCTCAACTATCTCCTTCTATGGAGAGATTTGTGGTGATCTCCACACTGATTAGGGGGTAACACCTTGAGTCCTTGTTTTCTTTAACACCCTCTTAAAACAACATTCTTCGTGGTCCGATCCTACCTCCAATTCTTCATCCCCTTCTTATTGGGTCGAGGTGGAGTACTTACACGCTCATATTATACCTTTTCCAAGGGTTTACTTCATCCTCTATGCACCAAAGTACCACTATCTTTGTGCTATTCCTCTTCATCATCTACTTCTATAGTTTTAGTGGGATTTGGATCTAGTACATTTTCTATTGTATGCTTTCCTTAGGAAGACCTAGCCACATATTTGTTTCCTCCAACTTGGTCTTAAGCTAAAGTTAGATAAGTGTGGTCCCACTATCTCTAATCACCAAACTCACTATCTTCATGTTTATCATGTCTAAAATTATCCTTTCTATGTAGGTAGTCTTCCCTAGATACACATAAGTCTTACGCAGCGTATGGTAGTCACATTCTACCTTGTCTACAACCAAATTTAGGCATCCCACATTGTTAAACTAATGAAATGATGCCTAGAAGTAGTACGCTATGAAGGCATATGGCCAATTACATGAGGGGATCCAAGTACCATCCTTCATCACAAACCATGTGATGTAAAAGTTCTGATATACTGTGAACTGGACTACCTTGCCCAACATCAAAGGTAAATCCTTTGGGATGTGCCACTCCTCTTCAAATACCACAGAGAGCCTATCATACCACATCTATTCCCTCTATTTGAATGACACACTCATTGAACCTTCACATAATTACTTCTCAAATATTTATGCTAGGATTTACTCTGCATGGGGTACTCCCAGATCTTGTTCTTCGGCCCATCGGGCACTCCAATTTCCAAAAATACTAAGGACAATAGGACAACACCAAAACTGATTCTCTCACCTATGCGTGCTTCCTCAATGATAGTGTTTACAATATAGCTTGTTATGTTGTATATTTTTCCTTATGACATTATCCTTGCAATGTGTAACCACATTGTGTTCACCTAGGACCATCTCTCTATTTAATTTGGTGACCAGATGTGCAGCTTCCTATACCATTGGATACTTCTTCAGTTTATCAATATCCATTCCGTGCGGACCTTTGGTGTATCCTAACTCCTTCCGCATCTCCAAGATGGCTGCTTTATCTGTCAAGTCACTGTTTAGGTCCACTCATGTGCCCTCAATCCTGCTATAGTATAAATCGAGTGGATGTAATCCTTACCTTGTGTTTGGAAAAATAGAAGAAATCTTCATGTACCCTACTCATCAACCACTAGTAAAAAGGTTCATACTTTCCAAAATATGGAAGCTCATACAACTAGTAAAATCCAATCTTCTTTACCAGCTTCTCTCCTACATCATCATACATCAACATGTATTCTGTTGTGTGCTTGTTTGTCTTTGTATTCAATAGCATGTCTAATTCCTTTTTGTTCTCTAATGTGCGGTGGTTTTAGTCATTGATCTTGCATTTTCAGACATGAGAATCCCATTCTTGTCCTACTATTATGCCTTCGGTACTATATCTCTCGAAACATTTCTCTTAGGAGTAATTTTTACCTTCACTTCCACCTTATTCTTCCCTTTTTCTCCTACAGTAGGTGCTTTCTTTTGTGCCATCTATAAATCACAACTCTCTGTCCTCAAATGCTCTAGCTTCTAGCTTCTATAACATGTAAACTCAAACCCTAGCTTGAATTTGTATGCCCTAGTTGAAATTACATGCACTAGGTATTTTAAACACTTTGTTTTTATCAAACCCTTTACCAATGGGGACGTAACCTTCTCCTGCACATAAATTTGCTCCTCACGTCTGGTTTCACACTCTTCGCACCATAATACTCTTCACTCATCTCGGTCACACTTAGCTATTTCAAATTTTTGTGATTTACAATGGTAAAAATGAACTCGTATCCCTTCCTTATATATATATATATATATTTTAAAATTTGGTGCATTTATTGCTCCTTCACCTACCAACAATCCTCATTAATTGACCCTTTTCACATTTTTACATGTGTTACATCTTCATACCTCAGCTATAACCTTTTAGTGCACCTTCCTACCTTCTAGCTACAAGATTCTCTTTAACATGCTTCCATGCACTTGAGTACCTCATCACTGTGCCTTCTCCTGGTAGTCTCCACGATGCTACTTACCTTGCGTTATATTGTTCCTTCATTTATCTCCATCCATGGTCCTCATTTGGAAGCAATATTCTATTCACCAACTCTAAAAATTTAAATAACACCTATAGGATTTTGTTCCTTTATGCGTACCCATTTCTCAATAACCACCTCACACAAATGGTATGTGCATTCCTATGCACATAAAAATACCGTAAATGGTAATTATGTTCTAGCACACAACTGCGCTTATTTCACAAAACACCAACTAAATTGACAAAGCATAGAGATGAAAAAGGAAATACATTAAGGGAATACATAATTGAAAACATAATCTAAATGGAAATATTGCCTTATTACAAACACCAAGAAGACTTATTTATAGTAGGGCTTCGTAATACTCCCATTGAAGTAACCGAGTAACCGTATTCCATCAAGAGTTTCTAACTGACAAGCTCTTGTTTCAAGTATGTGAGTGATAACATATGGTCCTAACCAATGTAATTTGAGTTTTCATGGATGGTGCAGAAACTTAGAATCATAGAGGAGCACCGTTTATCCCATCTCAAGCTTTTTATCCCTAATGTGGCTATCATGCCATGCTTTCTTCCTGGATTTTTCTTGTTTTTAACTCCAGCGTGATATTTCTCATCACTCATCCAACTTAATAAACTGGTCAATCTGTTCTTCTAATGCTTTTTCATCAGCTATACCTATATTATGTGCAATACGCAAAGAAGGTAACATGAATTCCATAAGAAATACTATTTATGTGCCAAACACCAATTGAAAAGGTGTGGTCTTGTTTAACCACTTGTATGTTGTTCTATATGCCCAAAGTACTGTAGAAACTTTATCATCCCAATCCTTTCTTCCAACATCACAAATTTTTGTCAATGTCTAGCTCAAAATCTTGTTGAAAGCCTTAGCAGTCCCATTTTCTTGAGGATGATATGGTGTAGTCTTATGGTGTGTAATCATTAATTCATCCACTAAAATTTTGATTGTCTCATTCAAAAATGCATTCCCTATCACCGGTCAAACTTAAAGAGCATCCATACCTCATAATAATATTTTCCCATAGAAACCTGGATGTTGTAGCCTCTATAAAATCCATTATAGGCACCGCTTCTACCCACCTTGTCAAGTAGTCTCAGGCAAGTAATGATATAGCATGATCCAGTCCTGCGTGTGGCTAGTGAAATAGGACCCACAAAATCTATAGCCCATTTCTCAAATGGTTCTACACTAGTAATAGGTCTTAGAGGCCTTTCATCTCATTGACTGGTTTCCTAAGGTGGTGATAGTGATCACAATCCACCTTACAATATTTATACAGGTCTCTTACCATAATCCACTTTGAGTAGAATCTTGTGTGAAATGACATCACCTACATAATGGCCATTGGTAATACCACCATGAGATTCCTCCATGATATATGTGTTCTCATGTTCCAAAGACACAACGACAAAATACTTCATCCTGACCTAACTTGTACAGGTCACCGCTAATCAACATAAAGGGTGTCACACGTATAACAAGTTATTTCTTCTCTAAGGATTTCATTCCTTCTAGCACATAGTTGTTCATTTAAATACAAGAATTTCCTATAATTCGATAGCACACATTATAACAGTCTTCAATTGTTTGTGCTTCTTCTCCCAACTGTATTCTGGATAAATGGTCTGGTCCAGAATTACTTTTCCCTAGTTTTACCACAACTGTGAAATCAAATTCTTGGAATAAGGTTACCCATCTGCATATGTGCCCCTGTAAAACATGTTTGTTGACAAATAATTCAATTCCATGTGATCTGTATAAAATATAAATTCTATTACTAGCATGTACTATCTAAATTTATGTAGCAAATAGATCATTGGCAAAGCCTCGTGCTTTGTAGTTGTGTGATCCTGTTGTGCAGGATTCAACTTTATACTACAAAAATAGATAGGATGATCTATAATACCTTCTCTAGGCTAAGCCAACACCATTCCAATGGTCATGCCAGAGGTGTCCACATGTACATGAGATGGTTGGTCCCATAAAGGAAAGTACAAAATAGGCATGGTAGTAAGGATCTCCTTTAATGTCTCGAATGTGCTCTACTATGGTTCTACCAAGTAGAATGTCCCTTTTCCTTTTAGTAACTCCTCCAAAGGTGTGGTAACCTTAGCATACCCATTTTTACTCAAGAAACCATGTACCTCACTTTGAATAGTAGGCTCTTTCATGTCAATAATGACTGTATCCTTAGCTCGATCAACCAACAAATCTTCCTTGTAGATGATGTGCCCTAATAGTATTCCAAATGGTATAGAGAACACACTTTCTTGATGTTCAAAGAGATACTCAACTATCTACATATTTCAATTATTAATCACAGATTTTCACAATGATCCTTAACAAGTCCATACACCATCCAATCGTCTAAATAAACTCCGTAAGAAGTTGTGAATAAAATATTTGAACAACTACGTGCAAAAAATACAGCAAGTACATTTTTCAGACCAAAAGGCATCACAATATAGGAAAATTTGCGCCATTCAGTATTAAAAGTAGTCTTTTCCTAATCCTCCTAGGCAATCTTAACTTGATGATACCCATAGAATCCATCTGTAAACAAATAGATTTCACACCTTCCAATGCCTTCTAGTATTTCCTCAGTGAATGGTGTGGCAAAGGGATCAGTCACACATGTAGCATTCAGCTCCGTATAGTCCACATAGATCCTAATATGACCATCCTTCTTGATACCGATCACTATTGACTAACCCATTCTCGACTTGTCTAGGGGCTTGATGATCCCAGGACTTCAAAATTTTTTCAATTTCTTGTTAGGACTTTTCACGCAAGTTGGGGTGCATCCTGTAGGGTATCTTTCTGATCAGGAACACACCTTTGTTAAGCTTTATCTTCATCTATCCCAATGATTCATTTACACCTTTGAGTTCATGGTATCCCCAAGGGAATAAGTCCTGATAATCCCGTAGTAGCTCAATGAATTTTTCCACTTCAAAGTCAGACCAATAGTCCCCAATTATGGCCTCCTTAGGCTCAACATATGATCCAATATTCACTTTCTTTGTCTTCATCGGTTCATGATAGGTGCATGTGGTACTATATTCACTATCTAGAACCTCACACCTACCTATTGAATGTTTGACATCCAAATTTTTTACTTCTTCATCATCCACTAAGTAGACCAATTTTACCTTTTCTTTCTCAAGGAAAATGCACTTAAGTAGTGTGGAATTTGTCTCTGTTTCTCTAGAAAAATTCACTCCACGAGTCTCCTTCATCAAATAAATCCTGAATAATTTCTTTTTCCTTGGCACTATCCCCCATAGTTAAGTTCTTTACAACCTTTAATGCCTCTTCTATTAGAGGTTTAGTAGAGAAAATTCAAACATCTGGTCATTTCGTAATTAAATCCTATCAATTTTTCAGTCTCTCTATGGATTTCTGCATATACATAGCAAGCACATGCATATCCTTGTAAAGTGGAATAAAATTTGTGCAGCCAGAGTGAAGGTGGTAAAGCTTCCTACCCCATTTTCTAGAGTTTCTCACATTGCTAAACATGGTGTTAAATAGGTTGATTAACATGATAAGTGCATATTTGAGTAGGTTCATTTCTCTTGAAGAACTTAGTAGCAAGATAAATCCTAATTTCATTCCATCCTACAAGATTATCCATGTGAAACACACACTAGCACACTTTGTTATCCCACATAGGGTATATCCTAGCATATTCCAACTCTCCAACTATTATATCTATTGTTACTCCATGGCGCACAAAAATAATGTAGGTTCTCCTTCTCTAGTGTATTGAGGTATTGAGTTGTTACCTATTCTCCCGATACAATGAGGTCTTCCATCTTGCACAAATGTGCTCTTGACTTCATGCCCTACCAACTCATAAGTACTATGAACCCAATTATCACAAGAATCACTTGTAGTATCACTAATAGACTATACATATTCCCACTAAAGGATTCTTTCTATAGATGGATCAAGCACCTCTAGGTCCCGGATGACACGTACATAAATCCTATTCAAGTATTCCTCACTCAAAGGCTCAACATAGGGTGCATATTTGCCATCTGTTAAAGGGATAATAAATCTTTCCTCCTTGTTTTCAAAACTGATATAACCCTTGTTGAACCAAGATCAACATTATTTCCATAGCACCAAGGACACCCCAAAGTAGAGCTAGGAAGCTATCTTCCTCTGCCAATAAAACTTCAAAATCTCTAGTGAACTTGGCTCCATGTATGGTAATGGATGCATATTTTAAAACTCCAATGGGAGTGGCCTTAGTTTGGTTAGCCATGAACAATACATTCAAAGATGGCTACAATGGAGGTCTCCCCATTTGTACCCATGCATCTAAAGTAAGAACATTGACTTCTGTCCATGTATCAATCAATATATTACTTAAAAGACACCCATCCACAACAGCATTCATAGTGATTTCCTTGTCATAATCTAAGCTATGAGGGGGAATATTTGCATGCAGGATCTGTTGTCCAGTCTCAATACTTGCACATGGAGTGTTTCCCTTCAATAAATTCCCTAATAGTGGAATGATATTCTCATGGTGCAACATCTTACACACTTCTTTCAAGTAATCCAAATCAGATTGGACCATTTTTATTGCTTTCCTTTACTCCATCTTCAGTGATTTCTCCTTTAAATATTCTATTTCACCCTAAAGATTTCGAGTACCTCTACGGTTTCTCCGATAAACCTCCCTCGATGGGTAGGATCGGGTACCATGTATGTAGAACCTCCTCCCTAGTGATGGTAGGATTCTATTGAAATTATTCTTTGGTGCATGCCACTTCAGTGTGGGTTGTGATATTTACGAGAAATTCCTCGGATTTCATTTCTAATTTGTCAATCCACTAATTTTCCACAAAGCATTGTATCCTAATCATCCATGTGCCTTTTTTCTTGTTTATGTTTCTTACTAAGATGCTCATACAAGTCCAAGAATTCCTTATAACTATGATTATTTCCATAGAAAGAACATGTAATATTCTGAGGGAATTCACACCTGTAGTGGTCAAGAGATCCACATGTATAACATGTTCCATGAGGAAACACACCTTTTCCACCACCGCAACCTCATCCTATGAAGCCACCAAAGTATCCTCGACCTCTACCATGATATCCTTCAAAATTACCTTCATTTAGATCATAACGCACTTGATTGTGATCCCAATCCTGATGCTCATTCTTGCCTTTAGAGTTATCTGATACTCCTATCTATCGTACACAAATATCTATAACATCATGGATCTGACCAATCAGCCGTTAATCTTCCATGTCCTAAGTTGTGGAACTAAAAATATTATAGTAACAAGAGACATTCTTCCTTATTGCATATTGTAATAATGGGTAATGGCTAATATCATGGTTTAAATGACATATCTCACAATCTAGCAGCAATGATCGTACTGATCTGTGGGGAAAAATATCCTTTTTGTGACCTTCCACTTCATAATTTGTACACCAAATCCCGTTCGCATCTCATGTGTTGAATTTTTTGATAGATTCTCCAACTATTTCACCATAGTTACGATCTGTGCTTCTAAAAATGGGCTCACCCCAGTGTCTATACTTCCAACTAACTCAGCGAGTAAAGTTGCTACAAGTGCTTCATGTGGATCAGTGTATATCTTATGTGATAGTTCCCTTCTAAAAGGTGTAATAAAATATCCAAAAAACCATTGCGCATGTTGTCTTACATGAACTTAATAAGAAATCTTAGACAAAATAATTTTGAAAGGGCATTGTACTCTTTGACACTCTCAGTAGTTCCTTGTTTAATATCCTTGAGTGTACTTATACTCTTCTATTTGAACTCAGGGATGTGAAACTCTTTAAGGAAAGCATCTTTCAAAGCTACATAGTCTACACAAGTCTGATTAGGGTCTAACTTTGCAATGTAGTGGTGAGTTGACTTTCCTCGCACTTAGAAGCCATGCTTCCTTTAGCATGCCACAATATTTCACACATGTGCACATGTTCAACAATATCTTCTATGCCCCTATAATCTAGAATACGAAGAAACATCTCCATGTAAATATTCTAGGGTTGGTGTGGACCTTGCCCACCTGATCCAAAACCTCATGTGTTTCTCCGCCTTTAGAACCACCAGGATCCATTATAACTAGAAACACCTATACCTCATAATCCTTAACATATATCCATAGTCAAACTAGTAGATGTACTTTCCTATGTCCCAATAGTACTACTTGAACTACACCCCTACATCTGCGAAGTGTTACTATTCCCATAAGAGAGTCCAAAATTGTACGTGCTTGAATTCTGTGCTGATGATATACCTAAAAAAGGTACCTCCAAACAACAACAAAGATGTTTGCACTGTCATTGATGTGTTGGTTATATGACTCACTCCTTCTCTCCCTACTACCTAAATTATCTTGCAGACTATTTTTCGTACTAGATACTAGAAGACCAAGCACAAGGGCAAGGTTTCTAAGTAGATTAATATGCATGCCTGCAGCCTAGGTTGTCTCTTCTGGCACCCTTCTATGTCATGCTGAGGGGTTTTACCTGTCATGCTTTCCCAAATGGGGGAGTTCTTGATGCTCAGGTTCCACGTCTTATATGTGTACTTCAAATCCCTCGTGACCCATATCTCTCCATAACATCATTCTCTCTACAACATCCCATTACTTCTCTATCTCCCTCTCGCATGCCTCATTATAGTTAAGATGCCTTTCCTCTCTCTTCCTTTCTATCGCTAGGTCTACCATCTTTCACCAAACCTGTTCCTACCCACATGCATGGTGAGGATTATTTAGCCATCTGTTTTATTTCCAAGTTCATGGTTACCATTAAGATTTTGATCGCCAATGGAATTCCTTGTAGGTAAGTTTCCCTGGGATATCGTAAAAATTGGAATTATGCTACCTCTAGGAAAGAATAAGTGGAAATTGAGTACTCTATAATATAGTTGTTCAGAACACCATGAAAGCAAGTATCCACACCATGTGTCCAGATTAGATCAACATCATAGAAGGCCTGAAATTCTTCATGTGTCCAAATAAGTGCATGATACCTCCAATTCATTTTAGACACATAAGTAGTCCACCACTCGTATATTTATATTGGGAAAATGGTGAAGAAGATCTCATATAAACTATCATACATATTTTGTTCCACCCATGCACGTGTGTTAAACTTAGATCTAGTGCCGAACCTCTATGTGTATTCTTCTTCTAGATCAAGTATACACTCCTCAATAGTTGTTAGGGTCAACCGGTATTTCTTCATTATGAACCATCCAGAAAAAAGCTGAAAAGAGGTCCTAGAAATGGAACCAATGATGTAGCCTATAATTTACTAAGTAAAATCCTAGGTGCACCGACACATCACTCGCCTAGACTGTGCACTCACAAAAAGCGTGCAAAGGTACCGAGCCACTCTTTAGGGTTGTCATTGCAGGGATGTTAGCATGGTGAAGAATTAATGCACTTAGATCTGAATTAAAAAAACTTTCTACATAGCATGTTCGAGATCTAGATCTAAAGAGTAACAAATTTAAATGATAGCCATAATGAGGTCAGTCATGCAAGAACCAATTATACTCAAGATTAATACTCTATTTCAACCAATACACTCCATCATATTAAATACGATAAATACACAAAAGCTCATTATAATAGCTAGCACCATAGTTTATGTGCGCATTGTATTTGACAACACAATTTAATAGTAATTTGTTTCCCACATAGTCTCTCTACTACTGTGTAGATCATTACATATTTATAATGTTGGGGACTTTCCCTTCACCACTTGCATAACTCCAAAAATATGTCGTATGCTAAAAATATCGTTACGCCTTTACAATCACATCCACACATGCAAGTGCACTAATAATAGACCTCTTCTAGTTAATTGCGTAGCAATGTTATTCTCAATCTGCACCCATGCAAATTTCTTAGTAGCTTCTCTTCCAAAAATATTCAAGGAATTTCACGCAAGTCTTTACTGGTTTGTGTTCTTTGCACACTATCTCCAATAATATCTCGTACATGTGAAAATGGCTAAGTCCCAAATCCACCATTATCCTTCGTGCGTGTGTCCTTCCCTATCGTTTTGTGCCTTTGACTACTCCTTGTTCTCACGCATGAACCTTCAGTGTGCCTTATGCTAAGTATCCCACTTTCATCCACTCAACATCGATCAATTTGGTTTGGGGAAGAGATACAAATAGTTGATTAATAATTCCTTTCCATCTGGTGATGAAATCAAATGGACTCATCCTTGAATTGTTTGATATCATACAAGTAAGTGATGGATAACTTGCAAGTGATAATGATAAAAAAGAGTTCTAGGAATATTTGTGCTAGTTTTGCAAATGAGTAAAGGGAGTGCTAAGGATTACTATTATACCAATCAAGGGCAAGGCTAAATAATGACATAAAAATGTCTTGAGCATGAGATCTTGGTCATGAGCAATAAAATAGAAGGCATGAAGAAAGGTATTAATGTGTTGTTATGGGTCTTTCTTACTATAGAGTTTGATTAATTTTTAATTTCCCAAAGAGGGGGATAAGGATTTAATGATACAAATGGGTCAATGGGTTCATTGATATTTATTCATAAAAATGTGTTTTTTTGAGACTAGTAATTATATTAATCAAAACTTTTATAGGATCATTCTAAGGAGGTGTGATGCTTGAATAGAATGGGTTAACATGTCCATAAATGATGGGATTTTATTATTGATATTGATGGTAAGGTAAAGGGAGATGTGGAAAATGAGGATTATTTCATGGTATGTTATAGGTTGACTAAGGGCCAAATGACTGTGAAGAGGATTGAATATATTGATAGGGATAAGGGATGTAAGTACAAATATGGGATATGATAGTGGTGGATTAAATTGAACTAGGATATATCAATATTGTGGCACACCTATCTAGGAGATAGGTTGTGAGAGGGAGGATCACTGGTGATGAAACTCATGTTGATGGGTGGTAAGGATGTAGGGATATACACTACTAAGTTTATAACTATGGACATTGATTATTTTGAGATGATGGGTTGTGTCATGACCAAGGGGTTTTAGGAAATAGGAATATTGATAGAGCTTGTTGGGGGAGGAAGAGAATGGGAAGTTGTATGACTGATCATAGGTCATGAAGTAATAGTGAGATTTTAGACACCCTACACATTAACCGAGGATTAATATGTTATAGGCCCTTGTTGACTAATCAAGGGTGATGTAGTAATGGAAAGGTTTTGAGAAAACTGAGGGATAGCTAGAGATGTGGATGACTCAGTTATTGTTGAGTGTCCATATTTTTTTATGATATGGTATTAAGTTTAAATATAGGAACAAGAGCAGATGAGGTAGGAGCCAATATTCCCTTTCACTAGTGGTAGGATACAAAGTGATCTACTCTATAACTCGTTGATATAAGGGGTCGATGAGCTGAGAATGATTGTAATTAATGATAGTAATAGGTGTGTGATATTATTGGTTGGGGTGATGGAGACGGATGCCTCACGAAGTGAGGAAGATACTAAGAGAAATAGAATTGGTGTTTAAGAGTTCTTCAAATACTTTGGGTCACCACTATTGAAAGACCATGGAATAGATGGATCAAAGACTTATGATGTCTTTGAATGAGTGTTGGGAGAATGCAGAGGCTTCCGGTCATTTTGGTGGATTTATGGAAGGGATATGACATATTTTTAATGTTTTGAAGACAAGACTACAACCTAATCAAAATAGTGAACTAGTGAAACAAGCAATAAAGAAAGAGAAATATGGTTGTTAAGAGAATGAAAACCACACAATCACAAGATAAATTTCTTATATTATCTTTATTAAATTAGAAATATGTGAAGAAAAAATGGTTTATAAAGAGATACTAAGAATAATGTAGACTAGACCTCATTTTAGGTGTGTTAAGATTGGAGTCCTCGATATACCCGATGGTACAAGAGACCTAAATCTATGTTGGTTTATGTATGATGTTTTATATTAGGTCCTTCCCCCTCACTTCACATTCCCACATCAATAAGGGTATCAGGTGCTTAGTTGATATACTACCTACGAATTATTTATACTTGGCCATAACACTCTAGGCACCTTCCCCTTGGTGATGAAATCCAAGTAGGTAGACCCGAAGGAAGCACTTAAAATTTAGATTTGACTTATAATTTGGTTTGGTTTTGTGCGAGAGGAAATCACGAATGCATTCATTTAACCCATCTTTAAGCTAGATGAGTAGGAAAGGATGGAGATTATTTTTAAGACCCAAAAGAAAGATTGATTTCTATGAAGACAAAACACACAAGATGCAATACTTTGAAAGAAGAATGAAAGAAAATGGAAAGGCATACCTATGTTTACTAAAAATCATTTTTTTATCATTTTAAGTGTTTTTCATAAAACCACTAAAGAAATTTGAACTAAAAATTAGTATGGAATGGAACAAGAAATGGATCTTACTATGGAAACATTAAATTTAATCAAAAGGGGATTAGGGTTCCATCGGGAATGCAAAATTTTTATGGTAGATTTCGGTTCCTTGTTATTATATAGAAAAAATTACCAAATATTAAAAGGATAACATGGTTTAATGATACCTACATTATTGAATGTAGATATATATGGATACAAACGGGCATGAGACTCCTACCAAAAATGAGAGGACTTGTACACAAACATATTACTAGACAAGAGAGATATTAAATAATATGATGATGAGTTACTTGGAAAAAGGCATATCCTAGGAACACAAGAGATTCCTTTGAAGGGTGCCAAATCATTTTAGATAATTAAGTGATAAATGAAGAAATAGAAAATATGATATTAAGATAATAGAATGATGAAACAAAATCAGTCTTCCATAGGGATAAGAAGACCCTTATTTGCATAAGTATATGGCCCAAGATAGGTTTGCAAATAGATGAAGCCCTCAAAGTATTGGATACACTCTTATATGGTAGTGTCCTGTATTTATTGGATAATTTTAAGTTGATAAAAACTATCATCTGGATTTGGTGTTAGGATGATGGTGCAGAGGATCAAGTCTTACGTGATATTGTATTGATCCCGGGAAAATGGTTAGAAATGATAAAAGGTCGTAAATGTTATTTCGGAATGTACTTCACCTAGAACATTCAAATACAAACATAAGACATTTGAAATTCAGAAATTAGTAGAAAATAATTATGATACTTGATTAAAAAAATGTAATAAATGATAAATGATTGAGAACAGAGATATCTCGTTGATTAGGATGGTTTCTAGCGACTCAAAGGAATCACCGGTGATTCAAATAATCACAGTAATTGTTGTGTATGGAAAAATTTGATAGATATGTAAATTTAACACCTTGAAAGAACAATTGAATGACTGGATTGCTTTGATAAAAACACATAAATAAATAGAAGGTGTAAAACAAGAACAATACCTTATCTATGATGTGAAATAAAAGTGATAATGGTTGCAGTAGAAAGACCATGTTACCATACGATAATGGTTGTTTACATGAAATATGGAAACATAAAATTTGATCAAAAGGGGATTAGGGTGCCACTAGGAATGTAAACCATTTTATGGTAGATTTCAGTTCCCTATTATTATATAGAAAAAAATACCAAAAATTCAAAGGATAGTAGGGTTTAATGATACTTGCATCATTGAATGTTGAGATGTATGGATACAAACAGGCATAAAACTCCTTATTCTAATAAATGAGAGGACCTCGCACACAAATAATAAGTAGACAAGAGAGATATTAGATAACATGATGATGAGTTACTTAGAAAAAATGCCAATCCCAGGAACTAAAGGGATTCCTTTGAAGGGTGTCAAATTGTTTTAGAAAATCAAGTGATAAATGAAGAAATAAAAAATATGATATTAAGATAGTACAATGATGAAACAAAATCAGTCTTTCATAGGTATATGAAGACATTGTTCTCGCATTAGAGATGGCTCAAGATAGGTTTGAAAATAGATAAAGCTCCTAAAAGTACTGGATCCCCTCTTACTCGGTGGTGTCATGTATTTATCGATGATTTTCAGCTGATCCTAAATGTCATTTGGATTTGGTGCCAAGATGATGGTGCAAAGGCTCAAATCTCATGTGATATCACATGGATCCCAAGAAAATGGTTAGGAAATGATCATAAGGTCATATATGATTTTTATGGTATGTAATTCACCTGGAACATTCATCTACAAACAAAAGACAATTGAAATCTAGAAATTAGTAGGAAAAAATTAGGATACTGATTGAAATGCTTCAAAAATGGCAGGACATAACATATTATACATGTTTAATGGTTACTTAGGATTCAATTAAATTAATATTGGGGAGGAGGATCAATACAAAACTATGTTAAAAACCAAGTGGGAAACGTATGCATATCGTAGAAAATTCATTTTGGTTTATCAAACACAGTGTCACTTTTCATAGGGAAATGGAAATTTCTTTCTGCGGAATCATCAATCAATTCATCCTCATATATTTGAATAGTCTTTTCAAAACTATGCTAACATCAAACGGGGCATTTGGAGAAAATTTACAAGAGATGCAAAGAATTTGGAGTTTCCTTAAACCCCAAAAATGTATTTTTGTAGTTTTACAAAGTTAAATTATTAGGTCACATTGTATCAAAGGATGGAATTGTAATTGACCCAAAAAAAGTCTCTTACAATATTTCTATTTCATTACAAACTAACAAGAAGTCCCTTTATTCCTTTCTAGGTAAGATCAATTTCATTACGAAGTTCATTCCTAACTTTACAGATTAGTCGTGGCCCATTAGATGCTAAGGAAGGGCATAGCTTTCAAATGGACATCCGAGAGAGGAGAAATATTCGCCAAGATCAAATTCGTGATTGTACAAGAACTAATAAATTTTTTTAAAGGATTTCATCCTTTGTGGTTATGGTGCTAATTAGTATAACCACATTCCTTGTTCATAAAACAATGAACACATAGAGCATCATGTGGCCTTTTTTATCCAAACATTGAAATATTTTGAGCTCATGTATAATCATTTAGAAAAGTAAGTTTTCTCCATCTTGTGGGATCCCAAAAAATTCAAACCCATGTTAGCCACCAACCACATAAAAATCCTAGTCTCACACCCCAACATGAGATATTTAATCATGGGGTGGAAATTAGAGAGAAAAGAGTTGGATGGGTAACAAAATCATGGAGTTTGACATGACCATAAAGGCCACAAAGTTGGTAAGAGGAAGATCACTATGTGAGAATCTTACCTTAGATGTTCATGATAATCAAGAAGCTTCTTTCTTCACGGAGGAAGAGTAATGACAATTTGTAAAGGAACTAAAGGATTTTAAATGTCCTCAATAGGAAAACAGGTGGAGTGCTACGAATTTGAGGGACAATGGAAATCTACACAACCCAGATAATTTATTAAACATTAATTTTCCTTACAATGTATATTTTTATGAGACAAAGGAGGTCAACTTGGCCACAAAGTGGTTAGATCAATGATATGACATTTTTTTAGCAATGCGACGCTACCCTCCCGATTTGAGAAAAACTAAGAGAATGAATTTGAGGTTATAATCATTTCCTTATGTATTAATTTTTAGGATTCTCTTTAAAATAAATTTGGATCGTGTTCTAATAAGGTGTATTAATGGAGATCAAATAGATAACATCCTAGCCAAACTCCATGATGGTATTTATTAGAGCTTAAAATTGCACATGTCCTAAATCGAATAGTTCAGGATATAAGGCAAATGGTACTATCTCCAAGTTGTGGGACTTGCACTTATATAGACCTCCGGAGAAGATTGGCTTCCTCTTATTATTCCTACTACTAAAACTACTCCTAAAAATAGAAATACATATATCTAAATCTACTCTATGATTCCAAGAGACCAAGTGTGAGAAGGAGATGTATAGAATGAAGGAGGAGAGGGAATATTTGAGAGCCATAGTCCAAAAAACATTCAAACTTCCATTTTCACATAATGCACAATAGAAAAAACCCTCTAAAGTTAAAAGACAAACACAACATTATTTGCAAGTAGATGAAAATGGAAGGAAATGCAATAAAACACCAGCTAGAGAAGCGTATAATAGCCATAAAATAAGTATTTTATTGCCTTAGGAATATGCACAGATAATTACAATGGAGGAAAAAAGCATAAACACATTGTAGAATCCAAATCTAAGGTCTATAACTCAAGAAAACTTGTGCAACACTTTTAAATGATACCTTTGCATTCTAAGAGTATCCATCATTACAAATGAGCATCATTTTACAATATATAGAATATGGAAAAGAGAGAGGATGGGAAAAAGAGGAAAACT
Source organism: Taxus wallichiana var. yunnanensis (assembly GCA_018340775.1). Lineage (NCBI taxonomy): Eukaryota > Viridiplantae > Streptophyta > Pinopsida > Cupressales > Taxaceae > Taxus > Taxus wallichiana. Next base: position 624,339,482 of record CM031240.1, read on the forward strand.
TAAAATTGACATGAGAAACCTTCCAAGGAAACTACCCCATAGTATTTTTCTTATAGGATAAAATAATGAGCACCATATCATATCAAATTTTGTAGTTGATCTACCTGGAACTACATATTTTAATGCTAGAGAGTATTGTTTATTTTTACCCACTTACCCTAACCTAAATTGAGAAATCTAGTTTTTTGATGTAGAGAATGATGAGACATTTCCAACGGTACCAATTTTATGAAATTTTGAGCTCTTGGGTAAAAATTATGCCCATTTGGATTTTTAGGGATCGGGAGAAACATGAGATTCCCATCACAATGTCACAGTCTACAATAATTTATTTTTTCTTAGTGCAGATGAAGCTAATGAATAGAGAACTTTTGGAAGGGAGGAGAAAATTTATTTGTGCTTATGGAACCCAATTTACTCAAAATGGTCATTTTTGTGTTTTTTTCAAATAATCAGATTTTGGGTGGAACTGTGGAACAATTCCTCCCATCCCTTTGGTTCCCACAAACGCTGCTTCTCCTCACAATACTTGACTCACCTACACTATCTCTTCATTTTCCATTTCCACTATTCCTCCGAATCACACTTTGTGCACAAATATGTCTCCCTACCTCCCTTCGTTCATCACTTCAAATGGAAATCCAGATAACCTAAGGCCCTAGGAACCATTCCATTTTTTCTCGTCATTAGCTGAAATTCCCACAATAATTTGTTATCCAAGTTTTTCATTATTAATGTAAATGAATGCACTAACTACTAAAGAAACTAGTCAACTTAGAAGGATAGAGGGTTTATGTTACCTCGAATACTCGATTTTTAATACGTGCGCTGAATGATAGATTATTATTGTTGTTAAACCTATAAATAAGACTAAAACAAGATTTTATTAGATAAATGTGTGTGAGGGCTGCTCAAACAGTCTTGGTTCTAAGAAGTAGTTAGCTTCCTTGGTGAATGACATCCCTCATTTGTTTATAAAGATCAAAAACTGTAAATAACATGTAGAAACAAATAATTACTAAATCTAGAAGGATTGATATTGATTTAAGACTAATTTAACTAATCAAACTGGAAAACCCACTTACCTGGTTTGGGTTGGCGATGACCCAAAATATGCAGAGACAAGTTGATGGTGACCCGAGTAACTAGATCAGGAAAATGAGAGAAATATGTAGACTACACAAGATCGGAGCGCAATCTAGAAACTATAGAAATATGGAAATGTCGAGTCAACCTGTAAAGGAAATCAAGGAATAGAAACCAGGGAGACAATGGGAAACTGGGATTTAATGTTGGGGATTGAAACTAGGACCCTAGTTGATGACAAATAGGGTGTAAATAGGTCTATTTTATGTAACAAAGAGGTGGGATGAGAGTTTAACAATATGGGATAAAGAGTAAGCGCATGAAGATGTTGAGGATGACTTTGAAACAAAAAATAAAATCTTGTAGAGGCTACATCTATAGTGATCCATAAGGGGTGGTGACGAATGTAATAGGGATTAATGAAGCTGATGGAAGGAAAAATGAATGATCAACCTGGAAGAATGGATTTGTAAAAAGAAGTCGATGACGAAGATGTGAACTATGTTTTTGATGATCTAGACCTGCAAAATGTTAGATACGAAAAACACAAGATAATATGATAGAACTAATTAAAGTTATATAAAACAATGATAATCTCATAAAAAATAATCTCGGTTTGCATGCATGTTACAAGGATATCTCAAGGTCTACAATGGATTCTGCAATGTTTAAGAATGAAATATTGTCTACAAATTATGAGAAAATACACTTGCATTCGATATTATGATGCTAAATGGGAAGGAAGAAATCACTTTTATATGGTCATCGATGATGGGGCTAGTCAACGATTCCGAGGAAAGTCTTTGCAATAGGAAAAAAATTCTATTTTTTCAGCATGATTTTACTTTTTTAAAGGGTGGTTGAATGCTTTAAATCATTATGCGAGAATAGGTTGTTTGGGGATGAGGTGTAGGTTATTTTTAGATAAGGATAGCTTAGAAAAAGCATGGGGATGCATAATACATACCTTCGGAATGAAATAATTCCAAAAAGAAGCTAGTTAGGGTATGTGGATTTGAGTATTCTTTAATTAATAAATAAAAGGGAATTGATTAATTAATGTGAATTAATAAAATCAGATGATTAATTAATTAATGGAGCTTAATAAATTAATTTTAGTCAGTGAGGGTTAGATAATGATAGGATAAATGGAATTTAATTTACTTAATAAGGATGAATAATAAAATATACACAAGTATGCAAAGAGGATATAGATATTGAAATTAGGTGTTAACATTTTTCCCCTTTTTGCTAAGTGGTTTGTGGTAGTAAGCCATGAGACAAAAAAAAAAAAAAGGTTTAGATGAGGATAAAGGATTGATGATAAGTTCCCCCTCAAATGGGGAATTGATGATGTCAAGGGAAATTGGTGGCATGTTTGAAAAGGTAGATGATGAAGGGTGGGAGGGTGATGAAATATTGGTGAAAAAATAACCAAGGAAAGATGCCCTAAGAAAAAAGGATCACAATAATGATGAAAACTATGGCGGTGACTCCAATATCACATTGGTAGGGGAAAATTGTTGTCTCAACGAGACAAAAAACAACGTTCTATGGACCAGTGAGTGGGTGAAGATCACTGCAGTATGGATACTGGATGGGATGATCAATGGGTCATGGTAAATTCATCAGAACATGCGCAACTATATGTAAAAACTATGTGAAATACTTTGTACACAAAGAATCGAGAAAATAGGTATGTTTCCACTGGGGATGAGGATGAAAATTGTGGTGCCCAATGGGATATATAAATGCCAAAAAGGTAGATTCGGAAGAAGATGGATGAAGAGATAATATGCCCCAAGCAGGAAAAATATGGCCACAAAGGAAAAAGAAAGAAAAAAATTAAAATATGCCCCAAGTGGGGAAAAGGGTATAGACACCAAGTAGATTCTGTGCACAAATTAGATTAGGATAGTCTAAGGTAAAATTCCCGAAGGAAGAGTAAAAATAACCACCGAAATGGACTTTGAGACTAAAAACATGATTCCCTAAAAAGAGAATGACCATAGAAGTGGACCTCAAAATGAGAAGGAGAGGATTCAAAATATGAAAACATAATTCCCTAAGGGGAGAATACAAAATATGACCGTGAATGTGGACTTTGGAAAAATAAAGTATGTCCTAAAAAGGGATATAAGTATGGCCCATTGGGAATTTTGGTGATAAAGATAACTTAAAATTTGATAAGGCATGACTATAAGCGTAGCAACCTGAAGGTACAAATGAGACTATGTCATATCAAGGAATTGTGCATGGAAAATATGCCTCCAACTACATTGGAGGTAAACAAGAAAGGATCCTGGGTAATGCAAGGCACATGCGACCAAAGAAAATGCTAGAAAATAACCAATGATAGTTATTCATTTGACATATCATAAGGAAATGATGGTTCAAGATGATCTCATAAAACTACACCCTATCTTTGAGAAGGGGAAAGAGAAAGTTTATCAATGTGAGAAGCATTCTTAGGATATTGATAAAGTGTAAGGTTGATCAATGTGGGAAGCCTTCAAAAGCCATAAGGAGTAACCCTAAAACCAACTCGAATGCTTTAGATTTTAAGGTAAGTACCCTATCACCCCTTCCATCCATAACCTCCCTCTTCTCTGGGTCATAATTTTTAGCACAAACCCATACCAACTCGGTGTAATGTACAAAAGGTGGGAAAGATGCATCTATGGAAATTTTACAAAGATCAATGACATCCATGTTGTCACTTTTTCTAGGGGCATGCGGTCTTTACAAAAATTCATCCAAATATGAGTTTAACAAATTATTTTTTGTGAAAACATCCAAGTTACTTATGATACTTGAAGTGACATGGGTCCCAACATCCATTGTCTTCATCTTCCCTTAACAAATTATTTGTAATTTTATCTTTTTATTAATAAAATGGTTCATAACTATCCGTACAAGAATAAGAACTCAAATCACAAAGAGCACTCAAAATTTACACAACAATCAAACATTTTAAAAGACTTACCCATTTTTGCAGCCTTTATAATGTTCAGTTTACATAGGAATACCTAGATCTTATGATTCATCTAGACACCCATCTCTGCAATCAATTCATGTTTCCTTGTGATGTAATTTCATAACCCTAGGGATTCATAAGGTTCGACATCCTTAGTTCAAGAGTGTGGATATTGAAATATTCAACCAATTTTTAAATATTTGATTTTCTTATGAGAATTACATTAATGGTGGAAGTTATAAATGCATTCAATCTTCACCGTTTGATCCATTTTCTCCTTTTTTAAACAAGAACCGTTCATGTGTCTTCCTTTACGCGAGAGTCGAGTTTTGGGAAGCTTTCTACATTTTTTTCTTATGAGTGTGGGATTGTAAAATTGTAAAGTTGATTATTTTTCCCAATGATGACTTTCTTTGATATAATGACACATGCCCAAAGTGTCGGGTCTCGTGTTTTTGATCTCTGTTTGCATTTTGTTTATAAATTAAAAATTACAAAGTGTAATAATAAAATATATGCTCGATACCATTCAACTATATCCCGATGACACATGTAATTTTTAGGGAGTGGGGTTTATTTTTCACTTTACACTTTTTCATGTGAGTTGTGATTTGTAAAAACACTCTTTTGCATAACTTTCCAAAGAAATATTCTTCAAAATACTCATGTTTCGTGCCTCGGGAATTTTTTAAATTTTACATTTTTACATATTATTTCAAATATATAAGAAATTTATGCCATTGCGAAACATTCCCGAGAGAATGCCACATCATTGTGCATCGGGAAAAAGTTAAAACTTTGCACATGGGTAGAATACATGAGAAAAAAATTTGGTGACGGGTTTTTCATAGTGGTTTATTAGATTTAGGATCTGGTTTTTTTGAATTAATAAATTCATGGTCTCACTATTATATTAAGGAGCTCTTACATATGATTTATTGCATAAATAAATAATTTCTTAGCACATGTTGGCTTGAATTCATGGGAAACTAGTTTCACGAACACCCCTCTAAATTTGAATTTGCATTAAGCGAGTTTTGGTAAACAAAAATATTTTTATGGGAGTATTTACAAGTCAAGGGTTTGAGCTCAAAATGAGAACTATGGATCCCTAGATCCCTAAGGATCACAATGTAATCATCATATGTGTAGAGGGGAGGTTACATAACCACTACTCTACTCATAGTGGCATTTCTATAACTTAACAGTTTACTCTCTTTTCTATCTAATTTTTATTCTCGATTCTGGTTTTTTTGATGAAGTGGTGTTTCTTTAGATCCTTATAGATCATCCATGAGGAAAATTTCATATGTATCTTCCTTGAACCAGTTGTGTAGGTGTTTTCCCAACCATGTGGAAATGGATTATGGACCCAAACTATTATACCAATCTCTTTCTTTGACTTTGAATGATGAAACCAAAAGTATGAGGAAAATGTTTTCTTCTGTGATATTGTGAATGTAATAATGGTTTGTTATATCTTGAATGTGATTAATAGGATGTTTATCTCCATTCCCATGGAAGAGAGGTAAGTTTTTCAGGGATGATTTTGGAATATCATCCCACTGTTGCAAATGGAGAGGGCTGGAACTAAAATGTAAGAATGGAAGAGCTCTTTGTAGAGCCATGAGAAAATGGGGGCATGTAAAAGAATGAGGGGATGGAGGAAAAGGTCTGAAACCTGATAAAATGAGTTTGTATAAATTAGTGGAGTCATTAGATGTGTTGAGAACTGCATCCAAAGGTTGAATACCACCAATAACACATCAAACTTACTAGTATGAAGTTATAAAACACTTCAAACTTGTCCCATAAGGCATGTAAAAACTATTATGTTTCACATTTATGTGCTTCTTGATATACAAAACTTGAAATGGCCATATCTTTAAATCTAGAGCTCCAAATTTGACAAAATTTATATTGTTGGAAAGGTTTCCTCAAGCCCTTAAATTTGGCATCATCAAAATCAAATTTTGTGTATGAATCAATGGAGTCACTAGGTGTGTTGAGAACTTCCTCCAAAGGATAAATACCACCAAGAATACATCAACCTTATTGGTATGAAGTTATAAATCACTTCAAACTTGTCCCATCAGATGTGTCAAAACTGTTAAGTAGTGAAAGCACCAAGGTGGCCAGGATACACACCTGTGAAATATATAACTTTCAATTCTTATCCCACTAAGCATGTCAAAATTGTTATCACAAAAAAACAACACCATCTGATTTGTCATGAACTATGGATGAGCAATAATTTTTTTTGGGTGACATGAGACCATCTCTAAAGTTATGGGACTTGCTACTTGAGATGGACCTCCAGAGAAGGGAAACCTCATCTACATAAATCTAATGCTAAAACTACTCCTAAAGAAGGAAATTAAGCTAAGTAATCCTAAAATAGAAATTCCAAGGGACCAAAGAGAGAGATAATTATTAGAAAGATGAATGGAATGGAAATCCTAAGCTAAAAGGTGGTGATAGCACTAAAAAATGGGTGAGAGAAACTCTAGTGATGGAGAAAGAGAAGAAAATAGAGAAGGGAGATGACATACATAAGTGACATAGAAAAAAGCTTCATTTACCATCTATCCTCACATGAAACATAGAAAAATGAACCTCCAAAGGAGAAACACATGCACAACACAATACATCATGTAAAAGAGAGGAAAGATTGCAAATAACATGAATTGGGGTTGAGAAAACACCACAAATTTTTTTATTGCAATAGAAATATGCACAAACCATTACAGTTGTAGAGGAAGGCACAAGAATAGATTGCCAAGCCCAAAATGGATCTTTTTATCGGCTCACATTTCACATTGTTAGTCGGGGATATCAAAAGTATGACAACCCGAGGAGCATGACGCGTCATTTTATTTGCTTGCTTCTCATTAAGGAATGTAGAAAAAGCAAAGAAAGGAATAATATACTAATACCATGATCCAACCAGAGGTTGGTGCATGGAAAACATGAAATCAATGCACATGTAAGTAGAGGCCTATCTCTAAACCAATCACATGCTTGCACGTGTCGATTTATGTGTTTCTTGACATGAAAAACTTCAAAGGACCATATCTTTTGATCCAGAGCTCCGAATTTGAAAAAAATTATATTGTTGGAAAGGTCTCCTTGAGCCCTTCCATTTTGAATGATCAAAATAAAATTTTGGTGGATTTTGGTGGAAAAAAGGAAGAAAAAGGTTCATGCCATTAATATGCAGACTCAGATGACTCAACCACCTAAATTGATGAATATGCGCTCTTATCTTCTCTTTAGAATCTCCAAAGAAGAAATATTTCTTTTGGAAATAGATTATTGAAGGCACCCATATTGTTTTTAGACTTTAAATGCATGAAGATGGTGGTTAAATTATGAAGATCCATGTTGCGAGGAAAGACAAGGATCTTCATTAATGAAAAGATCAAATTTGATCTATTTCCATATCTTTTCTCTCTTCTCTTTCTTCCTTCAGCTATATAATGTAAAATATTTCATTATTGAAAGGATGGAAATTCGAAAAAATGTAAAGGAACTATGTCAAAATGTTTCCTAAGAAACTATGAGCTGTCAAGCCTCCATTTTGGGCTTGGCAATTATTTCTTGTTCATTCCTCTAAAACCGTAATGGTCTCTGTCCATATTTATATTGCGATTAAACTTGTTTTGTGGTGTTTTCTCAACCCCACTTGTGTTATTTGAAACCTTTCCTCTCTTTTATATGATGTATTGTGTTTTTCATGTATTTATCCTTTACAATTTCATTTTATTATGTTTCATGTGAGGATAGATGGTAAATGAAGCTTTGGGTTTGAGTCACTTATGTTTGGCCTCTACCTTCTCCATTCCCTTTTCTTTCTCCCTTACTAGAGTGTCTCTCACCCATTTTTCTAGTGCTATCACCACCTTTTATCTTATGAGTTCTCTTTTATGCATCTTTCAAACCCTTTTCTCTCTCCTTAATCCCTTGGAATTTTTATTTTAGGATTATTTAGTTGCATTTTCTTCTTTAGGATTAATTTTAGCATTATATTTATGCAGAGGAAGACGACCTTCACCGGAGGTCCATCTCAAGTAACAAGTCCAACAACTTGAGAGATGGTACCATGTTACCCAAAAACATTGATTTCTCATCCATGGCTCATGTAAAATCAAAGGCTGATGTTTTTAAGTGATAATTATGTACTCTTCTGGGAATTTTGCATATGGTTCTTTTTAAGTGATGATGAGGAGGGTCGAGACCTCATGACCATGATGATGATTGGTATTATCCATTATGACCTACCGATTCATAAGGTGGTATGTTTTCTTAAATGTTGATTGGAGTATTTGGGGATATCATGGAGTATAAGATGGTATTTTACTTTGGGCCCCTACCTTACTAGCTCGGTATATAGATATTTATTGGTATAGAGGATAGAGCAAAGATTCGGGTTTGGCGTTGATTTTTGGTGTGGATGATGTCATAGTTATAGAGGAATATGTTTCTTGGTGATAGGTTCAAGTGAATGGGTTTGAGTGGAGAGTACGAGCACGTGTGGAGGCTCCACTGGATGGTGGTGATGGAAGGAGGAGGGGGTGATATTGATGGAGTGATAGTGCTAAAGATGGGTGTGGTAAGTCCGGATGTAGAGAGGGCCACATGGTTGGTTGAGTCGGTAGATTTGATTCCTAAGTGAGATATTTATATCATTTCTTGTGATTTTCTTATGGCTATGAGAGATGGGCTGATAAATTAGTTCATTTCCATGTAGGATGATATTACCCAAGTGATGGTAGATAGAGATAGATACCGCTATGAGAAAGAGACTCTACGATGTATTTTTAGGTGATGGGAGGTCCATATCAAGGACACATCTCGACATGGATAGATTACACACTAGTGGGTAGATGAGGCCACCCTCTATTGAGATTATGACATATTATCAAGTGTTAGGAAATGAGTTACACTACTATGAGGATATAGTTAGGTGGACACTTCTAAATGAGCCTAGATATGGAAAGAACTTGGCTTGAAACAACATTCTCCATCAAGGAGTGTCGTGAGCATGGGGTAGCATCCAAGAGGTCTAGGCAAGGGACCATCTAGAGATCCCGATGGCTATCATGGGAGTAGTGCCAAAGGGAGCTCATTATCAAAATAGCTCTCCTAGCAATTTGAATAACTTACATATACATTCTAGCCCTAAGATATCTATTGAAGAATCACACATGCTCAAAATATTTTTAGCACATTCCCTTGGGTCATAGTTTTCCTATGCACCCATTTTCATTCCTCCTACCACTTCTCTCTTACGCCCACCTTCCTCGTGCATCCACCTTCTTCCGAGTCGGTTTCTTTCCACCCCGTGTTCCTAAGACTTTGATCATTCGCGCACCACACCCATTACTTTGTAATAGTTGCACCTTAACCATACATTCTCTTCTCATCAGGTTTGATTTATCTCCCGCATGCATCACACGCACATGCTTCCTTTACTTTTCCTCTATTTTCTCCTCACACCCTTATGTGTCAAATAACCTTTTGAAACTCTTAGTGTGTCATGCACAACTAGATAGGGAACCAAATCCTTGCAACAAATGAATGGTTGACACGTGGAAAAAATGACAAATAGTTGTACATTTGGCCACCATTCCAACCAATCAACATGTGCCATGTGTTTTGCATACAATGAAAACTCGGCATCTTCGATAGCTATATCATCAGTTGTAGAGCTTAGATTGGCATGCACCTGCACTTGTCAGAAAAGATGTTGACATCAGCTACAGTTCAAGAAATTCAAATTTCAAATTCTGGTGGATCTGGTAGGTGAGAATTTGGAAAACATCTCTCTGAACATTGATGAGAAGATCTGATTACTCCAACCACCCAATTTAGTATGATATGCTCTCTTTTGTCTTCAACACATTAAACATGCATGGGGAAGCGTATTTCACATATTTCCAAGAAGGTTTGTAGACATTGAATGCTCCTTATTGGTGGCTGTATTTCAAATTCAAGTTTTCCTTTCTCTTCCTTTCTTCCTCCATGAATTCATCTATAAATGTAAGGGCAAGGCTCATTTTTTATGTTGGATATTTTGGATCCTTAAGTGTGTTGCTAAGGAATCCATATTTTTTGTATTATGAGTTGCAAACCTCCATGTTTGGCTCTTGCATGTGGATACCAGCCTCTTTAGCATTGTAATAGTTCTATGCATTTTGGAAGTAATAGAAGCATCATTTTGTGACTATTCTCTATCCTAGCGTGTTTGTGTTCCTTCTTCTTTCCTTTTCTCTTGCATTGTGTATTGTTGTGCTACTTTAGGTCCCCTACAACTCCATATTTGGTTGTGTTCCATAAGGATGACTTAGTGAATGCATGTTTTGTTGTGCTACTCATGCCTAGCCTCTTCTCCCACATTCCCTGTCATTCTTTCTCAGAATAGATAGTGTTCATCCCTCTTTTCTAGTGCTATCACCTTTTAGTGTAGTTTACTTCATGTTATCCTTCTTTCCCTAGTCCCTTGGCATTCATAGCTTAGTTTCCCCTTTTTAGCACTAGGAGTAGTAGTAGCAGTAGAGATAGATAGAGGAACCGGCCTTCTCTGGAGATCCATCCCAAGCTTGCAAGGTCCCACAACTTGGGGATGGTTCCATTGTGGTCTCGAAACCTTGATCCCTCTTCAGAGATCTGAGACATGGGTGCACATTTGAGAAACCAACAATTTCTAGCATGCCCAGTGGGACCAGCATTGAAAGCTCAAATTTCATATCTCTAAGTTATGGTGTGTGGACTTAGTGTTTCAGCCTTTTAAGAGGCTCTTTTCAAACACATCTGGTGACTCCCAATATTTTAAAATCTCTATTTCAGCAGTCCTGAGCACCTTTCATGAGAAAAGTGCACACAAGAAGAAGTGCAGTAGTTGAAGACTCTTTTGATTACCTCTAGTTATCCCTAAGAAAATTTCATTCCAGAAATCTTGTGTGAGCATCTCCATCTCCAGCCAGTGCGCCACACCCATTCATCACCTCAACAAAACAAACAACCTATGTGCCTTGAAATGGTGCATCAGCCACCTCCTTCATTAAGAATCTTTGCAAACTTTGATAGAGGGAGTCCCTTATTCCTGGCCATGCAACATGATATGCCTAATGGTGTGCTTAAAAGTATTCCTTACTTTACTGGTGAGAATCAAGTCACCCCTTAGGAGTGCATCTAAGATGTATAAAATGTGTGTTCATTTTATTTGATCACACATAATGATGTAGTAGTCAGGCTGCTTGTAGCCTCTTTCAAAGGTAAAGAACTTCAATGGTACCAAGGCTTGAGACTTGGATCTATCACTAATTGGGATGAGATGGGAACAACTCTGTGTAGTTATTTTGAAGATAAGTTAGATCACCTATGTTTGGTGGAGTAACTGACAACAACAAGGAGGGTGTCCAATGAGTAGATGACTAATTTCAATATCAGATTTCAGAAGACTTGGGACAAAATTCCTTTTATGGTGAGACCTATAGCCCAACATGCTTTCCTTTATTAATCGAATGTTCTCAACATTGACATCTATGTTATGATTCAATCTATGGGAGGTAGGACTCTACCAGCTGCTTATAACATTGTAGTAAGGGCAGAAAATAGTCTCATTCAGGCGGGAAAGTTGGCTCCTAGAATGCCCATGCCTTTGTTCCCAAATATGTCACAAGCACCCTAGCCTTCTGTGGCCCCTATTCCTACTCCTGAGTAGAGCACGTAACTAGTTTCCTCAACATCCTATTCTCCATCATGGAAAAAGGAAGATGAATAATTGAAGGCCTTGATCAGAAACTTATCAAACAAGGTCATATCACTAGAGAGGCAACAAGTGCAAGTGTATAGAGGCATTTCCAAATAGCGCATGGCCAAGAAACCAACCTTGGCGGAATTAAAATGGAAATCAAAGATACATGCCAAACCAGTAGAATGATAGGTGGCAGCCTAATGTACATTTCCCTTGCAAGTTGTCCTTCCCATGCCTTCTCTTCTAGCACCCAATGCAAGCCGAGTGCTTGTTCTAGTTCAGAACAACTTGGCATAAGAGTCAGAATGGTGCTTCCCTTGCAAAATTCCTCATAGTTAGTACCATTGTGCTAATGCTACGTGTGCCCAAGCCTTCATGATCTAGAATGCTTCATCTTGTGAGCCCTCAACAAGCACCCATGAAGCAGATAACCCTAAAGATCTAGAAGTTCCTCCGGAGACCAATTTGATGTTCTTCGATGTAGAGGACTTCTGTGCATTCAACCAAGTTGTAGAAGACACAAATAGACCACATGCCCAAGTAGCAGACAACACAAGATATAAGAAAAGAATATTAGAGTCTAACGCAGTAGGTCATAGTCCTAGCAATGCAAGAAGGTCTTCAAAAGAAAAAAGAATCAGACAAGACCTCTTGTAACAAAAATGTTCAAACCCCTATGCAGGAGATCCCGCGTAAAGCTACTTTTGAAGCAATGCGTGCCCATCCTTTGATAGGCTAAGCCTCTACTCCAGATAAGATTTAAAATTCCATACTTGAACACTCAAGAAGGTATGTTGTACCCCAAATTCAAAATATGGGATAGCTTTTGTTCAACATTGTTGACTAGATGAAGAAGACAAACATAAACGTCACAATGTGGGATACCCTGACCATTCCATCTTAGCGGGATCTATTGCATGAAGCTCTAACGCAACTCCCATGCACCGACCGGTTATGCAAAAGACACGTGATTATATCAAAATATACCAAGAGGAGGAGAAAAAGTAGGTAAAATTGCTAAAACCCCACCCTTCTATATGTCCATGATTATAGGCAAACACCTAGTGCATAACTGCTTGATTGACTTAGGCACTAGTACTTCTATTATGCCTAAGAAGATGGTTGATATCTTAGGTCTGAAATATATCCCTTTGTCTAAAGGATTCCTACAACTTGATGGATCAATTGTAACCACCTTAGGAGTCATCAATAATCTTGAGTTAACCCTTCATACATGTCCAAGCCTGACAATTACTCAAAATGTGTCAATTATTGACCTGCTTCCATTGTTTTCCCTATGTCTATCAAGAGAATTTACTGCTAAAGTGGGTGTTTACTTATCATCTGATTGGTCTCATATGTTGCTCAAGATAAGGTATGGTACCTAGTTTACCATACAAGCTGAGCCTATATTTTCTTATCATGTAGAGTTATATGTCCCATCCCCTCTCCAAGCCAATTATCTTATCCAGAAGAACAAATTTCAGTTCCTGAAGAGTAATCTCTTCCTCCCTCTGTTCTAGACCTAGTACTTGATGAATGGGTGGAGAGGCATCAAAAATTTGATCCCTATGCTGAAGAATTGGAAGCCTATGAAACTGGGCTTGGTACTTATTGCATTCTAGAAGAAGACGCTACGCTTTCACGTGCACTCATAAGAGACAAAGTTTAAAATGGTCTATGGAAGTTATACTTTGATGGATCCAGAAGTAAAAATGGTACAGGAGTAGGAGTGGTTCTCATTTCCCCTAGGGATGATAAATTCTTCTTCACGCATAGGTTGTAGTTTGCATGTTCTAACAATGTGGCAGAATATGAAGCGCTTGGTGCATGGCTTGCTTATTGCTGAAAAGAAGAAAATTAAAGCATTGCAGATCTTTGGGGACACAAAATTGGTCATCCACTAAGTCACCAAAAATTCCAGACAAATAATAAGCTTCTTAAATCTTATAAACATAGATTTTGGGACCTACTTGAGAGCTTTGATGCTCTTAATCTGCAGGTAGTCCCACGCAAAATGAACAAAGAAGCTGACCAAATGGTCACGCTTGGTTCACAATTTTCTCCTGCTAAGGAATTTGTCAAAGGAACACTTAACACATTAAGATGGTAATCATACCATCCATTCCAGATAATGACACCAGTGGCAAGTGTTCGATAGTGACGGGTAGATCATCTAGTTTATCCAGAATGAAGCTAAATTTTCATCAATGATGCAAGCTGACTTGCATGATTGTTATGGTGACCAAGTGATTCAGCTAAAGATAAATAAGTTACCTAAATTGATGGTCACCTTAGAGAAAATGTTCAGCCCTGATGATGAGTTCAAGGGTGAAGAAAGATACATGCGCATTGCGTAAGAAGATTTCTCTCCCATTACTATTGCTGCGTGGAAAGGAGTTGTTGCTCAGCAAGACTTGCATGCATGAAGAAAAATAGGCCTTCATCTCTCTTTGTCAAAAATATAGTGACATTTTCTCATGGGAGTATGAAGACCTCAAAGGTTTTGATCCAAGTGTTGCTCAACACTCCATTGACCTTGATCCTGGCATAAAGCCCGTCAGATAGAAACAACGACTAGTCAATCCAAAGATAGAGCCCCTCATGAGAAAGGAGTTATCCAAACTCATTGAGGAAAAAAATATTTTTCCTATCAAATACTCTACTTGGGTCACAAACCGGTTCCGGTACACAAGAATAATGGTGAAATTAGACTTTGTGTTGATTTCAAAGATTTGAATAAGGCATCTCTAAAGGATCACTATCCTTTTCCTTCAATGGAGCAGATTCTATAGACTGTAGCTAGCATGAAAAGGTTTTCCATGCTAGATGGGTACTCAGTTTTAACCAGATCCTGGTTAAGGAAGAGGATCAATTCAAAATAACATTTACAACCAAGTGGGGAACATATGCATATCATAAAATTCCCTTTGGTCATCAAATGCGGGCACAACATTTTAGTGTGCCATGGATATTGCCTTAAAAGGTTATATCAATGAGTTCATCTTAGTTTACCTTCATGACAACTATCTTCTCAAAATAGAGTGCAGATCACATAGCGCACCTAGAAAAATTATTTGAGAGATGTAGAGAATTTGGGGTGTCTCTTAATCCCAAGAAGTGAAATTTTTAGTGGCTCAGGGAAGGCTCTTGGGCCATGTGGTTTCAAAGAATGGCATCGCGATTGATCCTGAGTGCATTTCAGCTATCCTATCCCTTTCCTTGCCAGACAATAAAAAAGCCTTACAATCCTTCCTTGGAAAGATTAACTTTGTTAGGTATTTTATCCCTAACTTTGCAGGACTAGTTCAGCCCATCACCCTTATGCTCAAGAAGGACATACCCTTCAAATGGACAATAAAAGGAAGAGAAAGATTTAACAAGATCAAGAGGGAAATTGCTTGTGCACCAACACTCCTCAATCCAGATTACTCAAAGGATTTCATCCTTTATGTTTATGGTGCTAATGAAAACATTTTTGGTGTCCGACATAGGAAAATGAGCAAGGACTGGAATAGCCAGTGACCTTCTTCAGCTAGAAGCTAAAGGATTATGAATTGAAGTACAAGTCACATGGAGAATCAAGTCTTCATTATCATGCATGTGCTTAATAAATTCAAGAGCGTACTCACCACAAATCAGATCAAGATGTTAGTCTCTCAATTTTTCGTCGAGACTTCATAATGGGAATAGAAATTAGTGAGAAGAGAGTGCGATGGGTGACAAAAATCATGGAATATGATGTGACTATTAAGGCCACAAAGCTGGTAAGAGGCAACGCACTCTGTAGGAAGATTGCTGAGGATGCACACAATGAACCTGAGGCTTCATTATTTTGGATGAAGACCTCCTACGCATAGAACGTGATCAAAACATATACCCCCACACATATGACTAGATGAAGGACATGATCACATTCCTTTCCAAGGGTGCATACCCTCCTAGTTTGAACAAAGAAAAGAGAAGGCATCTCAAGTTGTAATCTATTCCTTATGTTTTTATTGATGGACTTCTCTTTAAGAGAAATCTAGATGGTGTGATGTTAAGATGTATCAATGGCACACAGACTAAACAAGTGTTAGTATAATTTCACTATGGATTCTCTGGTGGACACTTCTTTGCCAAAACTATAGAAATGAAGATCATAATGGTAGGTATCTTTTAGCCTACCCTATTTGCAGATGCACACAATTGGGTCACAAAATGTAAATAATGTGCTTTCTTTGTAGGAAATAAAAGATTGGTAGGGCTTCCCCTCACCAATCCAAGCGGATCAACATTTTGCATAATGGGGTCTTGACTTCATAGGCATGATCAATCCACCTTCAAGCGTTAGACACAAATGGGTGCTAAAAGTTACAGATTACTTCACCAGATGGACAAGAGTCATGCGCTTAAGGAATCAACTGAGGTAGTCATCCTTTAATTTCTTGAAGGTTTAGTCACAAGGTTTGGCATTCCTCAAACCATTATATCTGATAATGCAAAGGCCTTCCTTGGTAATAAAATCACTGATTGGGCTCTAAGTTTGGGAATTTAATTGAAAACCTCTTCCAACTATTACCCTTAGGGCAACGGTCTGACAGATTCAACAAATAAGAACCTGATCAAAATCATGAAGCACACAATGAACACCATCCAAAGACAGTGGCATAAAAAGGTCTTACATGCACTCTGGGTAGATAGAATCATAGTCAAAAAATAAATGGGAACTTCACCTTATAAGCTTTTCTATGGCAAGGAGGCTACCCTTCCTTTAACACTAGAGCTAAATTCATTAGCGCTTGTCCAACAACTAAATTTTGAGGGCGTGGATCAAAGAGAAATTAGGTTGGCAGAGGTGGTTCATCTCGAAGAACTTAGAAAATATACCATGATCAAGCTAGAAAAACATCAATAGGAAACAGAGAAATGGTTTGACAAAAAGGCTAGGCCTCAATATTTCAAAGTTAGGGATCTGGTTCTAAAATGGGATGCTAACAGAGCTAAACCAGGGCATCATTCAAAGTTTGATGCACTTTGGAGTGGCCCATACATCATCAAGTCCTATAAAGAAGCTAACTCTTTCAAGTTAACTCATCCAGATGGAAGTGTGCTACAAATCCCAGTAAAGGATCTATCTCAAACCCTTCCATTAGGTTTGCTGCATCATATTATATATATTAAAGTAGTTTCAATTCCTTCAAGTGTGCTCTGCACACATTTTTTTATACATAGTTCTTTCCTCTTGCATGCTTTTGGCGTGCACTCTTTTAATGATTCTAGTGTGTAGAGCTTATCTCAGTAGTTGTGAGATTCAATAAAAAGTGCGAAATGATACTCAAAGTGATAGCAAGGGCATTTTCATGAAAGTAGACTCCATGCCCAATGGATGCTTTAGGATACTAGTCTCTTGCATCTAGTAGGTAAAAGGCCCCGAAAGTCACCAAAATTATTATCCAAATAGCTCTCCTAGTAATTTGAATAACTTACATACACATTTTGGCCCTAAGATATCTATTGAAGAATCGCGCATGCTCAAAATCATTTGGCACATTCCCTTGGGTCGTAGTTTTCTTGCGTGCCTCTTTTATTTCCTCCTCCCACTTATCTTTTGTGCCTTCCTTCCATGCATCCACCTTGTTCTCGAGTTATTTTATGTCCACCCCACATGCCTAAGTCTTTGACCCTTCACGTGCCGCACCCATTACTTTGTAATAGTTGTGCCTTAACCATATGTTCTCTACTCACCGGTTTGATTTATCTCCCGCGCACATCATGCACACTTCCTCCATGCTTTCCTCTATTTTCTCCTTGTGCCCTTCTCGTGACCTATCACCTTTTGATGTGCTCATTGTGTCGTGCGCGTAACTGCATAAGGCACCGTGATCCTTGCAACAAATGAATGGTTGATATGTGGCAGAAATGACAAATAGTTGTACATTTGGCCACCATTTTAGCCAATCATCACGCACCATGTGTTTCCTTTATGCTGACAACTTTGGAATCTTCTAACATCCATATCATCAGTAGTAGAGCTCAAATCGGTGCATGCCTACACTTGTCAAAAAGTCTTGACATCAGCTATAGTGCCAAAAATTCAAATTTCAAATTTTGGTGGATCTGGTAGGTGAGAATTGGGAAAATGTCTCTCTGAACATTGATGAGTAGATCTGATTGCTCCAACCACCCAATTTAGTATGATCCACTCTCTTTTGTCTTCAACATGTCAAACAAGCATGGGGAAGCATATTTCATAGATTTCCAAGTGGATTTATAGACATTGAATGCTCCTTGTTGGTGGTTGTATTTCAAATTTGGGTTTTCCCTCCTCTTCCTTTCTTCCTCCATGAATTCATCTATAAATGTAAGAGCAAGGCTCATTTGTTATGTTGGATATTCTAGATCCTTATGCGTGTTGCTAAGGAATCCATAGTTTCTATATTTTGAGTCACGACCTCCATGTTTGGCTCTTACATATGGATACCACCTCTTTAGCATTAATAGATTCATGCATTTTTAAATTAATAGAAGCATCATTTTTGAATATTCTATGTCCTAGCACGTTTGCATTCCTTCTTCTTACCTTTTCTCTTACATTGTGTATTGTTGTGCTACTTCAGGTCCCCCTGCACTCCATATTTGGTTGTGTTCCATAAGGACGGCTCGATGAATGTTTGTTTTGCTATGATACTCATGCCTCGCCTCTTCTCCCACATTACCTGTCATTCTTTCTCAAAACAGATAGTGTTCATCCCTCTTTTCTAGTGCTATCACTTTTTAGTGTAGTTTACTTCATGTTATCCTTCTTTCCCTGGTCCCTTGGCATTCATATCTTAGTTTCCCCTTTTAGCATTACGAGTAGCAGTAGTAGTGGAGATAGATAGAGGAACCGGCCTTCTCTAGAGATCTGTCCCAATCTCGCAAGGTTCCACAACTTAGGGACGGTTCCATTTTGGTCTCAGACACCTCGATCCCTCTTTATAGATCTCGAGACACGGGTACACATTTGAGCAACCAACATAACCTTCGACTAAAAATATTATAGTTTACCACATGGTTATAGGCCTATTTTGAGACATTTTGATGTATGATACTTGTTATAAGAACAATGGACTTAGGTGGGGTATTAAATCATTCCTACAATGATTCTTATTTCATTAACCAAACCATACATTCATCAATTATATTATCCATACATCATTCATAACCATGTGTGTTTATCAAGATATGTAACATTAATCACAAGAACATGAAACAATGTACACAATATAATAACACCATGAAACATCCACATGATCAAACCACAACAACTTTACTCTTAACCAAAACAAGATTCCCAAAAATAGTAATTCAAAATCAACTAATTAACACCATTCACGTCAATTTAAAGACCAAAAAGGAATTAAATAGGAACAAAATTCATTCCTCTTAACTCTCCAAGTGATATCAAGAATCAACTAATCCATTTTATGTCTCAACCAACTCAATCTTTCAAAGCATGACAAAACCTATCCTAAAATCCAACATATATTATTCTTCCCAAATCGACCTAAATAACCAACCAAAACACCTCATTATGAGACAATACATACATCATTGGAACTCTCTCTAAATTAAACTTCTAGAACATATTATAAATACTTCCAAATCCAAGTGGAAGGCTTTCAACCAAGCTAATCTCCCAAACCGATTTTTATACCTTCTTGGACTCAAGAATTGACAATTAAACCAACATAATCCATCACCTCAAAAACAACTTCTAAGCTCAACTAAATCATGGAACAAACTTAGAAATGATTCATAAGCACTCGAAACCTTCACCAATCATGAAGAACTCAAAATCATCACTTTACCTCATCAAGCTACTTGACACCCTACTAGAACAAGCATCCTTCAAATTTAACCCTCAAATAATAGCTCATAACTTTTACATACCTTATCCAATAATAAATTTTTATATACCAAAGGAAATCTCTCCAAACCAGCTCTACAAAAAACCCTAAATCAGCTCCTAACTCCTCATGTAGCTCCTGCAATGTCAATTTTACTACAAGTTGCTCCAAACTGCCCCCAAACCGTCTTCATAAATAGGGAATACTTTGCACTTTTTCATCATAAAAATTACCTGAAACATTCATATACATCTATAAAAACTCTATGGATAACATTTATTACAATTTAGTCTTTACCTTCTTTAGACAACTTTTCCTTAATATAATATTCTTTAGAAACAAACAAATTCTAGTGGGTCCCACATACTTTGTCACATAATATAATATACCTTTATAAAAATATGGAGGAGTTCTATACATAATAGAATCATCAATTTTTAAAACCAATAAAAACTTTTTTGGTATAAGCAATCTTCTCCAAGTCACTCCTATCTAGGATTTAGTTAGGGTTTCAAACCACTTTACCTTGTTCATGATCATTCATAAAAATGTGACGATAAAACCACCTCATTATTTATGTGAAAGTGTCATAAATTACCTTATAAGCTATTCAAAATATCTCAATTCCTCATGAAAATCACACAATTCACAATGAGCATCGAAGGTTCACTTTTGCTTCAAAACACATTATTTCTTACCGGTTTTTACCAAAACTTGCATATCTTGAAAATGCCATGATATAATGACATAAAAATATCATGAAGAATAATTACAACATAATATAACTATCCATACTCAACATCTAATCAAAAAAATCTGAAACTCTCTAGCCACAATGACTTACCTATGCTAAACTACATGTTTCTCACCTACTTGCTTCTCAAGGACCCTAAAAACCACCAAACCTCTAAGAAATGACATGAAACTCACCATACACCTCAAGTAAACTTCCATCATGCTTCTAATATGCTCCAAAAATATTGACTGGGTCCAAAACTCACATATCCAACTCATTTTACATGCTTCAAGGATAGAACAAGCCTAGAATGACCTGACTCAATACTGAAAAACCATGAACTAACCTTAATGACCAAATGTAAACCAATAGAAACCCATGACACATCATACCAACCATGGTTGACCTCATGAAAACATTCACTCAGCTCAATAAGACTCATACTATGACTATGCAAGCTAAAACCATGTCAAAACACCATGCCAACTCACCAAATCCTGACACTATCAATCAAAATTCATGTTTGACTTTAAAATAAACCTCAAAGAGACTCATGACACCATTTTCCATCAATTTAATTTACATAAATGACAACAAAAACACACAATGGCCAACAATCTCCCCTTTGTCATTGATGGAAACCATCTTTAGAAACATTAATGGCAACCAACATGAACTATTTTCCATGTTTTTGATTCCTACCCCCTTTGAAATCTATGAAAAAGGATACTATGATGACACAACATGAATAATTATAACACACAATGAAAAAATGCACAAAACAACTTACTTGACTCAATAGCTCCCCTGGGACTGAAATCTCTCCCTTTTTAACTCCAACATAAAGAAATGAACATCCTATGGACTTGTAAAGAGCATAAAAATGGATCACCCTAAACATGTAAAATGCATATTTGTCCTTCATCTATTCTATACATCACTTTCTAGGTCATTATCATGCTTAAGAACCCAAAAATTACCTACAATATTATCATGTTCTCACTTAGGACCCGAATCCCAAAACTACAACTTCAATGTATCTCGAGCCAAATTTCTCAAGCTTCTAGAAGCCAGCATATATCATGATTTCACTCCTTAAACATCCCCTATACCTGTACCATTATACTCAACTAAGATTCCAAAATTTTGGATTCATACCTTGTTTTCATGCCTTTGAGAGGGATCAAACACTTCTTTGTTGTCATGAAGCTCATTCTCTATAATTTCAGTCTTCTTTGGATAAAGTTGTGCATATTTGGAAAAAAACATTTCTTATTCTTGAATTATTCAAGAAAACTTTGTTTCATGTCTGCCATTTGGACCTCCTAAACACCCTTCATACTTAATTTCAGATCTGAAACATACTCCCCCTAACTTGTAACCTCTTATAATCTATAGGTGGCTTATTTCAATCTTTCTTGTTACTAACAAAGTACATTCATCTAGTCATAGTGTTATAAACTAATACCACAACCCCTAAAATATGTTACTCCTTGTATTTCAAGTACTTATCAAAGGCATACAAGTTTTTTTATCAATACCTTGATGAAAACCTTATGAGACCATCACATCGAACTTAAACAACATATACTTGTCACTATGCTATTATGTCAACTTAGATATATCAAGTATCAAGAGATATAGACTTTCCTACATATCTAAGGTAGAAAGTTCACTAAAACACTAACTAGTAAGTGCCAAGATCATAAGGACAAGATTTCAATTCTTATATTCATCATTTGGGTCTTCTAATAATCAAACCTATGCTAACTCTATAGAGGTCTTCTGTAGACCTTCTTTATGTGTCCATCTAACTAGAATAACTTGGAATGACTTCAAGGACTAGAGTTTTGTATTTTCAAATCTTCCACATACTTCCATAGTCATTCAAAGTACTGACACTCCATTTATGCATAACATTTAAACCTTTCAAAACTTGATTTCTCATATTTCCACATAAATATGACATTAAGAACTCAGGAACACATCATTTTAACATAGAGAAATATTAATCCAATGGCAACCTCTTGATGAAACACAACCTTGAATGTGAGAACAATATTTTCAAGTTCAAAATATGATAGACACTTTCCATACACAAAATGAACATAACGAGGATCACAATACCTTCTTATAAAAATTAGGAATTTTGAACCAACATATACCTTGAATTTCAAATCTTCACACTCATTTGAATCTATGAAATATGATGCCTTGAATAACCTTAAATCCTTATTTGTCACCTTGAAACAAACAACTTTAGACATCTAGACCTTACATCTCTGAGTACACTCTTCCCACATCATATTGTGATTTTCCTTTAGTCTTGTGATGAGCTCATACATGCATCTTGTATTCAAAAATATGTGTACCTTGAATTTCACTTGAAAAATCTATGAAAACATATTCCTTTCTCATTTCTTAAAGTATTCATAGTTTTACCTCACTCATGCTAACCTGAATATCCAATCCCTTGAATTTAGTTCACTTGCACCGATGTAAGACCCCGATTTAAGGCACATTCACAAAATTCATTTTTCTATATGATTTTCAACCTTAAATATTCAAATGAAACAAGTAAAATGCATCATGACCACCTACAGGATTAATCATGTCATTCTCTCTTTTGCATGACCACAATACCTTGAAATTATTGCATATTCACTTTCCTTGGCCTCTTAGATCAACTTTACACCTTAGATAATATTTGTAGAGGACTTAAAATCCTATACCTATACTAAGATTACCTTGATATCCCAACAACATCAGCTTCTTTGATATTTTATAACTCCATCCCCATATATCCTTGATAACATAGGTATCACAATACACACATTAAACCCATTTGTTTACCTAGCCAAATTGTTCTAAAACCTTTGACACAAACAAAGAGTACTTTAATATTGAGACATAACTACAATCAAAGACACAAGATGACTATCCGATAGGACCTCATTTTATTCCACATATCTACTACATTTTTTTAGGTCAACACTTTTTCCGTACTCTATTTCAAACCAATTTGACACAAGATGACTTGTAACATATCTTTCTTCAAATTTTATAGTGAACACACAATTACGTTCATTCGATGCTTAAAATTGCACATCCTAATAACTTATTATACCTGATAATAGACCTTCACTAATCATTTAGGAATTTTAAACCAAAATTGAATCCTTGGTCTCATCAAGACAACTCTTCAACAACTAATTATAGATCCATCATGTTACATCTCCCCTAATTGGACACTTCTTGAGAATTGAGATGTCCGAATGTGACAACCATGTTAGTAACATTTGAGAAACATTTCAAACTTTCAAGAATCTATCAACTACCTCTTTGAGATGCATCAATATACTAAACATGCCTTTTAGCCATGATCTTCACTATTACAATATTATTCCTTATTTAATATATCCCTTCAAGCCATAATAGAAGCCTTTAACATGTTTATACTCAAGTAAGACATAATTTTAGAGAATCCAGACATTTGAAGATAGGATGGGTCTACTTCAAGCTCTGATTCAAACCACTAGGATACTATTTGATATATTATAATTCCTCATTAAATAGGCTTAGAATCATATACAAAAGTTGTGATGAATATTTGACTGAAAAATGATTCCATTTTCTTCAGTTATCTTAAGACAAGACCTCATTGTTCACACAATGATCCCTTAACATGAATATTCAAAATCACCATAATTTGAGACATGATAAACTAAATACAAAAACTATTCCTACCTTTATTGGACCGAGACATCTTTATGACACAAACCACCAAGCCCGTGACTCACTTGATGATACAAAAGCAACTTTTAACCTTAGATTCATGACAACAACCTCATGAATTGATGAAGACAAGGAATTTGAAAATAAATCACAAATAACATTCACAAAAAAACTCTCATTAAATGAAAATATGAAAAATGAGGAAAATAGACTCGAGACATGTACAAAATTCAAGGAATCAAAAACTCATGAGTATATTACTTAACATACCTTATCGCATTAGAGGTTTTCCAAACTCCTAAATTCCTCAACTTATCATGTAAAGGAGAATGAATATAATTTAGGCACATGTGATATTATTCATTTCTATGCCCCTCAACAATATAAAACAAGCCTCCTTGAATACATTTGGACCCTTCTTTAACAAGCCTTATTAAATTAGGATTCAATTCAAATTGAGTATGTGATCTCTTGTTTTATCTTACTTGAACAACCAATTTATTTCCCTTAAGATCTATCATAACATACTTAGACTCATTCATGAGAGTATTCTTCTTGAAAAATATTCCACTTTGAGCTTGAAATATTCTAAAGTACCCTTAATATCATATTTGGTGACAATATCTTACAATATGCCCTTGTTTGTGGCATTTGTGACACACAATCTCATTCTTCTTTCTTTGTTCAAACACACTTAGGTTCCAACCACAATCCTTAACTCTATCACCATACTCACAACATAAAAACCATTTTCCTTTTAAGAGAGCTTTACCATTTCTAGGAGACATCATTTTGCAATCTCTAGCTCTATAACTAAAATCATGACAAATAAAACAATATCCATTAAAGGAAGTACCTTACCTCATAACATTAGGTTGTTTAAATAAGTTAGAACTTCTCAATTCAGTCTTCTTAGTCACCTTCTCATCTGATTTTGAAATTGTACCAGCTTCACCATCACTCTTCACATGTTTTCCTTAAAACCCTAGGACTTTTTATCATTAGCCACACTTTTTCCTTCTAAAATCCCATCAAGAGCTTCAGATCTCTTCTCAATACTCTCATACATATTCAACCTACTAGATGCATTCTCCAAATATTATTCTAGGGATTTAAATTTGTATTCATACATGAAACAAGTGTCTTCTTTCTCCTTTAGGGATTTAGACAATATTTCCGCTTGAAATTTCCAACCATTTATGGATTTATCATGCTCTATTTCTATATCCTTGATATGAAATTGTATGAAATCACTTACTTGACTAAGCTACTTCATTCCTTTCCTTACTATTGATTCAATATATGAAAACTTACCCATTTCTTATACTTCAAAGGATCTCCTTCAAGTTCCTAAACTTGCTTCACAAGGAACTTATTTGATACTAATTATTAGAAGCAAAATGGACTAATATGGGATGGGTGAATTAGTACTACAATTACTCTTACTTCATTAACCAAACCATACATTCATTAATTAGATTGTCCATACATAATTCATAACCATGTGTGCTTATTAAGATATGCAAAATCAATCACAAGAGCATGAAACAAATTACACAACACAAGAACACCATCTGTAAGTGGGAAACCTCATGGGGAAGAAAACCCACTAATTTTTTTTTTTATATTATACACAACAATTTTTTTAATGAAGCACCAAATTCATAAGGAGCACCAACCCCTAAATTAGTAGATCACCAACCCTTAAAAGAGCAAACCCCTAATTTAGTGAAGCACCCACTCCAAAAGGAGGATAATATCCCCAAGATGACTAAGAACTAACTCAGCCACATGATGTTAATGATCTCTAAATTTTCTTGCTATCACAACTGATGGAGATGATAATTTAAGCTCACACAATATTCTTCAAACCCGCATTCCTCTAGTTTTGTCTATCTTCTTCCTTTTTGGCTTGTCTTGGCTCTACAAACTTGCACACATTATATCAAACCTTTCTCAACTTGTAACACATCAGATAAACCTTCAAATCATGACTTCTTACTTGTAAAACACTTCTACTTAGGTCACACTTTTTTCTCTAAGAGAACTAGTTCAAAAATGAACCTAAAACTTTTCTATTATAAGTTTCTCCTCCTTCAAATATGAGAGAGACCTACCATTAACCTCTTTCAAGACCACAAAATCATAAAAACATCCCAATAAATTCATTAAAATGGTCACGTATGACCCATATAGGTCGGTAATGCCAAAACCACTCATCTTGCACTAGGGAAAATTTTAGTGGTGAATATTCGTAATTTGGGGAATAGTATGATTTCAGAATTTGATTTTGGTGAAATTTTATGGCCATGGCAGTGCCCAAGTTTCACCCAAAAATTCCACAAACAATAATCTATCCCATATGAATAGCCAATGAATCTCTAATCCCAATGTATATTTTTATATTGAATCATCGTGTGATTGACGGGATGGGATTTTAAAACATTCTTAGATCACCAAGAAATATATGGAACCTTATTTGTCCTTTGGGATCATTCACCGACATGTATGGGATTTTTTTAGGAATTTGATTAAATTCACCATATATATACACATAGATGTAGATGTAGATTCTAGAATCACTAAGTCATGCAAATTTTAAAGGATTTTTAATCTTTTCTAATTTCTCTCTCTCTTTCTCTTTTGAGTTGCTGCTCTAAAAGTACTTGTATATTTTGTTCTCCCTTATTTTTTTGCTCTATGTTGTTGCACATATCTTCTCTATTCTCATTCACTATATTTTCCTCTATCGAGCTCCTAATTTGAATATTCCCCCTTTTCTATATTCTCTACTTCATATATAAAGCCAATATATATATATATATATATATATATATATATATATATATATATATATATATATATATATATATATATATATATATATATATATATATATATATATATATACACACACACACACACACACACACACACACATACATTGCCTCCATGTATCGTTCTTTTTCCCGAATTAGACCTGATGCCATTTCCAAAATAATTAAATCTATGGCTCAAATTCCATTGGAGCCCATTGTAGTGTAGAGGGGTGGAATTCTCGCCACTGTCTCACCAAGGACCATTGATCATCCTTTGACCTTGCTGCAATAAAAACTAGACCTTAAATCTTTACCTATTTCGTTGAATTTGGAGTGTGATGTACAACTAGTTTTAGGAGATTCACCATTCAATTTCCAAGTATTTTTAATATTTTTACCATTTTTACAATAAAATGAAACTGGTTGTAGGGTCATTCACCAAAACTATGAAACTGGTTACAGGGATATTTGCCACAATTTTTATAAGTTTTTTTAGTGGGGTTTCCTTAAAATTTTCCTATCTTGCACCAAAATGCCTTAAAACCCCATCATTAGAATGAGAAAAATCCATTTATACCAAAACCATGATTATTCAAGATCCAAAATTCACTAAACATGAATAGTATAGCATAACCACATTGGATTAGACTAATGAAATATTTCATTAAATGGGCCCACTGGCTCATATCCTTCTCAAAACAACCATTTCCAACACCCTGTATTTATCTTTGGGCCTAAAGATACCTAAAGATGAACTCAACTATGGCATGTTACAATTTTATGGAATTCCTAGGACCCGTAAATAAATTATATGAAAGTTATAACTCATTAAACATCCACATGATCAAACCACAACAATGTTACTCTTCACCAAAACAAGCTTCCCAAAAACTAGTTTTGAAAACTTAGCTAATTAAAAACCCTTATGTCACTTTAAAGACCTAAAAATCATTAAAAGGGAATAAATTCATCCATCTTCAATCTCTAGGTGATATAAATCATCAACCAATCCATTTCATGTCTCAAACAACTTAGTCTTTCATCCTTAACAACCATGTACTTGAAATCCAACATACATTCTTCTTCAAAAATTGACCTAAATGAACAACCAAAACACATCATAGTGATACAATCCATACATCAATGGAAAACTCTCTAAATAAAATTTCCATAAAACATTATAACTTTTTCCAACTCTAAGTGGAAAGAATTCAATCAATATAATCTCTGAAAACTATTTTTATACCTTATTGGACTCAAGAACTAACCATTAGCCCAACATACTCCATCACCTCAAAAATTGATACCAAGCTCAACCAAATCATGCAAAAAAGTATTAATTATTCCTAAGCACTTAAAAACCTTCACAAATCATTAAGAACTCAAAATCACCACTTTATCTCATCAAACTACTTGGTACCCTACTAAAACAAGCATCCTTTAGAATTGAACATAAAATAATAGCTCATAAATTTTTATAACTTATAAAACCATGAATTTTGATATATCAATGGAAATATATCTAAAGCAGATTAAAAAAAAAATCGAATCATCTCCTAACTCCTCTTGTAGCTTATGGAATGTCAATTTTACTAAAATCATTGAGACTGCCCCAAAAAATAGTCTTCATAAATAGGGTATTATTTTGACCTTTTAAGCATCACCATGACCTGAAAAATTAATATAGATCTATAAAAAATAGAGGGATAAAATTAATTCAAAATACCGGTGGGAGCGGGAGTAGGAGAGGATGGTTTTGAATGTGGATGTGGGTAAGAAACCGATAAGGATCTTGGTGTAGAGGATCATGGGGTGAATCTGCATGAGGGAAAGAAGGATGCACAATTCAACATGGAAAGGGACAAGATGGAGCCGGTCAAAGGTCCCTCTATCACGTGGGTGAGGTGAGTGGCTAGCCAACCAATCAAACAAGTACCTTCCATCAATCTCAACCCTGTCTGTAATGAAAAAGGTGCTTTCTTGGAAATACCAGAATCTCTCGCCAATCAGGTTCGGTCTTCAATGTGTAATACCATTCTTGCCAAGATTCCCGATAACATACCCAATATCGAAGAGTTCAAGAAATGGGATAATAGGAAATGGATGCCTAAGGGGGTGATGGAAGTTGTGGCTTATGTTAATGCATTTTGGGATCCATCTTTCCTTGGATGATGATTTTTAAGGATTATTGCAAGGGGCTTGGTTTATTGGGTGAGTTGTGGTTTTGGTTGAAAAATGGGTATCGGGTTTCAATCCTTTGGAGACTATTATAAAAGAATACGCTATCTGGATCCACTTACCTAGGCTATCATTGGAATACTGGGACCTAGATATCATACAAGGGATCACTAAGGCTATTAGAGCCTTGGTCATTATTGATCTGGTCACATGTGCTTAAATGAGGCTTATTTTTACATGTTTATGTGTAAACGTAGCTCCCAAATTTTTTTAACAAGAAGCATTGAGATCAAATCACCCTGGGGTATACATACCTGAATATTGACTATGAGTTTTCTTCATTTATGTGTTTTTCCTACTTTAAAGAAGGACATAATATCAAATCATGTCCCAAAAATAAAGAGGAGGTTGCTTAGAAAGCCCTGATTAAGAAGACTAAGAGTTCTAGTAAGAATGATCTGAAGGGAAAGGTCCCAATGCATTTAGATGGCAGTGGTCTGTCGAAGTTCAATCTTGAATGGAGATAGATAAGTAATTCCAAGGATCAAGTACCATAAGTTCCAGAAAATACATCTAATGAAGAAGGTCAGGATAAGGACAAAGCAAAAGGGAGGAGACCCAAGAACCTGATAAAAATGAGGATACGGTGATCTTTGAGGATTTTCAGGAGGATAGTATAGTGGGTTCAATAGTCTCAAACTCTTTAGAAGAAAGTTTCTTTACACAGAGACTAGAAGATTCTCTACTGGTAAGTAATATGTATCAAATGTTAGATGTTAATCTAGAGGACATCTCCACAAGTGGTAGAAGATCCCTAACGGAACAAGAGGCTATTGATAAAATGTGAAAATAAGATTCAGATGGAAGTAAGAAGGTGGAGGAAGTTATAAAAGAGAGCTCACTTAAGGTAATTTTTATTTTCTTGTCCCGAGACTAGGCCATCCCCAAACCAGATTCAAACACCACGAACCAGATCAAAGGTGGATGTAGGAGCAAACAAGGCATCCCTGGAAGACCTTGAAAAAGGAAAAAAAGGGACAAAGCAACAAAGAAATACATCATGGAAGGTCACCAAAAACCATTAGTGTTGGGTAAGAAATCCTCCCATCATAAATGATTTGCATTTCTTGGAATATTAGGGGCTTAAATCAGCCCAGTAAGCATAGGATCTTGTGGGATTTAAAAGTGAAAGAGAAACTCTGACATGTTAATGTTACAAGAGACTAAGATGAATGACATGAGGATGAAGGATTTTTAGGCTTCTTTTTGGAAAGATTCTGGATTTCACTGTGAGCCTTTTGTTGGAGCCTCAGGAGGCTTGTTATACATGTGGCAAAAGGATAAATTGGAAGGTTTCCCTCTTATCAATAGTCAACATCATATTGCTATTTTCTTTACAGAATTTAGAACTAGAAATCAGTTTATTATATCTAATGTTTATTCTCCTAACACCTCTGTGGGTAGAAGGGAGCTATGGGAGTAACTGAACACTTTCAAAAGAATGTTTAATGAATTAAATTGGATAATTGATGGAGACTTTAATACCGACCTCATTCCTTTTGAGAAGAAAGGTGGTATTAATTTTTTCATGGAAAGTATGGAGGACTTAGGTAATTTCATGGGCTAGAATTCCTTAATAGATATAAATCTTAGTGGCTCTAAATACACTTGGTCCAATAGGAGAGAGGGGGACAATTTAATCCAAATAAGATTGGATTATTTTCTTGTTAATACTCAGTGGGTTTAGCAACAACATTACACTTTATCCTCCCTTCCTAGGATTGGGTTGGACCATAACCCAATAATCCTCAAAATGGGTGCTAGAGAACACAATGTGGGAAGGCCCTTCAGGTTTGAAAATATGTGGACTACTCATCTAGAATTGGAAAAAATAATTAAGGATTTGTGGGGTGTTGAAGTGAGAGGCAACAATATATTCAAAGTGACCACTAATCTTAAAAATATCAAAGTTAATTTTAAAGTTTGGAATAAGCAAATATTTGGAAACATCTTTCTCCAAAAATAGAATAGCGAACAATATCTCGGGATTCTTGAAGAAAACATGGAACAAGGAGGGTGGAGCCCTAAGGAAAATCTAAACAAAAGATCATTCTTTCCAATTATTACAATATTCTACATTAGGAAGAGGTATACTGAAAACAACAATCAAGAATGATGTGGCTTAAGGAGGGGGATCGAAACACTAATTTTTTCCATCTATGTTACTATCAAATCCCCATAAAATGCATTTTCAAGAGATCAAGAAAGATGATGGGGATTTGGCCACTAAAGATAAAGAAATTGCCTTTATTATTGTTTCCTTATTCAAAACCTTTTTCTTAAGACCTTCTCAATGATGAAGTTTCTAGGGAAGAAATCGTAATCTCTTAGAACCAGCTTATCATTCCGTAGATGAAAATTAGGAACTCACAACTATCCCTATTGAAGAGAAGATTAAATATATCATGGATGATATGGAAGGTGATAAAATCCCTAGCCCGGATGAGTTCCTGACCTTTTTTCCAAATTTATTGGGATATTTTAAGACTGATGTGGTCTCTTTTGTTCAAGAATTTTTCCAATCAGGTTGCTTACTCAAACAAATCAATCATACCTTTATTTCCCTCATACCCAAAAAACTTGGAGTTAAGGATTTAGGGGACTTAGACCAATTAGTTTTTGCAATATCATGTACAAGCTCATTTCTAAATTATTGGATTTTAGACTTAGGAGACCCTTAGTAACTTCATATCCCCCAACCAAGGGGCCTTTGTTCCTAGCATAAAATTTTGATATCATTATCACAATTCATGAAACTATTCATTCTATGGAACTTTCAGAAGGAAATTAATGATTATGAAGTTGGACATGAAAAATCCTATGACATAATTTCTTGGGACTTTTTGTACTCTCTTCTCTCTAAGTTGGGTTATAACTCTCATTTTATTAAAATGATTCAATATTGTACCAAATATATGAGCTTCTTTGTTATCATAAATGGGAAACCTAATGGTTTTTTCAAATCTAAAAGGGGGATGAGACAAGGGGATCCTTTATCCCCCTTTCTGTATATAATTGTTGCTGAAAATTTGTGCAGGTTATGCCTTAAATCCTAGAGAGAAGGAAACATGGTGGGGATTAAGGTGGCCAATGGAATTGAAAATCAATGTTTGTAGTAGTTTGTTGATGATACAATCCTTTTGGGTCATGCTACTATACAAGAAGCCAGGACTATCAAAGGAATCACTAAGAAGTATGAGAGAGCTACAGGGTAGAAAATTAACTTTAGGAAAATCTCTTGTTTCTTCATAAATGTTGAAGAGGATCAACAGAAAAGATTGGCTACCATCTTGGAATGTAATATCAAAAATATCCTAAATTCCTACTTGGGAATGCCTCTCTATGGGAGAAAACTCGAGGAAGGAGGATGGAACAAACTCATTGAGATATTTCATAAGAAGCTTGCCTCTTGGAAAGGATATTTACTCTCTCAAGCTGGGAAGGCTCATCTTCTTCAGAGTAGTATGCAAGGCATTCTGGTGTATATCATGTCCATTTTTATTCTTCCAAGTAGAGTCAAGAAGGCCATTGAAGGAATTTAGAAATGGTTCCTTTAGACTGGTTCTGAGGATAAAAATAGAATACCTTTGGTTGCTTGGGAAAAGGTTACTCAACCCAAGGAAAAGGGTGGTTTGGGTTTAAATAAAATTCATATTATGAACCATGCCCTCATAGCTAAGGTGGGGTGGAGGCTTCATAAAGAGGTTGGCATTTGGATAAAAATTCTAAAAGAAAAATATTTTCTTCCCTATGGCGGAATGATGGATTTATTCAATGACATGGTGCTCTCGAGAGGCTCTATATTCTAGAACAACCTATGTCAAACTAGAAAACTATTAATTAAGGGGTGAAAATGGAACCTTGGAGATGGTTCTAAAATCAAATTCTGGGAGGACCCATGGGTGGAGGATGTTGCCCTCAATTTGAATAGTCCATGGAGTGAGATTTGGCATTTCTTCTCTAATGAGAAGGGAGCTCTTGTGTGTAATTACTTGGGATGAGGAATGAAGATGGTCTCCTATCCTTCCCCCTCCTTTATATCATGGGGATATTCAACCTTTTCATGAGTTAAATAAGAAACTCAAGGATCTTCATATTCCACTTAATGACCTCCGAGGATGAGCTAATATAGAGACTCATAGACAAAAAGGATTACGAGGTAAAATCCAAATATTTTTTAAATTGTTAATATTTGTAATCAAATATCATTTTGAGGAAGGTTTGGAATAAGAATATTATCCCTAAGATCAACATTTTTTCTAGGAATTCATCAAAGGTAAGATCCTTACTGTGGATAGACTCGAGATAGGGGAATGATCATCATAAATAGATGTGGGTTATGTAAGGATAATGAAGAATCCATCAGGAACCTATTTCTAGAATTTCCCTTCTCTTTTCAAGTCTTCATCAATATCCTATTTATCTTCAAAGTGAATTTGGTCCTTCCAGGAGATATTTTCCTCTTACCTAAGTAGTGGAACTTTAATTTTTAGAATGGCATGGTTAAAAAAATGTGGAAGTTGGCCTTGCCTCATGTCTTGTGGGGAATCTAGATTGAACACAACAATAGGATTTTCAAGAACAAATCGGTCAGTTTGAGCAGGGTGTATGATAAAGTGAAACACACTCTTAAGGATAACTACAGGATCCTTAAACCCAAACAGGTTAGATTTTTCCCGGAGTGGGAAAATGACATACTTATAAACTTAGATGTTGAAGCCACCACAACCATTAAGGAAAGATTGAACCATAATATCAAATTGACTGAACCATAATATCAAATGGACTAAACCATCGGATGGTAGACACAAGCTTAAATTTTATGGCTTGACCCATGTGAACGATGAAGTGGCTAGTGGAGGGGTATTTTTCATAATAATAGTGGAAAATGTATTGGATATTATGTGGTCCCCATAGGAAATCAATTGAACAACGTTTTTGAGGCTAGAGCTATGCTTTGGGGTGTTATATTATGTCATGATTTAGGGATAAAATAATTATTATTGAGGGTGATTTGACGTGTGTCATAAATTACCTCAAGGATAGCATAAAATGTGGATGGAAGCTAAATAATTTGATTATGGAGGCACATTCCATTCTTTTTCATTTGATCAAGTGGTCATTCAACACACTTACCAGGGGGGAATAAACTAGTTGATACACTAGCTGAAAAAGGTATTTTCATGGTGAAATTAGAGATGTGGATTGGGACACGTACTCTTTAGGGTCGGGTGAGTGAGCTCATTAATGATGACATAATTTAGGGGTAGTTTTATGATGAAACCCTAGATTGCACACTTCGGTTTTTGAAAGGACTTCCCTTTTTGGAAAACTAGCCTTGTCAAATTCAACTGATTTTTCCTCAATTTCACCTAGTTTATCTCTCGGGTCTTTGAAGGCAAACATAGTGTAGGATTCATGAGGGAATACAAGGTGAGAAAGAAGCCTTCTACTTTTCTCCACCTCAAAAATGACATGAGTCTATGGAAATTACTAAATAGAGGTGGTTTTACCAACTTCATTTGCCAACTTAAAGGTAATGAATCTACCTTGTCTGTTGATTTTTTTTAATCTTGGATGGATGGTGGTTTTTTTCCATGGGGTTCAAATTAAAGTTTTAGAGAATGCAATTGTTGATATTACTAGGTTAAAAACTGAAGGCCTAAAAAATTTTAAAGACAAAACCAGGAAAAAACATGAAATTGCTACCTTTTTTGAAGTTAGGGAAAAAATCATAGCTTATGATGATGGTATTTCTCACACCTATCTACTAGATAGGTGGGCTGATGTTTTCCTAGTCATTATGAAGTATTTGACCCTCGAAGGAAAATTTTGAAAAATCTTTACTCACCATTTTTCTATCCTCAATTTTTTTCCGTCGGGACTAGACTATGAGCCTTACTTATTTTCTCTATTGGTTGATTCTCTCGACCATTGGGTATTTTAAGAAATATAATAAGTATATCCCCCCATCAAGGTCTCATTCTTCTCATGGTTTAAAGAGGTAAACATGTCATCCCTAGTCAAGTCAATGACCATGATTATGATCAGGAAACCCTCACTTCCCACCTTAATAAAATTAGGAAACAAAAATTTATTGATCCTGATAAGGGTATCACGGATGCCTTGTGTAATCTTAAAAAATGGATTAGGAATTTGGATGAAAATTCCACTAAAAGGGACAAAGAACTTGCTGAATGGGAGGCCAAAATGATGAGGGTTGAGTCCACTACTGACACCATTCTCACCATCAACAAAACCTCATACAGGAGCTAAAATATTGTCATCAAAGGATTGATACCTAGAACATAACCATTAGGGGTATCCAAGTCAATTATGTTATGTAAGAGAAACAAATTTCTATTCTCATGATTAGGCCACTACTAAGGAGGGTAAAAAAAATGAAGTTGATGTTGAGCTATTCTAACAATGAGGATTCTAATAGTTGTCACATATTGGGTATGGTTATAGAGTCTAATCATAGAAAGGAACAGAAGGAAGAGCAGGTTGAGACCCGACTGAGAAAGAGGAAGTCAACCATTTGAAAAGGGTCATTATCAAGGTGGCTAGCAGGAGAGATGGTGGTCCAAGTACCAAAACATGTAGTAGGAATACAAAGAACTAATTACATAGCTTTTTTCCATTTGATTTTTCTTTTCTTTTCCTAGCTTGTCTTTGTCCCTTTTGGAATTAAAAACTTTGTTTTAATTTGTAAACTCTTGTAGTTTGTCCTGTTTATGAGGGGGGTTGTTGGAAAGTGGTTTTGACTATGCCTCCATGGCTACGTTATAGTTTTTTTCTTTGAAAAACTTTCTTCTCTATGTATGTGATTTTTTTGGTCCTTAGATTAAAACCAAACCTTTTTTATCTTATCTAAAAAAACATAAATTCTAATTTAGTGTTTACCTTCTTTGGACAAATTTTCCTTAATCTAAACTTATTTAAAAACAATAAAATTTAGGTGGGGCCCACATAATTTCACATGCTCTATAATACCTTGATATAAATATAGAGGAGAACTCTACAATATTAGATCATCACTTTTTCAAAAATAAGAAAAAATGGGCTGATACAAGCAATCTTCTCCAAGTCACTCCTAGCTAGGGTTTCAAACCACTTTACCTTGTTAATGATCATTCATAAAAATTTAACTATCAAAATGGCTAATTATTCTTGTGAAATATTCATAAATGACCTTAGAATTTATTCCAAATATCTTAGGTCCCCATATAAAGCACATAATTCACAATGAGCATTAGAAGGTTAAATTTTGCTTCAAAACACACTGTCTCTTACTCAGTTTTCCAAAACTTGCTTATATTGAAATTGCCACGAAATAATGACATAGAACTTGTCATTAATCATCATGAAAAAATCCTATAACTTTCCATACTCACCATCTGATCAAAAATATCTTAAACTCTCCACCACAATGTCTTACCTATGTTAAATTGCTTGTTTCTCACCTATTTATTTCTCAAGGACCTTGAAACATCACCAAAACTTTGAGAACTAACCTTAAAATCACCATAAACCTAAAGTAAACTTCCACCATAATCCATAAATAATTATTGAGTACAAAACTCACATATCTACCTCATTCGCATGCTCCAGGGATAGAAACAAGCCTAGAATGACCTTACTCAATACTGAAAAAAACATGACTTGACCTTGTTGACCCCATGTAGACACATAGATATCAATGAAACATAATACCAACCCTTTTTACCTCATTAAAACCTTCAATCATATGAATAAGACTAATATTATGACAATCTAAGCTTGAAACCATGTTAGGATACCATGACAACTCACCAAA
The DNA here is from genome assembly GCA_018340775.1 of Taxus wallichiana var. yunnanensis. Lineage (NCBI taxonomy): Eukaryota > Viridiplantae > Streptophyta > Pinopsida > Cupressales > Taxaceae > Taxus > Taxus wallichiana. Next base: position 624,376,525 of record CM031240.1, read on the forward strand.
TCCAGTGCACTACCAACCAACCTTCATTTTTGACTCTAAAATACATCTCATGGAGACTCATGCAACCTCATGAAACCATTTTCCATAAATTTACTTGATATCAAATACACAACAAATATAAAATGTCCAATAATAGTTTTTGATGTATAGGCTCTTGTATCCCTTTGATGATGTCTAGACATTCGATATGTGAGGCTCTCTGAAGCCCTTGATGATGTATATAATTTTTAATATATATCTATGTATATATATTATTTTGATGTTATTTTTGAGTTTTTATTTTATTTTTATGTGATGTATTATGGAATTTTTTAAAATTTATACGTTTTAATGTGATTTTGATGATCTTAGATATGGTTGTGACAAATGATGATCTTGTTGTATGATTAATGCATTATACGATGGATAAGAACATGATGTGGGATGTTTGCTTCCTTACTATTCCTAGCATATATATAGTGTGTGATGGTAAATTTATTATATGTGTAATATTACACAGTGTGACCTTGTTATTAATGTTAACATATGACTCACAATGGTTAGTCATATTAGGATCATAGATGGATGTGGGATAGTTATGTGTACCCTTTTCTGACATGGGAAAGGTTTGTATGTAACGAGAAAGGAAAATTTTTATTTATTGATGGTTCCTTGGTCTTGACCCAACTATATTCTATATTACACAAGTTGATCAATGTGGGAAGATTTTTTTATGGGAAAGTTGATCGATGTGGGAATCTTTCCTGGAATGGTTGATTTTTAATTTTGGTATGAGGGTTGATCGATGTGGGAAGCCATTTTTGATACGAGGAATGATTAGTGTGGGAATTTATTTTTTTGTATTTTGATTTGGTAGCCATCCTTCAGGGATTGGTCTACAATTTTATTGAATTTTTTTATTTTATGGTAGTCATCCTTTGAGGGAGCGGTCAATGATTTTATTTGATTGTAATTTTTCTTTTTGATAGTCATCATTCTCCATCCCATAGATATTTTGATTTTTGGATCCAAGGGTAAGCTTGCTATATCCATTTAGAAGGGGATAAGTAAATGTATAATCTACAAGTATATATTTAGCATGCTATTAATAGGGTAGGTGGAGATAGTGTGTGAGTAATGATTGGGGTACTGCAAGTAGGGGAAATTTTCCATGTGGAATATGATCTGAGTAGAGATGGGGTGACCATATTTAATGTTATAAGTGGTATGTTGTCAGAAGACCACATAATTCAAAATCATTATAAGAGTGAGAGAATGAGAGGAATTATAGAGGGAGGTATTAGTTTTACTAAGATATCATGATTCAATATGTTAGTAATAAAATTACTACAAGCGCAAGGTCTTAAGAGGATCCTTTTCAAGTTTACTATCAAGGGAGGCTAAATGATAAGCTCTAAACCCATATTTATGAGTGATAATATATGGTCCAAACCAATTAGTAGAAAAATTCCCATGTTTACTCTTTTCCATGTTAGTGACATGTTGATTTTCTTTGAGAACAAGATCACCAATGTTGAATTCACGTTGTTTGAGATGTTTTTAATATACTCTTTTTATTCTTTTTTTATAAGTTTTGATATGTTCAAGGAAGTTAGATTACGTTAATCTAACAATATAATTGTGATAAGATTTCTTGATGATATTTTTCTTTTGGGATGAAATATTTAAGAGAAACATGTAAGGCTGGGATCTAAAATTTGAGAGAAAGAACACATTTGGTGACATATACTAAGGAGAAGGGTGTAGCATATGTAGGGGTGTGAAATATAGTCTGATATATGACCATACTATAAATGGGATTTGAAGATGTCAATATCTACTGGTTTGATACAAAAAGTTGCTAAAGATTGTGTTGAGGTTTTATTCGAAGATTCAAATTAGTTGTTAGCTTGTGGATAATAAGGTGTGGAAAACTTGAGTTTGTTGTTATAAGTTTTAAAAAAATTGAGATTTCTTATTTTTCAATGATTTACCATTATCTGTAATGATTTTATGAGGTATGCTAAAGTGACAAATAATGTGATGATGGAGGAAGTCTACGATTTTATTCACTTAGTGGAGATAAGGGGGATTGATTCTACCCATTTTATAAAATGTTCAATTATTTTAATGATGAAATTACGTCGTTGTGATGAATGAGGGTTGATAAGGCCAATGAGGTCAAGCCCCATTGTGAAAAAGGCCAAATATCTTGAGTTGGTTGGAGAGTGTGACTAGGGATGTGTGTAAGATTGGAGTTTTATTAGAAATTTATGTAGTTCTTGACATAATCACAATATTCTTCATTAAGCGTAGGCTAGTAGTAGTCCATCCACATGATACATTTAGAAACAAATAAGCCATTGATGTGTCCACCACATATTTTTTATGGACTTCTTGAATATCTAGACGAGCCTCTGGAGTTTTAAGACACCAAAAGAGGAGGCCATCAAATCCTTTTTTGTGAAGGACACCCCGTACTATGACATAGAGATATTTTCATTATTGGAAATATATTTTACCTTTATGAATAGATATGAAGTATTTTTCTTATGGAAATATATTCATACATCCGGGGTATACCAAGTATCATATTATTTATTTTGTTTATATGGATGGATAGGTAGGAAGATCAATGTTATTGTAAGATGTTTGATCAAGTTTTTGTATGACAACGAAGATCTTGGAATTATCCAATGATAAAGGGATGAGAGAGGTGAGAAAGGCGATGGTTTCCACAATTTTTTTAGATGAGCAAGGGATGATCTAGATCTAGTAATGATCAAATATTTTTAAGAGATATTCGATGATGGTTTAATATTTTTCAAGATTTCATTTTTACATTGATAGATTCTTTTGATTTGATTGATAAAAAACTATGAATTCCCATGGATTTCAAGGATTTATATTCCTAGGAAGGAAGCTATCTAGAGTCCCATGATGAGAGATTAATATTATACCATGTTATTTGTGCAATCAAAGTTTAGTTTAAAGGATACTGGAATAGAGGAGTCCTAGGGGGGAATTATGAATATCCCAAAGCACTCCCTTATTTACATTTAGACCCATAAAAAAAAGGTCATTTTTTTATCATGTTCAAGGTGTTGATAGATTCTTCAGGGAAATATTTAGAAGGGATTTGATTAGTAGGAAAGGGAGCTTCGACAACTTGATAAGAATTGAATTGCCCCTTGATGGAATTTCGAGAGATGAATTCAATTTCAAATCATATCATGATCATGAGCCATATGTTTATATGATCATTGTGATATGGTTCAAACTACATGGATTTCATTAGATTAAAATTTTTTTACTACATGTGTTTTATGATTGAGAAGATAGTGACGTAATTTGTAAGTTTTGAAGTAAAAGGAATAACATAACTTCTTACTTTGGAATAATGGGTTTCATACTCATGAAGGGCATGAATTATGTAGTGTATGACATTCTCCTTAATTTTTCATCTTGATGTCCCATCATGCCTCCTAAGGCATGGTTAATATTAGATATATAGAGATAGAAGACCCCCTTGTGTGGGGTGTAAGCACTAGTGGTGATAAGTGGCATTGTTTTAGGGCATCAAATACCCATTGATATTCTTCATACCACATAAAGTAGATATATTTTATGATAAGGTGATGGAAAGGATGACAATTGTTTGATAGTTGAGAGATAAAGTGATTTTTTAATGAATATTTCCTTGAATATTGTGGAGTTTAATATTGGATGGAGGAGGAATTTCAAAATGGCCTTACCTCTGGAAGGGTAAAATTAAATTCCCCCAATAGATATATTGAATCCTAAGATTTTTCCTATGAGAAATTTAAATACACATTTAGCTAGGTTAAGGGGAGAAATAAATGTAATAGATGTAAAAATATCACATCGAGGAAAACTAGGTTATCTCTTCGATGTTTGAATTTACCTAAGAGATATTCCATGTAGTCTTATGTATTTTTTGGATGAGTTCATGCAAGATGTAAGTCATAGTGAGATTATAAGTATCTCATACATTTTTATAAAGGATGTCTTATGTTGGTCTTCTGGTGTGATGAGGATTTAATTATAGCCAGAGAAACCATATGTCTTGTTGTTAGATCGATGATATGGTCGATGTTAGGTAGGGGATAGTTGTATTTTTGGAAAATGAGGTTAAGATATTAAAATTCTGTAAAATGTGTAATTTCTTATTGGCTTTAGTGATAGATATGATATTACAAACCTATTGAGGATAATAAATAGGTAGTATTAAATTTGCTAGAAAAGGTGCTTGAAGTTCCTCCTTAGCTAATAGTTTGATTCAAGGATGTATCCTACAAATATTTTGCTTCACATGCTTAGCATACGAGATAGTGATGATATTATGTATAAAAATGTTAGGGTCTATACTAGGCATATCACTATAATACCATGTGAAATATTGACTATGTTTAGATAAGAAAGTGTTGAACTCTTTAGAGCTCATGTGGGTCTAAAGCTTGACCGATCTTAACAATGTGTGGTTCTCACAATGTTTTGACATTAACATCGATGGTTAATTCATTAAGAAGCGTGAATGTTTCAAGAGGAAAATATTTTTGAAGATATTGATCCTCAACTCCCATATATATTAAGATGGCATCATCATCATGACAATGGATGGAATCAATAGTGGGAAATATTCCTCTAACATTTGTGGTAGTATCAAAGGAAGAGATTTTTTTTTACCATTAGCTTGATAAGTTACTAGTTCTAATGTGATAGTATTGATTTAAAAATTTGGAGGGATAGATATTGTACCGTCATTTTCGAGAGGCAGGTCCGATGATCATAATGGATGTAGTTTTGGTTCTAATATTGATGGTGACAGGTTGGGAGATGCTTCCTTGAAACCAAGGCCATTTTTTTATGAGGTTTCCTCAATTCTTCAATGGGTAAGTCATGTGGACCATTTTCATACCTACTAAGAATGAAACCTTTCCACGCACAACGGTGAAGGTAAGTTTGGGAAAATATAGGCTTATCTAAGAATGAAAAATACAAGGAAAATGGTTGAGTGTGAGGTTGGTTTTCAAGATGAGAGGAAGGGATATCAATGCCATCATATAAACGTTTTGTTTTGAGGAATGGGGGACCAAATGAAATGATATTTCCTATATTAGGCTCATAGAGTGGTTTTTTTGGGTCTCCCATATGTTTTGGGCATAAGGAGTGCATTTAAATTGTTAGGAGGTAATACTCCCCTAGTGAGAGATGTTCCATGATGTATTCAAAAGGTTGATCATTTGTTAGTTTGTATTTAGGGATAGAGGAATTGTAGAATCTTGATTTGAATATGTGGATTTATGTAGGGAAGGAACACGTCATTAGGCTTTTATGTCATATGACAAGTTTTAAATGGATTTGGATCAACAGGGATGACAAAGGTCTTACCCTCATGTTTGTATTTTAGACAGTGATGTAAAGTGGATGGGACATAATGCATAGCATTTATCCATGGACAACCTAGTAATATGTTTTATTGGAACTCTCCTTTTATAAGATAGAAGATTTCATGAATAGTTTTGAAAAATATCTTGATAGGGAGGATGAATATGCCCAAGGTGGGAGTGATAGTATCATTAAAAGCACATACAAAATTAGGTGATTCAATGACGATGGTATTAGGTAATTGAATTTGTTTAAAGGTGTGAGATGAGATTATATTTATGCTAGCACCGTTGTCAATCATAACTCTTTTAACCAGTGTGTTGTTGAATCTAGTGGTGATGAAGAGGGGAGATCATGGTCCTTAGGTTATAGTGATGGAATCTCATAATCATTGAATGTGATGGTTGCGGTCATTTTTAGGGCACCAAAAGGATTGGAAAATTGTTAGGGATATTTTGATGGTATCGAGATGGCTTGAAGGAATTTGATCATGGATTTTCGATGTTGTGGGAAATTTTGGATAAGTTTGTAAAGGGAAGTTTTTAAAGGTGTTTGGTGTAATTGTTTAAGAAAATTACTCGTATGAATGTTGTGGATTGAGTATGATGTGCCACCAGAATGGAAACCTTGGAATTATAAGATGATGGATTAGATGATTCAAGAGGAGTGGTGGAAATACATATTTTAGGTTGGTCTTGATTCTGGACATGCAAATCTTGGGTGTGTGCTCTCATGGTGATACAGATGAAATATATTTAGAAGAGAGGGGTCTTAATAAAAGAGGCCATGTTTTGACTAGACAAGGTTCCAAGTGATGATTTAGGATTATATAGTTTAGGATTTTGAGAGATAGGTTTGAATTGATGTTTGGATCTTATCATGTCGATATTAGTGTGGGATAGGATGATTTTTTTGGGAGAAGTCCTTTTTAGAGAGACTCCATATTATGGCGTGGAAGGCTTTGCATTCCTTTGTTTAGTGTCTCGATACTTGATGGTAAGCATAAAATTCTTCGTAATTTTACCAAAAAGGATTCCACCCCCAGGGACTAGAGATCTTGATTAATGGAAATGTAATGGTTGATGATTGCAAATATTACTCAAGGATTTTTGTATATTATCCTACCGAGGCTTGTTGAGATGTCGATAAGGGCATCGGACTTTAGATGTCATATTATTGGTGAGAGGAAAATACACTAGAAGTGTGTCTTGTATGACACATTTAGGTGTGATTTTAGAAGTAGGTTTATCTTCCAATACGATGATAGTGAGTTTTGATAAGGGATTCGGTCCCAAAATAGAATTTAAAGACATCGTAATCTATGTTGTGCTTCTTTTATGATGATTATGTGAAAGTTAAATTCTTTTTGTGGATGGATTACTAGATTTTGTGATATACTATGGAGGTTTTTATTTGATGGTAATATAATTCGTCTCTTGATGTTGTTTTTATGATTTTGATAACTTATTCTTGTGATTTTGAAGGGGTAGTATTAGGGTATTTTTTGAGTGGATATAATAGGGTTTGAAAATTGTGACGTGGATGGGTTTGAGGAATTAATGGTAAGGGGATCTGAAGATTTTTATTACATGTTGGGTGTTTCAATTGTGGAAACACATGGTATAATAGTCTTAGGCGATATCTAGTTAATGGTTTTAATAATGTGAATTATAGAATTATGGGTTCTTATGGAATTGGTTTGATTTTTATTTTGGGGGTGGTTTAGATGGGGTTGTTTGAACACATCCAAGTTTTGATATGGAGGTGAATTTGGAATATCAAGATTCATTTCACCTCGATCAATAATATATTTGTATAACATTACTTAAATAACGACACCTTACAATATCTTATCCTCATACCTAGTGATATTTGTAATAGTCTTCACTCTATACCATGATATTTATTAAGTAGATTCATTGATGGGTTGGATGGGATGTATTTTATCCATGAAGGCGGCCAATATTTTTCAAATATAGATTTGTAAAAATCACATAGAGGCATATATTTTTGTGGAGGCTAGGAATAGTTAGAATCTAAATGATTCTTATACGCAGTTTTAAAATGATTGTGTTTACTGAACCCTTGGATTTTTCATTGTTGAAAGATGATTTAAAAGAAGAGTTGTGATTTTATTTCTTAGATAAAAATTTGACCTCACCTTCTTCGAGAGCTCATATTTCCAATTTCTAGGCCATGGTGAAGGCCTCATCAAATGTTTGAAATGACTAGATCTAAAGGGTAGATGATATGTGTTTTACGTAAGATTGAGAAAATAACTCAATCATTTTTGTTTGGGGAAGAGAGAAGGATAGTTTATTGATAATTCATTATCATCTAGTGATGAAAACAGCGATGGAATCATCCTTGAACTTTTTGATATCATAAAAGTGCTCTAGGAATAGTTATACTAGTTATGCGAATGAGTAAAGGGAGTGTTCAGGAATATTGTTATACCAATCAAGGGCAAGCCTAAATAATGACATAAAAATGTCTTGAGAATGAGATCTTGGTCATGAGAAATAAAAACAAAAGGCATGAAGAAAGGTCGTAATGTGTTGTTATGGGTCTTTCTTACTATATAATTTGATGATTTTTTAATTTCCCAATGTGAAGGATACGATTTAATGGTATAGATAGGTCAATGGGTTCCTTGCTGATTTTTTCATAAAAAAAATGTGTTTGTAAGACCCATGGTGGTAGCTTCGAGACTAGTAATTGTATTTATCAAATCCCTCATAGGATCATTCCGAGGAGGTGTGATGCTTGAATAAGATGGGTTAGTCTATCCATAAATGATGGGATTTGATTGTTGATATTGATGGTAAGGTAAAGGGAGATTTTGAAAATGAAGATTATTTCATGGTATATTATAGGTTAACTAAGGTCCAAATGACTATGAAAATGATTGAGTATACTAATAGGGATAAAGGATGGAAGTACATATAAGGGATACAATAGTTGTGGATTCAATTGAACTAGGATATGTCCATATTGTGGTACACCTATTGAGGAGATATGTTGTGAGAGGGGATGAGAACTGGTGATGACTCATGTTGATGGGTGATAAGAATATAGGGATATACACTACTAAATTTCTAACTCGTGGACATGGATTGTTGTGAGATGATGGGTTGTGTAACAAACAAGGGGTTTTAATAAATAGAAATATCGATAGATATTGTTAGGGGAGGAAGAGAATGGGAAGGTGTATGATTGATTATGGGTGATGAAGTAACAATGAGATTTTAGACACCCTGTGGGTTAATTGAGGACACATATGATACAGGACCTTGTTGAATAACAAAGGGTGATGTAGTAATGACAAGGTTTTGAGAACACTAAGGGATAGCGGAAGATGTGGATGTCATGGGTCCTTGTTGACTGTCTATATTTTGTGATGATATGGTATTAATTTTAAAGCTAGCAATAGGAGCAAATGAGGTAGGAGATGATATTCCCATGTCAATAGTGGTAGGATAGGGAGCGATATGGTCTATAACTCATTGATATAAGGGGTCTATGAGCTGGGAATGATTTTAAGTAATGATAGTAATAGGTGTGTAATATTAATGGTTTGGTTGATGGAGATGGATGCCTCACGAAGTGAGGTAGATACTAAGAGAAATAGGATTGGTGTCTAAGAGTTCTTCAAATACTAGGTCACCACTATTGAAATACCATGGACTAGATGGATTGGAGACTTCTGATGTCTTTGAATTAGTTTTGGGAGAACGTAGAGGCTTCTTGGATAGTTTTTGTGGATTTTAGGAAGGGATGTGACATATTTGTAATGTTTTGAAGATGAGACAGCTACCTAATCAAAACAATGAACTAGTGAAGCAAATAATAAAGAAATAGAATAATGATTGTTAAGAAATTTAAAACCCACAATCACAAGAGAAATTTCTTATATTGTCTTAATTAAATTATAAATATGTGAAAAAAATGGTTCATAAATATATACTTCTTAAGAATAAGGTAGATTAGAGCTGGTTTTAGGTGTGTTAAGGTTGGAGTCCTCGATATACCCGAGGGTATGAGAGACCTAAATCTATTTTGGTGTAGGTATGAATTTTTATATTAGGGCCTAACCCTCACTTCATGGTCCCACATAAATAAGGGTATTAGGTTCTTGGCGATATACTACCCACCAATTATTTATACTTGGCCATAACAACTAGTCACCTTCCCTCTTGGTGATGCAATCAAGCAGGTAGACCTAGAAGGAAGTGTTTAAAATTAAGATTTGATTTATAATGTGGTTTGATTTTGTGTGAGGGGAAATCATGAATGCATTCATTTAACCCCTCTTTAAGCTATATGAGTAGGCAAGGATGGAGATTATTTTTAAGACCCGAAAGAAAGATTGATTTCTATTAAGACAAAACACACAAGATGTAATGCTGAAAGAAGAATGAAATAAAATGGAAAGGCATACCTGTGTTTACTAAAAACTCATTTTTGTTTATCATTTTAAGGATTTTTGATAAAACAACCAAAGAAATTTGAACAAAAAAACTAGTATGAAATGGAACAAGAAATGGATTTTACTATGGAAACGTAAAATTTGATCAAAAGGGGAATAGGGCCCACCAGAATGCAAAATGCTTTATGGTAGATTTCGGTTCCCTGTTATTATATACAAAAAAATATCAAAAATTCAAAGGATAACAGGGTTTAACGATACCCGCATCATTGAATTTCTATATGTATGGATACAAATTGGTATGAGACTCCTTCCAAAAATGAGAGGATCTGCACACAAACATATAATTGGGCAAGAGGGATATTAGATAATATGATGATAATTTACTTGGAAAAGTCCAATCCTAGGAACCAAAGGGATTCCTTTGAAGGGTGTCAAATTATTTTAGACAATCAAGTGATAAATGATGAAATAGACAATATGATAAAAATATGATATTAAGATAGTACAATGATGAAACGAAATCAGTCTTCCATAGGGATAGAAGACCATGTTTTGAATAGTAGATGGCCTAGGATAGGTTTGTGAATAGATGAATCTCCTAAAATTACTAGATCAAATCTTACTCGGTGATGTCTTATATTTATCAAATGATTTTAAGATGATCCTAAATGTCATCTACATTTGGTGTTAGGATGATGGTGCAGAGGCTCAAATATTGTGTGATGTGGTATTGATCCCAAGCAAAGGGTAGGAAATGATCAAAAGGTCATAAATACTATTTATGGGATGTACTTCACCTGGAACATTCATCTACAAAAAAATACACTTGAAATCTAGAAATTAGTAGAAAAAAACTATGATATTGATTAAAAACATGTAATAAATGATAAAATGACTTAGAAATAGAGATATCTGTTGATTAGGAGGGTTTTTAGCAACTCAAAGAAATCACTAGTGATTCAAACAAATTTCAAATGATTATTGTGTGTCGAAAAATTTGATAGAAATGTAAATTTTACACCTTGAAAGAATGATTTAATGATTGGATTGCTTTAATAAAAGACACATAAATAAAAAGAAGGTGTAAAATAGGAACAATACCATGTTTATGACATGAAATAAAAGTGATAATGGTTGTAGAAAGACCATATGACCATATGATAATGGTTTTTATAGAACTATGGAAATGTACAATTTGATCAAAATGGGATTAGAGTCCCACCGAATGCAAAACTTTTTATGGTAGATTTTGGTTCCCTATTATTATATAGAAAAAAATACTAAAATGTCAAAGCATACCAGGGTTTAATGATACCTACATCGTTGAATGTCGAGATGTATGGATACAAACATGAACAAGACTCCTTCTAAAAAATGAGTGGACTGCGCACACAAACAGATAACTAGACAAGATAGATATTAGATAATATGATGATGAGTTACTTGGGAAAATGCTAATACCAGGAATGAAAGGGATTCCTTTGAAGGGTGTCAAATTTTATTAGATAATCAAGTGATAAATGATGAAATAGATAATATGATAAAATTATGATATTAAGATAGTAAAATGATGAAACAAAATAAGTCTTTCATAGGGATATGAAGAAATTTTTCTACATAGTAGATGGCCTAGGATAGGTTTTCAAATAGATGAAGCACCTAAAATTACTAGATCCACTCTTACTTGGTGGTGTCCTGTATTTATCGGATGATTTTCAATTGATCCTAAATGTCATCCGGATTCGGTGTTAGGATGATGGTGTAAAGGCTCAAATCTCGTATGATATTGTATTGATTCCAAGAAAAGGGTTAGGAAATGATCATAATGTTGTAAATGTTATTTATGGTATGTACTTCACTTGGAACATTCATCTACAAACAGAAGACACTTGAAATCCATAAATTAGGAGGAAAAAATTATGATATTTATTAAAAACATCTAATGAATGATAAAATGACCGCAAAACAAAGATATCTGGTGATTAGGAGGATTTTTAGTGACTCAAAGTAATCACTAGAGATTCAAAGGAATAAAAAATTATTGTTATGTGTGGAAAAATTTGATATAAATGGAAATTTTACACCTTCAAAGAACAATTGAATCATTGGATTTCTTTGATAAACGACACAAATAAAAATAAAGTGTAAAACAGGAACAATAACTTGTTTATGACATGAAATAAAAGTGATAATGGTTACAAAAAGACCTTATGATGATGTGGACTCTACAAGGGCTTGTTGTGGCTTGATATAATGCTATCTTTTATAGGTGACATTGTTTTAATCTCTAGAGGGTTAGGGATTCATACAATGTTTGGGGTTCATGATTTAGTGTAGTAATCTAGAAAAAGTAGTGAAACCCTCTTAAAAGTGGTTGAAACTCGCTTCTAAATGGGTTATTTTAGTTTTGGGAGTGAATATGGATGGATAGAGATATGTTAGGAAGGTTGGTAGGATGAGATATTTAGCAAAAATAGGTTTAGGAGATTTAGTATGGTGTAAATAAAGATTTACGAGGGTAATATATAGTTTTTTGAGGATAAACTATGGTTTATAGAATAATCGGATGGGATTAGTGTTTAAAATGTAAATGTGAGGGGTGTGGATAAGTCACCTAAGGTTGGAATAATCTGTTGGCTATAGAAAGTTATGAGGATCAAATCGTTAAGCTTTGGACAAATAACCTACCCAAAGGATTTGTGACAATTGAAGACATCTTCAATCCTAGTGATGAGGTTAAAGGGTAGAATAAAAGCATGTTCATGGGTCAGAAAGGTTACAAGTTGGTCATCATTGCATAAGGTAAGTATCTTATGCTTGGAAAGGTGTGTGATGAAAGTGAAGAACAAACTTTTATTTCCTTATGTCGGAATATAATGATATCTTCTCGTGGAATTATGAGGAGATCAAGGGTTTTGACCCCAACATTTCTCAACATGTTATTGATCTTGATCACGTAGCTAATCTAGTTAGATAAAAATAGATATATTTCAACCCCAAGATTGAGGTTCTCATGAGAAAAAATATTACAAATCTCATTTAGTCAAAAATTATATTCCCCATTAAGGACTCATATTGGGTGGTGAACGTTTTCCCAATGTAAAAACATAGTGGAGAAATCAGGGTTTGTGTGGATTTTAGGTACTTAAACATGGCCTCTTTAAATAATTTTCATCCTCTTCCCTCCATGGAACAAATCCTTCAAAAAATTATGGTATCTAAGAGATTATACTTGTTTAATGGTTAATCAAGATTCAATCAAATTAATATTGGGAGGAGGATCAAGACAAAACTATGTTCAAAACCAAGTGGCAACATATGCATATCAGAAAGTTCCTTTTGGTTTATCAAACACAGGTACCACTTTTCAAAGGATAATGTTTTGGAAAATATCATATATTTGAACAGTCTTTTCAAAATCGAGCCAACATCAAATGGGGCATTTGGATGAAATTCTCAAGAGATGTAAAGAATTTGGATTTTCCTTAAACCCCAAAAAATGAATTTTCGTAGTTCTGTAGGGTAAATTATTGGGTAGCATTGTTTTAAAAGATGCAATTACAATTGACCCAGAAAGAGTCTCTTCCATTATTTCTCTTTCATTACAAATTAACAAGAAGTCCCTTTAGTCCTTTCTAGGTAAGATAAATTTCATTAATAATTTCATTCCTAACTTTGTAGGATTAGTCTGCCCATTAGATGTTGAGGAAGGACATAGCTTTCAAATGGACATCAGAAGGAAGAGAAATATTCACCAAGATCAAAGCCATGATTTTCGAAGAAAAAACCATTTTTTACAGGATTTCATCCTTTATGCTTATGGTTTTGATTAGTATAACCACATTCCTCGCTCATAAAACAACAAAAACTTGGAGCATAATATGGCCTTTCTTAGCCAAACATTGAAAGATTTCGAGGTTAGGCACAATCATTTCAAAAAGTAGGTTTTCTCCATATTTTGGGATGTCAAAAAATTCAAGCCCATGTTAGCCGCCAGCCACATAAAAATCCTAGTCTAGCACCCTAACATGAGAGATTTCATCATGGGGGTGGAAGTTAGAGATAAAATAATTGGACGGGTAACCATAATCATGGATCTCAAAGGAACCAAGGATTTTATATGTCCTCAATAGGAAAACATGTGGAGTGCTATAAATTTGAGGAATAATGGAAATCTACACAACCCAAAAAAAGTTGTGGAACATCAATTTTCTACGTAATGCAAAGTTTTTATGAGAAAAAGGAGGTCAACTTGGCCAAGGTGGTTATATCAATGATATGACAACATTTTTAGCAATCGCAAGTTACCCTCTTGATTTAAGAAAATATACGAGAAGGAATTTGAGGTTATAATCATTTCCTTATGTATTAATTGGTAGGATTCTCTTTAAAAGAAATTTGTACCATGTCCTACTAAGGTGTAGTGATGGAGAACACATAGATAACATCCTAGCGTAATTCCATGATGGTTTTCATTAGAGCTCAAAATTTCACCTATCCCGAATCGGAATAGTTCATGGATTTAAGGAAACATGGGACTATCTCCAAGTTGTGGGACATGCACTGAGTCAAACCTCTGGAGAATACTGAATTCCTCTTCTTATTCTTATTGCTAAAACTACTCCTTGAATACAAATACATCTATCTAACTCTACTCTATGATTCCAAGAGACCATGTGTTTTCGTGCAAATGTGCAACAGGGAAATTGGAAGTTTCCAAGCACGATAACTATACCCTTGTGCCAAATTTTTCATGTTTTATCATTCCTAGGCACCCCAGTCAAATCCATCAGTCTCGTCACCCCTTATTTGATGTAAAATTGGTCCCCTAGGTGATTTTAGAGAGTTTTGAAGAGATCCTATCTTCTGCAAGTATTGGGAAGGGCTATCGTTGGCCTTCCCAAGACTAGATCAAACCCCCCGGAGTGGAACGGAAGGGATAAATTCAACATGGAGGTGAATTTAAGACCTTAAAACATCATGGAAATGATTTTGGAAGGTTTGGGGAATTTTTGAAAGACTTGGGGCAGTTTGAGTAAAAACCAGGTTCACAAGCCTAAAACAGATTGTTGTTGGGCTTCATAAGAAGATTCTTGAGCTTGATGGAATTATGAGTAAAAAAAATATATCCGGGAATAGAATTCCAATACCTAAATTATGGTAAAATCATATTTTTCACAACACCTTGACACATAAGATTTTAAGGTAGTTTTTCTCAGGAACTAATGGAGTCTAAAATAAAAAATACAAATTTTTAGTGATCCAATGGTTGAATCAAGACATGATACCCAAATCATTGGATCCAAAATTCCATTTCCAGTAGGGATCATATAAAATTTTACCAACAAATTCCACCGGGAGCTCAAGTTATCATCATTCCAAGTTACCCTCTCAAAGGTAGTTCAAGCCCTAGTCAATTTTTGGGAGGACACGTGTTAGCACCAGATCCCGACAAGATTTCATGTCCTCGAATTCCCGAGGTTAGGTACACCAACCCTTGAAAAATTTCTCATCCCCCATGTGACCTCTTGTACCCTCATGTTACCTCCATACTTGATATTTCAACCCCTAAGTGCATGTTTGGAGCATCCATTCCTTGTCATCAGATCAAGCGCCACATGTCAGCTTTAGTACCACCATGGAAACTAATGTCCCTTACGTCCCGAGGTGAGGACATCAAACCTATGAAAAAAATTCCCAGTCCCTATGGGAGTCTTTTGAACACCCACATGACCGACTTTCAGCCCCCATGTGCATTTTTGGAGCATTCATTCCTTGTTGTCGGATCAAGTGCCATGTGTCAGCTCCAAGACCACCATGGAAACTGATGTCCCTTATGTACCTAGGTGAGGGACATTAGAGCTTGAAAAATGTTCTCATCCCTTATGGGGAGTCTTTTAGGCATCCATGTGACCAACTTTTAGCTCTCGGTGCTTTAAAGAAGCTTTTCTCACATTCATTCCCTACCGTCGAGATCATCGCCACATGTCATCCTCTTGACCACCATGGAATTTGATGTCCCTTATGTCCCTAAGGTTAGATAAATCAAACATTAAATTTTTTTCCCAAGCTTCTCCCTTCATGCATTCAAAATTTGAAAAATCTAACCTGCGTCGCTCAATGCTTCTCGGTGTTTCTAGCTACTTCCACTCCATTGCACGACAAACTTCATCCTTCCTCTAAAACTTGCTTCCATCACTCCACCATTGAAAAAAACTCATAAAACATCAACCAAGGAACTTAAATACCTTTCCCATGGAAATATGTAGGTCTCAAAATTAATTCTCATCAAGCTAATAAGGAGAAATGAAGAACAACGAAGAACAAAACAATACAATATCCATAGCCAAAAAATGGAAATCTGAAAAAAGCTTGCAAACCAGTGCACAAATCAATGACCCATTTATTTCTATTTTTTCCTCTATCCAAGACCATAAAAAACATCAAACACTCCTCTCATGTGAATGAGCATCCACAATGAAGAAATCTCTTTTCTAACTCAACAAAGAAAGAAGTGGGATTTCTGTCAAATGAGTTGTTGAATAGAAGTAAGATCGCATGTGAAGAACCATAAGAAAAAACCCACATAAAAATATAATTTTCTTTGCAAATGGAGGAGACAACTAGACCTATTATTTTGAGGTCCATTAATGGTTACTTTGCATCCGGAAGCAACTTAGGTCTGAAAATTGAAACTTTAAAACCTCCTGGACTATTAAGCGGGAAAGCCTAAAATTTTAGAGGGGTGATATCAGTCAAAAATCCATATCAAAAACCTTTTTTGCATGTCAATATGACTTCTAGAAGCCAACTTTCTAAAAATAGCAGGTCTACTACATAATGACTACTATTTTGGGAAAGCCATCGACAGAAGGACCTGCGAAGGAGACAAAGACATTGGGGGTGAACTACAGTTGAGAATTCACCAGAACGAGCATTTTTAGCACTTACTAAAAATAGAAGGTAGGACCACGAGAACCTTTTAAAAATATAAAATTGATCCGGAAGGAATGAGGAATGCAGGGAGAAAGAGGAATGAAGGTTACAACACTTAGTGGAAGTTCCAGAGGCTTGACTTTTCACACTTACTAAAAATAGTAAGTTTATTTTTCTTAGGGAGACATGAAGCCGAAGTGGACAAGTCGAATTCGATACAACCCTTCACCTATGATTATGATGTGGAAGATAATGATGTCTTATACATGGACCTGAATGACCTTAAGACTCACATGGCATCCAAGGAATGAAGGAGGATTGAAGACCAGATATTCACAAGTGGCTTGCTCACCGATACAGGATGCCCAATGTCTATGTAGATTCTTGAGCAAGTCCTAGCCTTCTCTTTCCACTATGAGCCCGAGACACAAACCATCCGAGATGAAAATGGTAAAACAATGGTGGTCATTATCCCCATGACCATTTCAATCTCTCTGTAGATACCAACATCCTCCATCATGGTCATCATCTCAAAGGAAATAGTCGTGCACGATTGGGAAACAATGGATTCATATGTCCAAGGAGTAGTGCTCGGCTCATGGTTGAAAATGGGAAGAAATCCTTCTAGGATGCCCAAGAATCTACCAAGGTGTGAGTTCTGAGAAGGGTATTCTGATGTCATCACTCTCCTTAATAGAGTTATGGGAAAATCAAACATGAGATATTTCTAGAACTGGATGGGCCTTTTCATCCTGACATTGACAAAAGGGAAGTAGAGAATTGATTGGGGAAAATCAACAACAAAAATCTCCATCTGTGAACTTCTCATAGTGTAAATGAAAAAGAAATTTCACATGACTTCTTACCTAGTTTGTCTCCTCACAAGCTTGAGATAATTCAAGGGATTGGCTCTCATGTAGAAAATTGCTTCTAAGGTGCATTCGAGAAACTTCCACAGTTGTAATGGAGGAGAGAAATAGGCATTTCACCCACGTGAATGATGTGTTCACCATGTATGTGGTCTAAAGATTAGAAGGGGATCTTGAAGCTAGGATGTCACCAAAAGTGGCATCACTGATTAAGGAATACGGCTCGTAATTCATATAATTCTCATCATTCTCCTACATATGAGTAGCTGGTTTTGACCAAGCTCTGTTGAAACTATGTAAGTACCTCATTGACCAGATTGTATTATTCAAGCTCAGAGGAGATGACTCGGGTGAATAACAAGCTCGTAGTAGGAAAAAGAAAATGATTTCATTCCCCATATCTCCGGGGATTTCACGTGTAAAATCTTAAATGACACATCTCACCTAGAGGCCACTTTTGCACACTTGAATTTGCATTCGTACATTTCTAGGCCCAAATCGACATTTAAGAAGAGCCCGAATCATTTTATGTCCCATAATTACAACATGAGCCACAAGTCGAGGACTACGGGCAAAAATTTATTAACAAGTTTGAAGTACATGAAAATTACCACATGAGGATGAAAATCAATGAGATGAGGAAATTCAATTTCTCTTGGTACGAAGACATCTTACATGATGATGGGATAGAGATGTACAATCCTGAGTACGCAGTAGTCAAGATGTCCCCAATGCCCCAAATCAACTAGCATGTTTGTGAATCAGGAGATATATTGGAGTAGACTGAAAAGGTGGTGAGGAGAACGAGGAATTGGTTTCAAAAGAAGAGGACTATGATCATTCAATCATGAGGAATTTCTCCAAGCCAGAAGTAAGCTTCACATCATTCATCTTCAAAAGTAGTAGAGGTGACTTCTAGCTCTAAATACTCTAGAATGATCTCAAAAATAAAGGTCATGGAATCAAAAGCTTCTCCACGTGGGAAGATACCCAAGAAATTTAAGGAAGGATAAGGTTCATTGATATTACCGCAGGGGAGGAAGACATGATCTCGGTGATGCAAACAGAAAATCTAGTAGCAAATGCACATGTGAATGATGAGGACAAGGTTTATGATCCAGTCTCTAAACCATTGCAAGAGGTATCACCTCTTGTTGACACAAACACCCCTCTAATTCAAGACTTTCCCCATCCTTCATAACAAATAATGGTTGGCATATCCATCATCAAGCCTCGAATTTGATGAGATTTTTCGTGGATGTAGGAAATTGTCATCATCATGACACTCGCATTGTGTAACAAGTAGCGGCCCCATAATCGGTTAGAGATTGTCTCATTAGCTAAAGGAAAAAGGTCAAGAAATATTACACATACAACATCATGATTCTATAGTGGGGAGACTGGTAATCAGTACATCAAAGTATCTCAGCCAAAAGTAATCAAGCCACTAGAAGAGATGACACCATTCGACTACAAGATGAGCATGATCCAATTGGGACCAACTACTCATGAGGGATACTTGCACATATATCAACAATATTCTTCTCGCATGGTGGTAAGGAATAAATAATATAAAGATAAGATTGAGGTACTAGAGGAAAAAGTACAAACTCTTTCATCTTATGTGCAACACCTAGTGGAACCAAACACTATAACACTTCCTATCGAGAAAGTGGCACCCATTAGTAGCTTCGATCCAGAATCCATTAGAAGAACGTAGGAGCTCAAAATGCGGGGGTGAGTGATCAATGAATGGATCAAGACAATCTATGAAAAAGGAAGCGTAACTCGAGAGGTAGTCAAGATATTTTCATACATGTGCACCACGACCAACAAGATGTGAACACTCAAAGAGGAGTTGGGGAAATAAATATACTACTAGGAACCTCTAGGACCAAGTAGTGAGTGAGATGAGCAACATCCATCATTAGGATTTGATTGATAGGAAGGTCTTTTAAAATCATGTAGATGACTTAACATGCGTATGGATGAGGGCCTTGGAAATCATATTTGAAGCAATCAATCGGGCCTTCGTAGAGCTAGAGAAGAAAGAAGAACAAGCATACAAGTTGTAGGAGAGTATAAATCTGAAATTTCAGAAATTGGAGTACCTGTAATGAGTGAACATACAATGGTTGATGAGTTTATTAGATATTTCAATTAATATGTCAAGAAATGGGTGGGTAAACCATTATCCTTCACTAAGGATACTCTCAAATTATTCTCAGATATCCAAGCCTCCATTGCACTTATCACATAAAAGCATTCATCATGGTTCGGAAGTGAAAGGACATCAACAGTGTGACTGATGGATGGATTGAAACCTTGAGCTTCATTCACATCCCTCATGATGACAAAGTAGAACCAACAGTAGCTCATTTCAAACAAGAGCTTGGAAAGATAAAAGCCTTCTCAGGATCACAAAGTGGAGAGCAATTAGAGATCGAGCCAAGTCCACCGCAGCAACTCATCCTTCATCATAATTCTTCTTCTTCTTCTTCTTCTTCTTCTTCTCTTATTTCTCTCTCTCTCTTCTCTTCTCATACAACACTCTCTCTCCTCAATGTTATATTTTTGTGTTGAGGGTTATACTTTTTAATATGAATTAAGTGAATTTAGAAATATAATGTAACTTTAAGTCACCTTGCTATTATAAAAGGGACTTAAATATTTAAAGTGGAATATGAACAATCTTAAGTCATATTAAGGTATTTGAAAAGTCATCGGGAAGATGAAGAGTTGCCTCTTCTTCTATAAATTGTAGCAAGCTCCTCATTTGAAATTCTTAATTTTGTCTTTTGAAACTTCTTAGATGTAAAGGCTATTTTTTTGAATTCATGAGAGAGATATCTTTGTGAAGAGAGAAAGAGACAACAAGTTTCTTTTATTTCTCCTACTAAAAAATGTCTACTTCCCACACTATGTAAAAATTATACTTGAGCTTCAATAAAGGAAGAAGGAATTTTAGCCTCTTTGATTGAGGAGTTTATTGGTACTTTTTGTTCATTAAGCTCTATTTAGTCTTGTTGTTGTTTTGCATATTTGTTTTCTTCTATATTCAAGTGCATGTAATGAAACTTTTGGCTGGTGTGTGCAAGTCTCTAATTTTCTACTTGCAACATTAGTTTCTTCTTTCTAGATATTCTCACTCCCCTTTCCCACCTTCATATAAAATTCATCCCTTACAGATACCTACAATCATTTTCCACAGGGTCAGTGGAGTTACTGCTATTGGATCCCTAATTGAAAGGCCACCAGGATAAAAAATCACTTTTTACTCACGCATCCACGTACGGTAGTTGCACCAGTTAAGTAGAGGGACTTAGAATCCCAAAGCATTGGCAAGATAACCACCAATTTTTCCCTAAAAATTTCTTGCCAATAGTTTTTAGCACCCACCATGGGGCAGATTTAGCAGCATCTGCACTTGAATATGACCACAAGGTTTGAAAAATACCAAAAAAATTCAAAAATTCAAAATTCAAAAAGGAAAATTTATGGAATTTGAATAGCTATATGAGCCACATGTCTATAAACCATGGCTATTCAGGAAATCCTCCTATTGAAAGACCTAAATTTCTCTTCCACATCTAAGAGGATATCACTTCATATTTGAGAGAAGTTATCGGCATAGCAGAAAAGTTTCAACCACTACTTCATTGCCACAAGAATTCTTGACCTTGAAGAAGAATGCATTATTGAATTAGAGAGGCAAAGAAAAATTCCATCACCATAGAAGAGCATAGATTTGAAGGCGACATGATAGAAGATACACCCGGAAACAAAGACAAGGAGGACAAATTGACCCTATTTTTGAAGAGCTTTAAAGAAGACAAGAGCTGCTTAGAATTCTGAGGTCTCATTTTCATCAAGAAACCAATCACGTTGGGAACTTGATTATTTCCAATCCTTTGGAAATTGAATTTCCATACATCAACTAGAACCTTGAATATTTTAATGATGTAGAAACCGAAGAAGAAGCTAGAGAAAGTGAAGCAAGAGTGAAGAGGAAATAAGAGCTCAACTTACAGAAATTGAAATACTTCAAGCCAAAGTAGATAAAAGAGTAACAAAGCCACATCTCGTATCAAGGTTAGAAGCTAGAAATAGAAATATAATGGGGGATCATGAGCATGATCATGATCATGAGGCCCATAGGCCTAATGTACCATGGGGAGGAAACATTGGTCCACTTTCTCTTGCTCAACCACTCCATGAGCTACCAAGGGGCTCAAGAAAAAAATTTCCAAAATTTAAAGGGGATGGTTCTCAACTCCTTGAAGAACATGTAGTATCATTTATCACTGCTTGCGGTGTATTGGGCATTGAGGATGAAGATGTGTCAGTCTGGAGTTTTGTGGATTCACTTCAAGAAAAGGCTGCTAAATGGTTCTACATGTTACCCCGAGGTCTATCACCTTTTGGGAAGATATAAGAAGTGCATTTGAACATAGGATCAAGATCATGGAAGATTGTCAAGATCTCTTGGTCCCATTGGTACAAATGAAAAATAAACCTTTGAGTCAATGAGAGACTTCATAGAAAGATATAACAGAGTGATAAGAAGAATCCCTGAAGATGTGGTGCCTCCTGAAAATAATCTAAAGAGATTCTTCATCAGCCAATTTCCATCGAAATAGGTTTCTTCCTTAGAAGAACCTAACCAAGAACATTGAGGGAAGTGCAAAACCATGTGATAGAGACTGATGATGATCTAATCCTATCCAACAAGGTGAAAGGCCCAAATGGAAAGCAAAAGGGCTAGAATTCAAGCTTAGTCACCACGGACCCAATGTTCCAAAAAATGGCAAATGACTTGGTTTCCTTGAAGAAACAGTTGTCCCAGATCACAATGCAAAACACTCCAAGGAATCCAAATCCTCCCAATAGACCAAGGATTGCTCCACCTCCTTTTCGGATTGCTCTTAAAGAACCACTAGTCAGTTCTACTTATGACACCAAATAACCAGAGGAGGAAGAAAAAATTGAAGAACTGAAGAATAAAATGTGGAGGACTATGAAAACTATCTTGAGGTCGAGGAAGTTGATGGTGATACACATAATGGCCTAATTGAGTACGTTGATGATGAAGATGATGATGATGAAGAAGCTCCAAGTTTCTCATGTGTAGTTTTCACTCACACATAGTCCAAGAAAGGTGCTTCATCCTCAATGGCCATGGTAAAGGACAAGAAGAAGAAAGAAGATTCTCCTCTAGAGGTCCCACAAAATAAAATCATCGGTAGAGGATCACCACTACCACCTTTGATGGAGTCGGCTAAAGAAAAATTAGACCCACTAGCTAGTAAGGATCATACTTTGCCATACCAAGTAAGTCATCTAATCCTTCTCCCATCTCAAAGGTTACTAAGAGTAATTCTCCTTTGAATGTTTTTCCTGTAAAAACATCTAAGGTGCCATCAAAACCTGTATCCCCATCTCCTTCCAAGTCAATTACTTGCACCCTTGAAGGATAATTCAACACCCAAAACAACAAAACCTTTGCCATGTAAATCTTCCATCATTCCTAGAACCTCTTCCTCACCCACCATAACCCCATTTGAATTTGTGGAACATGCAAGAAAAAATAAAGTCCAACTCTCAGAAATAGAATACCTACAAACTCATCCTGCCCAATTTGATAGGTTTATTGATGTATTCTTTGGCGGTAATACTATAACCTCGGGTCTAAGTTCTAAAGGATTACTCCCCACACCATCCAAACCACCTTCTCAAAACATGCTAGCCCTCAGTGCCTCCAAAACCAATAGGGTTGAACCTTTCTACCTGTCACTTCTCATTAAAGGCTTCGAGCTAAATAATTGTATCATAGATTCCGGAGCCTCGGATAATGTGATGCTCGTCAAAGTTGTAAATGCTCTTGGCCTCACCTTGACCCAGGAAAATGGCACCTATTATTCAATGGAATCCAAACAAGTGCCATTGGTAGGAAGAATCAAATATGCACAGGTAGCATTAGCTAATTTTCTAGACAAGAAGGTGCTTCTAACCATCCTGGTGGTAGACATCCCAACCTCCTTTGGCATGCTATTGAGTGAAGATTTTGTAGAGACTTGGGTGGAGAAATAAAAATGGACTGGTCATCTGCAACTATTCCAGTGAAAGGTGAGATGAAGAAGTTATTGTTGGTTGCTCAAACGTGCACTCGTGTCTCGGATCTCAAAAGGGCTGAGGTGTTTGAGACCACAATGGAACCATCCCCAAGTTGTGGGACCTTGCGAACTTGGGACGGATCTCTGGAAAATGCCGGTTCCTCTATCTATCTCTAATGCTACTGCTACTCCTAGTGCTAGAAAGAAAAACTAAGCTAATGATGCCAAGGGACCAAGGAAAGAAGGATAACATGAAGGAAACTATACTAAAAGGAGATAGCACAAGAAAAGAGGGATGATCACTATCTGTTTTGAGCGAGAATGACGGGGAATGCATGAAAGGAGGCTAGGCACGAGTAACATAATGAAATATGCATTCACCATATCATTCTCATGGATAGAACTAAATATGGAACTGCAAGGTACCCGAAGTAATGTAACCAACACACAATGTAAAAGAAATGGTAAGAAGAAGGAATGCAAACATGTTAGTCACAAAACAATGCTTCTATTACTTCCAAAAATACACAGAGCTATTATAATGATGAAGGAGGCCGATATCTACGTGTAAGAGCCAAACATATAGGTATGCAACTCAAAATACAAAAATATGGAGTCCTTAACAACATGCACAAGGATCCAGAGTGTCCAACATAACAAATGAGCCTTTCTCTTACATTTATAGATGAATCTATGGAGGAAGAAGGAAAAAGGAGGGAAAACCTGAATTTGAAACATAACCACCAACACAAAGCATTCAATGTCTATAAATCTACTTGAAATCTATGAAATATGCTTCCCCATGCCTATTTGATGTGTTGAAGAAAAAGGAGGGTGGATCATACCAAATTGGGTGGTTGGAGCAATCAGATCTACTCATCAATGTTTAGAAAGATGTTTTCCCATTTCTCACCTACCAGATCTGCCAGAATTTGAATTTTGAATTTCAGCGCAGTAGTTGATGTCGGTAGCTCTCGACAATTCTAGGCATGCACCGATCTGAGATCTATAGTAGAAGATACGGCTGTCATAGTTGTCGAGTGTATGCAAAACATGTGGCACACATGGATTGGCTGAGATGATGGCCAAATGTACAACTATTTATTGTTTTTACCATGTGTCAATCACTTATTTTTACAAGGATTCGGTGCTATGTGGACACTTTGATAGTTGCATGTGACACACTTAAGTGTAACAAAATAGGATCTAGCATAGAATGGTATGAGGGAATGGTGCACGCGGAAAATAGAGGAAGGCACGGAGGAGGTGCACGTGATGTGCATGGGGAGGTGAAGCGGTGGTGAGCGGAGAGAACGTATGGTTAAGGTGCAACTATTACAAGGTAATGGGAATGGCATGTAAAGGGCCAAGGACTTAGTAGTAAGTGTGAGGCACGTGGGATGGGAAGAAGCTGATTAGGAAGAAGGTGAATGCATGGAATGTGGGCACAAGGGAGAAGTGGAAGGAGAAAAGGAAAGTGATACACGGATAAACTACAACCAAGGAATGTGGAAAATTATTTTGAGCACGCGTAATTCTTTAATGAATAACTTAGGGCCAGAATGTATATGCAAGTTATCCAAATTTATAGGAGAGCTATTTGGATGACAATTACTTCTAGTGAGGAATATGAAGTTCACAGTATGCAAGTCTGATGATCTAAAGGAAAACATCCTTTTTCAAGATAGCAGGCTAGGAAAATACTTCCTCACATTAGAAAAAGATGAGAACTTTCCACTTCTAATGGAGGAGGAAAAAAATAAAACTTGGACAATGGAAATTGATGGTAGTCATTCCAGTGTAGGTTTGGGAGTGAGTGTAGTGTTGTACTCTCCCTCTGGTGAATTGTACCCATTTGCCTACAAGCTATAATTTGATAATACAAATAACACGATGGAATATGAAGCTCTCCTCTTAGGCATGGGTGTGGCTGAAGACATGGGAATCAAGAAGCTGAAATGTCAAGGTGATGCGAAGTGATAGTAAAGCAAGTCCAACAACAATATCAGGTGAAAAATCCAAGACTCGGCATTATAGAAATAGAGTATGGGACTACATTGAATCTTTTGATGCATTTTCCATTGAAGCTATCCCAAGGAAAATAACGAAAAGGCTGATTCTCTTGCATTATTGGCTTCCCTAGTGACATCTCATATGTATTTTGGTAAAGATAAGGTTACCATAGAAATGGTATTTAGGCCTAGTGTACCAAATAATAAAAATCATTGGCAAGTCTTTAATGACGATAACCAGATTCTAGCATTTTTGGAACAAAGGGATAATTTTAATAATCTCTTCTTTGAAGGAAGCAAGAATCCACACCAAGAAGCGGTAGCCGAAGAAGAGAAAGAAGGAATTGAAGGTATTGATGATGAAGGAGTGATCAAATTGAAAGGGAACAAGATTCCCAAAGGCCTAGTTTCTTTGGAAGACCTCTTTGAAAAACATGACAAATTCATTCAAGAGAAAGAAAAATGATCTTCTCGATTGCCTAGCTGATTTTGATAAGGAAAAAATTGGCACCCCGGAGGAGCCAAGGATGGTCAATATTGGAAAATGTTTCTCACTTGAGGAGAAGAGAAGGTTTGTTTCATTTCTCAAGAAATATTCATATGTTTTGGCCTACTCTTATGATGAACTCAAATCCTTCCAACCAAAGGAAATGCATCACTCAATTCCTTTGAAGTAGGATGCTAAGTCGTTCAGGAAGAAGAAAAGGCCATATAACCTGAAGATTTATGATACCATCAAGGAGGAGGTAATGAATATTCTCAATGAAAGAATCATATTTCCCATCCACCATTCAACATGGGTGGCCAACATTGTGTCAGTGTGGAAGAAGAATGGTGAAATAAGAATATGTGTAGATTTCCGCAACTTGAACCAGGCATCATTGAAAGATAATTATCCTCTCCCTATCATGGATCACATTCTACAAGTAGTCACTGGATCTGAAATGATTTCATTTCTTGATGGATTCTTAGGATATAATCAAATCAAAGTGGTGGAGGAGGATCACACCAAGATAGCCTTCACAATGCCTTGGGGCACTTTTGCCTACAAAAGAATGCCCTTTGGCCTAATCAATGCGGGAGATACATTTCAAAGGGTGATGGATTTGGAATTCAAGGATTTAAAACATTGCATTGTCATATATCTTGATGATCTCATGGTGTTTTCAAAGAAGAGGGGAGATCATATCCATCACTTAGAACAAGTACTTGTAAGGTGTAGAAAACATGGCATATCACTAAATCCAAAAAAGTGCATTTTTGGAGTCATGAAAGGAAAGTTATTGGGGCACATTGTGAACAAACATGGAGCACACATTGATCCTGAGAGAGTACGATCCATTCAAGCACTATCTCTACCCACAAGAAAGAAAGGAGTTCATTCATTCTTTGGAAAGGTGAATTTTCTTTGTTGCTTTGTTCCTGAGTTTGCTGAATTGACAAAGCACATCACCACCATGATGAAACCCTAGGAAAACTTCAAATGGAAAAATGAAGGGAAGGAAAAATTTGAAGAGATCAAAAAATCCATTGCTAAGGCTTCAACTCTTGTGTCTCCATATTTTAATAAAGAATTCATCATGTATTGTTATGCATCAGAACATACACTCTCCACCATTCTTGTTCAGAAAAATGATGAAGGCATGGAAGAACCTATTGCTTTCATGAGTTGTCCATTGAAAAAGCATGAACTAAACTACAGCCAATTAGAGAAGCATGCCTATGTAGTGGTTAAGGTTGTAAAAAATTACAGGTTTTACATCCTCAACTCTCATACAGTGATGGTGGTCCCCGACAGTGCAATGAAGTCCATATTAACACAACAAGATCCTGGAGCTAAAAGAGGAAATTTGATTGCAAAGACTCAAGAATATGACTTGGATATTCGACCCTCCAATCTGGTAAGGGGGAATGGTTTGTGTAGGTTGATTGTTGAGGATGAAACACTCAAATATCAACATGGTGAAGAAAATTGTGCTTTCTCAACTTGTCCCGAAAACAATCCACAAGTTCTCTTTGTAACCACTACTGATGAGTGGTATACTGATATTTCCTATTACTTAACTTATGGAGAATTCCCTCCCCATATTGATTACAAACAAAGGAGAACACTCAAGTTGAAGGCAACAAATTTTGTAATCTAGAATTACAAGAGAGGTCTGGATGGATGCTTCCTTAGGTGCGTAGATAAAGAGCAACAAGAAAAATTGCTTAAAGCATACCACGACCAAGCATGTGGTGGAAATTTTTCAGCGATGGTCACTACACACAAGATCCTCCGAGGAAGGTATTATTGGCCCACCATATTTTCAAACACTAAAGATTGGGTTTCTAAATGTGAAGCATGCCAAAAATTCATTGGGAGACCACAACTTGTTGCACTACCACTCAAGCCAATTGTTATTGAAGAACCATTTCAGCAATGGGGCTAGACTTCATTGGCATTTTGAATCCACACTCAAGCATGGGGCACACCTATGTGCTCATGGTGACAGATTACTTCACCAAGTGGGTGGAAGCCATTCCATCCAAGCAAGCCAATACCAAAACAATATGCAAATTCATCAAGGAGAATATCATAGTATGTTTCAGAGTGCCACAAAATATTATAGCAGATAATGCTACCTATTTCTCTTCAAGGGAGTTAACCAAGTTTTTATATGGCTATGGAATCTCTCTATCTCATTCTTCTAACTACTATCCACAAGGAAATGGACAGGCCAAATCAAGCAACAAGAACATCATGACCATTTTCCACAAGCTTGTAGACGAGAACCAAAGGAATTGGCACAAAAAGTTGTATGATGCATTGTGGGCAGACATGATCACTCCCAAGAAGGAAATAGGTATGTCACCATTCCAACTATTGTATGGAGTTGAAGTAGAAATCCCCCTCACAATCGAGATGTCAGCTCTCAAGTTGCTACAAGGAATAGAAGATGGGCAGTACAAGGATTCCATTGACAAGAGAATCCTCTTTCTTGAGAAGCTAGAAGAAAATAGACTCTAAGTGGTGGACTGTATCAAAGAACACCAATTGAAAGTAAAGAAAATATTTGATAAGAAGGCCAAAGCGAGAGAATTCAAAGTTGGAGACTTTTTCCTACTATGGGAAAAGAGAAGGGAACCAAAAGGAAGTCATGGAAATTTTGATTCATTATGGCTCGGCCCATTCCAGATTCGTGAAGCTTGCATAGTAAGAATTATTTTCTACTCTCATATTTGGATGGAACACTGCTGGAATTGCCTCACAGTGAGAAATACCTAAAATTGTATCATAAGTGAAAGTGGTTTTTCCATCACCTTGTACCATAGGTTATTTCTAGGTGAGTTTTTCCCTTTTCTTGTGTGTCGTGTGTTCCCTTTCCATTGGTTTTTGTGTGTTTGTGTTTCCTTATTCCAATATTTCTTTTTAGAGGTTGTACATAACTCTACTGCAAGGCCCAATGGATAAGGCACTAGTCAAAAAATTATATGGTCTAAGATATAGATTTTGGATTCTCACATCATGTCTTTACTATACTTAGTCCATGTCATGTCCCCAAGCTAGAGCCAACTGTTGTGGTGTAAATTTACAACAGGAAATTGGATGTTTCCAAGCACGAAAACTATACCCATGTGCCAAATTTTTCATGTTTTATCATTCCTAGGCACCCCAAGTCAAATCTATTAGTCTGGTCACCCCTTATTTGATGTAAAATTGGTCCCCTAGGTGATTTAGGAAAGTCTATTCATTCCCCCTAGGTGATTTTAGGGAGTTATGAAGAGATCCTATCTTCTGGCAATATTGGGAAGGGCTATCGTTGGCCTTCCCAGGTCGAATCAAACCCCCTGAGTGGAA
Source organism: Taxus wallichiana var. yunnanensis (assembly GCA_018340775.1). NCBI lineage: Eukaryota > Viridiplantae > Streptophyta > Pinopsida > Cupressales > Taxaceae > Taxus > Taxus wallichiana. Next base: position 624,406,116 of record CM031240.1, read on the forward strand.
TGGAAGGGAAAATTCAACATGGAGGTGAATTGAAGACCTTAAAACATCATCAAAATGATTTTGGAAGCTTTGGGAAGTTTTGAAAGACTTGGGGCAATCTGAGTAAATACCAGGGTTCACAAGCCTAGGCAGTACACAAGCCTAAAACAATTGTTGGGCTTCAGAATATGATTCTAGGAGCTCCGGATGGAGTTAGGAGTAAAAAAACATATCCAAAAAGAGTATTCCAATACCTAAATTATGGTAAAATCATATTTTTCACAACACCTTGGCACATGTGATTTTAAGGAAGGTTTTCTAAGGAACAAGTGGAGTCTCAAATAAAAATATGTTTTTTTAGGGATCCAATGGTTAAATAAAGACATTATACCCAAACCATTGGATCCAAAATTACACTTCCATTCAGTTCATGTAACCTTTTACCAAGAAATTCCGCCAGGGAGCTCAAGTTATCATCATTCCAAGTTACCCTCTTAAAGGTAGTTCAAGCTCTAGTCATTTTTGGGAGGACACATGTCGGCACTCAGGGATCTTGGTGGGATTTCATTTCCCTAAATTCCCTAAGGTCATGTAAAAAAACCCTTGAAAAATTTTCCCATCCCTGAAGTGACCTCTTGTACCCTCATGTTACCTCCATACTTGATAGTTCAGCCCCAAGTGCATGTTTGGAGCATCCATTCCTGTCATTGGATCAAGGGCCACGTGTCAGCTCAAGGACAACTTTGGAAGCTTATTTCCCTTATGTACCTGAGGTGAGGGACAATAGACCTTAAAAATTCACCTATCCCCTATGGGAATTCTTTTGGACACCGACGTGACCGACTTTAAACACCCAGTGCATTTTTGGAGCATTCATTCCTTGTCGTCGGATCAAGTGCCACGTGTCACCTCTAGGACCACCATGGAAACCGATGAACCTTATGTACCTAGGGTGAGGGACATAAAACCTTGAAAATTCACCCAAGCCCTATGGGGAGTCTTTTGGACATCCATGTGACCAACTTTCAGCTCCCAGTGCTTTAAAGTAACTTTTCTCACCTTCATTCCTGCCGTTGGATCGCCACCACAGGTTGTCCTCTTGAACAATGTGGAATTTTTGTCCCCCATGTCCCCGAGGTCATGGAAATAAAACATGAAAAATTTCACCTAATATTATCCCTCCATGTGTTAAAATTTTGAAAAATCTAACTGTCGATTGGTGCTTCTCGGTGTTTCTAGCTACTTCCCTCATCATCACAGACAAACTTCACCCTTCCTCTACAACTTGCTTCCATCACTCCGCCATTAAAAAAACTCAAAAAAATAAACCAAGGAACTGAAATAACTTTCCCATGGTGATACATAGGTCTTAAAAGGAATTCTCATCAAGCTAAGAAGGAGAAATGAAGAACAACGAAGAAGAAAACAATACAATCTCCATAGCCAAAAAATGGAAATATGAACAAATCTTACAAACCAGTGCATGAATCAATGAAATTTTTTTACTGTTTGTTATTCTATCCGAGAAAATAAAAAAATAACATCAAACTCTCCTCTCATGTGATAGATCATCCACAATGAATAAATATCCTTTCCATCTCAACGAAGAAAGAAGTGGGATTTCCCGTCAAACCAGTTGCCGGATTGAAGTAAGATCGCACATGAAGCACCAGAAGAAAAAACCCACATAAAAATATAATTTTCTTGGTAAACAAAGGAGAAAACCAAACCTGGAATTTTGAGGTCCATTAATGGCTACCGCATCTAGAAACATTACCAAGTTTGAAAATTGAAACATTAAAATCTCCTGGACTATTAAGCGGGTAGGCCCAAAATTTTAGAGGGGTAATATTGGGCAAAAACCCATATCAAACAACTTTTTTATGTGTCAATCTGACCTCTAGAAGCCAACTATCTAAAAATAGGAGACTTATTTTGGGAAAGCCATCGGCGAAGGACTGCGAAGGAGGTGAAGACATTGGGGGTCCACTACAAATTGAGAATTCACAAGAACAAGCATTTTTGGTGCTTAATAATAATATAAAGTGGTCCCATGAGCACCGTCTAAAAATATAAAGTCGATCCTAAGGAATGAGGAACGCGGGGAGAAAGAGGAATTAAGGTCACAACACTCAATGGGAGTTCCAGGGACTTGATTTTTCACACTTACTAAAAATAGTAAGTTTATTTTTCTAAGGGAGACATGAAGCCAAAGTGGATATGTTAGAAGCTGAAACAACCCTTCATGTGCAAGTATGATGTGGAAGAAAGTGATGTCTTGTACATGTATCTGAACAACCTTAAGACTCGCATGGCCTCTAAGGACAAAAGGAGGTATGAACACTAGATATTCACAAGTGGGTTGTTCACGATGTAGAACACCCAGTGTCTATGCAAAGTCTCAAGCTAGTCCTAGCCTACTCTTTCAACTATGACCCCGAGACACGAACCATCCGAGATGACAATGGTATAATAATGGCAGTCATCAGCCCTAGGACCATTTCAATCTCTCTACAAATACCAACATCTTGCAAAATGGTCGTCATCTCAAAGGAAAGATTCATGCATGATTGGGAAAAAATGGATTCATATGTCCAAGGAGTAGCGCTCGACTCATGGTTGAAAATGGGAAGAAATCCTTCCAAGATGCCCAAGAATCTTCCAAGGTGTGAGTTTTGAGAAGGGTATTCCAATGTCATCACTCTCCTCAATAGAGTTATGGGTAAAGAAAGCATGAGATATTTCCAGGACTGGATGGGCCTTTTCATCCTGACATTGACAAAAGAGAAGTAGAGAATTGGTGGGTCGATCACCAACAAAATCTCCATCTACAATTGCTCATAGTGCTGCCTTGTGACAAAAAAATTTCACATGACTTCTTACCTAGTTTATCTCCTCACAAGCTTGGGATCATTCAAGGGATTGGATCTCATGCAAAACATTACTTCTAAGGTACCTACATTTGAGAAACTTTCATAGTTGGTAATGGAGGAGAGAAACAAGCATTTCACCCGCATGAATGATGCATTCACCATGTACGTGGTCCAAATCTTAGAAGGGGATCTTGAAGCTATGATGTCACAAAAAGTGACATCCTTGATTAAGGAATACAACTCATACTTCATACAATTCTCAACATTCTCCTACATACGAGTCACTAGCTTTGACCAAGCTCTGCTTAAAACTACCTAAGTACCTTAGTGACTAGATTGTATTGTTTGAGCTCTATAGGTAGATCACTCAGGTGAATAACAAGCTCAGAAGTAAGAGAAAGAAACTAATTTCATTCCCTATATCTCTAGGGGAGTTCATGTGTAAAATCTTAAATGAAACATCTCACTTTGAGGCCACTTTCACACACCTGAATTTACATTCCTACATCGTCAAGCCCAAATTTGACATCCGAGAAGAGCCCAAATCATTCTATGTTCCATAATTTTAACATGAGATGTAAGTCGAGGAATACTAGGTAAACTTTATTGATGAGTTTGAAGTACGTGAAAAGGACCACATGAGGATGACAATCGGTGAGATGAGGAAATTCAAGTTCTCTTGGTATGAAGACATATTGCATGATGATGGGACAAAGATGTATGATCCTAAGTACGTAGCATTCAAGATGTCCCCAATACCCCAAATCAACTGGCATGTTCATGAATCAGAGATATATTGGAGCGAACTGAAAAAGATGGTGAGGAGAACAAGGAACTAGTTTCAAAAGAAGAGGATTATGATCATTCAGTCATGAGGAATTTCTCCAAGCCAGAAGCAAGCTTCACATCATTCATCTTCAAAATTAGTAGAGGTGACTTCCAAATCTAAACACTCTGGAGTGAGCTCAAAAGGAAGGTCATGGAATCAGAAGCTTCTCCCTATGGGAAGACACCCAAGAAATTTAGGGAAGGAGAAGGTTCATTGGCATCGCCACAGGAGGAAGATGTGATCTTAGTGATGCAAATAGAAAATACAATAGAAAATGCATAGGTGAACGATGAGTACATGGTTCACAATCCAATCTTCAACCATTGTAAGAGGTCTCACCTCTTGTTGACACTAACACCCCTCTCATTCAAGACTTTCCCCCTCCTTCAGAACAAATAATGGTTGGTATACCCATCATTGAGCCCAAATGTGACTAGATGTTTCCATGGATGTGAGAAATTTTCATCCCTGACACTCGCATGATGTGCAACAAGTATCAACCCCTAATCTATCAATTATTTTGTCATTCACTATAGGAAAAAGGTCAAGAAATATTGCACATACAACATCATGATTCTACAGTGGGAATACTAGTAATATGTACATCAAAGTATCTTGGCCAAAAGTAATCAATCCACTATAAGAGATGACACCAGCCAACTATTAGATGAGCATGATCCAATTGGGACCAGATACTCATGAGGGAGACTTTCACATATATCAACAATCTTATGTTCACATGGTGGCAAGTAACAAAGAATATAAAGATAATATTTAGGTACTAGAGGAAAAGGTAAAAACTCTTTTAGCTTATGTGAAACACTTGGTGGAACCAAGCACTACAACACTTCCTATTGAGAAAGTGGCACCCATTAGTAGCTTCGATCTAGAATCCATCAGAAGAACACATGAGCTCACGATGTAGGGGTGAGAAAACAATGAATGGATCGAATCAATCTCCAAAAATGGAAGTTGACACTTCAAGAGGCATTCAATATTTTTGCGTACATGTGCACCATGGCCAATAGAACGCGTGTTTCACCTAATTCTAGAGTGTTTCTTCGAAAGTTGAGGAAATAAATAAGGGTAAAGGGCTAGGAGGAATACCTATCAAAATGATGGCTGTAGGTTGTTGTGCATGTATGACTTCTAGATCCACAGCTGATCGTGAGAGCTTTCTTTTGCTATGAGGAACTACCTAAAATGGAATACAAGACCACCAAATAAAAATTAAACAATATACGCAGTGGATTTCCTAGCGTGTGTTAAATCCAGGAAGTGTGATACTTCCTAGATGGCTGTTAATCCACTATTTTAAAACAACTTAATGCTCATAATAAAGGAAATCCTACTATAGTTAAAATGATTTAGGTATCTCATTCATCTATAATAAGAAAATTCATTCACAACAGGCTAAGCTATGACTGAATTTGAAGATCAAGGTCTCTAGTCGAGTGTAGGTATTGGTTAGAGTGAGATTCTAGGTGGTTTTGGGTATTTGATGGAGGTTTGGAAGCTCTGTTCTTGGTTTATAGTAAAATACATAGAGACCAACGTCAATCTAATATGACCGGTGTCGGTTTAGGTTAACCGGCGATGGTTGTAGGTAACCGGCGTCGGTATGGTTAGGGTACAGAAAACTCAATAAAACTTGGCAAGGTGATAGATCTAGTGCTAGATGAGAATGATAGGGAAATGGCAAGGTTCGTGTGGGTCTTAGGTATGCACAGGAATGATGAAATTCTGGATGTGGGAAGTTCAATGGTGTGGGTAAAGGGATGGTCAAGTTTGCATGGAGGTAAAATGGTGGGGAATGGGAATGGGAGCAAAAACTAACAACATAAGTAAAAAGATCTACTAAAATGCTAATGAACTAGTGTTGGTTAACAAAAATTACTGTTTGTATGAGCTTGATGTCTAGTTGGTAATGGTGGGTGATCAAATGGAAGTAACTTGGTGTGGTCTGGAACCTCCTCGGATGCTCCCGTGAAGGAAAAATGGCTGTGTGATTGCTTTCGGTGTTGGCTATGGATGTTACGATGTGTGTGTAATAATGCGGGTTCTGCTTGCATGCACTTGTTTTTGTCACTTGTTCTCAAAAGATGTGATTATCTCTCATAAATGTGCTAACCTCAAAATAAGGTTTTTTTGGGGGTTAAATGGTAACCGATGGAGGTTTCAAACTTAACCGGCAAAGGTGGTTTAGGGTAATCGGCATCGGTTAGGGAGGGACTTTCTAGGTTTATTAAACTAGGTAGATCCCCTTGATTTTGGGGATCTCGTTCATTTTCTCTGCATGGATTAGAATGGAAGCTTCCTTCTAACATGTGGGAATATGGTTAGAGGGAATGTAGGCTTTGATTTTTAGGGTTTGGGTAGGTCTTAGTTAGTTATGGCAACATACAAAGAATAGGTCTTTGGGTGAGGTGGTTAGATGAGGTGTATAGGTGAGGTGGATATGTGAGAATTATCCCAATTTAGGATATTTAAATAATAAATATGGTGAGATAATGAATTAATTTAATTAAATTAATATTAGAGTGGGATGAAAGGGGCTATGGTTAGGTAAATGTGTTCAAGGTATTTATTTGATGAGGGACCAAGGGGAGTGTGACCTAATTTTAGTATCTACATTTTCCCCCTTTTTTTTGCGTAGCTTCATTTGGTAAGAGACGCTGACAAAAATAAGATGTGGTTGCCCCATGTGTGCGTGAAGGTGATCCCCCTAAAACTAGCAACTGATGAGGTAGCAGGTGGAATTAGTAAGTGGTTTGATAAAAAGTGAATCGATGAAGAAGAAGTGGGGTAATGGGTAAAAAGGGAAAAAGTTCCACTCGGGTAATGCAGGTAATGGGTCAGGGTCAAAGGTGGTAACATTCAAACACATGCACACATATAAACTGCAGCATGATACCAGGTTAAAGACTAGGCAAAATCTACATTGTCTAAGGTTGATAGGTTTATTTAAACAAGGTTGAGGAGATTCAGTATCCAAGGTATAGGATATGGTCGAAAACACGATATAGGTTAGGTGTAGGAGCGTTTAGGTATGTTCTAGTACACCAAGGGTAGGGTCAGGATAAATGGTCATGGCAAGAGGCAAGGTAAGGTCAGGATGGAAATCAACACAGGTAACAATGCCACAAGGTATAGCAAACACATGGGGTCAAAGGTCACTAGCGATGTTCCAGGTCCAAGTATCTAGGTCACAACATGGGTATGGTCGAGGTATGGACAAAATAAGGAGTCCCTGAATGAGGATGAGGTGGGGGGTAAATGATAAGGTCAAGAGGATACAGTGAAGTGTCCAAGTGAGGTGTGGGTGAGGTAAAAAAGGATTCAGGTCAAAAATTGGGGGTAGGGGGTAGTAGAAAGACTAAGCAGTATAACCGATGATAGTTTGAAGGGACTGATGCCGGTCAAGATGGACCAACCATGGTAAGCTAGGGCACAAGACCAATGTCGGTTAAGGTGAAACCGTCATTGGTCAAGTTGGGTAGGTTATAAAAAGAAAAATTACCATATTTTACAAATCATTTGTATTTTAGCGAATTCGGTGCTAGTGCGCTGTATTGGTCACGAAGCAAGTGACCGATGTCGGTTGAAGGGGGACCGGGGTCAATTAGGGCTAACTAGTACTAGTCAAATTTGGAGAAAAAGGGGGCCAAAAGGTTCCCAAGGTTAGATGGGTGAGGTAGCTAGAGGTGAGGAAAGTGGTTTAGGTGAACATCATAATATAGGTAAGGGGTAAAAATAGTTAAGAGTGGAGTTGTTAGGGAAAAAAATATAGATGTGTGGGAAAATAGGTAAGGTCAGGGAGTGGGTCAAAAATGGAAGTAAGTGAGGGATCGGGGTGTGTGTAAATAGGTAAGGTGATATTGGGTTGGGTAGGTGTAGGGTAGGTAAGTCGGTTGGTTAGGGTTGGGTTGGGGTCGAGTTGGTGATGGTTGGTTTGGGGTAGAGGGTATGCCAGGGGATAAACAAGTGAGTAGCAAAGTAAAAGAGGTAGGGGAATGGGTAAGGGCATGGGTGAATGTAGATATGGTATTTCTTTAATAATGTTATTGATTTTTTGGATGCGGTGAGAGATCAACTTAGGATGTGAGACAAGGTACCATCCCCTTGTGATAGTTCGCAGCACGGTGACACCCAAGGAGTTGTGACATGTGGAGGATGTGGGCCTAAGTGGGGTCCGACGCTATCAAAGATGTAGTTTTGTAGTCGAGTCGATGGTCACTCTCATTGATAGATGGGATGTCGTGACCAACATGTTCAACCTACCGACGGGTGAGATGACAATCACCCTAGAGGACGTGTTCAGGATCCTGCGGTTACCCATATTAAGGATGCAGGTATATTCAATCTCCTCAAATGCATTTTAGGAGTTGATGCTGATAGTTTTTGGGGAGGGGATGGTAGAGCTAAAATTCCACAATGTCAGCCTTAGCTATGGAGAGATGTACCTAGCCCATTTATAGGAGACGAAGCTAGTAGTATTGCCGATGGATGTAGTCTGCTGTTGTTTTGCACTATCGGATACAGAGGGTAAGATATTCCCACGATCCCTGATGGGTGTGATACATGACATGATGATGGAGAGGACCCAATTTTCCTAGGTACCGAATAGAGATCTATGGGCATATGGGTGGCTCTGTAGGTTTAGTTTGTGTTGTACTTTCATTTTACACTGATGGGCCTATGAGCACATTGTCATGTGCATCTAGTGGGTATACCCTAGGTAGATGTTTTTGAGTCAGGTTTTGTGTGGGTGGGGTACATGCAATGGGTGCATGTTATTGGAGAAGCAGATGATCAAACAGGGCTACACTTGCTGTAGCGTACTACCGATGGCTATTGGAGGGATTGTCTAGGGTAGATATTATATGGAGACCATATGTGGGTTATCCCTCATACAAAAAGATGGATGAGGAGTTAGCTGGCCTTTAGCTACTCAGATGGATAGAGGGTGTCATGCATGAAAACACGAGATGATCCTTGTTGCTGAGGTGGTCGTGTGGTAGTTTGGGCTACAACAGGATATACCTTCACCCTTCCCACAGTACAGGAGAGACGACGTGGAGAGGCCATTACCTCTACTACATCTAACAGCAGGCTGATAAGGCGGGAGGAGCAGTAATAGACCAGCAGAGCGATGATGATGGAGTGACGAGATAGATATAGATAGTGGTGAGTGGGTCATTTATGAGTAGTACCACCCATACCAGGATAGTCAAATTTAGCCACCATCAAGGTGTAGAGAGATGCCTTACAGGGGTAGGTGGCGAACCTTATTACCGAGTTGGGGATGGTGGAGGGTAGTTAGCCAATTCAGAGGTGGATATGGCTAAGTTACATGCACAGGTGGCTAGTCTTTAGGCCCAGATGGCCCAGGGTGGAGATGGAGATAGTGATGATGGTTAGGTGGCCTCCCTATAGGCATAGGTTACAGGTTGTAGTGGCAGCTAGCCACTTCACAGTGGAGATTCAGGAATTACAAGTGTAGGTATAAGCACATGGTGTGAGGCCAATGACACCTCCACAAGCACTAAGACCGGGCTCCAGCCACGGTAGGGGCGGGACAGGTCCCAGTAGGACAGGTATAGGGGCCGAGGCCTATGGGGCCACCATAGACCATACCCATATCTAGGTTACGAGATTCCCTATGTGAGGCCAGATACTACCAGGATTAGTTGATGGTGGTCGGGATAGATTTTCTATCCTATGGAGAGTATAAGGCACACCAGGCCTCGAGTGAGAGGACTAGATCCCGAGACTCACGGTGTAGAGCACAAGGGGCATCGAGCCCGAGACATGATCGGGTGATGCCACCAACTTACGGATGCCATCTCCAGGTGATGTACTAGTAGGGGTGACCACGACCTATGGCAGGTGGCGAGATGATATCAGGCCATCGAGACAGAGCGAGGAGGAGACTCAAGAGACCGACATGGAGGATGTCTCAGCAGATGAGGCTGATGCCCATCCCTATATTTTGATTGATTTTAGTCATTTTTTTATATATGTTGGCTTGTGTGCCAAAGACGGTGAGGATGTATGAGAGTTTTGTATATTTTTGAGCATATACCAGTCTCACACCGAAGATGGTGAGGTTGTATGAGAGTTTTGAGAGATTGGATTATATACACCGACCTACGTGCCAAAGACATTGGATATTTATGGATATGGGTATTCTATTTATAGAGATGATGATGATTATGGGCATTATGTGTTTGTGTTGATAACATTTTATTATTATGCATAGATGGATTCATGATAGGTGTGTTAGGCATGGATTGAGTTAGGTTTTGGTCTAGGCATGGATTGAGTTAGGTTTTAAGCATGGTTGAGTTAGGTTTTGGTCTAGGCAGTATTGTGTTAGGTTTTAGGCATGGTTGAGTTAGGTTTTGGTCTAGGCATGGATTGAGTCAAGTTTTGGTCTAGGCATGGATCGAGTTAGGTTTTAGGCATGGTGGAGTTAGGTTATAGGCATGGATCGAGTTATGTTGTGGTCTAGGCATGGATTGAGTCAGGTTTTAGGCATGGTGAAGTTAGGTCATAGGCATGGTGGAGTTTAAATTGGTTGAGGTTGTAATTCATTAATTTGTGCAATGAATGATGATATGGGTCATGTTTAAGATGTTTTATAATATATGCATGATGATGGTAAAGAAATGGTAGTCATAACAAATGTATGTTTTGCTGATGATAAAAATGTGAAGCAATTTGTTGTTTGTTTGGTTTAATTTCCAATTTTTGATATAAAAAGGAAACTAAGTAGGGTAAAATGTGATTGGGGAAAATGAAAGATGAATTGGTTAGGGTCAAGCTAACCTCCAAGGGCCCCATGCCCTCGAAGTGCTTCCTACATAGTCCCATTGAAAAGGGAACTCAGGCCGATGTAGTTCTCACATAAGCTAGGGAAGAATATGAGGAAGTATGAGAATGAGTCGATGAGGTTTTAGGCATGATTTCAGTTTAGGTCTCTGCTAGGTATGGGTGAGTTGTGGGAAAATTTGTATATGTGATTTCGATTGTGGTAGAAGATGAAGATTACCCATATGTAAGCGTCGATGACCGAGTCTTGTATAAGGTAATCAAATCGTAATAAGGAAGGTTAAAAGATAAGAGGAGGAGAGAAATCCACCTGATTGGTTAGGATCATAATGAGTAGGTCATACCTTGGAGGAGTTGATGAACGTAAGACCCTAAAGACATTGCATGATTGATTGTTCTAAGGGTGAAAAGTAGTCATATGATCACCAAATGTCATGGTTCCAAGGGGTCCCTTGAGGCATGTAGGAAATGAAAATGTGAATGGTGAGAGGGTGAAAATTGGTAGTTTACATGGTAGTAGGTATCATGCCTTTTGGCAAGAGATCCAAGGTCACAATGGGCAAGTCCATGACGAAATTTTTTTTATTTGACTTGGATTTAAGATAGACTGATTGATGCGGGAAGTCTATATGGGATGAGGAAATTAACTCCTTGAGGTCTTCATGAAGCTGATCAATGCAGAAGCTTCATTATCATCTTTTTTTAAAAAAAAAAGAGCTTTACATAGCTTTCCTTTGAGGGAGTAGTCTATTTATAGCAGAATTGTAGAGAGAAAGATGTCCTTTTGAGGGAGTCATATTTTTATTAGAAGTTTGACTCAAGGAGTTGGATCCCATGTGAGGGATTTTAAGTCATGGACAAGACTAAGGTGAAGAATAGGATTCTTGTTCAGAAAGTAGGGTGAAATGACCATGGGATCTCATCTAAAAAATAGATAAAAAGTATCCATGAGAATCATGTTATGTGCAACACCGTGGTACACATATTCAAGAGAGGATAAAAAGTGATGGGTATGCACATGATTCTTGTTTAATCATTGGTGATGGTGTAGGAAGTGGATAACACTCAAGGGACGAGCATGGCAAGAGGTAAAAAGTGAGGTAAGACTAAAATTCAATAGTAGAATGGTCTAAGATGCAAGGTATTAAGGGGCTCGAGTTCAGGTTTATCATCAAGTGACGATAAATGATAAGCACATGATATTTAAGTATGAGTCATGATGTATGGTCCAAGCCAATAAGGAGCAAATTTTCCTCGTTTAATTTTTTTTTTTTCGTTACATGTTGATTTTATTTCGAAACAAGGTCACCAACTTGGAAGGTTCGTTCATGGAAACGCTTTTTGTAGGCACATTTGATACGATTTTGGTAAACTTTAAGATGGTCAAGGGCATTAATACAACATTTGTCTAATAACTCAAGTTGTTATAAATGGTCCCGATGAAATTCATCATCATTGAGCATGTCATGGAGAGAAATGCGGAGTGACGGAATCTAGACTTTGACAGCGAATGTACCCTCCGTACCATAGACCGAGAAAAGGTGTGGCAGTAGTGGAAGTGTAAATACTAGTATGGTATGCCCACGGGGTGAAAGGAATGTGCGTATGTTAGTCCCTCTAGTATCATTAACCAGATTCATGAGAATTTTGTTTAGGGTTTTGTTAGTGGATTCAGCTTGGTCGTTGGTTTGTGGGTAATAAGGTGATGAGAAACTCAATTGAATGTTGAAGGAATCACAAATTTTTCACAAGGTTTTATTTTTGAATTATTTTCCATTATCAGTGATGAGGCAATGAGGAACACCAAAGTGACAAATGATGTGATGATTGATGAACTCACATATTTTCTTGGCTTTTTGGAAATGAGAGGTATGGCTTCAACCCATTTTTTGTAGTATTCGGTAGTGGTGATGATCCATTGATGTTCACTGGGAAGAATGGGGATTGATTTCTATGATGAGATGCAAACCCCATTGAGAGAAGGGCCAAAAGTCACGAGCAACCTATAAGACATGACTAGTTTTATGATGAAGGTCTCGCATGTTGTTGGGATTTTAGAAAACACTTAACAAAGTCACAACAATCATGGTTAAGGTTCAGCCAATAATATCCTAGCTCAAGAATACGCTTAACAACAAATGAGGCCACTAAAGTGACCTCCACATATGCCATCATGAACCTCCTTAATGGTATAAGGAATTTCGGAACTCATAAGGCACCATAAGAGAATACCATCGAAGCCAATTTGTATAGGAGGCCACCCATGACAACGTAATGAGAGACCTTTTTGAGAAAGGCTTGTTGTCCATTATGAGTGAGGTCGGGAGGCAAGTTGGAACGAGAAAGGTAGTCTGAATATTGTTTATACCAAAGGTCACTTGGGTCAGGAGAAATGGCTCCGATAGAGTAAAATTCGCAAGGTAAATAAGATGGTGATTAGAGTCTTTTTACGGTGACAAAGATTTTAGAATAAGTGGGTGAAGCAGGTATTTGAGAGGCCAAGCAGGCCATGGTATCTACAATTTTTTTGGTTCAACGGGGGATGGTTTGAAGGTCATAACAGTCAAAGGTAGTCAAAAGTATGTCCACGTGATGTTTATACTTTTTAAGTGTCTCATTATGACATTGGTATATACCATTGACTTGGTTTACGACCAATTGGGAGTCACAAAATATGTTTATGGATTTGACATCCAAGGCATAGGAAACCTAGAGACAAAATACGAGCACTTCGTATTCGGCAATATTGTTTGTACAATCAAAATATAGTTTGAAGGACAAAGGAATGGGTTCACCATCAAGTGGAATGAGGATAACTCCTTCCCCACCCCCACATTAACACTTGGAGCCGTCAAGGAAGAGTGTCATTTGGTAAGCGGGCTTGTCTAGGGAAAGGGTGGTAATTGACTCATCTAGAAAGTCAAAGTTAGAGAGTTGATCCTCAAAAATAGGTGTGTTAGCCAATTGGTCGTGATATCTTGGCCCTTGATGGAATTTTAATGGATGAATTTGAGGTTGAAGTCAGCTAGAAGCATAAGCCATTATGCGGAACATTGATTTTGGTAAGGTTTAGCATAAATGAAGTGTAAGGGGTTAGTGTTGGTCACAACATAGGTTTTGTGGTTAAGTAAGTAATGGCGGAGTTTGGTGGCGACAAAAATAAGGCTAAATTTTTTTTTCAGCATGGGTATATCAAGTTTTGTAGTATAAAAGAGTATGGCTTATGTAATAAACCACCTTCTCCCCGTGTTGATCATCACGATGAGCGAGCATGGATCCCAAGGAGTGATTAGTAGCTGAGATGTATAGGTAGAAGGTTTGATCATCTTTAGGTTGAATGATTACGGGTGGTTATAGAATATATTTTTTAAGGCCTCAAAATCTTTTTGGCAGTCATCATCCCATTTAAAGGAGACATCCTTCTTGAGAAGGTGATGAAATGGTTGACACCAATCAGACAATTGTGAAATGAAATGACGAATAGACTACAACTTACCTTGTAGGCTACGGAGTTGCCTAAGATTAGTGGGTGGAGGCATCTCAAGAATGGCCTTGACTTTAGCAGGGTCAAATTCTATACCATGTAGGGAAACGATAAATCCTAGGATCTTTCCTGAGAGAACCATGAAGACACATTTCTTGGGCTGAAGGCGAATGCAATATTTAACGAGACGATCAAATATTTTTTTAGGATGGTGAAGTTCTCGGAGTGGCGTTTAGATTTTTCTAGGAGATCATCCACGTAATCTTCCAATATATGATGCATGATGTCATCAAATATGTAATTCATAGCCTCGTTGATATGTGGCACCAACGTTTTTAATGCTAAAAGGCATGACCCGATAGTAGAAGGTCCCCTAAGGGGTAATGAATGTAGTTTTGTGTTGATCCCCGAGGTAAGCAAGATTTGGTTGTAAACCGGAGAAGCCATCCATGAGTGATAGCATCTCATGACCAGCGGTAAGGTCAACACTGGTCATTACCAGGTAGGGGAAAATCATCTTTCGGGTAAGCTAGGTTAAGTTCATGGAAATCCATGCATATGCAAAGTACCCCTGTCACCTTAGTGATAGGGACAATGTTAGAAATCCAACGAGGATAATCAATGGGTAAGATGAAGGAAATGGAAATTAGACTCTGAATTTATTCTTTGACGAGAAGGGAAATGTGAGGGTGCATTTTCGTCAGCTTTTGTTTTACGGGTTTAGCATCAAGAATGGTTACAATATTGTGGACCACTATGGTGGGGTCAATACCGGAATATCTGTAAGACTAAGTGAAAATGTGGTTATGGTTTCTAAGAAGAGAAGTGATGGCTTCATGTTCAGCAACATCCAAAGATTGACTGATCTTTAGAATGTGAGGGTCATCCTGAGTATGAATTTTGATTTCGATAGTCGATTCATTCAACATGGTTTGGGTCTCAGATGGTAGTGAATGATGAATATATGAGTCTTTTGCACCAAGGTAGGTGAGTATAAATTCATCATCTTGGTATTGAATGATGTTAATCAAGGGTGTATCATCCTCGATCATTTCAGGGTACAGAAGGGAAGAGAAGAGGGAGCCTTGCCCTCATGTTGATAAGTCAGAGGCCCCAAGGAAATGGTGTTTATGAAAAAAATTTTAGGAGGAATGGATTTTGGATCCATTGACTCTATCAATGATGGTGGCAATGGTGGTGACGAAGGTGGAGAAGGGATAATGTCTTCAATGAATTCAATGCGGGCCTTCTTGGTAGGTGGTTCAACAAAGCCGATACCACTACGGTCGTTATGCTTGCGAGTAGTACATGGAATAACAGTATGGCAGCCTTGCTCATAAAATCCAAAACCAAAACCCTTCCACACACATTGGTGCAGGAAGGTGTGGGTGAAACGGTGATTGGTGAGTGACCTGGAGGTTGGCGAAAAATGGGTGGGTTTGTGATGGTGGTTCAGTGCATAAGTTGTAGTATCATATCCCCCATAGGTGAGATATGTACAAAGGTGGGAGGACCATAAAGGAAGTTCTCTCCTATACGGTGATGATAGCGAGGATGTTGGTGAAGATTTTCATACTCTTGTGGAGTAAGGAATGTGTTGACACTATATAGGTGATACTCCCTAGAGTGAGGCATTGAAAAATGCCTTCCAAGTGATCGTGATTGGTATGTGGGGCTGGAATAGACGATGTGTCGAGAGTTAGATCGAAGGTGGAGCTAATGGATTAGGAGGCTAATGGTTCAGCCATGGAGGTTGTAGCAATGGTAGGAATGGAGGAGGTATGTGCGGTTGAGGCAAAGCAGCTGCACTAGTGAGTGGAGGTGGAGGTGAGGAGGCAGTGGTTGTGGAGGTAGATGTTTTAATGAGTATGAGCACGTCATTGGGTCCGTAAAGCATGTTGCAAGTTTTGAAAGGTGATGGGTCATCCGAATGGTATAGGTGTATCCTTCATGCTCAAATTTCATACAACGATGTAAAGTGGAAGGGACACAACCCATGACATCAATCCGTGGTCTACCAAGCAATAGGCTATATTGAAATTCTCCCTCAAAGACATAAAATAACTCTAGAATAGTATGGGGGCCCACGCGAATGTGGAGGATGACGGTTGTAAGTGTGGAGGTGATAACATCATTGAATGAACGTAACATGACGGGATGTTTATGCATGTAATTATCAGGTATGCGCATTTGAGCAAATGCATGGGATGAAATGATATTAATGTTAGTGCCCCCATCGATCATAACATGACGTACATGTATATCATCGATGTGGACAGAGATGAAGAGAGTTGGGTCTGGGTCATCAGTTTGGTGTGGTGCAATCTCTTCCTCTGAGAAGCTAAGGGAGGTTATTTGGTGAGTAGGTGGAGGCATGGATAAAGGTGGTAATTTGGTGAGAGAGGCTACATGATGGGGTGTGATAATGGAGGCTATAGGTGTAGGGTCATTGGGTAAAACCTCAATAGATTGCAAGACCTCCATAAGAGCTTGAAAATGGGATTCTCGAGGTTTGGATGAGGTCATAGAGGGACATTTTGAGGGGAGATTAGTGTAATTGTTTGAGCATCACGAGGTGTGTGACCCCATCGAAATAGGATATGTGGGGTTGGGGATAGTGATTTTTGGTGTGGGTGTAGATGGTATGTTGGGTATAGGATTGGTTGGTGAGTCGGTTGCCTTTTCCTTTCCTTTTTCCTTCTGAGCACGGGTAACAACTTGGATCATGTTGATCTAAGGTGGGGAGGTAGGAGAGGTAGGTGAGCCATGAAAGGTATAGCGACATGAAGGGAAAAAGCTCAGTGGTGGGAAGGAACCTTGTGGGATGAGTTGAGTACATTGAAATTTGGGTGGAGGTTTGATGAGTTCTTTGATGCGAACCATGTTAATTTCAAATCTTGGAGGTGGTTCTAAGAGTCATGTGGGGTAAAGGTCCAAGGTTATTGAGTAGGCAAGAAGGGAAGAGCTATGGGAATGGGTGTTGGTGAAATGGGGTCCTCATCAAGAAGGTCATCATCGTCAAAGTTTTCTTCAGGAGGACACAACTGGATAAGAATGATTTTTAAAAGCTTTGCAGTTCTCTACATCGTGCCCTAGCACATGATGGTAGGCATAAATTTTTGTGTCGTTGAACCCCTTTGGTTTGGGTTTGAGTGGGTCATAAGGTCTGAGAGGTGGTAATGTGATGACAAAAGTTTCAAGGAGGTTGGTTAAGATTTTGGCATAGGACCCCACTAGTGGATCACAATGGGAAGTGAAGGTGGGTTTGGGTGTAGGCATGACAGACTATAGAGGAATGGTCTTTGCATGAGGGGGAGTAGGTCGAGCTATAGTTTTAGGTGTTGGTGTGATCTTAGGCATTGGTCATGTTTGTTTGGGTAGGGGTATGTTAGATATCTTGGTAGGAGAGTGTGTGGTTTTTTTACTACCTTATTGGAGGGTAGTGGATTTTTGTGCTTAGGTTGTACCTTCTTAGGTAAAGGTGATACAGCACACTAGATCTAGAGGGAAAGGCAGATGGTGGAAGAGGCACATCACCCATGAGGATAACAGAGGTGATGTGAAGGTAGATGATGTAGGTCATGTTGGATGTGTGAGGGAAAGAGACGAAGGGTCGGGGTAGTGAAGGAGTGATCGATGGTATTAGAGGTATGGGTGGTAAAGATGTTGCGCAGATGTGGGAAAAAGTCATGGCGGGAACTTGGGTATGTTTGAGGTTTATGATGGAGGAATGGGATGCTGTGTCTTTAGTTTACTAGTGAGTGGAGGTTTCTTAACCGTGTTAGAAGGGAAAGTTCCTAAGATGGAAGAAAATGGTGAAGGTGATGAACGTGTGATCGGTGAAGTTGGAGTTTGAGATTTATGGGGTTGGTTCTTCTGTTTGGGTGTCGGATTAGGTTTGGTATTGGCCTTGGAGGATGTAGCTAAATCTAATTTGATGGGTGGATGAGTAAGGCTGGTGGTTGGGATGACCCCTAAGGTAGTAATAGGTTTAGGTGAGCAAGATGATGCAAGTGTAGGTTTGGATGTAGATGCATTATGGGTTATGGGTAGGGGTGTGAGTTGAGCCATGAGTGGCATCGTGGTGGAATTTTTATAGTTGAGGTTGTGTTTGGTTTGATTGGATGAAATATTTTTGGGTAGATAGTGGAACTGTCAAGTAAGTGACATCTGCATTTGTGTGGAGATAGGAAGTAGAAGATGCCCTCAAAGTAAGGATCTATCCACATAATCTATGTGATCAGCTAGGCATGAAAATGACACTATTGTAGGTGAGGTTGATGAGGATCCAATGGTAATTCTCGTAAAAAGTGTCTTAGAGACGGGGAATTTTCTAGCTTCGGCTTCCATGGGTAAGAGATCCAAAGTAAGTCTACAGAATCTTGGGTAGTTGATGGATAATGATCACCTAGAGGCAAAGGTATCTCTACTAGATCCTTGATAGGTGGAGGAGAAAATGGGTGCTCCTCGTGGGTGGAGGAGATGATGGGTGCTCCTCTAGTGAGTGGAGGAGATGGAAAAGTATCTTCCATGGACTAGAGAAGTACATGGGTGGCGGATCTCTAGGTGGAGAAGTCAAAGGTGAAGTAGTTTCAATGTCAACAGGAGTCTCCTTCATGGGTGAGAGAGGAGATGAAGGATGTCCCTCATGGGTGGAGGAGTAGGTGAAGTGGGTTCAAGTGTAGGTGGAGGAATTTGGGTTAAGATTTCCTTTATGGAAGGAATATGAGGTAATTGGGTAGCAATGGATATATTGCTGAAAATAGCATGGACCTCGTGGGTATGGCTATCATGAGTTGAGGACTCTCCAGTTTGATTGGAAGAAGGGGAATGATTAGGAAAGGGTTTCTTGAAGATGTGTAGGTTTTTATTAGTAGATGTGTTAGGATTATCTAAGGTTAATTCACCTTTCTCGAGCATTTCTTGGATAATATTTTTGAAAGTGATGCAATTTCCGTCACTATGACCCTTCACTTGATGATAGTTGCAGAAGTCGTGCTCTTTATACCATGCGGGTGTGGGGTGAACATGGTCAAAACCAAAGGTGTGGTTTTATGGGAGGAAGGATGATGGTCCCAGCTTTTAATGAGATTTTCTAAGAAAGAAGAATAAGGTTCCCTAATTGAGGTATATGTCCATTGTTCCCATCTAAATTGAAAAGTATGGACAGGGGAAAGATTAGATGAGGGACTAGCCTGATTTGATGGATGACCTGGGCCAGCCTTGAGTACCACCATGTTAGTGGTTCCCTTGGCTTTTGAATAATTGTTATGTGGTTTCGGAGTAGAAGAGGCATCATTTGATTTGAAGGCCACATTATTATTACGTAGTTTTATTTTCTTCTCTTCAATGGCCTGAATCTCTAACTTTCGTGCCATGGTGAATGCCTCATCGAAGGTTCAGAAAGTATGGAGTTGCAGGGTCGGTGAAATATGTCTAGCACAAGCCCATGTGAAGAGATCTATGGGTTTGGCTTATGGTAGTTGGAATGTGAGTTGATTTATTAGACTACACCAATAAGCAACAAAATCTGTGATAGATTCATCGTCATATCGATGCGTAGAGTAGAGGTCAGTCATGGTAACCTTCTTAACATTTTTAATGGAGAAGTGATCCAAAAAGGCTTGGGCTACCTAATTAAATGAGAAGATATAGTGTCTAGGTAACCCACTATACCAATCTAATGTAGGCCCAGTCAGAGACATGGGAAAGGTCCTCAGAAGCAAAGCGTCATCATGGGCGATCAGATAACACCCATGTTTGAAATACTACAAATGTTGTTATGCGGTCTTCTTTGCTATTGAAGTGGTTAAATTTAGGCATTTCCCAATGCATGGGATATGGGTGGATAGGAATGGATGGGTGGATAGGCTCATTACAAATCTCATCATAGGTGAGAGTGTTATGGGAGCCAAAAACCGATGCTTCCAATGTCTACATCTTATCCATCATTAACTTGATTAGGTCGTTGGTAGGTTGTGATGGTTGGGTGACTCCTATAGTGTAAGAGGGTTGGTGTTGGGCATATGACGAGGGTGGCATTCTAGTATATGGTGCTGCCATATAGGTAGATTGAGAAGGAGGGAATGAAATAGGGGGTACGTACCCAGAATGAATGATAGATGAAACAGGAGGATGCTGATAGTACGTATATGGAGGTGGAAGGGTCGTGGTGACCCTGGTGGCAATGGGGGCTAAGGATTGTGGGATAGAAAGGACAATGTTTTGGAAAGGGGGAGGGGTCACTGACACCGGGGGTGGTTGTGTAGCTATGGGTATATATGAAATAATAGGTGCAGATGAGGTTATGTTCTAGGTGGTTCGTGAAGGTATAGTGGAGGTGGCGGTATATAACAGATGTGGCAGATGTGGCGGTTATAGTAGGTATGGGGCCTAACTACGAAACAACTGGGGCAAGGTAGATATAGGTAGTGTAGAGCTAGCAGAGGCTAGGGTAGAAGTAGGGGTGAGTGTTAGGGATATAAATATGGGCATGTCATATATAAACTAACCCGAGGCATCTTGAGTGGATGAGTGGGAAAGATAAAATTGCAAGGCGGCATTGTTCTGGTCAAGGAGTCATGTGAACTCCTCATCTCTTGTGGCGATAGATATAGGTTGGGTAGGATCCATGGGTGATAAAATAGAAGGTGGTGAAGGACTAGGTGGGAGTGGTTGATGACTGGCGTGGAATATGAGGGCATTCTCTTGGCTTCGGGTCAGCACCATGTGACCAAGCACTGACGAGGAAAGACTGCTTTCTATAAATGACATAGAAATACAACATAGATAGGATAAATAGGTGGTGGTAGGTGAATTGGGACTAAAATGTCAGCTAGAAAATTACACAGGCTAACCGATACCAGTTAGGTTAAACCAACGCCTGTCACAGTGTAACCGCAATGGCGGTCACCGTGGGAATGTGGATAGTTGGTCAAAAACAAGGTATAAGGCCAATAATTTTCCAGGTATGCGAAATGCTGATGGAATTTACTAGGTCAGTGAATATGATAAGAGTGACAGAGACTATGATCAGTCAAAGAAGGTGAATAGGTTTCCTTTTGGGTAGGTTAACCAAAATAATAATGAACTCGATGTCGATTGTGTGAAACTAGTGATGGTCGAGGGTAACCGATGATGGTCACTGGATTGACACCGGTTACTATGAAATTAAAATAGTGATGAATAAAATGTGGTTGTGAATTAAAATTTGATGTGGAATCAAACCCATAATTCTGAGAATGATGAGAATATGGTCTAGGCACACTCAGATGAAGCTGGAATACACCAACTATGATGAGGAGCATGCAAGGGAAATAATAAAATGAAGAATGAAATTCTCTCACCTCAAACCGCAAGCCAAGCATAAACACTAAGAAAAATATGATCATAAGAGTGCTTTTTCTATTAAGTTTGTTTAGCTTATGCTATTTAAGGAATGACTCAGAAATTTAGAATAGAAATTTTTTTGAGGATGGCTTCCTACAAAGAAGGATATCTACAAGGGGAGGTTTCGGTATGTTATACTAGGGGCGGGCCATCCTCTCGATGGGGTACTAGATAGAGATAACTAGCGGGGTGCCCACTGTACGTGATCATGTGATCATGTAAATCTTGTTACGAGTGAGATGTTTCTTTAAGAATGTGTATATATTTTAAATTTTTTATGTTTGGGTAAGACTCAAAGAGAGAAAAAGAGAAAGGAAGAGATTTTCTATGATTAGTTTGTCAACCATTAGTTGGGAATGACTTCCAGTGTATAGGTTGCCCTCAATTAATGTGAGCTAATGCAAAAAGCAAAATGAAATGAAATGATTTTTAAACCCAAATCGAAATGTAGAATTCGATGCCACAAATAGATGAATAGGATAAGGGATGCTCTTTCACTAATGTGATACTAATGAAAGGGAAGAAATGTTTGTTTTAAGCACTAAAATACGATGGCTTTTAGACAATAGAAGAGAAGAAGGTTCCAGAGGAGAAATTTTAATGTAAGAAATTTTTAGAAAAGAAACAAACATACAACATTTTCACCTAGAAATGAAAGAATGCAAAGAACCCCGAATGGGTCCCACTCGGGCATGCCAAAATGTTTCACCTGATTCTAGAGTGTTTCTTTGAATGTTGATGAAATAAATAAGGGTAAAGGGCTAGGAGGAATACCTATTGAAATGTTGTTATAGGTTGTTGCATGTGTATGACTTCTAGATCCACAGATGATCGTGAGAGCTTCCTTTTTGCTTGGAGGAACTACCTGAAATGGAATATAAGACCACCAAATAATAATTAAATAGTATATGCAGTGGACTACCTAGTGTGTGCTAAATCTGGGAAGCATGATACTTCCTAGATGGCTATCAATCCACTATTTCAAAACAAATTAATGCTCACAATAAAGTAAATCCTACTAGTTAAAATGATTTAGGTATCTCATTCGTCTATAATAAGCAAATTCATTCACAACAAGCTAAGCTATGACTGAATCAAGGTCAAGGTCTCTGTCAGAGTGTAGGTATTGGTTAGAGTGAGATTCTGGGTGGTTTTTGGGTATTTGGTGGAGGTTTGGAAGCTTTGTTCTTGGTTTTTGGTATAATACATAGAGAGACCGACATCGGTCTAATATAACCAAAGTGTCGGTTTAGGTTATCTAGCGATGGTTCTTTGCAGTAACTAGCATCGCATATGGTCGGGGTATAGAAAACTCAATTAAACTTGGCAAGGTGATAGATCTGGTGTTAGATGAGAATGACAAGGCAATGACAAGGTTCGTGTGGGTCTTGGGTATGCACAAGAATGATGAAATTCTCGGATGTGGGTAGTTCAATGGTGTGGGTAAAGGGATGGTCAAGTTTTCATGGAGGTAAAATGGTGGGGAATGGGAATGGGAGCAGAAACTAACAACAAAAGTAAAAAGATATACTAAAATGCTAATGAACCAGTGTTGGTTAACAAAAACTTACTGCTTGTATGAGCTTGATGTCTGGTTGACAATGGTGGGTGATCAAATGGAAGGAACTTGGTGTGGTGCTTTGGTGCCTCCCGATGCTCCCGTGAAGGTAAAATGGCTATGTGATTGCTTTCGGTGTTGGCTATGGATGCTCTGATGTGTGTACTAACACTAGTTCTACTTGCATGTAGCTCTGGTTTTGTCACTTGTTCTCAAAAGATGTGATTATCTCTCATAAATGTGCCAACCTCGAAATAAGGTTTTTTGGGGTTAAATGGTAACCGACGGTGGTTCCGGCTTAACCAAATGATGGTTTAGGGTAACTAAAATCAGTTAGGGCTAGATTTTCTATGTTTATTAAACTAGGTAGATCCCCTTGATTTTCTGGGATCTCATTTGTTTGCTCCATGGATTAGAATGGAAGATTCCTTCTAACATGCGGGAATATGGTTAGAGGGAATGTAGGATTTGATTTTTAGGGTTTGGGTAGGTCTTAGTTAGTTATGGCAACATACTAAGAATAGGTCTTTGAGTAAGGTGGTTAGATGAGGTGTCTAGGTGAGGTTGTTATGTGGGCATTATCCCAATTAGGATATTTAAATAATAAATATGGTGAGATACTTTGAATTAATTTAATTAAATTAATATTAGAGTAGGATGAAAGGGGCCATGGTTAGGTAAATGTGTTCAAGGTATTTATTTGACAAGGGACCAAGTAGAGTGTGACCTAATTTTAGTGTCTACAACGTGAGAACTCAAAGAGGATGTGGGGAAAGAAAGAGATTATTGGGAACCTTTGGGACTAGTAGTGAGTGAGATGAGAAACACCCATCGTCGGGATTTGATTGACAGAAGGTATTTCAAACTCCTTGTAATACTTAACACATATAAGGGTAAGGTCCTTAGCAATAAGATTTGAAGAAATCAATTGGGCCTTCACAGAGCTAGAGGAGAAAGAAGAACAAGCATACAAGCTACATGATATAATAAATAAGAAATTTTAGAATCTTGGAGTACCTACGATGAGCAAACATACAACCTCGTTGATGAGTTTATTGGCCCTTTCGAATAATATGTCAAGAAAGGGGTGGGAAACCCATTGTCCTTCACTAAGGATACTCTCAACTTCTTCTTAGAGATCTGAGCCTCCATTGCACTTATCACATAAAATCATTCATCGTGGTTTGGGAAGTGCAAGGACATCAACAATGTGACTGATGGATGGACTGAAACCTTGAGCTACATTCGCATCCCTCATGCCAAAAAAGTAGAACCAGTAGTAGCTCATTTCAAACAAGATCTTGGAAAGATATAATCCTTCTCAAGATCACAAAGTGGAGAGCAGTCAGAGAGTAGAGCCAAGTCCACCACAACAGCTCATCCTTTAGCATAATTCTTCTTCTTCTTCTTCTTCTTCTTTCTCTCTCTCTTCAATGTTATATTTTTACATTGAGGGTTGCACTAATATGACTTAAGTGACTTTAGAAATATAATGTAAATTTAAATCACCTTTCTATTATAAAAGGAATTAAATATTTAAAGTGGAATATGAATATTCTTAAGTCATATTAAGGTATTCAAAAAGTCACCCAGAGATGAAGAGTTTCCTCTTCTTCTATGAATTGTAGCAAGCTCCTCATTTGAACTTATTCTTAATTTTGTCTTCTAAAACTTCTTAGATGTTGGATATTTTTTTGTGAATTCATGAGAGAGATTATTTTTTGAAGAGAGCAAGAGATAGCAAGTTTTTATTTCTCCTTAAAAAAATGTCTTCTACTTCCCACACAACTTTGTGTTCATTAATCTCTATTTAGTCTTGTTGCTATTTTTCAGATTTTTTCTTCTATATTCAAGTACATGTAATGAAACTTATGGATGGTGTGTGCAAGTCTTTGATTTTCTACTTACAACATTAGTTTTTTCTTTCTATATATTATCACTCCCCTTTCACACCTTCATAGAAAATTCATCCCTGCAGATACCTACAAGTATTTTCCATAGGGTGAGTGGATTGCTTCGTTGGATCCCCGACCGAAAGGCCATAGGATAAAAACTCACTTTTTACTTGCACATGCACGTATGGAAGCTGCACCGGTTGAGTAGAGGGACTTATACTCCCAGAGTGTTGGAAAGATAACCACCAATTTGTCCCTAAAAAATTTTCTCGCCAACACCAGGGTGAGAAGGAGATGCATAAAATGAAATCCTACACTAAGGGGAGGTGATAGCACCAAGAACAAGGGGAAATACACTCTCAAATGAGGGAAAATGAGATAGAATGGAGGAGAGGGAAGATTTGAGATCCATAGTCCAAAAACATTCAATATTTCATTTTCACATAATGCACAACATAAATAAACCCTACAAAGTGAAAAAACACACACAACATACCTACAAGTAGATGAAAAGGCAAGGAAATGCAATAAAACACCAGCTAGAGTAGAATAATAGCCACAAAATAAGTATTTTATTGCCTTAGGAAGATGCACAAATCATTACAATGGAGGAAGAAGGAATAACGACATTGTATAATCCAAATCTAAGGCCTGCAACTCAAGAACACTTGTGTAACACTTTTAAATGATACCTATGCATTCTAAGACTATCCATCATTACAAATGAGCATCAATTTGCAATATATATAATATGGGAAGGAGAGAGGAAGAGAAAGAGAGGGAAAAATTGAATTCCACCTTCAACCAAAAATAACCTACATTAAATGAATGAAAATAGGCATGAAAAACCTTCCAAGGAAATTTCCCCATAGTATTTTTCTTATTAAAAAAAAATGGGCACCATATCTCATCAAATTTTGTAGTTTAGCTACAACTCGGAACTGCATATTTAAATGTTGGAGAGTATGAGCTACCTAAATTGAGAAATATTATTTTTTTATAGAGGATGATGAGACATTTCCAATGGTACCAATTTTATAAAATTTGGAGCTATTGGGTGAAAGTTATGCCTGTGTGGATTTCTAGGGCTCGGGAGGAACACGTGGTTCCTAGTGCAATGTCACAATCCACAATAATATTTTTTTCTTAGTATAGATTAAGCAAATGAAAAAATAACTTGTGGAAGGGAGGAACAATTTTCTCTATGCTTGTGGAACCTAATTTACATGAAATGGTCATTGTTTGTGTTTTTGTCAAATGAATCGTATCTAGGGTGGAACTTTGGAACAATTCCACCCATCCATTTAGTTCCCGTAAACCCTCCTCATCCCACAATGCATATTGACCTGCACTACCACTCCATTCTCCACTTCCACCATTCCTCTGCATCACACTTTATGCATAAATATATCTCCCTACCTCCCTTCATTCATCACTCAAATGGCAATGTGGAGAATTTAAGGCCCCAGGGAACCATTCCATTTGTTATGTCGAAACTCAATTCCTAAAACACTCTTTGTTGTCCAAGTTTCTCATTCTTAATGTAAATGAATGTACAAGCTACTAAATAAACTTATCAACTAAGAAGGATAGAGGGTTTATGTTACCTCAAATAATCGATGCTTGATACGACCATTGAATGATGGATTTTTGTTGCTTCCAAACCATTAAATAAGACTAAAACAATATTTTATTAGATTAATATATGTGGGGATGCTTGAATAGTGTCGGTTCCAAGAATTAATTATCTTACTTGGTAGATGACATCCCTCTTTGTTTAGAAAGATCAAAAACTATAAATAAAATGTATAAACAGAGAATTACTGAATCTAGAAGGATTGAGATTGATTTAAGATGGATTTAATCTGGTCAAACTAGAAAATATAGCTTATATGGTCTCGGGGTCGGTGGTGAGCCGGACTATGCGAGACAACTCGATTCGATGGTGGCCTAAGGAACTGGATTAGGAAAATGAGAGAAATACACATACTTAATAGGATCGAGAATGCAATCTAGAAGCCGCATGAATTGCAAATGCCAGAGTCAACTCACTAGGAAATATGAATGAATAGAAATCAAGGAGACAAAGGGAAACTAGGATTTAAGGTCTGGGGATTGAAATGAGGACCTTGGTTGATGGCAACCAGGTGTGTAAATAGATTTATTTTCTATAATGAAGAGGCTGAGATGATATCTTAACAGATCTAGGACAAAGAGTAAGCACATGCAAATGTCGGTGATGACTCTTAAACAAAATAGTAAAGGCTACGAGGTTGCATCATTGATGATCCATGAGGGGTTGCGAATATTGTAATAGGGATTGATGAAGGCTTGAGGGAAGGCAAACTAAATGATCAACCTGCAAGAATGGATTTGTAAGAATATGTCGATGACAAAGATGTGAACTATGTTGTTGATGATCTAGACCTACAAAAGGTTAGATGCAAAAAACACAAGATAATATGATATAACTGATTGAAGTTATATAAAATAATGAAAATCTCACAAAAAAATGATTTAAATTGATGCATGCATGTTGCAAGGATGTGTGGAGGTTAGCAATGGATTTTGGAAGATTTAGACACAAAAAATTGTCTACAAATTATGAGAAAAGATGCTTACATTCAATTTTTTGATGTTGAATGGGAAGGAAGAAATGAGTTTTATATGGTTGGAAGTGTTCGGGTTGGGTCGCTTGCCAATTCCAGGGAAAGTTTCTATAATAAGAAGATTTTTCTATTTTTTCAGCATTATTTTGCCTTTTTTAAGGGTTAGTTGAATTTTTTAAATCATTAGGCAAGAATGGGTTGTTTGGGGATTAGGTGTAGGTGAGTTGGAGATAAGGATAGGTTCAAAAACATGGGGATGCATAAGAAATATATTTAGAATGAAAGCATTCCAAAACGAAAGCTAGTTAGGGTATGTGGATTTGGGTTCCCATTCATTAATCAATAAAAGGGAATTAATTAATTAATGTTAATTAATAAATATCAGATGATTAATTAATTAATCAATGGGTTTCAATTAATTAATTTTAGTTGATGAGGGATGGATAATGATAGGATAAATGGGTGTTTAGTTGACTTAATAAGGATGAATAATAAAATATGTGCACATAGGTGAAGAGGATATAGATACCAAAATTAGGTGTCTACATTTTTCCCCTTTTTGTTGAGTGGTTTGTGGTAGCAAGCCACGAGACAAAAAAACTAGATGAGGATAAAGGATTGATTATAAGTTCCCCTCAAACAGGGGAATCGATGACGCCAAAAGAAATCGGTGACATTTTTGAAAAATTTATATGATGAAGGGTGGGTGGGTGGGTGATGAAAGATGGGTGATAACATATCCAAGGCAAGATGACCCAAGAAAAAAAAGGATCGCAATAATGATGAAAACTATGGCGGTGACTCAAATATCACATTGGTAGGGGACAATTGTGGTCTCAACAGAGACATAAAGAAACATTCTATGGACTAGTGAGTGCATGAAGATCACTGTAGTATGGATGTATGCCAGGATGACTAATGGGTCATGGGAAAGTCATCAAAATATACACAACTATATGTGAAAATTATGTGAAATCATTTTTACATGATGAATCGATCGAATAGGTATACATCCACATAGAACGAGGATGAAAAGTATGGTACCCAATGGGACACAAAAAGGCCAAAAAGGTAGAGTAAAAAGAATATGGATGAAGAGATAATATGCCCCAAGTGGGGAAAGTATGGCCATGAAGGAAAAAAGAAAAAGGTAAAATATGCCCCAAGTGGGGAAAAGGGATAGACACCAAGTAGATTTTTTGCGCAAAGTAGATTAGGATATTCTAAGGTATAATTCCTGAAGGAAGAGTAAACATGGCTGTTGAAATGGACTTTGAGACTTAAAATATAATGCCCTAAAAGGAGAATGACCAAAAACATTGACCTTGAAATGATAAGGAGAGGATTCAAAGTATGAAAATGAAGTTCCCTAAGGGAGAATAAAAAATATGACAAAGAATGTGGACTTTGGAAAATAAAGTATGCCCTAAAAAGGGATATAAGTATGGCCCAATAGGACTTTTGGTGATAAAGATATACTAAAATTTGATAAGTCATGACTATAAATGTAGAGACCCAAAGGTACAAATGATACTACGTCATATCAAGGAATCTTGCATGGAAAATATGCCTCCAACCACATTAGAGGTAAACAAGAAAGGATCTTGAGTAATTCAAGGCACATGTGACCAAAGAAAATTCTAGCAAATAACCAACGATAGTTAGTCATTTGACATAATAAAAGGAAATGATGGATGAGATGATCTCATAGACCTAATGTTGACATGACAAAAGGTGTTTGAGATGCACTTTTACAGAGGAAAGAGGGTTCTCCAAAAGTGTTCTATAAAACTATGCCCCAACTCGTGAAGGGGAAAGAGAAAGATGATCAATGCAAGAAGATTTCTTAGGATGCTTTGATAAAGTGGAAGGCTGATCAATGTAGGAAGAATTAAAATTCCATAAGGAGTAACCCTAACACTAACTCAAATTCTTCAGTGTTAAGGTAAGTACCTGTCACCCCTTCCATCTAAAACCTCCCTCTTCTCTGGGTCATAATTCTCATAATAAACCCATACCAACTCTGGTAAATGTACAAAAGGTGGGAAAGATGCATCTACGGAAATGTTATTGGCATCAATGACATCCATATTTTCACTTCTTCTAGGGGCATGCAGATTTGCAAAACTTCATCCAAATTCGAGTTTAACAAATTAGTGTCTGTTACGTCATCCAAGTTACTTATGATACTTGAAGTGACATGGGTCCCAAAATCCATTGTCCTCATCTTCCCTTAGAAAATTACTTGTAATTTTATATTTTTAGTAATAAAAGGGTTCAGAACTATCCAGGTACAAGAATAAGAACTCAAAACAAAAAGAGTGCTCAAATTTTACACAAAAATCCAACACTTTAAAAGACTTACCCATTTTTGTAGCTTTTTCAATGTTTATTTTACATAGGTATACTTAGCTCTCATGATTCATCCAGACACCCATCTCTACAATCAATTCATGTTTCCTTTTGATGTAAATTTGTAACCCTAGGGCTTCATAAGGTTCAAAATCCTCCGTTCAAGAGTGTGAATATCGAAATATTCAACCAATTTTAAAATATTTGATTTTCTTATGAAAATTACATTAATGGTGGAAGCTATAAATGCATTCAATGTCCACTATTTGATTTGTTTCTCCTTTGTTTAAACAAGAACCATTCATGTGTCTTCCTTTGGAAGGATTAAAGTTTTGGGAATCTTTCTGCACTTTTTCTTGTGACTCAAGATTGTAAAATTGTAAAGTTGACTATTTTTCTCGACGATGACTTTCTTTGACATGGTGACACGTGCCCAATGTTGGGTATCGTGGTTTCGATCTCAGTTTGCATTTTTTGTATGAATTACAAACTAAAAAGTGTAATAATTAAGGAGATGCCCAATACCACACAACCATATCCTAATGACACATTTCATTTTTGGGGGCGGGGTGGGTTTATTTTTCACTTTACACTTTTGCATGTGAGTTGTGCTTTGTAAAAACACTCTTTCACATAACTTTCCCGTGAATATTCTTTATAATATTATCATTTTGGGCCTCGGGGATGTTTTTTACATTTTACATTTTTACGCAAAGTATTTCAAATATGTAAGAAATTTCTTCCATTGTGAAACATTCCTAGAGAATGCCACTTCATTGGGCATTATGGAAAAATTACAACTTGACACATTGGTAGAATACATGAGAAAAACATTGGTAATGTATTTTTAGAACTAGTTTATTAGATTTAGGAATGGTTTATTTTGAATTAATACGTTCATGGTCACACTATTATATCAAGGAGATCTTACATATTAGTTATTGCACACATACATCATTTCTTAGCACACGTTGTCTTGAATTCAAGGGAAACTGGTTTCACGGACATCCCTCTAAATTTGAATTTTTTTAAAGAAAAGTTTTGGTGAATAGAAAAATATTTTTAAGGGAGAGTTTACAATTCAATGGTTCATGCTTAAAATGAGAACTAACAGGTGTTTCTTTAGATCCCTATGGATCAAAATGTAACCATTGTATATGCAGAGGCGTAGTTACGTAGTCATTGTTACTCTACAAATAGTGTCAATTCTGTGACTTAACAGTCTATTCCTCTTTCTGTTTGATTTTTCTTCTGATTCGGGTTGTTCTGATGAAGTGGTGTTTCTTTAGATCCCTATAGATCATCCATGAGGAAAACCACATTTGTATCCTCCTTGAATTGGTTGTGTAATTTTTTTCCCATCTCGATTCCATATGGAAATAGATTGTCGAGCCAAACTATTATACTAATCTCTTGCTTTGAATTTGAATGATGAAATGAGAAGTATGAGGAATTTTTTTCTTCGTGATATTGTGAATGGAATAATTGTTTGTTATATATTGAATGTGATCAATAGGATATTTATATCCATTCCCATGGAAAAGAGATAATTTTTTTGGGGTTGCTTTGGGAATATCATCCCACTATTGTAAATGGAGAGGGATGGAACTAAAATGTGAGAATGGAAGATCTCTTTGTAGAGCCATGAGAAGATGGGGGCATGTAAATTAATGAGGGGATGGAGGAAAATTTCTGAAACCTGAGAAAATGACTTTGTATAAATCAAGAAGTCATCAGATGTGTTGAGAAAAACATCCAAAGGTTGAATACCACCAAGAACACATCAACCTTGTTAGTATGAAATTATAAAACACTTCAAACTTGTCCCATCGTGCATGCTAAAACTATTACATATCACATTTATGTGTTTCCTAACATACAAAACTTCAAATGGCCATATCTTTCAATCCAAAACTCCAAATTTGACAAATTATATCATTGGAAAGGTCTCCTCGAGCCCTTCA
Organism: Taxus wallichiana var. yunnanensis; assembly: GCA_018340775.1. NCBI lineage: Eukaryota > Viridiplantae > Streptophyta > Pinopsida > Cupressales > Taxaceae > Taxus > Taxus wallichiana. Next base: position 624,437,882 of record CM031240.1, read on the forward strand.
ATTTGGCATCATCTAAATCAAATTTTATGTTTGAATCAATGGATTCCCGTGATGTGTTGATAAATTCCTCCAAAGGTCAGTATACCACCAAGAGTACATCAACCTTGTTGGTATGAAGTTACAAAGCACTACAAACTCGTCCCACCTATGAAATATATAGATTTCAATTCTTGTCCCACCAGTGCATGCAAAAATTGTTATCACCAAAAACTAGCACCCTCGATTTTTCATGAACCATGGATCATAAATCGTTGTTTTGGGTAACATGGGACCATCTCTAAAGTTATGGGATTTTCTAATTGAGATGGACCTCTGAAGAATGCCAACTTCCTCTACATAAATCTAATTCTAAAACAACTCCTAAAGAAGTAAATTAAGCTAAGTAATATTAAACTAATATTTCCAAGGAACCAAGGAGCAAGATAATGGTTAGAAAGATGCATGTAAGGGAAATCCTAATCTAAAAGGCAAGGTGATAGCACAAAAAAGGGGTGTGAGACACTCTAGTGAGGGAGAAAGAGAAGGAAATGGAGAAGGGAGATGACATACATAAGTGACATAGACCCAAAGCTTCATTTACCATCTGTCCTCACATGAAACATATAAAAATGAACTTGCAGAGAAATACATGCACAACACAATACATCATGTAAAAGAGAGGCAAGGTTGCAAATAAAACAAGTCGTGGTTCGAAAACACCACAAAACAAATTTTATTACAATTTAGAAATATGCACAGACCATTACATTCAAAGAAGAAAGCACAAGAACATATTTCCAAGCCCAAAATGGAGCCTTTTTATTGGATCACATTTCACATTATCGATCGGGGTTATTAAAAGTATGAAAACCCGAGGAGCATGGCGTCATTTTATCGCCTTGCTTCTCATTAAGGAATGCACAAAAATTTAGGAAAGGAATTAGAGACCATTATCATGAGCTAACTAGAGGTTGACACATGGAAAATTTGAAATCAATGCACATGTAGGTAGAGGCCGATCCCAAAGCAATCAAATGCTACCACATGTCACATTTCTATGTTTCTCAACATGTAAAACTTCAAATGACCATATCTTTCAATCTAGAGCTCCAAATTTGACAAAATTTATATTGTTGGAAAGGTATCCTTGAGCCCTTCAATTTGGAATCATAAAAATCAAATCCTGGTGGTGTTTAGTGGAAGAAAAGGAAGAAAAAAGTTTAGTCGATCAATATGTAGACTCAAATCGCTGAACCACCTAAATTGATGAGTATGGGCTCTTATCTTCTCTTTGGCATCTCCAATAAGAAAAATGTCACCGGGAAATAGATTATTGAAGGCACCTATATTGTTTTTATAATTTTAATACATGAATATGGTGGTTAAATTTTGAATATCCATGTTGTAGGGAAAGACTAGGATCTTCATTAATGAAAAGATCAAATTTGATCTCTTTCCCTCTCTTTTCTCTCTTATCTTTCTTCTTCTACTATATACTATAAAATATTTCATTATTAAAAGGATGGAAATTCAAAAAAATGTAAAGCAACTATGTAAAAATGTTTCCTAAGTAGCTATGAGCCGTCGAGCCTCCCTTTTGGGCTTGCAATTAGTTCTCAGTGCCATCCTCTATAACCGTAATGTTCTCATCCATATTTCTATTGCAATAAAACTTGTTTTGAGGTGTTTTCTCAACCATGACTTGTGTTAATTGCAAACTTTCCTCTCTTTTACATGATGTATTGTGTTTTCCATGTATTTATTATTTATAGTTTCATTTTCACATGGTTCATGTGAGGATAGATGGCAAAGGAAGCTTTGGGTCTATGTCACTTATGTCTAACATCTACCTTCTCCATTTCCATTTATTTTTCCCTCACTAGAGTTTCTCTCACCCATTTTTCTGGTGTTATCACCACATTTTAGCTTAGGATTTCCCTTCCATGCATCTTTTTAACCCTTAACTCTCTCCTTGATCCCTTGGAATTTTTATTTTAGGATTAGTTAGTTGAATTTCCTTCTTTAGGAGTAGTTTTAGCGTTTGATTTATGTAGAGGAATTTGAACTTCTCTGGAGGTCCATCTTAAGTAGCAAGTCCCACAACTTGAGAGATGGTCCCATGTTACCCAAAAGTATTGATTACTCATACATTGTTCATAAAAAAATATAGGGCGGTGTTTTTGGTGATAAAAATGTACTCTTATAGCGGTTTTACAAATGGTTATTTTTAGTGATGACGAGGAGGGTCGGGGCCTCATGACCATGATTATGATTAGTATTATTTGATATGATCTACAAGATTAATAAGGTGGCATATTTTCTTAGATGTTGATTGGAGTATTTGGGCATACATGGAGTATAATATAGTATTTTCTTGGACCCCTACCTTACTAACTCGTATATAGAGATTTATGGGTATGGAGGATATGCAAGAGATTCAGGTTTAGCATTTTTTTGTGGATGATGTCGTAGTTACGGAGGAATATTTTTCTTGGTAAAAGGGTCGTGGATGGGTTTGAGTGGAGAGTGCAAGCACATGTGGAGGATCCACTAGAGACTTGTCTTTGGAAGGAGGAGGGGAGGGTAATGTTGATGGAGCGATAGTGGTAGAGATGGTCGTGGTGAGTCCGGAGGTAGAAAGGGCCGCATGGTTGGGTGAGTGGGTAGATTTGATTCTTGAGCGAGAAAATTCTATCATTTCTTGTGATTATTTTATGGATGAGAGAAATGGGCTAAGATAGCAGTTCATGAATATGCAGGAGGATCTTACTCAGTTGAAGGAAGATAGAGATAAATACCGCCATATGAGAGAGAGACACTACGATTTTTTTTTAAGGTGACGAGGAGGTCCATATCAAGGACAAAGATCAAGGTGGTCGATCATACACTAGTGGGTAGATGGAGCCACCCGACATTGGGATTATGGCACATTATGAGGTGTTTGGAGATGAGTTACACTACTAGTAGGATATAGTTAGGTGGAAGCTTCTAGCAAGCCTAGATATGGAAAGAACTTAGCTTAACGACAACATGCTCCCTAAGATCAACATTTTTTCTAGAAATTCATCAAAGGTAAGGTACTTATGGTGGATAGACTTAGATGGAGGTGAATGATCATCATAAATATATGTGGGTTATATAAGGACAATGAAGAATCCATTAGGAACATATTTCTTATATTTACCTTATCTTTTCAAGTCTTCACAGAGATCCTATTTATCTTCAAAGTGCATTTGGTCCTTCTAGGAGATATAACCCTCTTACCCGAGAAGTGGAACTTTACTTTTAGAATGGCATGGTTAAAATAATGTGGAAGTTTTCCCTTCCTCATGTCTTATGGGGAATATGGATTGAACGTAACAATAGGATTTTCAGAACAAATTAGTCTGTCTAAGTCCGGTGTATGATAAAGTGAAACACACTCTTAAGGATAACTCTAGGATTCTTAAACCCAAATAGATTAGAGTTTTCTTGGAGTGGTAAAATGACATACTTAGAAACTTATATGTTGAACCCACCACCACCATTAAGGAAATATTGAACCATAATATCAAATGGACTAAACCGTCGGATGGTAGACACAAGCTTAAATTTTATGGCTCAGCCCATGTGAATGATAAAGTGGCTAGCAAAGGGGATCTTTTTCATAAGCATAGTGGAAAATGCATTGGAGCCTATACGGGCCCCATAGGAAATCAATCGAACAATGTTGTTGAGGCTAGAGCTATGCTTTGGGGTGTTAGATTATGTCATGATTTAGGGATAAAAAATATGATTATTGAGGGTGATTCAATGTGTGTCATAAATTCCCTCAAGGATAGCAGAAAATTTGGATGGAAGATAAATAATTTAATTATGGAGGCACATTCCATTCTATATTCATTAGATCAAGTGATCATTTAACACACTTACCAGGGCAGGAATAAACTGGTTGATGCGCTAGATGAAAAATTTACTACCATGGTGGAATTAGAGACATGGATTGGGACACATACTCCTTGGGTTCATGTGAACAATCTCATTAATGATGACATAATATAGGAGGTAGTGTTATCATGAAACCCCTAGATTTCACGCTTCAGGTTTTGAAAGGACTTCCATTTTTTGGAAAACTAGCCTTGTCAAATTAAATTACTTTTTCCTCAATTTTTCCTAGATAAATAATTGAATTATGGAGGCACATTCCATTTTGTATTCATTATATCAAGTGATCATTCAACACACTTACCATGCGGGAATAAACTGCTGATTGATGCTGACTGACGAAAAAGTTACTTGCCATATGGTGGAATTAGAGACATGGATTGGGACACATACTCCTTGGGTTCATGTGAACAAGCTCATTAATGATGACATAATATAGGAGGTAGTGTTATCATGAAACCCCTAGATTTCACGCTTTGGTTTCTGAAAGGACTTTCCTTTTTTGGAAAACTAGCCTCGTCAAATTCAATTGCTTTTTCCTCAATTTTTCCTAGTTTATCTCTTGGATATTTTAAGTTTAACATACTTGTAGGATTCATGTGGGAAGACAGGGTGAGAATGAAGCTTTCTACTTTTCTCCACCTCAAAAATGACATGGGTCTATGGAAATTACTATATAAAGGTGCTTTCATTCGTTGGCTAAAAGGTAATGACCCTACCTTTTACGTGATTTTTCCAAGCCTATATGGATAGTGGTTTTATTTTTCATGGGGTTCAAATTGATGTTTCATGGAATGCAATTTCTAAGATTACTGGGTTAAAAACTGAAGGCCTCAAAAATTTAAAGACAAAACCAAGAAAAAACATGAAATTTCTACCTTTTTTAAGTTGGGGAAAAAATCATAGCTTATGATTATGATATTTCTCAAACCTATCTCACAAATCAGGTGGGCTAATGTTTTCTTGGTCTTTATGAAGTACTTGACCCTCAAAGGAAAATTTTGAAAATTCTTTACTCACCATTTTTCTATCCTCAATTTTTTCCATTGGGACTAGACTATGAGCCTTGCCTATTTTCTCTATTGGTTGCTTCTCTCGACCATTGAGGATTTTAAGAAAGAGAAGATGGATATCCCCCTCCACCAGGGTCTCATTCTTCTCATGGTTCAAAGAGGTAAACATGCCATCCCTAGTCAATTCAATTACCATGATTCTAATATGGAAACCCTCACTTCCCACCTTAATAAAATTATGAAACAAAATGTTATTAATATTGATACAGGTATCGTGGATTTCTTGTGTAATATTAAAAAAGGGATTAGGAATTTGGATGAAAATTCCACTAAAAGGGAAAAGGAACTTGCTGAATGGGAGTCCAGACTGATGAGGGTTGAGTACATTGTTGACACCATTCTCACTATAAAAAAACCTCATATAGGAGCTAAATTATTATCATCAAAGGATTGATACCTAGAACATAACCATTACGGGTATCCAAGCTGATTATGTTATGCAAGAGAAACATATTTTTATTCCGCATGATCCGGTCACTAATGAGGAAGGAAAAAAATTAAGCTAATGTTGAGCTCTTCGACATTGACGAGTCCGATCATCGTCACATCTTGGGTATGGTTGTGGAGTGTAATCATATAAAGTAATGTAAGTAAGAGCAGGTTGAGACATAGACTAAGAAAGTGGAAGTCAACCATCCGAAAAGGGTCATTGTCAGGTGGATGGTAGGAGAGATGTGTTAGGAAATTAATGTTTACATTATACTTGTGTATTTAAGAAGTATAAATATTAGTAGTTATATTATTGTTATATAAACAATAATATATTATTGGAGTTTTTTTAACAACTCATATGATTTGAGTTGTGTATTGTTACGTGAGTAATAATCATAATTAAATAACATTATGGAGATATTGTTGGGAAAGTAGTTTCCTAGAAAATAGGCATGTAAATACCTATTTATATGTGTGGCATATGCTATATAAATAATAAGAATGAATGTAATGAAATATTATTATTCTCGTGAATATATTTGTGCAAATATGATCAAAATTTAAGATTTGGTATCAAAGCAAATTTTAACCTAAGAAATTTGATACAAAGTGCTTTAATGGAAGAATAATAGAATGAATCGGTATTAAATGATGTTTGGCAAAGTGTGTTATAGCCTCATTAACATTGGTGTGAGGATACACTTGTAATTTTTAGTTGTAGCATTAATCATAGGTCCTCTTGTCGGTTAAACCATCAAGTTTCTCCACTGGCCGCAACTTCCATTGTCGTCGAGCCGGCACTAGTCAACAATTGTTTTTAATTTTTGGTTATGTTCAATCCTTGCTTTGTCAAATTGACCTACTGTGGATAACTTGGATGAGATATCCCTCATCACCATAATATATGTGTTGATAATCAACAACACATGTAGTTAGGTATGCAGTCTATTTAAAGCAATGTTGTTAGATCTTCAAAAAAATATGCCCACACTTTCTTGAAATAAAGGGGATGTCCAATACCAATGGAGGAATTTGGTTTGGATAAATTATCTTGTTAATAACATGCACATCTTCTTAGTTGTTTAAGGTAATATATGGTATTTCAATGTTGACCGTAGTATGTTATTCTTTGATAAAACTGTGCAGAGATTTGAGAACAATATATGTGCATTTATATCTAGTTCTAGTCAGATGAGATCTGATATATTGTGTGAATCATTATCATGATCCATTTATTCACCCGATGGGATTCGTAATTGGCTACTCAGTTAGTGCCATATCTAATTTTGGTGAAAAATTGTTGTGATTTCTGTGCATAGTCTCTACCATGCATATGAGCATCCAACATAGCACATGATCTCTATTTTATTGTTCTCCACATCGAAACCAAAAGTCTTATTTTACAGGTTGTGCATATATTCTACAATTTGGTTTCAATGGTATTCACATGGCTGCTGAAATCCTCTAAACAAATTATCATCACCTTATTCGATTCATTGTTCGATGCATCGAATAGTTTTTAGAATTCCATGGTGGAGAGAGTTAGAGGTGTGAAATAGTAAAAGACAAATCACATGCCTTGTCTACGGGAGAAGAACAAAGTGGTTATGACATGCTCACCATGTCATCAAGTCCATATTGTACATTATACATTTTTTTGTGATAACAACTTTTCCTTCCTTGTTGAGATCTCCACATTCATGCATCTTTCTTCTTGTTGATTCTAATTTGTATATAGGTATTGTAGTCGATTAGTCTTACCTTGTAAGTCATGGTTCTTCATTTTGTTCATTAGATAGTCAATTAAAATCAACTGTTATAGTAAAAAGTAATGTCTGATTACTTTTTAAATATTCAAATATTATCCTTAGTCATTTATTTGTATGTCAAAGCATTAATAAAGTCATCGTTTGTCCAATTATATGTTTTTGAGTCATCATTATTATATGTTGTAGAATAGTTGTGTCAATGCCAAAATCAAACCCAAGTCAAGAGTTATTTTGTATGTCTTACATCAAATTAGTGGTCATATTCTATAGTGTCAAAGTGCCATAGAGTCATCATATGTTATGTAGTCCTTGTTGTTTTGTTAACGTCATGTCAAATAGGTGATTTTAGGTAGTGTCAAGAGTCAATGAAAAAAAATTGAATAATCAAAAAAATTGCCTCATGAACGCATTTTCGGTGTTACCCAAGGTCTCAAAAAATAAAATGTTTCACATTGCGAGAGGGAAGATATAATAATTTCAATGTGGAAACAGATGTAATTCATGTTTACATCTTGTTGAGTTAGCAACATGTCACTAGAGGATGGACGTAACGGAGGCTTAAGGTTAGACATCAACCTCCTCGTCACCACCAATGACGGCGCTACACGAAGATGTGGTGGAATACATATAGTTTGAGTATATGCTTTTCAGTGTGATTTTTATTTCAGTTGTGAGCTTCAATTTTTATAATTTGTAGTGTTCAATAAGTGGAAAGTTTATATTAGGGGGAACATGATCAACATGATCCAATGTTCCATTTTTCAGTTTTTAGTTGTGGTTGTGATATTCCTATTTCCCATTGCAAAAACATAGTGAAGAAATGATATAGCATAGTAAATTACAATCATGAGTTTTTTTGAGGTAGAAACAACAAATGTGCTCATAGGTTTGTGGTTATCCTCATGAAAACCATTAAAGGTTGCTCAGATGTGTTCCTGTTTGAGTTCCCACACTGCTAGGTCATATGTGTTCTCTAGAGTGACTGATTGATAAACAAATGATTCTTGAGTGTGTTTCCATCCTCATCACTCAGATATGTTCCTAAAAGTGCATGGTCGATAAGAAGTTGATTTGTTCCCTTATTCTACCTTTAGTTCGAGTGTGTGCCAAGATAATGAGCAAGAACAAACAACAAGTTGCAGAAAGGAAGTGTGAAATTTAGTTTGTTACCATGTAAACATTAAGGGGGGGAATGTTAGGAAATTAATGTTTACATTATATTTGTGTATTTAATAAGTGTAAATGTTAGTAGTTATATTATTGTTATATAACCAATAATATATTATTGAGTTTTTT